>LR738710.1:414237792-414365644 GCA_902687465.1 Secale cereale
CCAGGGCTGGCGGCAGCCCCTAGATCCCATCTCGGGGGTGGCCTGGAGGGGGAGAGAGGGGGGCGCCCCTAGGGTGGGCCTTAAGGCCCATCTGGACCTAGGGTTTGCCCCCTCTCCAATCCCCTGCGCCCTGGGCCTTGGTGGGGGCCGCACCAGCCCACCTAGGGCTAGTCCCTTCCCACACTTGGCCCATGCAAGCCTCTGGGGCAGGTGGCCCCTCCCGGTGGACCCCCGGAACCCTTCCGGTGGTCCCGGTATGTTACCGATAACGCCCAGAACAATTCTGGTGACCAAAACGGGACTTCCCATATATAAATCTTTACCTCCGGACCATTTCGGAGCTCCTCGTGGCGTTCGGGATCTCATCCGGGACTCCGATCAACATTCGGTAACCACGTACTACATTCCCTATAACCCTAGCGTCATCAACCTTAAGTGTGTAGACCCTACGGGTTCGGGAACCATGCAGTCATGACCAAGACATATCTCCGGCCAATAACCAACAGCAGGATCTGGATACCCATGTTGGCTCCCACATGTTCCACGATGATCTCATCGGATGAACCACGATGTCAAGGATTCAATCAATCCCGTATACGATTCCCTTTGTCTATCGGTATAGTACTTGCCCGAGATTCGATCATCGGTATACCGATACCTTGTTCAATCTCGTTATGGCAAGTCTCTTTACTCGTTCCGTAACACATCATCCCGTGACCAACCCCTTAGTCACATTGAGCTCATTACGATGATGTCTTACCGAGTGGGCCCAGAGATACCTCTTCGTCATACGGAGTGACAAATCCCAGTCTCGATTCGTGCCAACCCAACAGATACTCTCGGGGATACCCGTAGTGTACCTTTATAGCCACCCAGTTACGTTGTGACGTTTGGCACACCCAAAGTACTCCTACGGTATCCGGGAGTTGCACAATCTCATGGTCTAAGGAAAGGATACTTGACATTGGAAAAGTTTTAGCATACGAACTACACGATCTTGTGCTAGGCTTAGGATTGGGTCTTGTCCATCACATCATTCTCCTAATGATGTGATCCCGATATCAGTGACATCCAATGTCCATGGTCAGGAAACCGTAACCATCTATTGATCAACGAGCTAGTCAACTAGAGGCTTACTAGGGACACATTGTGGTCTATCTATTCACACATGCATTACTGTTTCTGGATAATACAATTAAAGCATGAACAATAGACAATTATCATGAACAAGGAAATATAATAATAACCATTTTATTATTGCCTCTAGGGCATATTTCCAACAGTCTCCCACTTGCACTAGAGTCAATAATCTAGTTACATTGTGATGAATCGAACACCCATAGAGTTCTGGTGTTAATCATGTTTTGCTCGTGGAAGAGGTTTAGTCAACGGATCCGCGACATTCAGATATGTATGCACTTTACAAATATCTATGTCTCCATCTTGAATATAATTTCGGATGGAGTTGAAACGGCGCTTGATGTGCTTGGTCTTCTTGTGAAACCTGGGCTCCTTGGCAATGGCAATAGCTCCAGTGTTGTCACAGAAGAGAGTCATCGGGCCCGACGCGCTTGGAATAACTCCTAGGTCGGTGATGAACTCCTTCATCCAGACTCCTTCCCGCGCTGCTTCGGAAGCAGCTATGTACTCCGCTTCACATGTAGATGCCGCCACGACGCTTTGCTTGCAACTACACCAGCTGACTGTCCCACCATTCAAAATATACACGTATCTGGTTTGTGACTTGGAGTCATCCAGATCTGTGTCGAATCTAGCATCGACGTAACCCTTTACGACAAGCTCTTCGTCACCTCCATAAACGAGAAACATATCCTTAGTACTTTTCAGGTACTTCGGGATGTTCTTGACCGTTGTCCGGTGCTCCATTCTGGGATCACTTTGGTACCTCCCCACCAAACTTATGGCAAGGTTCACATCAGGTCTGGTACACAGCATGGCATACATAATAGAACCTATGGCCGAGGCATAGGGGATGACATTCATCTTTTCTCTATCTTCTGCCGAGGTCGAGCATTGAGCTGTGCTCAATCTCATACCTTGCCATACAGGCAAGAACCCTTTCTTGGACTGATCCATATTGAACTTCTTCAATATCTTGTCAAGGTATGTGCTTTGTGAAAGACCAATGAGGCGTCTCGATCTATCTCTATAGATCTCGATGCCTAATATGTAAGCAGCTTCTCCAAGGTCCTTCATTGAAAAACACTTATTCAAGTAGGCCTTTATGCTTTCCAAGAGTTCTACATCATTTCCCATCAGCAATATGTCATCCACATATAATATGAGAAATGCTACACTGCTCCCACTCACTTTCTTGTGAATACAGGCTTCTCCCCAAGTCTGTATAAACCCAAACGCTTTGATCACCTCATCAAAACGAATGTTCCAACTCCGAGATTCTTGCACCAGCCCATAGATGGAGCGCTGGAGCTTGCATACCTTGTTAGCATTCTTAGGATCGACAAAACCTTCCGGCTGCATCATATACAGTTCTTCCTTAAGGAAGCCATTAAGGAATGCCGTTTTGACGTCCATTTTCCATATCTCATAATCATAGAATGCGGCAATTGATAACATGATTCGGACGAACTTCAGCATCGCTATGGGAGACAAAGTCTCGTCGTAGTCAATTCGTTGAACTTGTCGATAACCTTTAGCGACAAGCCGAGCCTTATAGATGGTCACATTACCATACGCATCAGTCTTCTTCTTAAAGATCCATTTATTTTCTGTGGCTTGCCGATCATCGGGCAAGTCAACCAAAGTCCATACTTTGTTATCATACATGGATCCTATCTCGGATTTCATGGCTTCAAGCCATTTGTTGGAATCCGGGCCCGCCATCGCTTCTTCATAGTTCGAAGGTTCACCGTTGTCTAACAACATGATTTCCAGGACAGGGTTGTTGTACCACTCTAGTGCGGAACGTGTCCTTGTGGACCTACGAAGTTCAGCAGTAACTTGATCTGAAGCTTCATGATCATTATCATTAACTTCCTCTCTAGTCGGTGCAGACACCACATAAACATCCTCCCGCGCTGCGCTACTTTCCGGTTCGGAAGGGGTGACAATCACCTCATCAAGTTCTACTTTCCTCCCACTTACTTCTTTCGAGAGAAACTCTTTCTCCATAAAGGATCCATTCTTGGCAACAAAGACCTTGCCTTCGGATCTGAGGTAGAAGGTATACCCAATAGTTTCCTTAGGGTATCCTATGAAGACGCATTTTTCCAATTTGGGTTCGAGCTTTTCAGGTTGAAGTTTCTTGACATAAGCATCGCATCCCCAAACTTTTAGAAACGACAACTTAGGTTTCTTCCCAAACCACAGTTCATATCGTGTCATCTCAACGGATTTAGACGGTACCCTATTTAAAGTGAATGCGGCAGTCTCTAAGGCATAACCCCAGAATGATAGCGGTAAGTCGGTAAGAGACATCATAGATCGCACCATGTCCAACAGAGTACGATTACGAAGTTCGGATACACCATTACGTTGAGGTGTTCCAGGTGGCATCAATTGTGAAACAATTCCACATTTCCTTAGGTGCGTGCCAAACTCGTGACTTAAATATTCTCCTCCACGATCCGATCGTAAGAACTTTATTTTTCCATCACGTTGATTCTCAACCTCATTTTGAAATTCCTTGAACTTTTCAAAGGTCTCAGACTTGTATATCTACTTAAGTCATCTGTGAGGGTGAGAACATAACGATAGCCACCGCGAGCTTCAACACTCATTGGACCGCACACATCAGTATGTATGATTTCCAATAAGTTGGTTGCTCGCTCCATTGTTCCGGAGAACGGAGTCTTGGTCATCTTGCCCAAGAGGCATGGTTCGCACGTGCCAAATGATTCATAATCAAGAGACTCCAAAAGTCCATCTGCATGGAGCTTCTTCATACGTTTGACAGCAATATGACCAAGGCGGCAGTGCCAAGTATGTGGGACTATCATTATTTGAAGGAAATATGCCCTAGAGGCAATAATAAAGTTATTATTTATTTCATTATATCATGATAAATGTTTATTATTCATGCTAGAATTGTATTAACCGGAAACTTAATACATGTGTGAATACATAGACAAAACAGTGTGTCCCTAGTATGCCTCTACTAGACTAGCTCATTGATCAAAGATGGTTATGTTTCCTAGCCATAGACATGAGTTGTCATTTGATCAACGGGATCACATCATTAGGAGAATGATGTGATGGACAAGACCCATCCGTTAGCATAGCACTATGATCGTTTAGTTTAACTGCTATTGCTTTCTTCATGACTTATACATGTTCCTATGACTATGAGATTATGCAACTCCCGGATACCGTAGGAACACCTTGTGTGCTATCAAACGTCACAACGTAACTGGGTGATCATAAAGATGCTCTACAGGTGTCTCCGAAAGTATTCGTGGTGTTGGCATAGATCAAGATTAGGATTTGTCACTCCGAGTGTCGGAGAGGTATCTCTGGGCCCTCTCGGTAACACACATCACAATAAGCCTTGCAAGCAAAAGACTAATGAGTTAGTCACGAGATGATGAGTTACAGAACGAGTAAAGAGACTTGCCAGTAACGAGATTGAACTAGGTATAGAGATACCGACGATCGAATCTCGGGCAAGTAACATACCGTTGACAAAAGGAACAACGTATGTTGTTATGCGGTTCTGACCGATAATAGATCTTCGTAGAATATGTAGGAGCCAATATGAACATCCAGGTTCCGCTATTGGTTATTGACCGGAGATGAGTCTCGGTCATGTCTACATAGTTCTCGAACCCGTAGGGTCCGCACGCTTAACGTTTGATGACGATCGATATTATGAGTTTATGAGTATTGATGTACCGAAGGTAGTTCGGAGTCCCGGATGAGATCACGGACATGACGAGGAGTCTCGGAATGTCCGAGACATAAAGATTGATATATTGGACGACTATATTCGGACACCGGAAGTGTTCCGGGAAAGTTTCGGATTTATCGGGATTGCCGGAGGGGGTTACCGGAACCCCCTACGAGAGGGGATGGTCCATAGTGGGCCTAAAGGGAAAGAGAGAGGCAGCCCATAGGGCTGGCCGGCGCCCCCACCTAGGGTTCCTAGTTGGACTAGGATTGGGGGGGCGCCACCTCTCCTATTCCTTTCCCTCTTCTTCCTTTTGGTGAATCCTACTAGGAATAGGATTGCAATCCTATTCCTAGTAGGACTCCTTCCCTAGCCGCACCAGGAGAGGTTGGCCGGCCCTCCTCCCTTGCTCCTTTATATACGGGGGCAGGGGGGCACCCAAAGACACACAAGTTGAATTGTTTTAGCCGTGTGCGGTGCCCCCCTCCACAGAATCACACCTCGGTCATACCGTCGCGGAGCTTAGGCGAAGCCCTGCGCCGGTGAACACATCATATCCGTCACCACGCCGTCGTGCTGACGAAACTCTCCCGTGAAGCTCAACTGGATCAAGAGCTCGTGGGATGTCATCAAGCTGAACGTGTGCTGAACGCGGAGGTGCCGTACGTTCGGTGCTTGATCGGTTGAATCGCGAAGAAGTTCGACAACATCAACCGCGTCACTTGACGCTTCCGCTCCCGGTCTACGAGGGTACGTAGACACACTCTCCCCTCTCGTTGCTATGCATCTGGTAGATAGATCTTGCGTGATCGTAGGAAAATTTTAAAATACTACGTTCCCCAACAGTGGCATCATGAGCCAGGTCTATGCGTAGATGATATGCACGAGTAGAACACAATGAGATTGTGGACGATACTAGTCATACTGCTTACCAGCATGTCATACTTTGCTTCGGCGGTATTGTGAGATGAAGCGGCCCGGACCGACATTACGCGTACGCTTACGCGAGACTAGTTTCACCGTTACGAGCACTCGTTGCTTAAAGGTGACTGGCGGGTGTCTGTCTCTCTCACTTTAGCTGAATCAAGTGTGGCTACGCCCGGTCCTTGTGAAGGTTAAAACAACACATACTTGACGAAACATCGTTGTGGTTTTTGTATGCGTAGGTAAGAACGGTTCTTGCTAAGCCCGTAGCAGCCACGTAAAACTTGCAACAAACAAAGTAGAGGACGTCTAACTTGTTTTTGCAGGGCATGTTGTGATGTGATATGGTCAAGACATGATGAGTTATACGTTTTTGTATGAGATGATCATGTTTTGTAAAGTTATCGGCAACTGGCAGGAGCCATATGGTTGTCGCTTTATTGTATGAAATGCAATCGCCATGTAATTGCTTTACTTTATCACTAAGCGGTAGCGATAGTCGTGGAAGCAATAGTTGGCGAGACGACAACGATGCTACGATGAAGATCAAGGTGTCAAGCCGGTGACGAATGTGATCATGACGGTGCTTTGAAGATGGAGATCAAAAGCACAAGATGATGATGGCCATATCATGTCACATATTTTGATTGCATGTGATGTTTATCTTATTATGCTTCTTATTTTGCTTAGAACGACGGTAGCATTATAAGATGATCCCTTACTAAATTTCAAGGTATAAGTGTTCTCCTTGAGTATGCACCGTTGCGAAAGTTCGTCGTGCCGAGACACCACGTGATGATCGGGTGTGATAAGCTCTACATTCAAATACAACGGGTGTAAGCCAGTTTTGCACACGCAGAATACTCGGGTTAAACTTGACGAGCCTAGCATATACAGATATGGCCTCGGAACACTGGAGACCGAAAGGTCGAGCGTGAATCATATAGTAGATATGATCAACATGAGATGTTCACCATTGAAACTACTCCATCTCACGTGATGATCGGACATGGTTTAGTTGATTTGGATCACGTGATCATTTAGATGACCGGAGGGATGTCTATCTAAGTGGGAGTTCTTAAGTAATATGATTAATTGAACTTTAATTTATCATGAACTTAGTCCTGGAAGTATTAGCATATCTATTTTATAGATCAATAGCTCGCGATGTTGCTCCCCGTTTATTTTTTCATATATTCCTAGAGAAAACCAAGTTGAAAGATGTTAGTAGCAATGACGCGGAATTGTTCCGTGATCTGAGGATTATCCTCATTGCTGCACAAAAGAATTATGTCCTTGATGCACCGCTAGGTGACAGACCTATTGCAGGAGCATATGTAGACGTTATGAACGTTTTTGACGAAAGCTCGATATGATGACTACTTGATAGTTTAAGTGCACCATGCTTTACGGCTTAGAACCGGGACTTCAAAAATGTTTTGAATGCCACGGAGCATATAAGATGTTCCAAGAGTTGAAATTAGTATTTCATACTCATGCCCGTGTCGAGAGGTATAAGACCTCTGACAGTACTTTGCCTACAAGATGGAGGAGAATAGCTCAACCAGTGAGCATGTGCTCAGATTGTCTGGGTACTACAATTACTTTAATCAAGTGGGAGTTAATCTTCCAGATAAGATAGTAATTGACAAAGTTCTCTAGTCACTATCACCAAGTTAGTAGAACTTCGTGATGAACTATAATATGCAAGGGATGACGAAAACAATTCCCGAGCTCTTCGCTATGCTCAAAGCTGCGGAGATAGAAATCAAAAAGGAGCATCAAGTGTTGATGGTTAGCAAGACCACTAGTTTCAAGAAAAAGGGAAAGGGAAAGAAAGGGAACTTCAAAAGGAATAGCAAGTCAGTTGCTACTTCCACGAAGAAACCCAAAGCTAAACTCAAGCCTGAAACTAAGTGCTTCTACTGCAAAGGAAATGGTCACTGGAAGTGGAACTGCCCTAGATACTTGGCGGATAAGAAGGATGGCAAAGTGAACAAAGGTATATTTGATATACAGATTATTGATGTGTATTTTACTAGTGTTCATAGCAACCCCTCGGTATTGGATACTGATTTAGTTGCTAAAGAGTAGTAACTCAAAGTGGGAGTTGCATAATGAACATAAACTAGTTAAAGGATGAAGTGACGATGTGTATTGGAAGCAGTTCCAAGATTGATATGATCATCATCGCACAGTCCCTATACTTTCGGGATTAGTGTTGAACCTAAATAACTGTTATTTGGTGTTTGTGTTGAGCATGAATGTGATTTGATCATGTTTATTGCAATACGGTTATTCATGTAAGTTAGAGAATAATTGTTGTTCTGTTTAGATGAATAAAACCTTCTATGGTCATACACCCAATGAAAATAGTTTATTGGATCTCGATCGTGTGATACACATATTCATAATATTGAAGCCAAAAGATGCAAGGTTAATAATGATAGTGCGACTCATTTGTGGCACTGCCGTTTAGGTCATATTGGTGTAAAACGCATGAAGAAACTCCATAAAGATGGACTTTTGGAATCACTTGATTATGAATCACTTGGTGCTTGCGAACCATGCCTCATGGGCAAGATGACTAAAACTCCGTTCTCCGGAACTATGGAGCGAGCAACAGATTTGTTGGAAATCATACATACTGATGTATGTGGACCAATGAGTGTTGATGCTCGCGACGGGTATCGTTATTTTCTGACCTTCACTGATGATTTGAGCAGATATGGGTATATCTACTTAATGAAACACAAGTCTGAAACATTTGAAAAGTTCAAAGAATTTCAGAGTGAAGTAGAGAATCATCGTAACAAGAAAATAAAGTTCCTACGATCTGATCGTGGAGGAGAATATTTGAGTTACGAGTTTGGTCTTCATTTGAAACAATGTGGAATAGTTTCACAACTCACGCCACCTGGAACACCACAACGTAATGGTGTGTCCGAACGTCGTAACCGTACTTTATTAGATATGGTGCGATCTATGATGTCTCTTACCGATTTACCACTATCGTTTTGGGGTTATGCTTTAGAGACAGCTGCATTCACGTTAAATAGGGCACCATCTAAATCCGTTGATACGACGCCTTATGAACTATGGTTTGGCAAGAAACCAAAGTTGTCGTTTCTTAAAATTTGGAGCTGCGATGCTTATGTGAAAGCACTTCAACCTGATAAGCTCGATCCCAAGTCGGAAAAATGTGTCTTCATAGGATACCCAAAAAGAGACTGTTGGGTACACCTTCTATCACAGATCCGAAGGCAAAATATTCGTTGCTAAGAACGGATCCTTTCTTGAAAAAGAGTTTCTCTCGAAAGAAGTGAGTGGGAGGAAAGTAGAACTTGATGAGGTAATTGTACCTTCTCCCATATTGGAAAGTAGTACATCACAGGAAATTGTTCCAGTGATTCCTACACCAATTAGTGAGGAAGTTGATGATAATGATCATGAAACTTCGGATCAAGTTTCTATTGAACGTCGTAGATCAACCAGAGTACGTTCCGCACCAGAGTGGTACGGCAACCCAGTTCTGGAAATCATGTTACTAGACCATGATGAACCTACGAACTATGAGGAAGCGATGATGAGCCCAGATTCCGCAAAATGGCTTGAAGCCATGAAATCTGAGATGGGATCCATGTATGAGAACAAAGTATGGACTTTGGTTGACTTGCCCGATGATCGGCAGGCCATCGAAAATAAATGGATCTTCAAGAGGAAGACCGACGCAGACGGTAATATTACTGTTTACAAAGCTCGACTTGTTGCAAAAAAGTTTTTCGACAAGTTCAAGGAGTTGACTACGATGAGACTTTCTCACCTGTAGCGATGCTTAAGTCTGTCCGAATCATGTTAGCAATTGCCACATTTTATGAAATCTGGCAAATGGATAACAAAACTGCATTCTTTAATGAATTTATTAAAGAAAAATTGCATATGATGCAACCCGAAGGTTTTGTCAATCCTAAAGGTGCTAACAAAGTATGCAAGCTCCAGCGATCCATCTATGGACTGGTGCAAGCATCTCGGAGTTGGAATATACGCTTTGATGAGGTGATCAAAGCATATGGTTTTATACAGACTTTTGGAGAAGCCTGTATTTACAAAAAGTGAGTGGGAGCACTACAAACTTTCTGATAAGTATATGACATATTGTCGATCGGAAATGATGTAGAATTTCTGGAAAGCATAAAAGGATATTTGAATAAAAGTTTTTCAATGAAAGACCTCGGTGAAGCTGCTTACATATTGAGCATCAAGATCTATATAGATAGATCAAGATGCTTGATAAGACTTTCGATGAGTACATACCTTGATAAGATTTTGAAGAAATTCAAAATGGATCAGTCAAAGAAAAGGTTCTTGCCTGTACTACAAGGTATGAAGTTGAGTAAGACTCAATGCCTGACCACTGCAGAAAAATATAGAGAGAATGAAAGTCATTCCCTAGGCCTCAGCCATAGGTTCTATAAAGTATGCCATGCTGTGTACAAAACACGTTGTGTACCTTGCCAAGAGTTTGACAGGGAGGTACAATAGTGATCCAGGAGTAGATCACTGTACAGCGGTCAAAATTATCCTTAGTAACTGAATGACTAAGGAAATGTTTCTCGATTATGGAGGTGATAAAGAGTTCGTCGTAAAGGGTTACCCCGATGCAAGCTTTAACACTAAATCCAGATGACTCTAAAGTATCAATCTGGATGCATATTGAAAGTGGGAGCAATTAGCTAGACTAGCTCTATGCAGAGCATTGTAGACATAGAAATTTGCGAAATACATACGGATCTGAATGTGACAGACCCGTTGACTAAACTTCTCTCACAAGCAAAACATGATCACACCTTATTACTCTTGGGTATTAATCAGATAGCGATGTGAACTAGATTGTTGACTCTAGTAAACCCTTTGGGTGTTGGTCACATAACGATGTGAACTATCGGTATTAAATCACATGGCGATGTGAGCTAGATTATTGACTCTAGTGCAAGTGGGAGACTGAAGGAAATATGCCCTAGAGGCAATAATAAAGTTATTATTTATTTCCTTATATCATGATAAATGTTTATTATTCATGCTAGAATTGTATTAAACGGAAACTTAATACATGTGTGAATACATAGACAAAACAGTATGTCCCTAGTATGCCTCTACTAGACTAGCTCATTGATCAAAGATGGTTATGTTTCCTAGCCATAGACATGAGTTGTCATTTGATCAACGGGATCACATCATTAGGAAAATGATGTGATGGACAAGACCCATCCGTTAGCATAGCACTATGATCGTTTAGTTTAACTGCTATTGCTTTCTTCATGACTTATACATGTTCCTATGACTATGAGATTATGCAACTCCCGGATACCGTAGGAACACCTTGTGTGCTATCAAACGTCACAACGTAACTGGGTGATCATAAAGATGCTCTACAGGTGTCTCCGAAAGTATTCCTGGTGTTGGCATAGATCAAGATTAGGATTTGTCACTCCGAGTGTTGGAGAGGTATCTCTGGGCCCTCTCGGTAACACACATCACAATAAGCCTTGCAAGCAAAAGACTAATGAGTTAGTCACGAGATGATGTGTTACGGAACGAGTAAAGAGACTTGCCGGCAATGAGATTGAACTAGGTATAAAGATACCGACGATCGAATCTCGGGCAAGTAACATACCGTTTGACAAAAGGAACAACGTATGTTGTTATGCGGTTCTGACCGATAAAAGATCTTCGTAGAATATGTAGGAGCCAATATGAACATCCAGGTTCCGCTATTGGTTATTGACCAGAGATGAGTCTCGGTCATGTCTACATAGTTCTCGAACCCGTAGGGTCCGCACGCTTAACGTTTGATGACGATCGGTATTATGAGTTTTTGAGTATTGATGTACCGAAGGTAGTTCGGAGTCCCGGATGAGATCACGGACATGACGAGGAGTCTCGGAATGTCCGAGACATAAAGATTGATATATTGGATGGCTATATTCGGACACCGGAAGTATACCGGAAAAGTTTCGGATTTATCGGGAATGCCGGAGGGGGTTACCGGAACCCCCTACGAGAGGGGATGGTCCATAGTGGGCCTAAAGGGTGAGAGAGAGGCAGCCCATAGGGCTGGCCGGCGCCCCCACCTAGGAATCCTAGTTGGACTAGGATTGGGGGGGCGCCACCTCTCCTAATCCTTTCCCCCTTCTTCCTTTCGGTGAATCCTACTAGGAATAGGATTGCAATCCTATTCCTAGTAGGAGTCCCCTCCCTAGCCGCACCATAGAGGTTGGCCGGCCCCTCCTCCCTTGCTCCTTTATATACGGGGGCAGGGGGGCACCCAAAGACACACAAGTTGAATTGTTTTAGCCGTGTGCGGTGCCCCCCTCCATAGAATCACACCTCGGTCGTACCGTCGCGGAGCTTAGGCGAAGCCCTGCGCCGGTGAACACATCATATCCGTCACCACGCCGTCGTGCTGACAAAACTCTCCCGTGAAGCTCAACTGGATCAAGAGCTCGTGGGACGTCATCAAGCTGAACGTGTGCTGAACGCGGAGGTGCCGTACGTTCGGTGCTTGATCGGTTGGATCGCAAAGAAGTTCGACAACATCAACCGCGTCACTTGACGCTTCCGCTCCCGGTCTACGAGGGTACGTAGACACACTCTCCCCTCTCGTTGCTATGCATCTGGTAGATAGATCTTGCGTGATCGTAGGAAAATTTTAAAATACTACGTTCCCCAACATTATTAACCTTACATCTTTTGGCATCCACACTATGAATATGTGTAACGTCACGTTCGAGATTCATTAAGAATAAACCATTGATCAGCGGGGCATGACCATAAAACATTTCTCTCATATAAATAGAACAACCATTATTCTCATATTTAAATGAGTAGCCATCTCGCATTAAACGAGATCCAGATACAATGTTCATGCTCAAAGCTGGTACTAAATAACAATTATTGAGGTTTAACACTAATCCCGAAGGTAGATGCAGAGGTAGCGTGCCGACGGCGATCACATCGAGCTTGGAACCATTCCCGACGCGCATCGTCACCTCGTCCTTTGCCAGTCTCCGCTTATTCCGCAGCTCCTGCTTTGAATTACAAATGTGAGCAACTGCACCGGTATCAAATACACATGAGCTACTACGAGCGCTGGTAAGGTACACATAAATAACATGTATATCACATATACCTTTGACGTTTCCGGCCTTCTTATCCACCAAGTATTTGGGACAGTTCCGCTTCCAGTGACCCGTACCCTTGCAATAAAAGCACTCAGTCTCAGGCTTGGGTCCATTCTTTGGCTTCTTCCCGGCAACTGGCTTACCGGGCACGGCAACTCCTTTGATGTCCTTCTTGAAGTTCTTCTTACCCTTGCCTTTCTTGAACTTAGTGGTTTTATTCACCATCAACACTTGATGTTCCTTTTTGATCTCGACCTCCGCTGATTTCAGCATTGAATATACCTCGGGAATGGACCTCTCCATCCCCTGCATATTGAAGTTCATCACGAAGCTCTTGTAGCTAGGTGGGAGTGACTGGAGGATTCTGTCAACGACCGCGTCATCTGGGAGATTAATTACCAACTGAGACAACCGATTATGCAACCCAGACATTTTGAGTATATGCTCGCTGACAGAACTATTCTCCTCCATCTTGCAACTGTAGAACTTGTCGGAGAATTCATATCTCTCGACTCGGGCATGAGCTTGGAAAATCATTTTCAGCTCTTGGAACATCTCATATGCTCCGTGCTGCTCAAAACGCTTTTGGAGCCCCTATTCTAAGTTGTACTAAGCTGTAAAGCATGCAGCACTGAACCAGGGAGTAATCATCACTACACGACTGTCAGGCGTTCATAACGTCTTGAGTTGCTGGGAAAACGGGTGCATCACCTAGCGATGCTTCAAGGACATATGCTTTCTTGGCAGCTATGAGGATGATCCTCAAGTTACGGACCCAATCCGTACAGTTTCTACCATTGTCTTTCAGCTTGGTTTTCTCTAGGAATGCGTTGAAGTAGAGGGCAACATTAGCGTGGGCCATTGGATCTACAAGACATATTGTAAATATTTTAGACTATGTTCATGACAATTAAGTTCATCTAAACAAATTTAATGAACTCCCACTCAGATAGACATCTCTGTAGTCATCTAAGTGATACATGATCCGAATCGACTAGGCCGTGTCCGATCATCACGTGAGACGGACTAGTCATCAACGGTGAACATCTTTATGTTGGTCGTATCTTCTATACGACTCATGTTCGACCTTTCGGTCTCCGTGGCCATGTCTGTACATGCTAGGCTCGTCAAGTCAACCCTAAGTGTATTGCGTGTGTAAATCTGGCTTACACCCGTTGTATGCGAACGTTAGAGCCTATCACACCCGATCATCACGTGGTGCTTCGGAACAACGAACCTTAGCAACGGTGCACAGTTAGGGGAAACACAATTCTTGAAATTTTAGGGAGAGATCATCATATTCACTACCGTCGTTCTAAGCAAATAAGATGTAAAACATGATAAACATCACATGCAATCAAATAGTGACATGATATGGCCAATATCATTTTGCTCCTTTTTATCTTCATCTTCGGGGCTCCATGATCATCATTGTCACCGGCATGACACTATGATCTCCATCATCATGATCTCCATCACTGTGTCTTCATGAAGTTGTCTCGCCAAACATTACTTCTACTACTATGGCTAACGGTTAGCAATAAAGTAAAGTAATTACATGGCGTTTTCAATGACACGCAGGTCATACAATAAAATAAGACAACTCCTGTGGCTCCTGCCGGTTGTCATACTCATCGACATGCAAGTCGTGATTCCTATTACAAGAACATGATCAATCTCATACATCACATATATATATCATTCATCACATCATTTTGGCCATATCACATCACACGGCACATGCTGCAAGAACAAGTTAGACATCCTCTAATTGTTGTTGCAAATTTTTACGTGCCTGCTATAGGTTTCTAGCAAGAACGTTTCTTACCTACGCCAAAACCACAACGTGATATGCCAATTTCTATTTACCCTTCATAAGGACCCTTTTCATCGAATCCAATCCGACTAAAGTGGGAGAGACAGACACCCGCTAGCCACCTTATGCAACTAGTGCATGTCAGTCGGTGGAACCTGTAATGCCCAGGATGGAGTTATACCTCGTACGTGTCGAGGCACGACTTAAAGGCATAAATCCATCCTAGAATGATCTCAAGTTCGGTAATCTTTGCACAACTCATGTAAAAGAGGGGATAGTAAACTGAAAATAGTTGGCTTACACTCGCCACGTCACAGAATTACTGTACAAGTCTCAAACATCATACATTAAGAACATCACAACCCTCTAAGGGCAAAATCCAAAAGTCAAAGTACCAAACTTAGATAAATAAACCACAGGCGGATCGAATCCTAGTAAGAGACTCCACTACTGATCGTCCGGGTAGCGCACGTAGTACCGACTACGCTCCTCGTCGTACTCCCAATCCAGCTCGGTGCCATCACCTGGATAGCTCACGGCTGGACCTGCATCTGGTGTGTGAAGTAACTGTGAGCCACAGAGGACTCAGCAATCCCGTTCCTGGGTAATAGGACTATTTAAGCCTTTAGGTGAGGAAAAGGCTGAAGAAAGAATAAGTGTCTGCAGCAGCAACTAGCATCTAGCTTACGTAAGTGAGAGCGAGAAGAGAAGCCTCGGCGAGAAGTGATCACGAAGTGATCCTAGCTACAAGCTCAACAAGCATAACCCCTCCGTGTTCAACTCCCGAATCCCTATTCGGAAATTGACAGTCACGGAACACACGCTGGTAGTGTATTAGAAACATTGTGTCAAGTTATCTACAACCGGAATTAACAAGCTCCCATCTGCCACATAACCGCGGGCACGGCTTTCGAAAGTTCAAACCCTGCAGGGGTGTTCCAACTTGACCCATTACAAGCCCACGATCCGCGGAGTCGCAACTCCAAAGTGGGAAGACCCGAGTATCCTCGGAATCCCGTGCTCAAGATATACCGAGCTAAGGTAAGGCTAATCCAGCAAATCCTCCCGGCGTGCCGACACCCTGATAGTAGCCGCGCGTATCTAGTCTTAGGCCACGACCGGATGAGCACAGCGTACAGTGGCCGAAATACCCAAGTTGCCAAGGGGGGCCCCGCACACGACTCTAGTTTGGACCAACACTCAAATCGAGCACTGGCCCAGGGGGGTTGAATTAATTAAGCCTCGGGTTAATTACTCCCTCGGAAAGTTTTAGTTGTGTTAGGCGAATAGTACCAATGTTGGGACTTGCTGGAAAAGACTTAGCACTTAGCGGTTTATCGAGGGGGTCCCATACACCCCAACCGTGTTAGGAACGCATAATCAAGGAACATAACACCGGTTTATACGGTTCCTAACGGCATGAGTGGAACAAATCACCAAGCAAAAGGCTTAGCCTTCCACCCTTGCCAATATATAGATGATTTCATTTTAAGCATTTATATAGTGTGATATAACCCAACCAAACTTCAACATGAAGCAAGCATCTTCGATCTTCACCTGCAACTAGCAATGCTATAAGAAGGGCTGAGCGAAGCGTACTTAGCCAAGCAACGGTTTGCATAGGTAGGTTGCTTAAACATGGCAATTGGTTACAAGTAGGAGGCTGACAAGAAGATCATGGGCATCGAGGCAAAACTATAGATCGAGACTACTAGCAATAGGCAAAGATAGTAATGTTATCGGGGTTCGGTCATCTTGCCTGAAGAGAAGTCGTTCAGATCGTAAGAAGGGTCCTCGTGCTCAACCTCGTTGGAAACCTCGTGCTCAACCTCGAACTCAGACTCAGCTCCCGGCTCTAAACAAAACAATCACACCAATCAACAAGATGCAGTGCGCACTCGAAAAAGATGAATGCATGAAGGATGCACTAAGGATGCACACGGAACACGGAAAATATCACTCAAGCAAAACACCTCAAAACATGATAACAATCTGATATTATTAATCTACACAGAAAATCAACCAAGTTTGATATAAGATTCGCTGAAATCGGAGTTACGGGCTAAAAGTTATGCCCGAAACAAGATTTGAGCGAAAGCTGAAAATTACAGCAACATAGCATCTTTGGAGCTCAAAATAATTAAGCTACAGCACCCAAAAAGCATGGCAAAGGACATGAACACAAACTAGACATATAGTACAGCAACTATGTCCAAGGTGCACCCCCAACGGAGTCACGGATCAATAGTAATGATCCTGGACATATTGAACTTGACAATAAAATTCTGGCAGCAGAATTTTATTGAAACTTTAGAGCAAAAGATAAACATGCTACAGCCACTTAAATAGACATGTGAGGACATGGATGGAAAGACAACAATATATACTACAAGGAACAATCAAAATCCACTCCAAAACTATCATGCTTTGTCCTAGAACAACACACGAACATGGCATCGGAACGTTACAGATTTCAGACTTAGTGAAAAATCACTAAGTCCTAAAACAGCAATATCAACATAGCAACTAAAAGAGCATGTTTAAGTCACCTCGAAACTAAACATGGCAAGGGGTAAGCACCTCATCAAAGTGCACATGAAGGTGATCCCGAAACACACAAGCATGCATCATTGAGGTGAACACAACGATTGCAACGAGCTCATCAAGATGGTATTTCATAACAAGTGAAACAACATCACATGAACATGGCACTTTGCAACGATGATAACAAGGCAATAATAAATCTACCATGCAACCTATCACAAGCAACACGTAGTTCGTGGCAAGACGAACACGTGGACATGTCATTTGCATCATTCGGACAAACGAGCTAAAAGATATCACATGGCAAAGGTGGCATAAAAATAACACATAGCAGCAGTTTATACCATGATGCACTCTTGCAACAGCAAAACAAGCACCTAGACGATCTCTAACATGCATGACAACAACAGGTAAAACGTAGAGCACATCTCCACGAACGTCTGGACATATTACACGCGCAAAACGGAGCAGCAGGCAAAAAGTTATGCATGGTCAAACATTGCATCAGAGATGAACAGATCTGGGACTTAGTGAATTTTAGGGTTCAACCTCACAACAGATCTGAAGGAATTGGGCCGGAGGAGAGCGGTCGCTGAGGCCCAGGTGGCGGATCCGCGCGGCTGGAGGAAGAGGCGGCCCGCGGCCTGGCGACGCGGCGCTGGGCCTGGCTGCGGTCGCGGCCCAGGCGGGACCGGAGGAGAGAGGATGAGAGGCGGCGCGGCGTGGGCTGGGCCCCGAGGCTGGCGCGGGGAAGGAGCGGCCCACGGCGATGTGGGGACCGGGCCGGCGCAGCGCTGCGGGAGCGATCGGGCGAAGCGGTGGCGCGGTGCGGCGCGCCTGGGCCGGTGGGGAGGCGGCGGCCCACCGGAGGCGCGGCGGGGTACGGGCCGGCGCGGTGAAGGGCGATGTGGTCCCGAACGGAGGGAGGCCCAGCCGCGCGAGGCTACAGAGGCCGCGGTCGGAGGCGCCCGCGGAGGAGAGCGGCGTACGGGCCTCGGTCGATCCGATCGACGGAGGCAGAGGCGTTGACCTCGATCTGGTCGGGCGATCCAGATCGGGACGACCCGATCCTGAAGCTGCGGCGGCGCTGGCTTCGAGGGGATGATCCCAAGGCAGTGTGGGTGGCTGGATGGATCCGAAAATTGAGGAGAGAAAAGGGGGAAGAAGTTAGGGATGTCCAAAATAGACATAGGGGTCTATATATAGCAGTTTTGTAGGGTTTGGGGGAATTTAGGGGCGCTAGGAGCCCTCCGATCGCGATCCGACGGATCCGATCACGGGGTTAGTCTAGAAGGGCCTAGGAGAAGATAAAAGACTGCAGTAGGGGTGTTTCCGGGACACGAAGTGAAGGCACTTTGGACCCACATGAACAACGGATGGAAAAACTGACGGAGTCCAAACGAGATGAGATTTGAGAGGCGGGTTGCACACAACAAAACAACAACACAGACAACAACCTCGCGGCACACCGGTAACGTTAAACGCCCGAACAACAAAGTAGGCCTACGGGACGTCACGGACAGGTGAGGGAGCTCCGGAATGCGAAACGGACAACGGGAAGAAACACGCGGAACCGGATGCAACCGACAACACAAATGCAATGCAATGCCCATGTCTACATGATATGAATGAAAGCCACACACTCACACAACAAAACGACGGAAACCCGAAAGACAAAGAACCCGGAATGGAAATAGATGAAGCCGGAGATATATTATATACCCAAAAGGGAAAGTATTACATCCGGGGCATTACAAACTCTCCTCTACTACAAAAAGATCTCGTCCCGAGATCTAGGACTGGAAAAAGGAAGGGTACTCGAAACGAAGATGATCTTCTCGTTCCCAGGTAGCTTCTCGGTCGGTGTGATGTGACCACTTGACTTTCAGAAATTTGATGGACTTGTTGCGGTCTTGCGTTCGGTTTCTTCGAGAATTGCAACTGGATGCTCTCGGTAGGACAGGTCTTGTTGAAGATCAATCTCTTCAAACGGAATCATGCGCTCAGGTGCCTTGAAGCATTTGCGAAGTTGAGACACATGGAAGACATCATGAACATTTGCAAAGTTGGAAGGGAGCTCGAGTTGATAGGCTAGATCGCCTCTTTTGCCAAGAATCTTGAAAGGCCCGACGTATCTAGGAGCAAGCTTTCCTTTGATACCGAATCTTTGGGTGCCTTTCATCGGAGAAACTCGGAGATAGACATGATCACCGATGTCGAAAGCCAAGTCACGATGCTTTCCGTCATAGTAGCTCTTCTGACGCGACTGAGCGGCCTTGAGATTCTCACGTATGACTTTGCACATTTCTTCGGCTTCTGAGATCAAGTCATTGCCAAGAAGTTGACGTTCGCCTGTTTCAGACCAGTTGAGAGGGGTACGGCACTTTCTGCCATAAAGAATTTCAAACGGTGCTTTGCCTGCACTTGCTTGAAAGCTATTGTTGTAAGAGAACTCGGCAAATGGAAGGCAGTCTTCCCATTTCATGCCAAAGGAGATGACACAGGCTCTGAGCATGTCTTCTAGAATCTGATTCACACGCTCGACTTGACCACTAGTCTGAGGGTGAAATGCAGTGCTGAACCTGATCTTAGTGCCCATGGCGGACTGAAAGGAGTCCCAGAACCTTGATGTGAACAAGCTTCCACGGTCTGAGGATATAACTTGAGGAATGCCATGTAGGGACACAATTCTGGAAGTGTACAGCTCTGCAAGTTGAGCTGCATTGATTGATTCCTTGACTGGAAGAAAGTGAGCGACTTTGGTAAGCTTGTCAATCACCACAAAGATAGCATCATTTCCTCGCTTGGATTTAGGAAAGCCAGTGACGAAGTCCATTTCAATGTGGTCGAACTTCCACTCTGGGATAGGAAGAGGTTGGAGAAGACCGGCTGGACGTTGATGTTCTGCTTTCACTCTTCTGCATACATCACATTCATTCACGAATTGGGCAATTTCCCTTTTCATGCGTGTCCACCAGTAAGATTGCTTGAGGTCTTGATACATCTTGGAACTGCCAGGATGAATGGAAAGGAGAGAATCATGAGCTTCTTCCATTATGAGCTTCCTGAGATCACCTTTAGGAACAACGAGTCTGTCCTCGAAGAACAAGGTATCTCTCTCATCAACACGGAAGCACTTGTATTTTGGAGTGCCCTTTGCAATCCCATGTTTCACTTTCTTCACCATGGTATCACTGAGCTGGGCCTCACGGACTTGATCTTCCAAGGTAGGAGCAATTTGGAGATTTGCAAGAAAACCCTGCGGAACAACTTGGAGGTTGAGCTTCCTGAATGCTTCACAAAGCTCGGGCTGATATGGCTTGATAAGAAGGCTGTTGCAATATGCCTTTCTGCTTAAAGCATCTGCAATCACATTCGCCTTGCCAGGAGTGTATTCGATGCTGGGGTTGTACTCTTGGATCATTTCAACCCAACGAGTCTGGCGGAGGTTCAGATGCGGCTGTGTGAAGATGTACTTCAAGCTCTTGTGATCAGTGAAGATGTCGACCTTTCTGCCCAACAACAGATGTCTCCACGTAATCAGAGCATGTACCACAGCTGCTAGCTCGAGATCATGAGTGGGATAGTTCTTCTCACTTGGCTTGAGCTGACGAGAAGTGTATGCCACAATTCTCTTATCTTGCATAAGCACACCACCAAGGCCTTGAAGAGAAGCATCGCAGAATACTTCATAGGGCTTGGTTTCATCCGGAGGAGTCAGAACTGGAGCAGAAACAAGCTTATCTTTGAGGGTTTTGAATGCCACTTCACATTCGGGAGACCAAAAGTATTTGACATTCTTCTGAAGCGGGTTGGAAAGAGGCTTGGCAATCTTGGAGAAGTTTTCAACAAATCTTCAGCAATAGCTGGCAAGACCCAGAAAACTGCGGAGCTGCTTGACGTTCTGAGGAGCTTCCCAGTTGACAATTGCTTCAACTTTCTCGGGATTAACCGCAATGCCGTCAGCTGAGATGATGTGGCCCAGGTACAAAACCTTATCGAGCCAAAACTCGCACTTGGAGAACTTGGCATAGAATTTATGCTCTCGGAGTCGATCAAGAACCAGGCGTAAGTGCTTTTCGTGATCTTCTTCATTCTTGGAAAACACCAGAATATCATCCAGATACACAAGCACGAACTCGCCAGTATAGGGGTTGAAGATGTAATGCATCATCCTTGAAAAGGTAGGAGGAGCATTGGCGAGACCGAAGGACATGACGGTATACTCGTATGAACCGTAGCTCGTTCTGAAGGCCGTCTTGGGAATGTCTTCCTCGCGAATGCGAATTTGATGATAGCCCATTCGGAGGTCAAGTTTAGAGAACACTTTAGCTCCTTTGAGCTGCTCAAAGAGTTCGTTGATGTTGGGGAGCGGATACTTGTTCTTAATCGTCTTCTTGTTCAATGGCCGGTAGTCAACATAGAGACACTCCGTGCCATCTTTCTTCTTGACAAATAAGACACCACAGCCCCACGGAGATGTACTAGGCCTGATGAGACCCATACTCTCCTGCTTATCAAGCTGCTTCTTCAATTCCTTCAACTCATCCGGAGAGAGCTTGTATGGATGCCGGCATGCAGGCTCAGTGCCCGGCTCGAGTTCAATGACAAACTCCACCTGACGGTGTGGAGGCATGCCTGGAAGTTCTTCTGGAAAGACGTCTTGATATTCGTTCACCACCGGAATTTGATTTATGGCATTAATTTCGCCCTTATCATTAAGAGAGAAAAGCCGGATAGTATTATCCCTGGAGGCGAAGATAATCACATCTTCATCAGAATGAGTCAACTTGACTTCCTTTTGAGCACAATCAATGTGAGCATCGTGCTGAGAAAGCCAATCCATTCCGAGGATGAGGTCGATGTCAGAATTACCAAGAACCACCGGATTAGCCAGAAATCGATAATCACCCATGCGGATAGAAACATTCGGAACAAAGTTGTTGGAGTTCATGAGCAAACCCGGAGAAAGCACAGACATCGGACTCGGCAAAGCTTGCAATGGCATATCATGTGACAATGCAAAAGGTCTTGACATGAAAGAATGTGAAGCACCTGAATCGAACAAAACTTTAGCTGGAAAAGAGTTCACTGAGAGGTTACCCAAAATGACATCAGAAGAGTTCTCCGCTTCAGCTGCATTCATCAGATTGACCCTAGCAGACTTTGGATCATGCTTGACAATAGCTGTACTGACAGGCGGAGGAGGAGGAAGGCGCTTCGGATTTGGACATCTGTTGGCATAGTGACCCTTCTGGCCACATCTGTTGCACACCACTTCAGAGAGAGGACGGAAATGAGAGCCACTGGACTTGGAGCCTTGAGACTGAAATTGCTTCTTCGACTGGTTGCTCGGGTTGGGTGGGTGGGAGAAACCACGACCACTAGAGTTCTTGTTGTTGGAGTTGTTGAAGTTGTTGGAGTTGTAGTATGGAGCTCGAATCACTGGAGGAGGAGGAAGCCAGAATTTCTGTTGTTTTGCAGCCAACTGAGACGATGAGGAAGAGTGAACAGCATCTCGAATTCTCTTCTTAGAAGCCTCCATCTTAAGCTGAGCTGCTTCTTGTTTCAAAGCCATGTTATAGAACTTGTCGAATTCATCGGGCTCGAACAAAGTGAGAGCAAGCTGAAGTTCATCTTTGAGACCTCCACGGAACTGATAGATTTTACTCTTGGCATCAGGAATGTCTTGCTTAGCATAGCGAGCGAGGTTTTGGAACTTGACATTATACTGATAGACTGTCATGGAGCCCTGCTTGAGGTTGCGGAATTGCTCACGCATACCCTCGATGACACTTGTAGGAATGTGGTGCGAACGGAAATCCTTGCAGAAATTCTCCCAAGAGATCACTTGACCCGGCCTGGAGTCTTTGTACTGCTGCCACCAGTCAGCTGCTTGATCTTTCAGTTGGAAGGCTGCAAACTTCACATAGTCATCTTCCTTCACGTTACTGCACTCAAAATGCTTCTTTATGTCGGTCAATCAATCCTCAGCATCAAGAGGGTCGACACAGTAACTGAAAGCTTTAGGATTGTTAGCCAGGAACTGGTTGAGGGTAGCATGGTGCTGCTGGAAGAAGTTGCCTTGGTTCCCTGGAACACCCTGATTAGCTTGATTAGCTTGCATCATCTGCATCATCTGCACCATCAACTGAGTGTTCTGAGCTGTAGTCTGCATAATTGCTCTCCAAGCCTCAGGCGGAGGAGGAGGGGAAGGAGGATGTTCTGGGACCTCTTCCACCTATGGGTTAGCGTTGGGAACCTTTTTCGGAGCCATCCTGTAAGAGATGACCACGAATCAGCAATTGATTGACAAAAGGAATAAGCTGAATCAATGGAATGAATTGCAACAAGTCTTCACAATAATCATTCGAACAATAAGAACGAATGAAAACATCCGAACAAGAGGAACGAATGAATTTCTCAGTTAAATGATAACATCAGTCTTCACGAGAAGCCACATAGGGGACAAAATGAAAATAAGAAAAACAACAAGGTACAGACGGGAACAAACACAAGAGAGGAGTTTCGTTCTAACATCTTTGTGCTGAAAGCATATGAACGCGTTACGAAAAGGTTTTGCAATCCCCGGATCAGCATAGCCAAGGACCCTTTAAGATGCAACTCCTGATAGTAACCTCGGTCATATAACCCCTTCACTCAATGTCGAACCCCGAACTCGCTAACCTGCATTCGTTGGAAGAATGCCTATGATCTACTGGATAAAACCCACCTATAGATTTCCGAAAGATTCCAGTTATGCAATCAGGTGTTGGGGATACACGGGAAGCACCGCGCAATCAACTCTAACCTACATCCAGGTGTATCCATCCTTCAACACATAACCAGTCTTTCTCGGAAACTGTGTACCTCGGACCTTCGAAAAGCATCCACTATAACAAGCTATGGCAATACTCCCGAACTACCTCCCCAGTACTGGGTGATGTCGGGGTTATCTTGCCACTGGCCGTATAGGGGAGATTTTCGATGTCGGCCGTCTTAAGTATTTAGTATTGCCGCGATATGCTTGTTACAATGATACCCCGAAGCTCAACTCCTCGGTAACAGGAGGCATCGAGAACAATATCCTTGTCACAAGAACATCGAAACAATCCCAGAATACTCGCGGGATTCCTAAAAAAAAATTGTGCAAATTTTGAAGATAGGAGAGACAAGAGTAGTCGTCAGGAGTCCTCACCAGAGAGAAAGGGGATGAGAAGCAAAGAAATCCTACTCTCCGATATAATATAGGACTCAAAAAGTTTTCAGTGTGTGCCTAGACTCGACCGTCAACGATTCGATCAAACAGTGGGGGCTCCTAGGTCGGAGAAGGCTCTGAATACCAACTTGTAATGCCCAGGATGGAGTTATACCTCCTACGTGTCGAGGCACGACTTAAAGGCATAAATCCATCCTAGAATGATCTCAAGTTCGGTAATCTTTGCACAACTCATGTAAAAGAGGGGATAGTAAACTGAAAATAGTTGGCTTACACTCGCCACGTCACAGAATTATAGTACAAGTCTCAAACATCATACATTAAGAACATCACAACCCTCTAAGGGCAAAATCCAAAAGTCAAAGTACCAAACTTAGATAAATAAACCACAGGCGGATCGAATCCTAGTAAGAGACTCCACTACTGATCATCCGGGTAGCGCACGTAGTACCGACTACGCTCCTCGTCGTACTCCCAATCCAGCTCGGTGCCATCACCTGGATAGCTCACGGCTGGACCTGCATCTGGTGTGTGAAGTAACTGTGAGCCACAGAGGACTCAGCAATCCCGTTCCCGGGTAACAGGACTATTTAAGCCTTTAGGTGAGGAAAAGGCTGAAGAAAGAATAAGTGTCTGCAGCAGCAACTAGCATCTAGCTTACGTAAGTGAGAGCGAGAAGAGAAGCCTCGGCGAGAAGTGATCACGAAGTGATCCTAGCTACAAGCTCAACAAGCATAACCCCTCCGTGTTCAACTCCCGAATCCCTATTCGGAAATTGATAGTCACGGAACACACGCTGGTAGTGTATTAGAAACATTGTGTCAAGTTATCTACAACCGGAATTAACAAGCTCCCATCTGCCACATAACCGCGGGCATGGCTTTCGAAAGTTCAAACCCTGCAGGGGTGTTCCAACTTGACCCATTACAAGCCCACGATCCGCGGAGTCGCAACTCCAAAGTGGGAAGACCCGAGTATCCTCGGAATCCCGTGCTCAAGATATACCGAGCTAAGGTAAGGCTAATCCAGCAAATCCTCCCGGCGTGCCGACACCCTGATAGTAGCCGCGCGTATCTAGTCTCAGGCCACGACCGGATGAGCACAGCGTACAGTGGCCGAAATACCCAAGTTGCCAAGGGGGGCCCCGCACATGACTCTAGTTTGGACCAACACTCAAATCGAGCACTGGCCCAGGGGGGGTTGAATTAATTAAGCCTCGGGTTAATTACTCCCTCGGAAAGTTTTAGTTGTGTTAGGCGAATAGTACCAATGTTGGGACTTGCTGGAAAAGACTTAGCACTTAGCGGTTTATCGAGGGGGTCCCATACACCCCAACCGTGTTAGGAACGCATAATCAAGGAACATAACACCGGTTTATACGGTTCCTAACGGCATGAGTGGAACAAATCACCAAGCAAAAGGCTTAGCCTTCCACCCTTGCCAATATATAGATGATTTCATTTTAAGCATTTATATAGTGTGATATAACCCAACCAAACTTCAACATGAAGCAAGCATCTTCGATCTTCACCTGCAACTAGCAATGCTATAAGAAGGGCTGAGCGAAGCGTACTTAGCCAAGCAACGGTTTGCATAGGTAGGTTGGTTAAACATGGCAATTGGTTACAAGTAGGAGGCTGACAAGAAGATCATGGGCATCGAGGCAAAACTATAGATCGAGACTACTAGCAATAGGCAAAGATAGTAATGTTATCGGGGTTCGGTCATCTTGCCTGAAGAGAAGTCGTTCGGATCGTAAGAAGGGTCCTCGTACTCAACCTCGTTGGAAACCACGTGCTCAACCTCGAACTCAGACTCAGATCCCGGCTCTAAACAAAACAATCACACCAATCAACAAGATGCAATGCGCACTCGAAAAAGATGAATGCATGAAGGATGCACTAAGGATGCACACAGAGCACGGAAAATATCACTCAAGCAAAACACCTCAAAACATGATAACAATCTGATATTATTAATCTACACAGAAAATCAACCAAGTTTGATATAAGATTCGCTGAAATCGGAGTTACGGGCTAAAAGTTATGCCCGAAACAAGATTTGAGCGAAAGCTGAAAATTACAGCAACATAGCATCTTTGGAGCTCAAAATAATTAAGCTACAGCACCCAAAAAGCATGGCAAAGGACATGAACACAAACTAGACATATAGTACAGCAACTATGTCCAAGGTGCACCCCCAACGGAGTCACGGATCAATAGCAATGATCCTGGACATATTGAACTTGACAATAAAATTCTGGCAGCAGAATTTTATTGAAACTTTAGAGCAAAAGATAAACATGCTACAGCCACTTAAATAGACATGTGAGGACATGGATGGAAATACAACAATATATACTACAAGGAACAATCAAAATCCACTCCAAAACTATCATGCTTTGTCCTAGAACAACACACGAACATGGCATCGGAACGTTACAGATTTCAGACAGTGAAAAATCACTAAGTCCTAAAACAGCAATATCAACATAGCAACTAAAAGAGCATGTTTAAGTCACCTCGAAACTAAACATGGCAAGGGGTAAGCACCTCATCAAAGTGCACATGAAGGTGATCCCGAAACACACAAGCATGCATCATTGAGGTGAACACAACGATTGCAACGAGCTCATCAAGATGGCATTTCATAACAAGTGAAACAACATCACATGAACATGGCACTTTGCAACGATGATAACAAGGCAATAATAAATCTACCATGCAACCTATCACAAGCAACACGTAGTTCGTGGCAAGACGAACACGTGGACATGTCATTTGCATCATTCGGACAAACGAGCTAAAAGATTCACATGGCAAAGGTGGCATAAAAATAACACATAGCAGCAGTTTATACCATGATGAACTCTTGCAACAGCAAAACAAGCACCTAGACGATCTCTAACATGCATGACAACAACAGGTAAAACGTAGAGCACATCTCCACGAATGTCTGGACATATTACACGCGCAAAACGGAGCAGCAGGCAAAAAGTTATGCATGGTCAAACATTGCATCAGAGATGAACAGATCTGGGACTTAGTGAATTTTAGGGTTCAACCTCACAACAGATCTGAAGGAATTGGGCCGGAGGAGAGCGGTGGTTGAGGCCCAGGTGGCAGATCCGCGCGGCTGGAGGAAGAGGCGGCCCGCGGCCTGGCGACGCGGCGCTGGGCCTGGCTGCGGTCGCGGCCCAGGCGGGACCGGAGGAGAGCGGACGAGAGGCGGCGCGGCGCGGGCTGGGCCCCGAGGCTGGCGCGGGGAAGGAGCGGCCCACGGCGATGTGGGGACCGGGCCGGCGCAGCGCTGCGGGAGCGATCGGGCGAAGCGGTGGCGCGGTGCGGCGCGCCTGGGCCGGTGGGGAGGCGGCGGCCCAACGGAGGCGCGGCGGGGTACGGGCCGGCGCAGTGAAGGGCGATGTGGTCCCGAACGGAGGGAGGCCCAGCCGCGCGAGGCTACAGAGGCCGCGGTCGGAGGCGCCCGTGGAGGAGAGCGGCGTACGGGCCTCGGTCGATCCGATCGACGGAGGCAGAGGCGTTGACCTCGATCTGGTCGGGCGATCCAGATCGGGACGACCCGATCCTGAAGCTGCGGCGGCGCTGGCTTCGAGGGGATGATCCCAAGGCAGTGTGGGTGGCTGGATGGATCCGAAAATTGAGGAGAGAAAAGGGGGAAGAAGTTAGGGATGTCCAAAATAGACATAGGGGTCTATATATAGCAGTTTTGTAGGGTTTGGGGGAATTTAGGGGCGCTAGGAGCCCTCCGATCGCGATCCGACGGATCCGATCGCGGGGTTAGTCTAGAAGGGCCTAGGAGAAGATAAAAGACTGCAGTAGGGGTGTTTCCGGGACACGAAGTGAAGGCACTTTGGACCCACATGAACAACGGATGGAAAAACTGACGGAGTCCAAACGAGATGAGATTTGAGAGGCGGGTTGCACACAACAAAACAACAACACAGACAACAACCTCGCGGCACACCGGTAACGTTAAACGCCCGAACAACAAAGTAGGCCTATGGGACGTCACGGACACGTGAGGGAGCTCCGGAACGCAAAACGGACAACGGGAAGAAACACGCGGAACCGGATGCAACCGACAACACAAATGCAATGCAATGCCCATGTCTACATGATATGAATGAAAGCCACACACTCACACAACAAAACGACGGAAACCCGAAAGACAAAGAACCCGGAATGGAAATAGATGAAGCCGGAGATATATTATATACCCAAAAGGGAAAGTATTACATCCGGGGCATTACAGAACCTGTCTCACGTAAGCGTACGTGTAAGGTCGGTCCGGGCCGCTTCATCCCACGATGCCGCCGAATGAAGATAAGACTAGTAGCGGCAAGTAAATTGACATGATCTACGCCCACAACAATCTTGTGTTCTACTCGTGCATAGTAACTACGCACAGACCTAGCTCATGATGCCACATTTGGGGATCGGTGCAGAAAATCAAAAAATTTCCTACGCATCACCAAGATCAACGAGAGGGGAGTGCATCTTCATACCTTTGAAGATCGCGATGCGGAAGCGTTGCAAGAACGCGGTTGGTGGAGTCGTACACGAAGCGATTCAGATCACCGTCGAATCCGATCTAAGCGTCGAATAACGGTGCCTCCGCGTTCAACACACGTGTAGCCCGGTGACGTCTCCCGCGCCTTGATCTAGCAAGGGGAGAGGGAGAGGTTGGGGAAGACTCCGTCCAGCAGCAGCACGACGGTGTGGTGGTGGTGGAGGAGCGTGGCACTCCAGCAGGGCTTCGCCAAGCACCGCAAGAGACGAGGAGGGAGAGGGGTAGGGCTGCGCCAAGCGAGAGAGGGACTCGTGCATCTGGCAGCCCCGAAACCCCCACATATATATAGTGGGAGGGGAGGGGCTACGCCCCCATCTAGGGTTCCCCCCCTAGGGGTGGCGGCGGCCCCTAGATCCCATCTCGGGGGCGGCCAGGATGGGGAAGAGAGGGGGCGCCCCTAGGGTGGGCCTTAAGGCCCATCTTGACCTAGGGCTTGCCCCCTCTCCCATTCCTTGCGCCCTGGGCCTTGGTGGGGGGCGCACCAGCCCACCTAGGGCTGGTCCCTTCCCACACTTGGCCCACTCAAGCCTCTGGGGCAGGTGGCCCCTCCCGATGGACCCCCGGAACCCTTCCGGTGGTCCCGGTACGTTACCGATAACGCCCAGAACAATTCTGGTGACCAAAACGGGACTTCCCATATATAAATATTTACCTCCGGAACTCCTCATGACATCCGAGATCTCATCCGGGACTCCGAACAACATTTGGTAACCACGTACTACATTCCCTATAACCCTAGCGTCATCGAACCTTAAGTGTGTAGATCCTACGGGTTCGGGAATCATGCAGTCATGACCGAGACATATCTCCGGCCAATAACCAACAGCGGGATCTGGATACCCATGTTGGCTCCCACATGTTCCACGATGATCTCATCGGATGAACCACGATGTTAGGGATTCAATCAATCCCGTATACGATTCCCTTTGTCTATCGGTATAGTACTTGCCCGAGATTCGATCGTCGGTATACTGATACCTTGTTCAATCTCGTTATGGCAAGTCTCTTTACTCGTTCCGTAACACATCATTCCGTGACCAACCCCTTAGTCACATTGAGCTCATTACGATGATGTCTTACCCAATGGGCCCAGAGATACCTCTCCGTCGTACGGAGTGACACATCCCAGTCTCGATTCGTGCCAACCCAACAGATACTCTCGGGGATACCCGTAGTGTACCTTTATAGCCACCCAGTTACGTTGTGACGTTTGGCACACCCAAAGTACTCCTACGGTATCCAGGAGTTGCACAATCTCATGGTCTAAGGAAAGGATACTTGACATTGGAAAAGCTTTAGCATACGAACTACACGATCTTGTGCTAGGCTTAGGATTGGGTCTTGTCCATCACATCATTCTCCTAATGATGTGATCCCGTTATCAATGACATCCAATGTCCATGATTAGGAAACCGTAACCATCTATTGATCAACGAGATAGTCAACTAGAGGATTACTAGGGACACATTGTGTTCTATGTATTCACACATGCATTACTGTTTCCGGATAATACAATTAAAGCATGAACAATAGACAATTATCAAGAACAAGGAAATATAATAATAACCATTTTATTATTACCTCTAGGGCATATTTCCAACAATACTTACAAATTATTCTCGTCAAGGGCTTATGCTAGAGCTGTGCTATGCATCCACCTCTCTGTGATCCCTGAAATTTGGGTAGTAAGCCCCTGGAGAAAACATGTATGATGATGACAAGGACTCAGCTTTGAAGAAAAATGGCAGAGGCCCCGAATTATCACGGATGCCGGCTTTATTATGTTGTACTAATATTTACATCATCAAATTACATCATGAGAGCCGGAGGCTTAGGTATAGTAAGGCCGGAGGTGAGCAATATTCCACGGCCAATTAGTCTCCTCCTCTGATGTGCGTGAATCCTTGTGCTCTCGAATGTCGATCAGATAGTATGACCCGTTGTGCAGATTCTTGCTAACGACAAAAGGTCCCTCCCAAGGCGGCGAAAGTTTATGCATATCAGTCTGGTCTTGGATGAGCCGGAGAACTAAGTCGCCCTCTTGAAAGGTTCTGTTCTTGACCCGCCGGCTATGATATCGTCGTAAATCCTATTGATAGATCGCTGAACGAGGCGCCACGAGATCACGCTCTTCATCTAACCGATTCAACGCATCCTGACGTGCCTTCTCATTATCAGCTTCGACGTAAGCCGCCACTCGGGGCGAGTCATGACGGATATCGTTGGGAAGAACTGCCTCAGCTCCATAGACCATGAAGAAGGGCGTGTAACCTATAGATCTGTTGGGCGTTGTATTAATGCTCCATAACACAGAAGGTAACTCTTCCACCCAACAACCCGGCGTTCTCTTTAGAGGAACCATGAGTCGGGGCTTGATCCCTCGCAGAATCTCTTGGTTAGCCCGCTCTGCTTGACCATTGGACTGGGGGCAAGCCACAGAAGAAACATCAAGTCGGATATGCTCACGCTGACAAAACTCCCTCATAGAACCCTTAGACCGATTAGTGCCATTGTCTGTTATGATACTATGGGGAAAACCAAAACGGAAAATCACCTTCTTGATGAATTGAACCGCTGTTTCCGCATCACACTTGCTGACTGGCTCTGCCTCAATCCACTTGGTAAACTTGTCCACTGCCACCAAAAGGTGGGTTTTCTTATCTTTGGACCTCTTGAAAGGCCCTACCATATCAAGCCCCCAAGTCGCAAACGGCCAGGTTATCGAAATCATCCTCAGCTCTTGAGTCGGAACGTGAGCGCGCCGTGAAAATTTCTGACAACTGTCACATCTGCTGACCAAGTCTTCAGCATCAGCATGAGCCGTCAACCAATAGAATCTGTGACGAAAAGATTTCGCCACAAGAGATTTAGAGCCGACGTGATGACCACAATCTCCCTCATGAATCTCCCGCATGATCTCACAGCCTTCCTCAGGCGAGACACAATGTTGAAACGCCCCTGTAACACTGCGATGGTGCAACTCTCCGTTGATAATCGTCATCGACTTAGACCACCGGGTTATCTGTCTGGCCAAGATTTCATCCTCAGATAACTCACCCCGGGTCATGTAAGCCAAATACAAAACTGTCCGGTCCGGTATGACATGAAGAGCCGCCACCAACTATGCCTCCGGGTCAGGAATAGAAAGGTCCTCCTCTATAGGCAACTTGACAGACGGGTTAAGCAAAACATCTAGAAAGGTGTTGGGGGCACCGGCTTACGTTGAGATCCTAACCGGCTTAAGGCGTTAGCTGCCTCATTCTTCCTTCGATCAATATGCTCAACTTTGTAACCCTTGAAGTGACTAGCAATAGCATCAACCTCTAGACGATAAGCCACCATGAGTGGGTCCTTGGAATCCCTGGTGCCAGAAACCTGCTGAGCTACCAGATCTGAATCGCCGAAGCATCTTACCCGGCTTAAATTCATCTCCTTGGCCATCTGAAGACCGTGGAGCAAGGCCTCATACTCAGCTGCATTATTAGTACATGGGAACATTAACCGGAGAACATAAGAAAATTTATCACCTCGCGGGGAAGTTAAAACAACTCCAGCCCCCGAGCCTTCTAACTGTCTGGATCCATCAAGTGAATTGTCCAATATGTGTTATCCCGCTTTTCCTCAGGCGTCTGCAGCTCCGTCCAATCATTGATAAAGTCCACGAGCACTTGCGATTTGATGGCCGTCCGAGGCATATATTTTAAACCATGAGGCCCGAGCTCAATGGCCCACTTGGCCACTCGTCCTGTAGCTTCTCTATTTTGGATGATATCCCCCAAGGGAGCAAAACTCACTACTGTAATAGGATGACCCAGAAAATATTGCTTGAGCTTCCGGCTCGCCATGAAGACCCCATATACTAGCTTCTACCAATGTGGATATCTCTATTTGGACTCAGTGAGCACTTCACTGATATAATAAACCGACCTTTGAACCGGATATTCTTTGCCAGCCTCTTTCCTTTCTACCACAATGGCCACACTGACATCCCTGCTATTTGTAGCAACGTATAACAACAATGGCTCCTTGTCAATGGGGGTCGCCAGAACCGGCGGCTCAACCAATTGTTTCTTGAGTGCCTCGAACGCCTCGTCGGCAGGTTCACTCCAGACAAAGCCATCTGTCTTTTCATCATCTGATATAGAGGGATAGCCTTTTCACCTAATCGGCTTATGAACTAGCTCAACGCTGCTATACGTCCTGCCAAGCGCTGAACATCATTGACATACTTCGGTCTTGCCAAGGAGGTGATGGCCTTGATTTTCTCCGGGTTAGCTTCGATACCTCGCTCAGAGACCAAAAAACCCAAGAGCTTGCCTGCGGGAACATTAAAGACACACTTGGCCGGGTTAAGCATCATTTTGTACATCCAGAGATTGTCAAACGTTTCCTTCAAGTCGTCGATCAGGGTCTCCTTCTTTCTGGATTTGACCACAATGTCATCCACATAAGCATGAACGTTATGCCCAATCTGGCCGTGCAGGCAATTCTGTACGCACCGCTGGTAAGTCGCCTGGGCACTCTTAAGCCCGAAAGGCATAGATACATAGCAGAAGGCTCCAAACGGAGTGATGAAAGCCCTCTTCTCCTGGTCCTTAACTGCCATCTTGATCTGGTGATACCCATAATATGCATCCAAAAAACTCAAACGCTCACAACCCGCCATAGCATCAATGATCTGATCAATACGGGGGAGGGCAAACGGGTCAGCTGGGCAAGCTTTGTTTAAGTCTGTGTAGTCCACACACATGCGCCAAGTGCCATTCTTTTTAAGCACCAAAACCGGGTTAGCCAACCACTCAGGATGAAAAACTTCAACGATGAACCCGGCCGCCAAAAGCCGGGCCACTTCTTCACCAATGGCCTTCCGTCTCTCTTCATTAAAACGGCGAAGAAACTGTCTGACCGGCTTATACTTTGGATCAATATTGAGAGTGTGCTCAGCGAGTTCTCTCGGTACACCCGGCATGTCTGAAGGCTTCCATGCAAAAATGTCCTGGTTCTCATGGATGAACTCGATGAGCGCGCTTTCCTATTTCAGATCCAGATTAGTGCTGATGTTAAACTACTTAGATGAATCGCCAGGAACAAAGTAAACTAGCTTGGTATCGTTCGCCAATTTAACCTTCAGCAACGGGTCATGCTCTGTGGTTGGCTTCTTCAAGGATGTCATATCTGTCGGGTCAACATTATCTTTGTAAAACTTAAGCTCCTCTGTGATGCAAACTGACTCTACGTAAGCCGCATCGCCTTCTTCACATTCCAAGGCTATCGTGCGACTCCCATGCACTGTAATGATCCCCTTGTGACTCGGCATCGTGAGCTGCAAATAAACATAACACGGCCTCGCCATGAACTTAGCGTAAGCCGGCCTTCCAAACAGAGCATGGTATGGGTTGTGGATCCTAACAACCTCAAACGTTAAAGTCTCCGTCCTGGCATCATATTCATCCCCAAAGGATACCTGCAAATCAATTTTGCCCACTGGGTACGCCGACTTACCAGGCACAACTCCATGAAAGACTATGTTGGACGGCCTAAGTTTCTTGTCAGTTAATCCCATACGACGGAAGGTATTATAATAAAGGATATTGATGCTGCTACCTCCATCCATGAGCACCTTGGTGAACTTGTATCCTCCGACCTGAGGTGCTACCACTAAAGCCAGCTGACCCGGATTATCAACTCGGGGCGGGTGATCTTCGCGACTCCACACAATGGGCTGCTCTGACCATCATAAGTAACGAGGAATTGTCGGCTCAACAGCATTCACCGGCCTTTTATGAAGCTTCTGGTCCCGCTTGCATAGACTTGTGGTAAAGACATGGTACTGCCCACTGCTCAACTGCTTTGGGTTACTCTGATAACCTGAATGCTGCTGATTCCCTTGATTGTTCTGCTGGTTGTTGCCGTCTTGATTTCCTTGGCCGTGAAAACCGGAGTTTGAGCCGCCGCCTCCATGACCCGGACCATGAAAACCGGATCCTGAACCGCCGTTTGGTCCATAATGTTCTGAATAGACTCCCTCTAAGACCTCATGATGTTGTAGTCCTTCCACATATGAGTGGTCGGCTTTTCGTCCGTTCCATGTTTTGGACATGGTTGATTCATCACCTCAACGATGTTATATCTTGGAGGCGGCTTCCCCTTGCGACGTTGGTTAAAATTCTGTGCCCCGGTATTAGCTACAAAAGTATCAGCCTTGCGTTTATTGCCACTGTTTTGATTGGTCGGGTTATACTGTTGTCCTCTCGGGTCATTACCCTTCTTTCCCTTTTTCGGTCTTTTAGCCTTAGACTCAGGGTCCTTGGTACTATCAGAGTCGGCATATTTGACGAGAGCCGCCATAAGCTCCCCCATATCACTACAATGGCGCTTAAGCCGCCCCAACTTCAGCTTGAGCGGAGGGAAACGGCAATTTTTCTCCAACGTTAATATCGCAGATTCGACATTGATCTTATCTGAAGAATGCATGATAATTGAGACCCGACGCACCCAACTGGTCGTTGACTCGCCCTCATTCTGAACACAAGAATCTAGATCCACAATTGACATCGGTTACTTGCATGTATCCTTGAAATGCTTGATAAACTTGGCCTTCAGCTTCGCCCATGACCCGATGGAATTGACGGGCAATCCTTTCAACCAGTTACGAGCTGTGCCTTCCAGCATTATGGTGAAATACTTAGCACATGCGGCTTCGCTAACGTCCAGCATCTCCATAGCCATCTCATAACTCTCTATCCAAGATTCAAGGGGTTGATCCGATGTGTAACTAGGCACCTTACGAGGGCCCTTGAAATCTTTAGGCAACCGCTCGTTCCGTATAGCCGCCGTTAAGCACGGCACGCCCCAAGTTCTAGAAGTCCTGCCTGTCTCCACTGAGGTTGCCGGATAATATGGCGCCGTCTGATGATCGGCCGCCTGAGCCACCAGCTCGGTCTCTCGGTGCATCCTGCCCTGATCCACCAAGTCATGTGCACTGGCGTCATGCCATGCCGGGTTATGTCCACGAGGCAAATTATGGCGCCGCTCTGTGCTTGAAACCTCTGGCGGGTCAACATGCCTGCTGTAGCTGGCACTTGGACGGGGGGTTGAATGAATCCGGTCTCGACTATAAGAATAAGCTTGTTGTTGCTGCTGCGCCGTTTGAAGCAGTTCCTGGGCCCTCCGAGTTTCCACCGCCACCGGATGATAGAGGCCAAGGTGTCCCGTCTTTCGATGAGATAGTGGCTATCGTTTGGATGAAGTCGACTTTGACGATCCGACTACGAACGTGCGTGGACGTCGCGCCTTAGCAATCGCTAAACCAACTCCGAGAGGTTATCGACCACGCCGGAGCACGATCAACCTGACCACGAAGGTCTGTTTCCTGCAGGCAAACGAAGAACAAGCAAGAAACTAAGATTGCAATCTGGATATTGCGAATATAAGAGGAAAGCTTTATTGATCAAGGTGGGGTTCTGTGACGCCTTTGTCTGGTCGTTGAACACAAACGAAGTACGCGAAGTTGCAGCTATGGCGAACTTTTAATCTAAACAAAACCCAAAGTCTAAACGACGCCCTAAGGGCTGTATATATGAGGGAAAGAGGGGGGAATTTCGTGGCCCTTGGTGGAGGGGTCCGAAACCAACCCTAACTCTTGTTTCCCCACACATACGGACTCTAAAAACAGCCTATACTCAAGTATTTCGAAATTACATGGGCCTGACCCAATAATAAGGTGACGCAGCACCTATAATAGCCTCTGGACGAAATTTATGAAGTGGCATCTTGTATATTTCGTCCAAGGCTTCCCGCACTCATTATGGTGGCTTCAAAGTCCTGAAATCATCAATTGAAACTCCATTCTTGTTCCCCTTGCGCACGCCATCATCTCCATGCTTGATCTTGCTCCAATGTTCATCCTTCTTGTCCAAGCTAGGCCCTTCATTTGTAAGCAAGACAAATGTATCCAATTTAGGCAGTATCATATTCTCATGAACATTAGATTCATTACCAAGAAACGAAAGTACCTGGTAATTTAATTGGCGTGCGCGAGCTCTAGTAATTGGTCCTGTATATGTGTCAGTTGGAGCTGTGGGTGTAACCTTGTTAGTGATGTCCTCATCATCCTCCCCTTCTAGAATTGAAGTCGTCCTCGACGGAAGCTCATCTTCCTCACCCAAGTAAGGCTTCAAATCTGCAATGTTAAATGTGGGACTAACCCCAAAATCTGCAGGCAGCTCAAGTTTATATGCATTATCATTTATTTTCTCTAACACCTTGAAAGGACCATCAGCACGTGGCATTAGCTTTGACTTGCGCAAATTAGGAAACCTATCCTTACGCAAATGTAACCAAACAAGATCTCCAGGTGCAAAGACAACACGTTTTCTACCCTTATCTCCAACAAGTTTATATTTAGCATTCATGCGCTCAATATTTTCCTTAGTTAACTCATGCATTTTTAAGATCAATTCAGCACGTTGTTTAGCATCAAAATTAACCTTCTCCGAAGATGGAAGAGGCAACAAATCAATAGGTGCACGAGGTAGGAAACCATAGACAATTTACATCTTAGTAGTAGAATGCAACGAACGATTATAAGCAAATTCAATATGAGGCAAGCATTCTTCCCACATTTTCTTATTATTCTTCAAAACAGCCCTAAGCATAGTAGACAAAGTTCTGTTGACTACTTCAGTTTGTCCATCAGTTTGGGGGTGACAAGTAGTACTAAAAAGTAGTTTAGTCCCCAACTTAGCCCATAAACATCTCCAAAAGTGGCTAAGAAATTTAGTATCACGATCTGAAACAATAGTATTTGGCACACCATGCAAGCGAATAATTTCACGAAAGAACAAATCAACAACATTAGCAGCATCATCGCTTTTATGACATGGTATAAAGTGTGCCATCTTCGAGAACCTATCCACGACAACAAATATGCTATCCCTCCCCTTCTTTGTTCGAGGTAAACCCAAAACAAAGTCCATAGATATATCTTCCCAAGGAACACTAGGGACAGGCAAAGGCATATATAAACCATGAGGATTGAGTCGTGACTTAGCTTTTTGACATGTAGTGCAGCGACCAACAAAACGCTCAACATCCCGTCGCATCTTTGGCCAAAAGAAGTGTGTAGCAAGTACGTCCTCCGTCTTCTTCACGCCAAAGTGTCCCATTAATCCTCCTCCATGCGCCTCCTGCAACAACAAAAGACGAACAGAGCTAGCTGGAATGCATAGCTTGTTAGCACGAAACACAAATCCATCATTAACGACGAACTTGTTCCATGTTCTTCCTTCTTTGCAATTCTGCAATACATCTTTAAATTCAGCATCATGCACATATTGATCTTTGATGGTCTCCAAACCAAATATTTTAAAGTCAAGTTGTGAAAGCATAGTATAACGACGAGACAATGCATCAGCAATAACATTTTCTTTTCCCTTCTTGTGTTTAATAACACAAGGGAAAGTCTCTATGAATTCAACCCATTTAGCATGTCTACGGTTCAGTTTTGCTTGACTTTTAATGTGCTTTAAAGATTCATGATCAGAATGTATAACAAATTCTTTGGGCCATAAATAATGTTGCCATGTCTCCAAAGTCCGAACAAGAGCATATAATTCCTTATCATAAGTAGAATAATTCAGACTAGGCCCACTCAATTTTTCAGAAAAGTATGCAACAGGTTTACCATCTTGTAATAACACACCTCCTAACCCAATTCCACTAGCATCGCATTCAAGCTCAAAAGTCTTATTAAAATCAGGAAGTTGGAGTAAAGGAGCATGTGTCAACTTATCTTTCAATACCGTGAATGCTTCTTCCTGTGCAGTACCCCAAACAAAAGGCACATCCTTCTTTGTAAGCTCATTGAGGGGTGCAGCAATGGTGCTGAAATCTCTCACAAAACGCCGATAGAATCCAGCGAGTCCAAGGAAACTCCTCACGTGTGTGACCGTTTTGGGCTGCGGCCAACTCTCAATAGCTTCAATCTTGGCTTTATCAACCTCAATTCCCTGTGGAGTAACAACATAGCCAAGAAAAGAGACTCGGTCGGTGCAAAAGGTGCACTTTCCAAGGTTACCAAATAAACGTGCATCACGTAGAGCAATAAAAACAGCACGTAAATGTTCCAAATGTTCCTCCAAAGATCTGCTAAAAATCAATATATCATCAAAGTATACTACCACAAATCGTCCAATGAAAGCATGTAAAACTTCATTCATTAATCTCATGAAAGTACTAGGTGCATTAGTTAACCCAAAAGGCATGACTAACCACTCATATAATCCAAACTTAGTTTTAAATGCTGTTTTCCATTCATCTCCCAATTTCATACGAATTTGATGGTATCCACTACGCAAATCAACTTTGGAGAATATTGTAGAGCCACTCAATTCATCAAGCATATCATCTAGCCTAGGAATAGGATGACGATAACGAATAGTAATATTATTAATGGCTCTACAATCAACACACATACGCGATGTACCATCCTTTTTCGGCACTAGAATAATAGGAACAGCACAAGGACTAAGGGATTCGCGTATATAACCTTTGTCGAGTAGCTCCTGTACTTGACGCATAATCTCCTTCGTCTCTTCTGGATTGGTACAGTATGGTGCGCGGTTGGGTAGCGATGCACCGGGAATTAAGTCAATCTGATGCTCAATCCCTCGAATAGGTGGTAATCCCGGTGGCACGTCTTGTGGAAAGACGTCGGCGAACTCCTGCAAAATGTTAGTGACAGCAGGAGGCAAAGAGGAAGGCACGTCCTCGAATGAAAATAATGCCTCTTTGCATACAACAGCATAGCAAACAGATTTGCTAAAATCTAGCTCATCAATATCAGATTTGGTGGCAAATAAACATGCACTTTTCAATTTAATTTCAGAAGCAACAGTAGATGGTTTATTATTAGGCTTCATTTGTTGCTCAAATTCTTTTGCCACAATCTGATTTTCACTCTTATTTTTCTCCTGTTTTGCTTTATTAGCTCTATTAATATCATCTTTTAAAATGGAATCAGGAGTCATAGGAAGCAATGTAATATTTTTATCCTTATGAACAAGAGTATACTGATTGTTTCTACCATGGTGTACAGAATTTTTATCAAATTGCCATGGTCTACCAAGTAATAAGGAACATGCTTGCATAGGTACCACATCACAATCAACATAATCAGCATATGTAGAGATACTAAAATGCACACGAACAGTACGTGTTACCTTAACCTTGCCGCTGTTGTTGAACCATTGGATGTAGTAAGGATGTGGATGTGGTCTTGTGGTGAGAGATAGCTTCTCCACCATCTCCATGCTAGCCAAGTTGTTGCAACTCCCTCCATCTATGATCACGCGAACAGAACGTTCCTTCACAACTCCCTTTGTATGGAACAAATTATGCCTCTGATTTTGCTCAGCTTGTGTAACCTGCACACTCAAAACACGTTGAGCAACTAAACATTCATACCTGTCAGCATCTTCAGGAGCCATGTATTGCGTCTCATGATCAAAATCGTCTCCGCCGTGTTCTTCACGTGTAATAAGAGCCAAAGTCTCCTCATCATAGTCACTAGCGGATTCATATCCACCATCCTCAGTAGCAATCATCACACGCTGAGATTTGCAATCTCTCGCAAAATGTCCTCTTCCCTTACAACGACGACAAATAATATCACCGGTGTGCCCTGTTGATGCCATGGAAGAAGAAGAACTCTGTGCAGGCCCAATAGGTGTGCTCTTGGCAGATAATGGTGGTTGTGCCTGCTTCCTTGTGTCATGGCTGGAGGTAACAGCTGATGGAGGTGTCGGTGCAGTAGAATGTGAGGAAGTAGAGGATGCACGCGGTGTCCATGATGAAGGTCGTCCTGCAGAAAAGTTAGTCCGCGCCAATGCCTGTCGATCCTGCACTTCACGTTCAGCTTTACAAGCAAGATGGAATAAACGAGTGATAGTAGTATAATCCTTATACTCTAGAATGGTCTGAATCTCTCTATTTAATCCACCCATAAAACGTGCAAGCATAGCTTCATTCTCCTCAACAATACCACATCTAATCAGGCCAGTTTGTAATTGCTGATAATATTCTTCTACAGAATTTTTTCCTTGTCTTAAGCGCTGCAGTTTTTGAAGTAATTCACGTTGATAATATGGTGGAACCCAACGAGTACGCATAGCAGTTTTCAAAGCAGTCCAAGTAGCTGGAATAGGATATAATCTACAATGTTCAGACCACCAAACACATGCAAAACCAGTGAAAGCACAAACAGCAGCAGGAACACGTCTCTCCTCGGGATAGTTTAAACATGTAAAACGTTGTTCAGTTTGTAACTCCCAAGTAAGATATATATCAGGAACATATCTACCCTCAAATGGTGGAATATTCAATTTCAGTTTAGGAAGATGGTCATTGATAGAGGCAAAGGTGTCCCGTCTTTCGATGAGATAGTGGCTATCGTTTGGATGAAGTCGACTTTGACGATCCGACTACGAACGTGCGTGGACGTCGCGCCTTAGCAATCGCTAAACCAACTCCGAGAGGTTATCGACCACGCCGGAGCACGATCAACCTGACCACGAAGGTCTGTTTCCTGCAGGCAAACGAAGAACAAGCAAGAAACTAAGATTGCAATCTGGATATTGCGAATATAAGAGGAAAGCTTTATTGATCAAGGTGGGGTTCTGTGACGCCTTGGTCTGGTCGTTGAACACAAACGAAGTACGCGAAGTTGCAGCTATGGCGAACTTTTAATCTAAACAAAACCCAAAGTCTAAACGACGCCCTAAGGGCTGTATATATGAGGGAAAGAGGGGGGAATTTCGTGGCCCTTGGTGGAGGGGTCCGAAACCAACCCCAACTCTTGTTTCCCCACACATACGGACTCTAAAAACAGCCTATACTCAAGTATTTCGAAATTACATGGGCCTGGCCCAATAATAAGGTGACGCAGCACCTATAATAGCCTCTGGACGAAATTTATGAAGTGGCATCTTGTATATTTCGTCCAAGGCTTCCCGCACTCATTATGGTGGCTTCAAAGTCCTGAAATCATCAATTGAAACTCCATTCTTGTTCCCCTTGCGCACGCCATCATCTCCATGCTTGATCTTGCTCCAATGTTCATCCTTCTTGTCCAAGCTAGGCCCTTCATTTGTAAGCAAGACAAATGTATCCAATTTAGGCAGTATCATATTCTCATGAACATTAGATTCATTACCAAGAAACGAAAGTACCTGGTAATTTAATTGGCGTGCGCGAGCTCTAGTAATTGGTCCTGTATATGTGTCAGTTGGAGCTGTGGGTGTAACCTTGTTAGTGATGTCCTCATCACCGGAGTTTCGCCCTCAACCAGCAAAGGCACCAATCTCGTTGTCGCTGCTATCATGTTATCCAGAGGGTTGGAGTAGTGACCCACCGGCAGCGCTGGGTAATGAGGTGTCGGGCGGTTTTGATCTGCATATAGAGAACCTGTCATACGCTGGTGAACCGGCCCACCGGTCCTAGGCACTTCAGTCGATCGGTTTACCACCGGCGGACTACTGCCCCCTGCTCCAGTTGTGTTAAAAAGATTCCTTGCCTCATAAACGAAGGGGAGACGACTCCGTTGCTTTCTCCTCATGGCCTCATTAGCCACGTTCTGATCCACCGAGAGCCGGTAAGAATCCGCTGAGCCCGGGCGTCCAAGACAGCCCGTTCCTCAGTTATCCTGGCGTTCTCCGCCGCCAGGTCTTCCTTGGCTTGTGCTATCTCATGTCGTAGCTTATCCACAGCTGCCTTATGTTGGTCCTGGTTTTCTGGGGTTACCTCCGTCCCCATCAGAGTCGCCAGATCCTCCAACAGATCTGTCAAGACTTGAGTCAGCGGGCGCGTTGAGCCGCCCACGCCTGCCGCAGCTGTCGCCGCACCGGGTGTTATGGCCCCGACAACTGTTGATCCAAGAGTCGGCTGGGTGCTAGTCATGAAAATCGCCACCCTGCTCGGCGGCTCACAGGGGTCCGGAATACTGCTATCGTCGGACAAGCCCCCAATTCGTCCACTCTGCATCTGATACATTGAATCAGTCTCACCTGTGGACGACTCACCATCGGAGAGAGCGGCTGTCTCACCGCGAGATCCAGAGCTTCCAGCACACTGGATGTATCCAACAAAAGCACGCTTCACGGCGGGCAGAACCCGGGCAGATTGCGCACGCTGAGCCGTGTCGAAGATGTCGGTGCAGGTGTCCGGCTCAGGGCCCGGTTCGCCGATCTTGCCGATGAAAATGTGGATTCCGCCGAAGGGGACCCGGTACCCGTACTCAATTGAGCCGGCCTCGGGACCCCAGCCTTCGTCATCGATGCAAAGCTTGCCGCGACGACTCTTGGTCATCCGGCCCACATCGTATCCCTTGAGCCCTTCGAAGTTGCCCTTCAAGAACTCGAAACCACAGGCTGCATGCCCCACGGTGGGCGCCAACTGTCGTGTAGTTGGCACGGCAGATGTCCTAAGGGAAGGACTTGATTGCGGAGCCATAGCGACGTGGTTAGCTTAAAGGGGTTAAACGGGACAAAAGACATGAAGAGTTTATACTGGTTCGACCCCTTGCGGTGAGGGTAAAATATAATCCAGTTTGAGGTGGAATTGCTGGGGTGTCAATTGCTAGGGAGCGGATGTGCTTGCCTAGCTCTCGATCTATTGTTTCTTGCCCGAAGCCGATGCCGGGTCGTCCCCTTATATACACGGGTTGACGCCCTGCGGCCTATGGAATCCCGGCCGGCTCATACAATCGTGTCCGGCCTGGTGACTCTTGTTACATGCCTTACAATACAAGTCACATATATGGCGGTTGATACTTACAGGCTTTAAGCCGCCTCGGGCCTTTGGCCCTCACATAAACCGTCATCTTTAACATGCTCCTAGGCTTAACCCATGAACCGCCACTGGGTAACCCGGCCCCTCCCGACCCGGCCCCTCCCGGGCGTGTCATATCAAATACTTATATCCCCAACACAACCGTACCAAGATAAATAGAGTGTGTATTCGTGTGTTTATAGATATGAATGTATGTGCGTATGTAAGAGCGTACCTTGTTAAAAAAGCCAGGAATCAGTAAAAAGAAGCTAGTTTAGCCACTTTAAATATTCTATATATTTCTACGGCCTCCAGCAGTAAATATTAATGGACAATGAAAAACTGCTGGCTTAGCCTTTAGTACGTGTCAAGCAGATAATAGAAAAACGTGGCGATCAGCTGAATGCTCACGAAGCAAATAATAGAAAAACGTGGCGATCAGCTGAATGCTCACGCCCACAATGGCAAACGCACCTAAGGTACCCCTCTTTAGTAGCTTATACATATATATAGGAAAATGATTGTGTACTCCTGAGAGTACGTAATCCCGCTCTTCATATACCATATAGATGAATCTTTTATACCTCATTATTTTTTTAATATACTTCATTAGTAATTATTAGATACCCCAAAATGATTTTCATGAAAAATTTCATGCGAGTCTACATATTTTTAAATGTTTACGCATATACTGATGTGTTTGTACGTGAAAAAGGTATATTACAAAAAGTACATCGCAGATGATATTTTTTCAACAAAACTCGTATTGGGGTATCTTAGAATATTTAATGAAGTATATTGAGAATGATAAAGAGGTATAATTAATGTGTATATGAGGTATATTGAGGATAGGAGTACATACTCCCAAGAGTATATATATATATATATAGTTATTCTTCACCCACCTCTATTTTATCATCTATACATCGTAATTTTACGTTTCGTAAATTTTGTCTTATTTTAGACATAAAAAGAGAACGTAAGAAAACCTATAATCGCCGTAAAAAATATTTTATGTTACGTAAAATTACAAATGTAAAAATATAGTGTAAAATGTACATAAAATACAATTTTTGACCTATATTTTGTTTGTTATGCCAAATTTTATGCAGTAAATCAATATGAATGTAATTATTTGTATTTCAAATGTAATTTATGAAATGAAATGATCGTAAGATTTCCTCGGGTGAAAAATAATTTATTCTACACCCTGGATGATGAATAGTAACACTATATATATATATATATATATATATATATATATATATATATATATATATATAGAGAGAGAGAGAGAGAGAGAGAGAGAGAGAGACACACACACACACGCCTTTTGCAGATTTATGGCAACAGGCCGGTGTTTTGCAGATTGGTGGCAACCGCCATCATCTCCATCCCAGCGGTCATAAAGACAGGGTACCTCCACGGTGGTCATGCTCAAGGTCTAGTGAATTTGGGAGCATCGCAACGCGGCCATTTTCAAGTGTGTGCAAACTCAATATCGCTAGCCCGTGGCACGGTTAAAGCCGAGGCACTATGGGAGAAGGCGGGAGTATAGAGTATTGGGTCTTGTGGTGATTCTTCCGGTGGCGCCTTAGCTTGCAGGTGTGTGGTATTCTACTTGTGGGTGTGGCCCTCTTGGGCTCGTACACAACTCTCTTTTCTACTCCCTCCGTTCCTAAATATAAGTCTTTGGAAAGATTTCACTATGGACCACATACAAAGCGAAATGAGTGAATCTACACTCTAAAAAGCATCTATATACATCCGTATGTGGTTCATAGTGAAATCTCTCCAAAGACTTATATTTAGGAACGGAGGGAGTATATATATGCAAGACAGAAGCTTTTGCATTTTGTCAATAAAAGAGTATACAAAAGATGATGGAAGGCTATGCCTCATATAGGTAGCATAGATGGTTCAGTTCGCTATCTTAATGCCACACTTTTGTGTTTTCTGAATATCCGGATTACATGATGTAACTATGTCTTTTGCTGTTTCTTTCCTATCACAACTATAAATTAACAAACATAAGATAATTCGACACTTTATTGAACAAAATATTAAAAAATGTTCCCTGTACAAAAACTGTTGAAAAATATGACACTTCCTGGACAAGGACAACAACAACAACAAAGCCTTTAGTCTCAAACAAGTTGAGGTAAGCTAGAGGTGAAACTCATAAGATCTCGCGACCAACTCATGGCTCCGGCACATGGATAGCAAGCTTCCACGCACCCCTGTCCATAGCTAGTTCTTTGGTGAAAATCTTTTGGATTTCATCTCCATAAGAGTGTGTGAGTTTTCCTGGAAAAGGATAAAACCATCTAAATTATAAGGATAAAACCATCTAAATTATAAGGCCTACAGCAATGATAGTTCAACAATCACAAGCACCAAACAAGATATGTTCTAGATTTGACTAGGTCACTAATGGCAAGGGGGAAACAGAAATGTTGAAAGAGGTTCTTGCATGATAGTTCGACAATCACAAGCACCAAACAAGATATGTTCTAGATTTGACTAGGTCACTAATGGCAAGGGGGAAACAGAAATGTTGAAAGAGGTTCTTGCATGATAAAATAGTACTTCTGCTAAAGTTAAAGAAGTGCCATACTTTTTTTTCCTGCATAAGAGTGACATAATCCATGCTATTGTCACTCCAAATATATGGAAGAACATTTTGATACATATATAGTGTTGGACGGACTCCAGCATCCTCCATCCACTGCAAAACCTACATGTTCCAGAAAACAAAGGAGTTAAGTTTCATGCCCATAAACAACCACGAGTCTTGTTTTTTGTTTATATAATGGAGGCTCAAATACCCATCCAGTACTAGCATTTTATTGCTGACATAAGAGCTTTACTCATGGAAGAAGTAGCTCAAACAAAACTTTCAATGTAATGTCAAATCACTTGCTTTTGCCACAGTTCTTATGATCCCAGGAGCAAATACTGGTGCAGGTTTTACAAGGACCAACATAATACAGGTCAAAGCAGGAGAAAAAAATGTGAAGTTTTTTTCTGAGGTAAAAATGTGAAGTTGTTCCAAGAATGTGTATCTGCAGTACACCATCATGTTGCCAGAGCACAGTTGTGCAAATTGAATGTCCATGCAAATATGCAATCATAAGTGATACAGATCCTAGTGAATACCCATCTTTACCTCGACATACTTTCTCCATTTTCCAACTGCTAAGAGATTTCTCAGCAGAACCTTGTAAGTAGAAAGGCCTACGGTAGAGCATGAACTCACCATCTTGTAAAACAGCTGCATTAGAGAAAATTAAATATATTAGGCCCATCTTTACAAGGACTAAGGGTAAAACATAAACTGGAAAGCACATCCAATAATCTAAGCACCTTTATTGAAACTATTTCCTCACAAGTCCAGTGTTTAGATATGAGATTACATGGGTCCTTCGAGTATTAATGTATTTTCATGAAAGAAAAGACGGTGGTTTGATGGTTTTGAAACTAGTCAAGAAGCTAGCATTCTTAACTATAAAACCAGCTTCTTCGGGCCGAGAATATCAGATAGTTATATAGGTGATATACTAAGTACTCCATCCGTACAGAATTGTTTGAAGTTCTAGTTTTGTCCCAAGTTAAACTTTAAAAAGTTTGACCAGGTCTACAAAAAAAATATCAACATCTAACAACACCAAATTAGCTTCATTAGATTCATCATAAATATAGTACCATATATATTTGATGTTGTAGATATTAGCATATTTTTTCACAAAGAAGGAAAAGCAGTTTGTTACAAAGCTTGCCAAAGCAAGCGCAAGGAAGCAACAAGACAATTACTCGAGTAGGAAAATACTACTGCTTAAACGGCGTTCTCCGTGCACCCCCTCGCGCCACCCCCCTCCCGGCCGCGGCGCCGCGTGCGCCATCGCCCCTGCAGGCCCCGCCCGCTGCCGGCTCCCCCGCCAGCAAGCCAGCCCTGCCCTCCACTCCGGTGCGCGTGGTCATGTCCCGCTCCGTCGAGATGGAGGAGGCCGAGCTCGTGCTGCGGCGCGGGATGGTGGTCTCCATCACTGGAGCCAGGCCGGCGGTCACCCCGCGGGAGGTCGAGGACGTGCTGCACTCCTCCCTTTGCCTCCAGCCAGGCGACTTCTCCATCCACGTGCATGCCCCAGAGGACTACCTCATCGTCTTCTCCACCAACGAGATCATGGCGCGGCTCGCGGGCGACCACTTCATCAACGGCCCCGGCTTCACTCTATCGCTTCGGCCTTGGAACAAGCTAGCGCATGCCGACGTGAGCTCCTTCGAGCACACGGTCCAGGTGGAGCTCCATGGCGTCCTTGCGCAGGCTTGGCACCTCTCCACCGCTGAGCACCTTCTCGGCTCCAGCTGCTGGATCGAGCGGCTGCACCCAAGCACACGCTCGCGCGCCGACCTCGCCGTATTCCGGCTGACGGCGCGCACGCACGAGCCAGCCAACATCCGCCGCGCGGCCGTCCTGGAGATCGTGGAGTCCGTCCCCGCCGCCAGACGCGGCTCGCTGCCGACCATCCGCACACTGAGCTACCCCGTGTCTATCATGGTCACCAATGGCGCCGTCGCACCTGCCGCCTCGACTGCTGACGGCAACAGCGGCGGCCCCAGTGACGATGCGTCGGGTGGCGAGGCCGGTGAGGAGACACAACGAGACGGGTCTGGTGGCGGCCGAGGCCGTCGCCGTAGCCGCAAGAGACGGCGCATGTCAGACGCCCGTGACGGCCGCGCGGATGGCATGGCGGTGGACTCCATCGGTTGGCGCGCCTCCGACCACCATGGCCGCGCGGATGGGATCGCCGTCGTCACCCGATGGCCCGCCTCACGCCGTCGTACGGACGTTCCCAGGCCGCAGCGCGCCCATACCCTGGAAAGGACGATGGAGCCCTGGCCCACAGCAGGCGCGCAGCTGCGCTCTCGTCGGCTTTCCAAAAGAGGCAGGCGCGGTGGAAAGAAAAAGCGCGCTTCTGACGCCGCACGGATCGCTAAAGCTGCACCTCTGCCCGCTTGCCCGTCCGTTGCCCCTGCGTTGCTGGGCCCGATGGCGTCGGGCGGCCTAATCCCATTGGCTGAGAACCATGCAACGCAGCTGTCGCCTCTCGAGCTGGACCGGTGCCATGCAAAGGCTGCGTCGGCCCAGGCCAATCCTGACAGCCACGCAGGCCAGGATGACCCCAAAGGCCACTTGTCGCTGGATAGCGAGGGGCCCGTTTCGCCCATCCCACCCCCCCAGGACGATCCTTTGTCGGGGCAAAGTGGTGTTTCGCCCTCGTCAGCGACCGCAGCGATGCTGTCCCACGACGACCGGTCCTTGGAACCTGCTCCCCTAGCGCATGTTGGCCCACATGTTCAAATCATGGAGCAAGCCCCACCAAGCGGCCAAGAGGGAGGGTTTCTGGAGTCTTCCGCGGCCGCGCCACACGCGCCACGCATGGATTCCTGCCCTGCGGCTTCGCACGAGGGACAGGCCGCGCTGGATAATGCGCCAACACCGCCCCCTCCCATAGGCGGCCCACCTACCCACCCGGCCCAGATTGCATGCCCCCACCCGGCCCAAGCTACATGCCCTGCGGTGGAAAGAACTCCAACGCGCTTCGCATCGCCCCCGGTGACCCTGCGTCGTACTCGTCCGCGCGCAACAACAACGACAACCTGCACCCTTGGCGACTTCCTCGCTGCTGCCACTAAGCAGCTCGATGCCGCACTCCCAACCCCTGGGAAACGTCAGCGCCGATGCCCGCCCAACTTTGCCCCGCGACGTGGAAGATCTGCCTCGACATCGACATGCAAGGCGGCCGCCCCACCCACCGCCGAAAGACGTGCGCAAATCCACATCCTGCGCACTCTCGGGATCGTTGGGCTGGACCAGAAGATCACGGCTACGGAGATGAAGACTTACGAGGGGCTTTTTGCGGCGCCCCTCCCTACGTCTGTCCTCTCGGCCATGGCCGCGCTGATAGGTCGCGAGCTTCCCTCCGACCCCGCCGTTGCGCCGATCACCACGGTGGTCGCTGGATCCCCTATCGGGGTCTAGCCACGCCGGTGCGCCTGCTCGTCGATCTCTGTATCATGGATCACGCCCCCAAGTTCCTGGTTTGGAACGTGCGCGGCCTCAACGCGCGCGCTCGCCGCACCGCCATTAGGTCGCTTGTTGTAACCACCAACGCATCGATCGCCTGCTTCCAAGAAACTAAGATGCAGTTAGTTTGCTCGTCGACTGTCCTCGAGACTCTTGGCTCGGATTTTGACGACTATATGTACTTGCCCGCGGACGGGACCCGTGGCGGCATCCTGTTGGCGTGGAAGAGTAGAAGGTGGCCATCACCGATCCTCTTTTCACTACCAACGCCTTGTCTGCTAAGGTCTCCACCGCGTTTGACTTCGGCACTCCATGGTGGCTCACCGTTGTCTATGGGCCCCAACTTGACGACGACAAGATCGCCTTCATGCAAGAGCTCCGCGACATTCGCGACGAGTGCCCCGGACCCTGGATGTTGTGCGGGGACTTCAACCTCATATATCGTGACGAGGACAAAAACAACGGGAACGTCAACCGCCGCATGATGGGTCGCTTTCGACGCATGCTCAACGACCTAGCACTCAAAGAAGTGTACCTCAGCGGGAGACGCTACACTTGGTCGAACGAGCAGTCGCCCCCGACCCTGGTCCGCCTCGACAGGGTGTTTTGCACCACGGACTGGGAGGAGCTTCATAGCGCGTGCTTCCTACGCTGCCTCGCCTCCGTCATCTCCGACCACACCCCCCTGCTCCTAGATTGCGCTCCGATTGTGCATCCTCACCGGCGCTTCCACTTTGAGGATTTCTGGATTCGCCTCGACGGATTCCACGACGTCGTCGCGGCTGCATGGCACTCCGTCCACGTGACGGACCCATTCCGACGATTCATGTTGCGCATGCAGGCCACCGCACGCCAGCTCACTAGTTGGAGTTCGCGGACCGTGGGCAATGTGCGCCTTAGGCTGGCGATTTCCCGCGAGCTCCTCCTCAGGTTTGATACTGCCTTGGAGAGTAGAGCTCTCTCCCCGCACGAAGACTGGCTGCGTCGCCAAATCAAGGCCACCTACCTTGGCCTTGCTTCCCTGGAGCGATCCATCGCCCGCCAACGCGCCCGCCTTGCGACCCTCAAAGACGGCGACGCCAACACATCCTTCTACCACCGGCTGTGCTCCTACAGGCGGCAGAAGAACACGATGCACAGCCTGATGGTTGACAAGGAAATCATCACGGACCAGGGAGATATGGCCGCGGCAGCTTACGCGCACTTCGACGCTCTGCTTGGCACCGCCACGCCCTGGGAGTGTACTCTGGACCTCTCCACCCTCATCACGCCCGCCAACCTCGACGACCTTGATGCACCTTTTGACGCCGAGGAGATCTGGCAAGCCATCAAGCGCCTTCCCGCACGCAAAGCACCCGGCCCCGACGGTTTCACCGCGGACTTCTTGCGCGCATGTTGGCCCATCGTCAGGCAGGACCTCATTGACGTGTTCCAGCAGCTCTACGCGCTCCGAGGCCGAGGTTTCAGCTGCCTTAACCAGGCACTCCTCACGCTGCTGCCCAAGCGCGCGGACGCTCGCTGTCTCGGAGACTACAGGCCGATAAGCCTCATCCACCTCGTCGCCAAGATCTTCGCGAAGGTCCTTTCGCTGCGTCTCGCGCCCAAGCTCAATGCCCTAGTCAGCGCGAACCAGAATGCGTTCATCCCTGGGCGCACGTTGCATGACAACTTCGTCCTCGTCCGGCAGTCCGCGCGCCTCCTCCATCAGCTCAAGGCCCCATGATTGCTGTTAAAACTGGACTTGGCACGAGCCTTCGACTCGATCAGCTGGTCGTTCCTCTTCGAGGTACTGCTCCAATACGGATTCGGCGGCCGCTTCCTGGATTGGCTGGCCATCCTGCTTTCGTCGGCCAGCACCAGGGTGCTCCTGAACGGCAAGCCAGGTTCGACCATTTGGCATCGCTGTGGGTTTCGACAAGGTGATCCCCTCTCGCCCCAGCTATTCGTCCTCGCGGTCGACACGCTCAGCCGTCTCCTCCGCCGAGCCACCGAAAAGGGCATCTTGCAGCAGCTTCATCCGCGACGCCCGATCCCGGCCGTCTCGCTTTATGCGGACGATGTGATCCTATTTTGCCACCCCACGCAGGGCGACACCTGGGCTGTGAAAGGAATCCTGTAGCTGTTCGGACGCGCGTCGGGCCTCCAGGTGAACTTCCTGAAGAGCTCTGCCACACTCATCTGCTGCGACGCCGACGATGCGGCACCAACCATCGACGCACTTGGCTGCCCCATTGTGGACCTGCCTATCACATACCTTGGCATCCCGCTCACGATCAAGCGCCCATCCGCCGCCCTACTCCAGCCCGTGGTCGACAAAACTGCTGGCATGCTGCCTTCCTGGAAAGCGCGCCTCATGAACAGGGCTGGACGCCTAGCCTTTGTCAAGGCCGTGCTCAGCGCCATCCCCATCCATCAGCTGCTGGCGCTCGCACCACCAAAGCGGATCATCAAGGCGCTGGAGAAGATACAGAGGGGATTCCTCTGGGCCGGACGCGCCGAAGCCAATGGAGGCAACTGCCATGTCAACTGGCGGCGCGTCGCACGACCAATCTCGCTTGGAGGACTTGGCGTCCACGACCTCGAGCGCACAGGCCTCGCCCTCCGCACGCGGTGGCTGTGGCTAAGCCGCACCGACAGCACCAGGGCCTGGAGTGGTCTAGACTTGCAGTTCTCCACCGAGGAACGCGCCTTCTTCTTCGCCTCGACCATCATGCAGATTGGCAACGGCCAGCTCGCCCTGTTCTAGGAAGACCGCTGGATCGACGGACGCTCCGTCAGCGAAATTGCGCCGGCGTTATACTCCTGCATCCCCAAGAGACGCCGCAAGCTGCGAACGGTGGCGGATGGCCTACAGGCCAACAGCTGGGCGCGCGACATACAGGGCACCATTGGGATTCAAGAGATCGGCGAGTACCTGCAACTCTGGCACATGATTGAGCACACAACGCTCTCCACCGAGTCAGATCACCTACTATGGAAGTGGAGCTCCAAAGGCGCCTACACCGCGCAGTCCGCCTACCTCGCCACGTTCCACGGATCCACCGCATGCGATGCTTGGAAGCTTACATGGAGAAGCTGGGCGCCGCCCCGCGTACGCTTCTTCCATTGGCTTGCCCACTTAGACCGGTGTTGGACCGCTGACCGCCTCGCCCGCCGCGGCTTGCAGCACCCCGCGTGCTGCCCACTCTGTGACCAGGCGCCGGAGACCCTCCAGCATCTCCTCCTCGCCTGCCCGTTCTCCCGGCAGGTATGGTATGAAATCCTGAGCCGGCTTAGGGTTACCTGCAACCCGCCTGACGGCGAGCCATCAACCAACACCTGGTGGCTCTCTGCGCGGCAGCGCACGCCCAAGCCTATGCGCAAGGGACTCGCCTCAGCGACACTACTCATCCCTTGGATGCTGTGGAAGCATCGGAACGACTGTGTCTTTGACAGAGCCACCCCTTCCATACCTACGCTGCTGGACAAGATCAAGGAGGAGGCAACCCTCTGGGCCAGAGCCGGCGCGTTGGGCCTGCGCGCCCTCATTCCCCCAACCTGGGATGTACACTAATTGCAACCCCCTCACTCTGTATAATTGCCTCCTAGGAGGATGTAACTGAAACCCCTTCCTTTTCAATGCAATGAAACGCAAATCTTCTGCGTTTTCTCGAAAAACCCTTCCTAAGCCAAAATACAAGCAACTTTCTAGCAACAGACAGACTACATATTAAGCAAAGCCAATCTACATAGGGCAAACTCCTCATGAGCAAGGGTCGCCACATCCATTAGTTGGAGTATCCTCCTCATGAGCAGCCCGCTAAAACACCCTCGCATATCCTTTCCGCAAGCCTTCAGTGAAGCCTCTCATCAAGCATCAAAATTCAGAGAAACGAAGATTGGTTTTAGGTGTGGAATGAGAAGGCCTTTACAGCCCGCCAAGAAAGTCATGATCTCCTACCTGAATGCCACCAGCTCACCCCGGAAAATCTACATGTTGAGAACCGAGCAGAACCCACAGCATATTCTCATGATATTCCCAGAGAAAAAGACACCTTCTAGTACATCAGTTCATCTAGGGTTAGGATTGTAAATAGCCGGAGGGCAGATTTGTAACTTGTCTCCCTACCTTGCAATACTTGTTGGTTTCAGGTAGCTTTGCGTCGGGTCGCGGCAAACGGGGGCTCCTGTCTCCACCTCAAGTTTCCCGCGCGCCTCGCGGCAATCTTTGTATCCGGCTAAGGGTGCAACAAGTTCACAATCGAGCCTCGATGCTACGACAATTGGCGCCGTCTATGGGAACCTAGCTAGAAGCAATGTGACCAAGAGAGCACGACCGTCACGGACCGATGCAGAAGGCCAGCTAATATCTACCCCGTGAGCATCCTCCCCTCCCCTCCTTTCTCGCGACCGCGTCGTCCCCGCGGGCGATCGGCCGCGCGGCGACCTCCCCCTCCTCCAGCCCCCCCTCTCCCCTCCCTCCCCGCCGCCGTCACTAGCGCCCGCGGCCGGCCTGGCCCCGGGGACGCTGGTGGCGGCGCCCCCCCGACTTTCCCCTCCCGATGGCTCTCCGGCGCGGGGCGGAGCTGCACCAGGGGGTGCTCCTAGGCGGCGGCGGTCTGGCTGGCGGCGGGGCTCCTCGACACGGCGTGGGCGGGCTGCAGGGCGGCGTGGTGGCGCAGCGGCGGCGGGTCCGGTCTGCGGCGTGACTCCCGGGAGGTGGGGGAGCGGCGATGAACGGCGGGGTGCTGGCGGCGCCGACACCAGCTTGCTGCAGCGTGGCCGGCGGGGCTTAGTGGGCCCGTTTCGGGCCTGGCCGGGCCAAGGGTGGCCGGGTATGCCCTGCTGCCGTGTCCGGTCGGCTACCGCGACGGTGCCGGAGGCGCGGGCCTCTCGCACGACTGCGGTGGAGGTGGTTCCCTCCCGCTCGGCCTTGGTACTGCTGCTCCCGTCGCTTGGATCTTCTCTCCGGTCTTCTTGGCCTTGTGGTGGTGCTCGCAGCGAGACGGCGTTGGTGGCGGCGCAACCGTGATGGCGCATGGTGTTGGGTGGTGGTTTGGCTGGTCGGCTCCGGTTAGCCGATGGGGTTTGGCGTGCGGGAGAAATCCTTGCTGGTTCGTCCGGCTCCGATGCGGTGACACCGGCGAGTGCCACTATCCCTTCTTCCCTTCTTGGAGGGTGTCGGTAGTAGCTATCCCCCACCTCCCTCCGCGTACTGGGGGAAACCCTAGGACTTGTCCGGGCAGCAGTGTCGTCGGCGTCGCATCCCTTCTTGGAGGCGCTGCTTAGTTCGCGGTAGATCGGAGCCTAGGGCTGTGGTGGTTTGTTTCCGGAGGGCGCAGCGGTCGCAGGTCTTCCTCGCTTTGTCAAGCTGCCACTGTTGGCATTTATTTCTTCTTCTTTTTCTTTAGGCTTGATGTGCTGCTCGCCCCAGCATTACGATGTGTACAATGGTGGTTTGCTTTAGAATACAAAGCGGGGGGAAACCCTTTTTCGGTAATATCCACCCCGTGCACTCTCTTCGAGGCCAGGAAGGCAAGGAGATGGCACTACAGGAGCATAAGCGCATCAAAGCGTAAGGAGATGACTCAACCAACGTCACCTACAAGCAGCACACGCCAGGCTCGCACGACTAACAAAGCACATGAACCCTCCACCGATGCGCAGGTCGCCAGCTCGGAAGGATCTGCACAAGTCATTATCAACGAGGAGGAAGTTGAAGCACTCAGGCAACAAGCCACAGACGCGAGCGCAAGGGGGGGAAGAACTGCAAGCCATCCTGGAAGCATCCCAAGCGGGCTCCATTCGCTTGGCGGCGCTCCTACGCGAGGCCGCCGACATACATGCGCGACAAGTGACCACAATAACCTCGGCAAAGCCGAACCCCCACTCTGCATGGCCTAAAACAAGGAAATTCGCCGCCACCAAACCCAAGAGTGTGATGCAGCAAGGGAGGAAGTTAAGGTGAATTCCCAAGTCGTCAAGGAGCAGAGATGGCCAATAGGAAAAAATGATTGTGTGGGCGAGACGGCCACCGCGAGGAGCTTCGGAGGTAGAAGCACTCCAGACCATCATCCTACGCAGGCATGAAGCCAGATTGGCTACTCTGCGAAAGACGAGTGTCGCATTGGGTCTAGAGGAAGACAGTGAGCGTGTCAACAATTACATCTCCGCACAAACAATGCGCGCTCGAAGATGTGAAGTCATCAACATTGCCGAAGGACTTGAAGTGAAGGCATGGCCGCACAAGTTTTGCCCAACGGACCTCCAGCTATGCAAGTGACGCCGACCTGTGCGGGTTCACTTGTGTACGAGGCCATCGTGTCGGTGGCGGGAGGCGAAGAAACCACCATGGCCAAGATCCTTCTTAAGATCTTTGGGATGGCTCGGTCGTGGTACCTAGCGCTCGCTCCTAGATCAGTGCACTTGGGAACAATTTTGCTAGCAGCTTCATGCTGACTTCCAAGGGAATGAGATGAAGGAGGTAACGGTCGTCAAACCCTATGCACTCATTCAAGATCCACGCAAATCTATCAAAGCATTCCAGAACGCTTCACCGGCATATAGCGTCAAATCCGCACCATCACCGACGAAAGCGTGTGCTCCGCCACGCGACTGGCCATATGTGACCCAGCCCTTTACGCTAAGTTGCATCAAAGTCTAAGGTCAACAACCTAGAGGCTCTACGCCATCATGAGGAAGTACTACTCCATGAGTAAGAGGAGCAACAACGGAACAAGGAGCAGGCTGCCACGAGGCAACTCAAGCTAACCCAAGAAGATACCCAATTGTGCCCTCCAGGTATTTTTTCGAGTGAAGGTAGACGGATAGCATCCGCAAGCCTGTGTGATGCGGGAAGAACACCAGGATTGTGCACGCCGCGGGAGGAACACCAGGACCGTGCTCGCCAAAGCGACCATGGGTAGCGGAGTCGAGGTCATGGGCCCAATCACCAAGGACGCGAAGTCAATGATCAAGGCAATAGGTTTTGCGAGCTACATCAATCATACAACCACTAGTATGCCGAGTGGTGGGACCAGAAGGATGCATGAGTAAATCCACATGAACCAAGCAAGAGAAAAAATAGCATTTTGGCTCCGCCTTCACTACCATATCTTGCTTCCTACAAAAGGAGATGAGCTACCCAAGAACCGACCAAAATAAGGGGACTTGGCCGAATACACGCCATCAAGCGAGCGAATCCAGCATATGGAGTAGGCCACTGAGGGTTAAGGACCACCTCTGCGGCTCCTTCCAAATGTGAACAAACTCCACTAGCTCAACCACATCACTTAGTCAGGTGACCGACCCAATCCAATTGTCATTTTCAAGTTGTGTTCAAAGGGCCCGCTGCTTTTAAACAAATTTGGGGTACGGCCTTTAAAGGTCATCGGCCAGCCCACAATCATGCCACAATAGGATGTTTCAAACATTATCAATGGTGACCTTGGTACAAGAGCAGAAGAGGCGCTAGTCCATCTCATCACATGGGAGCTGAGAACCAGCGAACAGCAGACCGTCTTTTACCCATCGGAACCAACGCCAACGGAGACAGAGAGCCCTCCCAAAACTCTACAAGTCAAGGATGCCAGGCCGCCAACAGATTTGGGCCTATAGACAATACTCCAGTTGATGAGGGAGTGCCCACGTCATCTGCTTCGCGCCTGAGAAAATTTCTTCGAGTCATATTTTCCAGAGCCCACTTAGGCATAGGGAGAGCCACCATATGGTAACTCACCATGGAAAAGAACCGATGTACCAAGGCACCCATGCCTTCGCGAGTCATATTTCTACCTTTCCAAACCGACAACCTCGCACCAACCTTGTCAACCCGCTGGAACCGCCTGAAATGGAGGTGTTCACCCAAGTACTTGCACGGAAGAGCAACCGGACTGACAGGGAAAGCCTCCAAGATAGTGTGAAGGTCCAGGTTATCACGTCTGATAGGATTTCTCGAGACTAGCGTGGAAACCACTGGCAGCCCCAGAAAGAGAGAAAAAATATATATATGGCTTCCAACTCAGATTTGTCAAGATTTGCAAAAATGGCCACATGGCTAGTATAAAAAGAGATGTGCAACCTCCAAGAATTTGCATGGGCGGGCCTAAGGAGATGACGTCGGGACGTCAAATGGAAAAGTCACTGGAGAGGTCGGTGCCAACTATGAAAAGCATCGAGGAAAGGGGGTTGTGCTGCCGCAAATCGCAAGCATGTTGGAAGGGAGTACCAGTGCAACCATTGAGAGAATCACCAAATGATGTTGATCCAATCTTCCCATTTTTAGGCAAAACCGACCTGGCCTCTCCAGCCCGGACATCCGGCCGTGACCCCGAACATCCGGCTCGTCCGGAAGGCCCGGACATCCGGCTCGTCCGGAAGGCCCGGACATCCGGCCCCTATCTGCGCACAGTGTATCGGGCCTCCGGCTCATGTATCCCTCCACCTTACCCCTTCGTCCCCCTAGACTATAAATAGACCTCCTACTCCTCCTAGCTAGGGTTAGCAATGTGTTAGTTCATTTGAGACCTAGAGCTTTGCTCATCCATGTGGTTCTACTCCACCAAGAGACCGCCGCCTCTACGGAGAAGATCCACACCAGATTCAAGACCCCTCACGGGATGACCCCTCGTGGGCTCAAGACCTCCTCACGGAGATGAACTGGCTACCGTGTATCTTTCCTTTATTGTGTTTGGATCATTGTGTCACTCATGATGTTCATTGATCTAGCCCATGTGTGATCGTTCTTGTCGTTCTTGAGTGCTTTTCCTTGTGATTTCTCTCCATTCTTCCCCGTGTTCATCGTGTTCTTCGTGGGATCCTCTCCATTTCATGAAAGATCGGCCTTAGGGTCTCCACCCTACATCATCTTGGTATCATGAGCCTAGGTTTCTCACGAATTTGGAGCCCCTACCACCGTTTTCTAGCCTTGTTTTGTTTGATTTCGTCCTAATTTCAAAAATTCCCCACCAAAAATAGCCCCAATTTTTTTTTGTGCTATGTTGGTTTGATGATGTTTTGTTGATTTTGATCCATGGATTCGTTATGTTACTAGTGGATCTAGCTTTCCCTCAAGTTTCCCCACTTTCCATCCACAAAATATCTCAAATTTTGCCCCCGAAATCATCAATTTCCGCCCCCAAAATCGTGTTCCTCGAGTTCATCCTCGGATTTGGAGCCCACACATCTGGCCCGTGCCCCGGACATCTGGTCCCCCGGACATCCGGCTCCTGGAGCTCAAAATCGGTCAAGTTTTTGTACACAGACCCCGGATTTCCGGCCCTAATCCCAGATGTCCGGCCCCTGACATTCAGTCTCCCGCGTTTCACCGTTTTGTCCATAACTAATTCATCCGGAGTCCGATTTTGACGTTCTTTAGCTCGTTTTGAAGCTATTGACATCCTCCATACCACAAAAATACTACCATCATCATTTGACTCCATCAAAGTTTGTGAAATTTGGCAAGTTTGCCTAGGCCATCCACCATATCATCCGCATAGCCACCATAGCCTTCCGCAACCTAACCCAATTTTGTTTGAGCTAGTTTGAGTTGTGGGTTGTGTCTCCTAAGGTGTTTCGGCTACTTAGGGACCGTGCCTTCAACTCCGACACCGTGTATAGCCCTTCATACCCTTCCGCCACCTTAACCCATTTTGACCGGGTTTCCACCTTTAATTCCGCAACCACCACTGCATTTCCGCTACCATCAAAACTCGCATCCATTTGACATTTGAGATTTTGAGTTCGCGGTTTTTCCGTTTCCTAAGGTGTTTTGGCTTATTAGGAAGGTTCTACATCAAGAACACCGCATCTCATCATCGCCTCGAGGTCGTCATCAACATTGACCACTTCACCATTGACGCCACCGTAAGCAAGTTACAGTAACTTCGACGACATCATTGTATATTCCCCCTTGCCATTGTATGGTTAACCCCTAGCCCATTTTGTGTCACTTGCCTATCGAGACTAGCCTTTGAGTATTGCCGGCAACATTACTTGTGCACATTAGTGATCATCGATCCGCGCTTCCATTGCATACATACCATATCATCTTGGTATCATCATATCATCTCTTGTGTCACAAGATTGTCCCCGCATATACACAATTGCTATCTTGGTTAGCGCATTTTCCACAAGTGGCCAACAAAAAGAGCTCAAAAGAGAAAAGAGCCAAAAAGCTTTTAAGCAAAAGAGCCACAAAGAAGCTTGTAAGCAAGAGCCATAACATCACAAAATATCATATCATATCATACTCGATCATCTTGGATCATCTTGTGCTAAAGCACCGGAACATCATACATACATAGCATACTTGTGATAGAAAGTCGCTACATTTTGTCTCATATAGGTAGTGCACAAGTTCGTATCCGCCTATTGAGCAATCGGCTAGCGTCTCTCTAGCGTTGTGCGACAAGAGCATTTTCCGTGGATTCCACATTTTTCGCTCAATCCTTGGTTGCACAACCACATTTATCTATCTGTGCGTGTGTTTCCGTGTGCCATTCTTTGCTATTGGTCTACTTGTTACATTTGCGAATTTGTGAATCTCTTTCAACATTATTGCCTCTTGCTAACATTTTGCATCAAATTTTTGTGCCACTATCCTCACCGAGCTACTCCATAAGCCTTATTGTGTAGGTGTGAGAATTGACGAGAATCGGTACCAATTGTGTTATTTCCTTGATACATTACTGAGTGATCATTGATCCATTCTCAATATCGGGTAAGGTACATTGGTCTAGTTCTTCTCTTTCTCCCACTCACCACTACTCGAGTCTTGTGATGGATAGGCAAAGCATTTCATCTCCGGTCTTCGACATCGACGGTGCAAACAACTACATCCACACTCAAACCATCAGACTACAACGAGCAATGCAAGAGCGCATCGACAACATCGCCATCAACATATGACACTCCAAGGCAAGGAGAAGGACTTACCTCGACGACGTGTGCGACTCCTTCGACAAACACATGGAGGAGCTCCGACACATGGTGGTCGCCTACAAGTCTTCTTCCCCTTCGTCATCTTCTCAGCGGCGACGTTCAAGTCACAAGTCTTCGGAGCGCAAACACGATGCAAGCGCAAGTCGTCCACGTCCACACCGCCATGGCGACCATCAACATCGTCATGAAGGGCAAGTCACCTCCAAGCATCATGTGCACGACGACGACGAACGACATCTTCTACGAGCTCAAGCACGACAACGACACCATCATCATGAAGATGCTCGACACGCGCGTACCTACAAATCCGAACAAGCTCTACTTCACGCCAAGGCCAGGCTTCATGAGCACATAAGAAGACCACGAGACAAGCAACACCAGCAAGGAGCTACGGCTACAACCACCACTTCGGCATCTTCTCCAAGTGTTATCAAGGCATCTTCGCCTTTGGACGTACGACATCTTCGCCTACTTCCCGTGAGTTCGCCTACATCGACATCTTCAACATCAAGGCGATCACCTACAAGTGAGGGCGACACTTCCATCTTCGGAAGCTACCCACAACACGACGGCGACAAGACGGTCGAGCATGGGCCATCCCCTTCGACCAAGGCGACGAGCATGAACCTCTTCGACACCATGAAGACGGCGCCCATATTGGACTCCTACTCCGGGTCAAGCTACGCGAGCAAACATGAGACCTTCTCTTTGATCTCGGAGGAGAGTGATGTCTTGCCATATCCTACGGCATTCATCTTTGAAGGCGTTACAGATGAGGAAGTTGAGCATGGAGACAATTGCACCTACACCTCTTCGACATCCACATATGACGAGATGCCCCAATTTCCATGTGAGGAGAGACACCACCACATGAGTGATATGAGTGACTCCACCATATGTGACATCGAGAGCATTCCATTTGAGAGGATGAGAGTGACCACCACTAGCCCCACACATGAGAGCATGCCACATCTCCTATGTGAGGTTGCGAGCCATTTGAGTGACTCCACCATCCATACGAGTGAGAGCATCCAAGAAGGAGTGAGTGGGCCACAACACTTAGCGAGTGAGGTAGTTGATAGGGCATGTGAGGCCACTATGATTTCTAACGACTTAACCTCTACTCCGAGTGTGTTTTCTTTGGTGTTAGGTCTCCTAGATGAGGACATGCCTACCCTCGACGAGTCCATACCTCCAATGGACAAACCGATGGCCATGGTGGAAGAAGATGCACCACCCACATGGTTCCATCAAGATGAAGATAACAACGATTGGATCTTCAACGCCTCACCTACAACACATGAGCGACGCTCCAAAGGTAACATAGGTGATGGTGCTTCTCTTGTCCCACTAGTGGACTATATCACCAATAATTACTTGCATGATGTTGACACACCTATCACCATGCTTCATGCTAGTGCGACTTCTTCATGTCATGACTTACCAATTTATGATGAATATGATGATGAGCATGTTGAGTTACCTAGTTGTGATGCTATGCTCCATAGGATATCATGTGAAAATTCTTTTGGTCACATCATGTTTGATAATCCTTTAAACTTGTCATATGCTATGAGTGAGATTTCTCATATTGTTTCATATCAATCTCAACATAGCAACTATGCATGCCAAATTAAAGTTAATCTCATTTGCACTTGTGGCATAGATGACAAGGTCATGGTCATTGGAATGTGTTTCTCTTGCGATGATATTGCCATGCTTCCTTTACATGATTTGCGCAATTCATCTACTATGCCATGCCATGAACACATTGTTCCGGATATGCATTGTTTTGGATGTTGTCAATATTCTCCATGTGATGTTTCCACTCATGCTCGTGAGGAGACCCCCATAGTTTCCTCATACATATTACGAGATATTGATGATTTACATCCTTTGCATGATTCGCATGATTGTGTGCACCATATGCATTCCATGAATAAAAATGCTCTACCTACTTGTCATGATGCATTACACAATTTTAGTCTCCATTATGCTATACATAACAACAAATCTATCATGATGGATGACATGTTTCTATATCACGCATCTCATTTATTTGAGCATTGGCTACTTTGTGCTAACCAACACATGCATGTGCGCATCATGATGGATGATGTGTACATATAACACGCACACACAATTTTCCCCTTGTCTTTGTTTTGTGTAGGTACTCAAGTATACTTGTCAACCTCTCAATCCGAGGAGACCGTGGAGAGCCCAAGGACAAAGGCCAAGTGCGCACGGGAGCGAAGAGAGGAGAAGGAAGAAGAGCCAGCGGCTACGGGGCCCGGACATCCGGCCCGACACGAGCCGCCGGACATCCGGCCCCCGCCCGGAAATCCGGCGCCCTTCACAAAACATACCCGAGACCTGGCCTCTCCAGCCCGGACATCAGGCCGTGACCCCGGACATCCGGCCCCTGTCTGCGCACAGTGTATCGGGCCTCCGGCCCATGTATCCCTCCAACTTACCCCTTCGTCCCCCTAGACTATAAATAGACCTCCTTCTCCTCCTAGCTAGGGTTAGCAATGTGTTAGCTCATTTGAGACATAGAGCTTTGCTCATCCATGTGGTTCTACTCCACCGAGAGACCGCGGCCTCTACGGAGAAGATCCACACCAGATTCAAGACCCCTCACGGGATGACCCCTTGTGGGCTCAAGACCTCCTCACGGAGATGAACTAGCTACCGTGTATCTTTCCTTTATTGTGTTTGGATCATTGTGTCACTCTTGATGTTCATTGATCTAACCCATGTGTGATCGTTCTCGTCGTTCTTGAGTGCTTTTCCTTGTGATTTCTCTCCGTTCTTCCCCGTGTTCATCGTGGGATCCTCTCAATTTCGTGAAAGATCGGCCTTAGGGTCTCCACCCTACATCACCCCGTCCTTTCTATTGTCCGTTCTAAGCCCAGACACACTCGCACGCGCCCGCAGCACCTCCGAAATATTATTTTATAAGTGGCATAAAAATGTTCTCGGAATGGGGTGACCGATCTTGTTATGTTGTAGGTAGACCGCCTGCCAAATTTTGTCGCATCCGGAGTCCGTTTGATAGCCCAACCGTTAATCATATAGCGGCACTATAGCCGGTCAAACGTCGGACGTTTTCGGTCTCCGGAAACCTTCGCCGGGCTGCCTCTCTCTCACTTCTCTTCTCAACCCACACCCATCTACCCATCTAACCTACCCCCTGACCTCCTCCCACCTCGCAGTCGCCGCCCTCTCCTCGTTTTCCGGCGAGCCCCAACCCTCTACTTGGCGCGTGCTGATTGGCATATTGATACCTCTCCAACGTATCTACTTTTCTAAACACTTTTGCCCTTGTTTTGGACTCTAACTTGCATGATTTGAATGGAACTAACCCGGACTGACGCTGTTTTCAGCAGAATTGCCATGATGTTGTTTTTGTGCAGAAATAAAAAGTTCTCGGAATGACCTGAAAATTTACGGAGAATTATTTTGGAAAATATAAAAAATACCTGCGAGAAGATCCAGACCAGGGGGCCCACACCTTGTCCATGAGGGTGGGGGCACGCCCCCCCCCCCTCCCCTAGGGCGCGCCCCCTGCCTCGTGGGCCCCCTGGTGCTCCACCGACGTATCTCCGGATCCTATATATTCACTTTCGGGGAGAAAAAAATCAGAGATGAAGAATTATCGCGTTTTACGATACGGAGCCGCCGCCAAGCCCTAATCTCTCTCGGGAGGGCTGATCTGGAGTCCGTTCGGGGCTTCGGAGAGTGGAGATCGTCGCCATCGTCATCATCAACCTTCCTCCATCACCAATTCCATGATACTCATCGCCGTGCGCGAGTAATTCCATCGTAGGCTTGCTGGACGATGATGGGTTGGATGGGATCTATCATGTAATCGAGTTAGTTTTGTTAGGGTTTGATCCCTAGTATCCACTATCTTCTGAGATTGATGTTGCTCTGACTTTGCTATGCTTAATGCTTGTCACTAGGGCCCGAGTGCCATGATTTCAGATATGAACCTATTATGTTTTCATGAATATATGTGTGTTCCAGATCCTATCTTGCAAGTCTATAGTCACCTACTATGTGTTATGATCCGGCAATCCCGAAGTGACAATAGTCGGGACCACTCCCAATGATGACCTTAGTTTGAGGAGTTCATGTATTCACTATGTGTTAATGCTTTGGTCCGGTACTCTATTAAAAGGAGGCCTTAATAGCCCTTAGTTTCCACTAGGACCCCGCTGCCACAGGAGGGTAGGACAAAAGATGTCATGCAAGTTCTTTTCCATAAGCACGTATGACTATATTCGGAATACATGCCTACATTATATTGATGAACTGGAGCTAGTTCTGTGTCACCCTAGGTTATAACTTCTACATGATGAATTGCATCCGACATAACTCCCCATCACCGATCCAATGCCTACGAGCTTTTCACATATTGCTTGTTGCTTATTTACTTTTCCGTTGCTACTATGACAAAAACTACAAAAACACTATCGCTACTTTTATTGTCGCTACCACTATCTCCATATTACTTTGCTACTAAACTACCTTGCTGCAGATACTAAGTTTCCAGGTGTGGTTGAATTGACAACTCAACTGCTAATACTTAAGAGTATTCTTTGGCTCCCCTTATGTCGAATCAATAAATTTGGGTTGAATACTTTACCCTCGAAAACTATTACGATCCCCTACACTTGTGGGTTATCAAGACTATTTTCTGGCGCCGTTGCCGGGGAGCATAGCTCTATTCTTTAAGTCACTTGGGATTTATATATGTTGATCACTATGAAGAATTTGAAGGACTCAAAAACCAAGATCTTACCCTCAACTACGAGGGGAGGTAAGGAACTGCCATCTAGCTCTGTACTTGATTCACCATCTGTTATGGGTAAATTTGCGACACCTACTCCTGCTATTTAATCAGATATGTCATATGTACTTGATGATGCCACTTCTGCTATGTATGATGAAACTACTTCTATGCTTGATAATACTCTGCCACTAGGTGAATTTCTAGATGAACAAATTGCTAGAGTTAGGGAGAATGCAAATATTGAAACTGATGATATTTATGAAAGTGATGATGAAGTTTCTCCCAATAGATATTAATTGCCTGTTGTTCCTGAGGGTTATGTTATGGATGAAGAAACTGCTAGAGACTTTCTTGCTTGCAGCGATAGATATGATCTCAATAAATTATTAGCTAAGCTGAAAGAAAAGTCCTTGAATGCTAGAATAAAACATGACCCTGCTTTTGTTACTTCACCTATCTTTGTTACTGATAAGGATTATGAATTCTCTGTTGATCCTGAGTTAATTACTTTGGTTGAATCTGATCATTTCCATGGCTATGAATCTGAAACTATTGTGGCACATCTTACTAAGTGGAATGATATAGCCACCATTTTCACCAACGATGAAAAGATTCGTTATTACTATATCCTTAAGTTGTTTCCGTTCTCGTTAAAGGGTGATGCTAAGACTTGGTTTAATTCTCTTGATCCTGGTTGTGTGTGTAGTCCCCAGGATATGATGTACTACTTCTCTGCTAAATATTTTCCCGTTTATAAGAAACAAGCTGCCTTACGGGAAATATATAATTTTGTGCAAATTGAAGAAGAGAGTCTCCCACAAGCTTGGGGGAGGCTTCTCCAATTACTTAATGCTTTGCCTGATCATCCTCTTGAGAGGAACGATATACTTGATGTCTTTTATAATGGACTAACCGATGCTTTCAGAGACCACCTGGATAGTTGTTCTGGTTGTGTTTTCAGGGAAAGAACAGTTGATCAAGCTGAATTACTATTGAATAATATGCTGGCCAATGAAAATAATTGGACACTTCCTGAACCAGCCCCTAAGCCAACTCCGAAGAAAAGAGGTGTTCTATTTCTTAGTCCTGAAGATATGCAAGAGGCAAAGAAATCTATGAAAGAAAGAGGTATTAAAGCTCAAGATGTTAAGAATTTACCACCTATCGAAGAAATACATGATCTTGATAACCCAACACAGATAGTAAAGGTAAATTCTCTTTGTAGATTTGATGAAGGTGATATTCCTCGTTATAAGTCTGCTAGCCAATGCTTAGATGAGTTTGACAATTTTATTGTGAAACAAGAAAACTTCAATGCTTATGTTGGTAGACAATTGCAACACAATGCAAATATGATTGAACGCTTGAGTGATTATCTATCTAGAGTTAAAGGTGAACTGAAACTTATTAGTAAATATGCTTCTATGGTTACCACTCAAGTAGAACAAGTACTTAAGGCTCAGAATGATTTGCTCAATGAACTAAATGGTAAGAATAATGACTATATTGTTAGAGTTGCTACTAGAGGTGGTAAGATGACTCAGGAACCTTTGTATCCTGAAGGCCACCCTAAAAGAATTGAGCAAGATTCTCAGAGAGCTAATTTAGATGCACCTAGTTCTTCTAGTGAACCTGTAGCTGACACACCTGAGAATCCCAATGATATATCTGTTTTTGATGCTGAGACACAATCTGGTAATGAACATGAACCTAGTGATAATATTAATGATGATGTTCATGACGATGCTCAACCTAGCAATGATAATGATGTAGAGATTGAACCTGCTGTTGATCTTGATAACCCACAATCAAAGAATCAAAGTTATGATAAGAGAGACTTTGTTGCTAGGAAGCACGGTAGGGAAAGAGAACCATGGGTTCAGAAACCCATGCCTTTTCCTCGTAAACCATCCAAGAAAAAGGATGATGAGGATTTTGAGCGCTTTGCTGAAATGATTAGACCTATCATTTTGCGTATGCGTTTGACTGATGTGCTTAAAACAAATCCTTATGCTAAGTATATGGAAGATATTATTACCAATAAAAGAAAGATACCTGAAGTAGAAATTTCCACCATGCTTGCCAATTACATTTTCAAAGGTGGAATACCTAAGAAACTAGGAGATCCAGGAGTACCTACTATACCTTGCTCCATTAAAAGAAACTATGTTAAAACTGCTTTATGTGATCTTGGAGCTAGTGTTAGTGTTATGCCTCTCTCTTTATATCGTAGACTTGACTTGAGTAAGTTGATACCTACTAAAATATCTTTGCAAATGGCTGATAAATCAACTGCTATACCTGTCGATATTTGTGAGGATGTGCCTGTTGTGGTTGCAAATATTACTATTCTAACGGACTTTGTTATACTTGATATTCCCGAGGACGATGGTATGTCTATTATCCTTGGTAGACCCTTTTTGAATACTGCAGGGGCTGTTATTGATTGCAACAAAGGCAATGTCAGTTTTCATGTCAATGGTAATGAGCATACGGTACATTTTCCGAGGAAGCAACCTCAAGTCCACAGTATCAATTATATTGGAAAAATTTCATCTATTACTATTGGAGGTTTTGAATTTCCTTTTCGTACTGCCAAGAAGACATATGACATTCTTATTGTTGGGGACATACATATCCCCATTGAAGTAACCTAGTGTTATTCGAAAATTCTTCGGTTTCATACTATTCGAAAGAGTTTATTAACAAGACCTGATCAACCTTGTTAATGGATTCCTTTTGATGAGCATGAGATAGGTGAATCTAGATAGCACAACCTTCTGTATCCTCCTTTTACTTTATGTTAATTAGATTAAATAAAGCAAAATAGTATTTTCTGTCTGTTTCCAGACTTATCCGTGCAATAAAAAAATACCCCGAAAATAGAAGTTCTCCAAATGCCCTAAAAATTTAACATGATTTTTTCTAAAATATTTGAGAATATATGGCACAGAACACATAGCGAGGTGAGCCAGCACCTGGCTACGAGGGTCCAGGACGCGCCCCCTGCCTCATGGGCCCCACGTGGGCCCCCTCCACTTATTCCTGCACCCATACTCTTCTTCTTCCTTCCAAAAAAATTACCAACCAGCTCAAGCACGAGTTTAGCTCATCTTGATGTCATTTTTGATCTCCTTGCTCAAAGCACCATTCACCAAACTGTTTCGGGAGATTGTTCCTTGGTATGTGACTCATCCATTGGTCCAATTAGTTTTTGTTCTAGTGCCTTATTTATTGCAAATTTTTTCTGTTGTGGTGACCTTGTTCTTGAGCTTGCATGTCAAATTTCTTTGGTCCCAAGTAGTTCTAATGCATGATATGGTCTCTAGGCACTTATAGGAGTTGTTGCTATCAATCTTGTTGAGTTTGGTTAACTTTTATTTTGAGTTAATAAAAATTTCAGAAAAATATCTATCTATATATTGTTAAGCTTCATGCACTAGCCAACGCAACCAAAAGTCCGAACTAATGGAAAGGGCTAGGCAATCCACATATACACTTCACCACCCCCTCACGTGTGACGCGGGAAGTCAACACGTGAATAGACTCAGAGGTATGGCTCAAGAGGTCTATACATGGACACAGAGGGGGGCAGCAGCAATTTTTGAATAAATTGCAAAAGCTCAGACTTGAACTCAAGACCTTAGGCTCTGATACCATGTTAAGCTGCATGCACACAACGCAACCAAAAATGTATCCAGCAAGCCATTATGCACAAGCAGTCCATTCTTTTTAAATGAAGCCTTGCTGTCTAAATTGATCATGGTAAGGACAAAAACACTAGGTGATACTGCATTAAAAAATTATTGCTATGTGTCTATAGCATAAATAGCAACGACAAACATGTTTAGAATGTCATATCTAACCCTCTCTAAGCTTGAGCTCATGGATGAAATGGTCAAGCACGTACAATTTGAATCCAAGAGATTTTAGGTTCAAAACCCAGTACATGCAATAAATAATTGTGATCTGCCTCTGCTCCCGATGTGCACGTCATATCTCCAAGCCCAATTCATACACGAGGGGGAGTGTTTGAGTATAATGTCAGACCGTCTCTGTAAGCTTAGGCTTTTTGGGTGAACTGGTTGGTAGAACTTCCGCTTCATATACAGAACAACATAACAAATTGATGGTCTAAGAAAACAGATAATGCTGAAGTATCTACATCAATTGCATAGAAGAAGTTGGAAATAACAAAAATAGGTTCTGGTATGAAAGCTATGTTACGGATACCAATTGTACCTTCATCATACTCTCTGTCTTCCCACATTTTCCAAGAAAATTCAGAAGATGGTTTAGCTTCCCAACAGAAATGGATGGGAGAGAGGAATCCAAATGTTCAATTATTTCACTTGCAGTTTTCCAGTCCCGTAGCCTGTTATGGGGAAGCAAAATGTCGATAAGTAACCAAGCGACACAAATGAACACTGACCTAATCAATACATCAAGGGCGGTTCTATGCTGCTATCCCAATAAATATTCAACTTTACTATGTTTGTATTTATTGACCATGGTGTGTATATTTGGCATGGTTGCCCCAGAAGACAGCAGAGCTAGTTGCAAGTGCCTCGAAAGATAACCTGATAAATAGACATGGTAATCTAAAAGTCTAGTAATATAAGATATATGGACTAATTTCCTGTACTCCCGAGAGTACGTACTCCCACATTCAATGTACCTCATATGCATCTATTATACCTCTATCATTCTAAATATACCATAGTAATCACTGTAAGATACCCCAATACAAGTAGTACAAAAAATTAACACTTAGGTCCCTAGTTTTTGCAATATAACAGTTCTACATACCACCCGACCCCGTACCCGTTCCATTCTGGTGCATCTACACCAAACTCAAAGCCACTGCCCGCCACCTCCAGAGTTGGGGGCGCGCACCAAAGGCAACATCCCTCTGCAACTACAAGTGGTGCGCGAGGTTATTTACCGCTTGGACGTCGCACGGGACTCCCGGCCCCTCTCGCCGACGGAGAGCTGGCTGCGCCACGAGCTCAAGCGCGCGTACCTTGGCCTCGCCTCTCTGGAGCGTTCTATCCTTCGTCAGCGCGTGCGTCTCGGCTGGCTGAAGGAAGGAGACACCAACTCCGTGTTCTTCAAGATCCATGCTGCGCACCGCGCAGAAGAATCACAGGGCCAGCGTCCGCATTGGCTCGCAAACTGTATCTCACGAGGCGGCCATGGCCAGAGCGGCATTCGAGCATTTTAGCTCCATCCTCGACTCTTCTACCTTCACGCCTTGTTCGGTTGCGTGCGAATCCAAGTGGATTGGAGGGGTTTGAGGTGGATTTAAACCTCTTATAGGTCAAAATACGAACCAATCCTTGTCAATCCCCTCCAATCCTCTTGGGGAGAGGATTAACCGAACAAGCCCTCACGGATCACCCCATCGATCTTGATGGCATCGACCCCCGCCACTTCGACCATGAGGAACTTAAGCATCCATTTTCCGAGGATGAAATTTGGAATGCCGTCAAACAGCTACCCACCGGCAAAGCGCCTGGCCCCGACAGGTTCGTTAGGAAGTATTAGTATAGGTCTAGGAGTCCTTGTTAGTCTATGTTTAGCTTCCTTGCACCTCAAGTCATGTGTAATATGTATATATGTGTACACACACACATATATATATGTATGCCCCTTGGGCCTTCAATAGAGATAAGTTGCATCATACCATGCTATTAGAGCCTAGGTTTAGGTCTCCGGACGCTGCAACTCGTTCTTGATGTGACATCTTCTTTTGACAACCCATCTTCTCTTGATACTTATCTTGTATCTTCTATTGCTGCGGTGTCTTCCTCTGATGTGCCATCTCTTTGTTATCCCCTTTGGCGACTCGACAGGTTTTGAAAACTTCATGCTACGACGACACTCCCGAGAGACGGATTTGGATTATCATTTTTCTCTAGTGTTACACTTCTTCAAATGCAATGCTATTGCATACGCTTTGCATTTGAGGGGGGGTGTTACGAAGTATTAGTATAGGTCTAGGAGTCCTTATTAGTCTATGTTAAGTTTCCTTGCACCTCAAGTCATGTGTAATATATATATATATGTCCCTTGGGCCTTCAATAGAGATAAGTTGCATCATAACAGGGCTCACGGCGGAGTTCTTATGCTCCTGTTGGCCTGTCGTCAAGGTTGATATCTGCGACGCGTTCGACAAACTCTACGCCATGAACGGGCGTGGATTCCACAAGCTTAACGAGGCCTGCTCACCCTGCTGCCTAAGATATCGGACGCCTCCATGCTCTCTGACTACAGGCCGATCAGCTTGATCCACCTCCTAGCCAAGCTCTTCGCGGAAGTCCTTTCTCTCTGCTTGGCGCCTCAGATGGGACAAATTGTCTCCGTCAACCATAGTGCTTTCATTGCTAGGCGTAGCGTGCATGACAACTTCTTGTTGGTCCAAGAAACGGCGCATCTACTTCACAACCTTAAGGTCCCTAGAATTCTGCTCAAGTTGGACATCGCATTTGACACCGTCTGCTGGCCCTTCCTCCTTAAAGCTCTCCGACACCTCGGCTTCGGGCGTCGTTGGTGCGAGTGGGTGTGCATCCCTATTTCCACGGTGTCCACGCGTGTCATCAACGGCAACCCTGGCCCCCGATGGACCACGCGTGCGGCCTTCGGCAGGGCGACCCCATTTCCCCCCTTCTCGAGCTGCTCCGGGTTTTTGGTGACGCCTCGGGCCTCCACACTAACTTCTTGAAATGTTCCACCAACCCGATCTGGTGTGATGATGAGGCAACTAGGGCCATCAACTCCATGCTTCCTTGTGCGATCACCACATTCCCAATTCTCTACTTGGGCCTACCCCTGTCCATTCTCAAGACCCCCTCCTCGGCCTTGCTTCCGCTAGTGGACAAACTTGTGCGGAAACTAGCGACTTGGAAGGCGCTCCTTTCCCGCGGCGAGCGGCTGGCACTTGTCTGCCACGTGCTCTCAGCCATGCCCGTGCACATTCTCATGCCCATGGCCATCACTCCAACGATTCTTAAGATCACGCGAATCATCCGCGACTTCCTTTGGCACAGTCAAAAAGACGCCAAGCGGGCAGTTGTCTTGTTAGTTGGCCGCGCGTCTACCGCCCCCTCGAGTTCGGCGGCCTCGGCGTGTGCGACGTCCACCTCACCGGCATCTCACTTCGGTGACGTTGGCTTTGGCTTAAGGCCACTGATCCTTTCCGCCCATGGCACCACCTGCAGCTCTCCTCTGATGATGTTACCGCTCAATTCTTCATCCTGGCACCTTGGAGACGGAAGGACTTGTCTTGACTGACCACTGGTTGGACGGGCAATCCATCTCTGAGCTTGCCCCTACCCTACTGCCACTCGTACCGTGTCACCGACGCAGCCGCACGTTGGTATGCGAGGGCCTCACTCAGCGTGCCTGGATCGATGACATACATGGCACTCTCAGTCCACACGAGGTGATCGAGTACGTCGGGCTCTGGCGCAAACTTCAGGGAATCAACCTCACCCCTGAGCCCGATCGCATCACATGGCGTTGGACTACAAACGACGTCTACTCGGCCAGCTCGTGCTACATGGCCCTCTTCCATGGATCAACCTCGCCGCCATGCTGGCGTCTTCTCTGGAAGAATTGGGCCCCCTCAACAACAAGATCTTCCTTTGGCTTGCGTCCCTCAACAGGTGCTGGACGGCGAAGAGTCGCACACGCCATGGCCTTACTCGAGACCAGACCTGCATTCTATGCTCTCAAGAAACCGAGTCCATTGACCACCTGCTCTCTGGGTGCGTGCTTTCTAGGATCACCTTGCACAAAATTCTCTCGTGGTGCCGTCTCACCGCCACCCCGATGGACAACGCGACTAGTTTCTTCGCGTGGTGGTCTATGGCTGCTGCAACATCTCCAGGGTGTCTACGAAAGGGCCTCAACTCCATCGTCGTGCTGACCACCTAGGCCAATTAGAAGCACCGCAACGCAACGGTATTCGATGGCCTACACCCCTCCATCGACAACCTTGTACTCTCGATTAAGGATGACGCTCGCCTCTGGCCCAAGGATCAAGGATGATTGATGCGGAGCATCCCTCAACCATCCCCATGGACTCCACTATGACACCTCAAGTTACAAAAGGACCCATGACAAGGGCTCGCGCAAGGGCCATCGAAACAAAGGTGAACTCACTCCTATTCGAGCTCAATACGAATATGGACGGAACTTGGATGCTACCTCGGTTCCAGGAGTAATTATTAGCAAATTATGTCAAAAATAATTAAGAGCTTTAATCGGTATATCTATGTGGTGTATGAGGAGCGGGAGTACATACTTCGGTTCCAGGAGTACAAAACATTTTATGTTTCTGTAGGGAAAATACATCCTACAACCAGGTCTAATTACACCCACGTCTCAACAACCATGGGGTAGTATATGTACTACTCCCTTCGTCCCACAATGTAAGATGTTTTTGCAAGCTATACTGTAGGACGGAGGGAGTACTTTATTACTTTGAGTATGTTCATATACTATAGTAAGATATTCCAAAGCAAGCTACATGTCCTTTTTCTAGCGCTCCTAGGCCAGATTAACCAAAATTACTAAACCAGCCTCCATTCTATACCTGCACACGAGGGCATGGACGTAATTGTAGGCATATAAGCACCATTCGTGCTAGGGTTTCCTCTCTCTCCCTACAAAGCCGTTGCCGCCGGCGCCCTGCACCACACTTTAAACCCTCTCCTCCCCCTCTCCTCTCCCTCGCCGCCGCACCCCAGATCCCGCAGCCATGGTGAGTTCCCCTCCGCTTTGTCAATTGTTTCAAATCCTTTGGGTTGCTCGGGTGTGGTGTTATTTGTGCTTTGGTGCTCGCAGTCGACGGAGAAGAAGCAGTTGAACCCGATGCGAGAGATCAAGGTGCAGAAGCTCATCCTTAACATACTGTCGGCGAGAGTGGAGATGGCCTCACCCGCGCCTCAAAGGTATACATTTGCCTGTCTATTTGCCCTCCCGCTCGCCTCGTTGATGCACGCACTGCGCATGTATGATTCAGATTACAAGTGAGTCCATAGATTTTACTATATATTTAAAATAGGTTCATATTTGTATGTAAAAAGGAGTAAGCTCAAAATATGCCTTTTGAGGTACCACTTGCCCATCAAGGCTAATTACCTCCTCCTCGGCCTAGTATTACTGAAACCGCACCTCATGTAAGCCTAAACCCTTTCTATTCCAGGTGGCGACTAGAGCCGTCTGGGCAATTCTCCACTAAATCTCTCTACCAGGCTATAGCCCCGTCGCCGGGCCCTGAGGCTCTCACCACCATCTGGGAGATCCGGCTTCCCTTGAAGATTAGGATCTTCTTGTGGCAATGGATTCGCGGCCGCCACCCGTCCGGAGTGGAGGTCCTGAAGCGCAACGGCCCTGGTGATGGACGTTGGCCGCTCTGCGGGCCTGAAGAGGATTCTAACCATATCTTCTTCACCTGCGTGTCCGCGCAGTTCCTCTGGAATTGTTTCCGCGAAATAGTGGGTGGAAGCTGGGACCACAACAACTTCCCTGCTGTCTTCGCCGAACTCCAGGCGTTAACACCCTCGGCTCGCCACATTAGGTGGTTGACCATCGGTGTGCTAGCCTGGACGCTGTGGACTGTTAGGAATAAGCTTGTCATTCAGCGTATCCCTCTTCGTCGCGCTACTGACGCTTTGTTCAAATGGTCTGGTTACTTGTAGCTTTGGCGGCTGCTTAGCCGCCCCAGGGAGAGAGACGCCATCACCTCCATCAACACCCAGCTTCGCGCGATGGCTCTTCGGGTAGCGCCACTGCTTCCCCCACCACCACCGGAGCCGGATTAGATCTTCTCTACCTCGCCACCGTTGTATATGTGTTCTGCGTGCGTTGTGTCTGTGTTGGGCTTGTTGTGTTGTGCCCACAGCTGAACCCGTGTAGAGTTTGTGTGCCTGTGTGTTGGACCTTGCCTGAAGTGGCGTTGTGTGTGTGTGTTGTTCGGTTGGTACCTTGTTAACTTTGTGCTCGGTGGTTGCTTTATTTATAAAGCGGGGCCAAAGCCTTTTTCGGTAAAAGTTCGTCTCCACATCTCTAACTTTCTATTAACCCTTGTTCGACTATCGTCGACTAGCACCACATCATCCGCAAAGAGCATACACCATGGGATATCTCCTAGTATATCCCTTGTGAGCTCATCCATCACCAAGGCAAAAAAGATAAAGGCTCAAAGCTGACCCTTGGTGTAATCCTGGCAACGTTCCATGTTGAGAGACATAATAGGAGAGAAGTTCCTATGGAGCTGTTTCCGCGAGATAGTGGGTGGAAGCTGGGACCACAACAACTTCCCCGTGTTAGACCTTTGAACCTGAGCATTGATAGTTGTGGATGACACTAGGAGAGTTGGGACAATTTAATGCCATGCCAACCTGAGGGGTTGGGGATACATACTTATAGGCTGCTAGCCAGCCAAGCATATGCTGAGATGCTGCTAAGATGCTAGTCTAAGATGCTATCCTAACTGACAGTCCTTGATGGTCAGGAACTCTATCCTAACTGCCACAAGGACCCGTTGCGATCTGGATCAGAAATCCCGTTCTTCTTCTCCCCCCTGTCGCCGTTGATGGCTCCCTCGGGGCAGCGCTGAACTCCGACCAGCAACGGCGGCAGCAGCGGCGGTGCAACCCGTGAATCTTCCCCAACATGTTCCTTCTCCCACGGCCGTTGTCCTCCCCCGTCCTGAAACCCTAGCTCGACGGCTCTGTCGATGCGGCGGCGGTGGCTGCGGTCTGTCTGATTTCGCGGCGGCGCAGACGAACTGAGGCAAGTCCCATCCCTCCCATCCCCTTCCCTTGATGTAGCATACAGTCTTAGTTAGGTTTGTACTTGCTCTGCTCTAGTTGCTGTAGAAATATCAGTTAGCTGTTGTATGTAGGTTCTAATTGAAGATTGAATGCTATTTTAATCTGTAGGTTAAGCAATGGATAATCTAGATTGGTTAGGCATCCGTTTCTTTTACAATGGCCAATTTGAGAAGTCAAACAAGCAATTGTAATATGTTGGTGGTAATATACAGCTCACATCTGTTGAGAGGTACAATTTATCCTTAGCTACTGTCAGGGAGCAGTTAGCAGATATAAAGATGGCCTACCATGGTGAAGACCTAACAGACAAGCACAGGTTGTTTCCTGGAAAAAATGTTAGAGATGGGCTGAGACGACTGGACACTGATGCAAATGTGTTCTTCATGGATAAGTGTATTACAGATTGTGGGGTTGTGGATGTCCATGTGAATTATGAAGATGATGTTGATGAAGATGGACAGAACAGATTGTCTGATATTGGAGAGAAAGAGGAAGAGGAAACAAATGCTGCAATTGAAGAAGAGAAGTCAGAAGAGAAGAGTGACAGTGATTGGGAAGATGAGCATGACAATTGCTCTGCTGAGGATGACCTGGAGCACAGTTCAGAGGCAGATGGGGATGAGCCTGAAACTGGAAATGTTCCTTCAGTAGATGTTGCACCAGATGAAATAAGTGATGAATGTGAAGATCTTGATTGGTGCCTTAAAGATGAAGACAGTTTAGGTGAAGATGATGAGGCAGAGGAGCTCAGAAAGCATGCTAAGAAAGTGCTCAGAAAGATCAAAATGAAGTTGCCACTTGATGAGGAGAAGGAAGTGAAAGAAAGTACAACACAGTTAACTCCTTTTGATGAAATGGATGAAGGAAATGACACTCCATACATGGATTCCAGTGAGGAATACAGTTATGATGAGGATGAGCATGGAAATTCAGTAAGAATGAAATCAAGATTTCCAAGATTTGATAGCAAGGCTGCAATTCCAATATTCAGTTTGGGCACGACATTTAGGGGAAGAAGTCGGTTCAAGAGGGCACTGGTGAAGTATGGCCTTGCTATGAAGAGGCATATTTCCTTTGTAAAAGATGAGGCTGGTAGGATTTGGGCAAAATGTTCTTGGCCTAAGTGTTCTTGGTTGATTTATGGTGCAAAGAGGAGCTCAAATGATTGGTTTCAAGTCATAACACTTGTTGACATCCACATATGCCCACAGAGGAGAGACAACAGATTGGTTACTGCACCTAGAATTGTAGACAAGTATGAGAGAATTATGAAGGCAAATCCAGGATGGAAAGTGAAATCTATTAAGGCCACTGTCAAATTAGAGATGTTTGCAGAATTGCATGTTTCCAAGATAAAGAAAGCAAAAGCAATAGTCAGAAAGAGAGTTAGAGAACAATGCATGAAGAATATGCTAGGGTGTTTGATTATCAGCTAGAAATATGAGGAGCAATCCAGGAAGCACTGTGGCAGTTGTGCTTAATCCAAAAGAAACTGCACCAGTTTTTTAGAGGTTGTATGTGTGCTTTCAGGCTTGCAAGAGAGATTTCATAGAAGGGTGCAGGAAAGTAGTGGGTTTGGATGGCTGCTTCTTTAAGGGGGCTCAAAGTGGAGAGCTACTCTGTGCTCTTGGAAGAGATGCAAACGGGCAAATGTATCCCATTGCTTGGGCAGCAGTTGAGGTGGAAAACAAGGACTCCTGGTTCTGGTTTATGGCATTGTTAAATAAAGACTTGAAGATTTCAAATCAAGGTGAAGGATGGGTGTTTATATCAGATCAGTAGAAAGGTCTAATCAATGCAATTTCAAAGGTTGTACCAAAAGCTGAACACAGAAATTGTGCTAGGCACATTTATGCTAACTGGAAGAAAAAACATAGGGACCAGAAATACCAGAAGAGAATTTGGGCTTGTGCAAAGTCTTCAAACAGAGTTCAGTTCAATTTAAACAGGGCAAAGCTTGCTCACCTCACACCAGAAGGAGCAAGAGACATGATGCAGTCAGGGCCAGAACATTGGTGTAGAGCATGGTTCAAAGAAGGATCATTTTATGATTCAGTAGACAACAATATGTGTGAAAGTTTTAACAATTGGATAGTGGAATATAGAGGTCTTCCTATTATCAGTATGTTTGAAGCAATCAGAGCAAAGGTGACAGTAAGGATTCAAGTTAATAGAGTTATGCCTGCCAACTGGAATGGAACAATTTGTCCCAAAATACTCAAAAAGGTGAACAAGTTGATACAACTTACTGAGAAGTGTGAGACAATATGGAATGGAAAAGATGGATATGAGGTGAAGTTAGGACAGCATGGATTCAAAGTTGACTTGCAAGCAGGAACATGTTCTTGTAGATACTGGCAATTGTCAGGAATTCCATGTGTTCATGCTCTAGCAGCTTCACAGTGTGGCCCTGATGACATTGATTCACTTATTGCACCTTGCTACAGAATTGAGGCTTACAACAGGACATATGAACATGTCATGATGCCAATGGAGGGCATGCTGGCCAATATCTGACAGACCTAGACCATTAGTTCCAAGCTATGTGCAAATGCCAGGGAGGCCCAGGACAGAGAGAATAAGAGGTGGAGATGAGCCTCCTAAGCATGCACACAAATTCTCCAAGATTGGAACAAAGATGAAGTGTAGTTTATGTGGAAATCCTGGGCACAACATGAGGAAATGCAATACTAACCCCAACAAGGGAAAGTACAAGAATAGGAAGAGGAAAAAAGAAGCAAAAATGTGTAATGATTCCTATATGTTTTGTACTTGAGAAACCTCAGCAATGTGTAACACCTAACAACTGTTTCTTTTGTATGTTATGTACTTGAGAAACTTCAGCAATGTGTAACACCTAACAACTGTTTCTTTTGTATGTTATGTAGGAAAATCCTCCAAGGACATCTCAAAGAGTAGCAAATGAAACTGTTACTGCCCAGTCTTCACAGCAGGCTACAAGGGGGAGGCCACCATCTTCACAGCAGGCATCTCAAACATCACAGCAAGCTACAGGAGGGAGAGCCCAGTCTTCACAGCAAGCTACAGGAGGGCATGCCCAGCCTAGAAGGGGAAGGCCTCCAAAACAAGCAAACAGAACACATGGTGCTAGTTCTAGTCAGAGAAGGAGGAAATCTACAAGGATTAGCATGTTTGATGAACTGAGGGGTTAAGCAGGAAACTTTTTGTTGTTTACAGCCTTCAAATTGCTGGTGCTGTGCTAGTTTCATGAATTTGTGTTTAATGAACTTGTACAATAGAAGCTTGGCAAGATATGTTCTCTTTTGGCACAAACAAAGAAGCTTACAATTGTACCATTTCACTAGACAACATAGTACCATCACACAAATATTTGGCACAATTTTGGCACAAATTTAGGACACAGCAAGCAGTACAGTTGCTTCACCACAACAACCAGCACAAAGTAGAACTTAACACACAGTACAACACTACAGATTCTTAACACACAACAAACCAAGTGCTAAAGTGCCAAATAACGGATTCTTAACCGTCAGTGCCATCGATCTTGCCCAGCAGTCTTGAAGATATGCTTGCTGAGTCAGGTCCTCGCCTTCTCCTGGCAGCCACTCATCAAGCAGTCCTCCAGCAAGCAGAGGACCACGATCGACAACCTCCTTCATGTGGCAAATGACAGGATACAGTAAGCTGTTCTTCCTCGGCGACGACGGTCCGTAGTCACCCAATTCAAATTGCATTGCTTCATACTCATCCATGGACTCGGGTGGCTTGTTCGTCAGCTTCGGCTCAGGTATCTCCACTGTCACCACCTTGCCAACAAAGAAAGGGTCACGAAGCCAAGCCATTACCTCGAGCTCGCGGCGGCTTGCCGGCGGCAGGATCTCGATCAGCTCGCCACCCAGCTGCTTGAGAACATCTTTCACGGACGCCGTCTTCAGCCTGGTTAGGGAGGCCTTCGAAGCCGAGCTTGCTCTTGTACTCCAGAGCACCTGGCTGAGCACGAACCATTCTGCACCAACGTGAAAACTGAATCCAACGCCGGCAACACTTGATCTTCATTGACGAAAGGAGCACCTCAGAGCACTTTTCCTCCGTCGAGAAGGTCAGCGACAGGTCGTGTGGTGGGCACGCGACCTCGATGACCACCTCGGACGACACCACCCCGCAACACTGCTGCAAGGTCGCCAGCATGGCTACCGGCGTCATTGTCTGCTCGCCATCTCCGACCACAGTCGCCAGAAGCACGTACCGCCCGGAGCGCAGCTCTAGCGCATCCATGGCCGGAGTGCGCGAGATCAGCACTTGGCTCACCTCTCGACGGAGCTCCGACTCTCCTCGCTGTCGGTGTCAAAACCGGCAGATCTCGGGTAGGGGGGCCCAAGCTATGCGTTTAGAGGATCGATGGTAACAGGAGGCTGGGGACACGATGTTTACCCAGGTTCAGGCCCTCTCGATCGAGGTAATACTCTACTTCCTTCTATATTAATATGGATGAATATGAATACAAGAGTTGATCTACCTCGAGATCGTAATGGCTAAACCCTAAAGTCTAGCCTATGAGGATATTGTGATGTTGATGATCCCCTCTACAGACTAAACCCCCCGGCTTATATACACGCCAGAGGGGACCAAGGTTTACAAGGGTGACTTGGGGAGGAAGTAATTTGATACATCCGGACTCTACACATGCCTTTCTACGTACATAAGAGTCCTGACCGAACACGGGGGAGGGTCTTCTGCTTCTTCTTTACGTGGCCCACCAATACGGCCTAGCTTCAACGACCCGCCTGGGGACCCATGAATACAGGACTCCCTCAGTAGCCCCCGGACTTGCCTTCAAGGACGAGATTGTGTCCGACTTCATGTCTTCGGTCTTGCAAGGTGAGTCCTCCTGGATGATAGTTCCGCGTCTTTAAATATTATATCCCGTCGATTCCTCGCCGCCGTCGCCTTGGCTTCCACGTGTCCAACGAATGCGAATCGTCTGGGCAGTTTTACAAATACCCCCTTGACTATGCAGAGAAGGCGCCTATATAAGAATAGATCCCAGTTGCCTCTCCATCCCATTCCACGCGGAAGAAACCCTAGTGCCTGCAAAAAATCTTCAAACATGGCTAACGCCCCAAGCTCTTCCTCGCGCCCTCACGGCCCTCGTGCAGGAGATTGGAAAAGCTGCTCTCTGTCCCATGCGCATCTGAGGACACTTCAAGCGCAAGGATATCTCCCTCCAGAGGATCTAGTCCCCGTCCGGGCCGGACTAACCTCTATCGACAACCAAGCCCTAGCAGAGAGCTTTCCCAACCCCTCCGATGGAGAGCGGGTATGTTTTGTCCCCTTCCTTTTAAGAGGCGTAGGGTTCCCCGCCCACCCCTTTCTTAGGGGACTCCTGGAGTTCTATGGTCTCCAACTGCACGATCTCACGCCGGGGTCTATCCTACATATCGCGGGTTTTGTCGCTTTATGCGAACTGTTCTTGGGCTGCGAGCCTCACTTCGAGCTGTGGCGAAAGTTCTTTTGCCTTGTCCCCCGCTCAGAGAGGGGATCCATATTTGAAGTTGGGGGCGCCGAAGTATGGCGCATAGCCGGGACAGGCTATCTGCCTGGTACTCCGAAGAGTGGCCTTCAAAGTGGTTTTACATTGAGGACGTGGCTCTGCCGGATCCAGTTCGGCGAGGCCTCCCCAAATATTCCAGTGCTCCGCCAAAGAAGCTTTTCAACTGGTGTCCCCGCAGTCCTTCGGAAGAAGAGAGAGCGAAGGTTAGCAGACTGGCTGGCAAGATCAAATTGCTCGCCAGTTCGGGTTTATCTATAATCGAAGTGATGGCTATTTCAATAAAGCGATGTGTGCGGCCTCTTCAAGCCAGAGGATTTCCAATGTGGCATTATAATGGCCAGGATGATGCCTCGCGCTGCTTACGCCTAGGTCTAGATGACCCAGCCGCTCTAGCCGTTGTTCTGGAAGGTCTTTACAAGGGAGAGAAGCAAGACTTTATCCGTTTAACGTGCCGGGAGGGTTTTTCTATGTACAATCCTCTTGACTGGGTAAGCCTCTCTCTTGACCGCCCACTTTTTCTTTGCTATGATGTATTGACCGAACTAAACTCGGTTGTCTCCCTACATGAGTGGAGGAAGGTGATCGAGGGGATCAATAGTCCCGCCCCTCAGCCAAAGGACCGATTCCAAAGTGAGGGCCCCGGATATGATGAAGATCCGGACATAGGCATAGAGCTAGAAGAGGGAGTCTTCTATCAGGCCTGTCGTGAGGGCACCCTTGTGGCTATAGTAGCCGATTACCCAGGCCTCATTCCTTCTTCCCGTGTAAGTACTTTAGGACATATCTCATCAAAGAGAAGATTCCCAGTGCGCCTTACCCACCGTATTTTATCATACTTGAACAGGGACGGCGCTCCTCACGCCGAACTGTACGAAGACCGTAACCCAGAGGGTGACGCCAGCGTCGGGTGAGGCCTCGAAGCGAAAGAGGACCGCGAACACCAGCGGACCTTCGAAGATGTATATTTGTTTTGACACGCGCTGGGTGGTGAAATCGGTATCACAACTTTCCGCTTCGTTTCTTCCTTTTAGGAGGAATACACACCGGACTGTGTCCGGAGACAATGCAGACCAAGCTCCAGCCAATCCGGCGTCAGGCCCGTCAAGGGTTAATGCTGATTCGGCGCCGGATTGTCCTCTCCAGGAGGATTCGGACGGAATGTCAGTTACTAATTACGAAGTGGAGGTTGCGATGGTTCACCGGCGGCGGAAAGTAGCCATGCGTGACCCCACCTTTTCTGAGGAGACGTTTAACGCCCTCAGCTCTGCAGATGCCTATATCCGAGCCGCTCAAGACGGACTCGCTGGAGCCACTCACCAGCTTTCAAAAGATATGAGGGTGAGTGTATATTTTGGTGTTCCCATGCTAGTAGCCCCCGAGACTTAAAGCAGTTGGTACAACTGATTTGAGGATCGTTGTGTTTTTGTAGGTGCTTCAAGAAAAGAATAACTCCTTATCCAAGGAGCTTGAAGAGTGCCGGACCCAGCACGCCGAATTGAAAAATTCGAAGGAATCCAGAAAGGATGCTGGTGGTAAGAACAATGGTGTCCGGGTACTATGATAGTTTACTGATCACTAGGATGTTATGTATATACTAATTTGTAATACAGCAACAGGGTCGACCTACCAACTGGAGAGGGAGCTAAGAGCTGCTTTGGCGGACAAAAAATTTGCCGAAGAGGAACCAGCCGCTGACAAGCGCGTATTGATGCAAGCATAGAGAAAAGAAACCGAGCGCATGATAGAAGTGTTAGGTTGGAACAGGAGCTAAAGGGTGTAAGAGCCCAGTTTTCAAGTACCATGGAAGAGAACCGGAGGCTAAAAGGCGGCAGGTTCAGTATGTCCCTTATACCTAGCTCTCCTTATAGTCTCTTATTTTGGAAGTTTCTCATAAAACTTATCCTACAGGTTTGTTAACTGGGCAGCCCGAAGGAGGAGTGTCCGATTTTGAAGGTGACGTGCTGCAAGAGCTTTCCAGGGTCCACGAGCGGGCTCGGAAGGCCATGAAGAGTATGGCCAGGGCTTTATGGCCGGGCGACTCACCTCCAGAAGCTATGAAGGACTTGGCGGACCTGTTCAAAGGGGCTCGACGCCGCTTCAAACTGTGGAAAGCATCAGCATGTCGCATGGGTGCTCGAGAAGCCTGGGCCATGGTGAAGACGCGCTATACTCCCCTTGATCCAAATCATATGGCCCGCGTGGGACCTCAAGGGTCCGTTGGACAAGAAATTCCTCCGCATTTGGTATACGACCAAGTAGGGATAGCTGCCAAGCTTTCACAACAGGACTGTAAACTAGACAGCCTTATAGAGGGAATAGAGGAAGAGTAGTCGTTTGATTCTATGTATTAATGTACTTTTACCATCAAACTTATCTCCAGCCGAATTTATATAAAGTTTGTCATGGCCGACCATCTGCTTTAGCCTCCATAAACCCAAATGCTGGAGTGCTTCCGAATAGTATATCTGTGGTGAAACACGTGATATGTTCGGAAACTAGGCAATCCAGTCATAATTGCTTGAACAGACAAACTGTGTTCGGGGAGTTATGTTATATTACTATTTAACGTAAGAAACATCTTCCAGAGAGAATAGTTCCGTTAGGGGTTCCTTTCCCTGGGTCGGCGTGCATAAAGATGCGGGCCTAGGCTTTTGATCCTATGAAAAGGATTGTAGGATGCCATATCCCATGGTAGTTTAAAGTACGCTTTACAATGCGATATGTCATGTATCCGCCGACCGATCATTCCCTTAAGAGCGCTAGCTTTCGGCTTCACCCAGTCTGACGTACATGTCCAGATTACCCGGTTGTAACAGTCGCAAAGGTGCTCCCTTTACACCCTAGCCAAATAATCAGGAACGTAGGGGTAAGCTTAGGAGCCAGGCAACCCGGCTTGGCCAGAACTTAAGTCATATTGGTGCATATAATGGCAAGGAAGAACTGTAAAAAACAGGCGACGTTTTAAGCAATAAGCTTTATTTGTAATGGGCTTCGTTAAAGAAGCCCCCAGGTATATTTGAGGTAGATACATTCGAAGATGTACTTTTCCTGTGGCAGTTCGGGCGAGCCGAATACTTGCCAATGAGAGAAAAATGTAAAAAGAAAAGAAGAAAAAATAAAAAGTAAAAGACAAGACCTAACTTATAAGGAGGAAAAAATTGCTATCGAACTATCCATAAAATCGTCGGATCCTGGCAGCGTTCCACGGGTTCGGCTCAAGGCCGTTGTCCCATGCATTGCGAAGGAGATAGGCTCCACCGGTGAGTACTTCGTCGATAATGAAGGGGCCCTCCCATTTTGGTTTGAGCTTGTCCTTTTTCTTCTCCGGGAGGCGTAAAACGAGTTCGCCGACGTTGTATGTCTTGGCCCGCACTTCTCTGCTCTGGTATCGCCTGGCCCGTTGTTGATAAAATGCGGAACGGGCTTGTGCTGTATCGCGCCCCTCTTCAAGTCTATCTAGGTCGTCCTGCCGATCGAGCTCGGCTTCTCTCTCCTCGTACATGCGCACTTCTCTGCTCAGGGAGGCGTAAAACGAGTTCGCCGACGTTGTATGTCTTGGCCCGCACTTCTCTGCTCTGGTATCACCTGGCCCGTTGTTGATAAAATGCGGAACGGGCTTGCGCTGTATCGCGCTCCTCTTCAAGTCTATCTAGGTCGTCATGCCGATCTAGCTCGGCTTCTCTCTCCTCGTACATGCGCACTCGAGGTGAGTCATGAATAATGTCGCATGGCAGAACAGCCTCTGCGCCGTACACCATGAAAAAAGGTGTATATCCGGTCGTACGATTGGGTGTGGTCCGCAGCCCCCATAGTACGGAGTCAACCTCTTCGACCCAGTGTTTATCAGACTCCCGTATGGAGCGCACTAGTCGGGGTTTAATGCCGCTCATTATCAGACCATTGGCTCTTTCGACTTGACCATTTGTTTGAGGATGGTATACAGAGGCATAGTCAAGTTTAATACCTAACTTTGCGCACCAATTTTTTACCTTGTCAGCTGTGAAGTTGGAGCCATTATCTGTGATAATACTATGCGGGACACCATAACGATAACGATGTACTACGCCAGATATAAAATCTATCACAGGCCCTGCCTTAGCTGTTTTTACTGGCTTGGCTTCTATCCATTTAGTGAATTTATCTACCATCACCGGTAAGTATTTTTTTTATGGCTTCCCCCTTTAAGAGGTCCGACCATATCAAGCCCCCAGACCGCAAATGGCCAAGTAATGGGGATTGTTCTCAGAGCGGTGGAAGGCATGTGACTTTGATTTGCAAAGAGCTGGCAGCCAACGCAGTGTTGGACTAAGGTCTGGGCATCTGCTCGGGCAGTGGGCCAGTAAAAGCCAGCTCGAAAAGCTTTGCCTACGAGCGCCCGGGCTGCGGCATGGTGGCCGCCCATTCCAGCGTGTATTTCAGTGAAAATTTGCCTTCCCTCCTCTCCGGAGATGCACCTTTGTAGAATACCAGTTGTGCTTTTCTTATATAGTTCATCTTCGTGAACTTTGTAGGCTTTAGAACGCCGGACTATGCGGCGGGCCTCATTTTGGTCATCGGGGAGTTCCTGCCTTTTAAGGTAAGCTAGGAAGGGCGAGGCTATGACAGCCATAATTTCGTGAGCCGAAGGAATTATCTCCATGTCTGGGTCTCCGATGACATTTTGGTTAAGTTCGGCCGGGGGTGTGTTCGGATCCGAATTCGTATCGCTACTCGTGTCCTGCCATGTTACTGATGGCTTAAATAGCCTTTCCACAAATGTGTTAGGTGGGACGGGGTCACGTTTAGCGCCCATACGAGTGAGTACGTCAGCGGCCTGGTTATTATCCCGGGCTATGTGATGGAATTTCAACCCCTCAAATCTAGCCGACATTTTCAATATAGCATTGCGATAAGCTGCCATTTTTTAATCCTTCGCATCAAAATCTCCATCAATTTGGGAGATAGCGAGGTTTGAGTCTCCGCGTACCTCGAGGCATTGTATGCCCATGGATACAGCTAGGCAGAGACCATGTAATAAGGCCTCATACTCGGCCGCATTGTTCGAGTCCATGTACATAATTTGCAGGACGTACCGGACTTTATCCCTAGTTGGAGATATCAATATTACGCCGGCCCCCAATCCGGCTAGCATTTTGGAACCGTCGAAGTACACTGTCCAGTGGGAATATGAGCCGTACTCTATAGGGAGTTCGGCTTCCGTCCATTCTGCGACAAAATTGGCTAACACCTGGGATTTAATAGTCCGGCGTGGTTTATAAGATATTTCGAACGGTAAGAGCTCAATGGCTCATTTGGCTATGCGTCTAGTGGCGTCTTTATTGTTGATGATATCGTTGAGTGGTACCTCGGATGCCACTGTGATTGAACACTCTTGAAAGTAGTGTCGAAGTTTGCGACATGACATGAAGACCACATAGGCAATTTTCTGATAGTGGGGGTACTGTGATTTGCACGGTGTCAAAACCTCGGATACATAGTATACGGGTTTTTGAACGGGGAATTTATGTCCCTCTTCGGCTCGTTCGACGACGAGCACGGCACTCACTACCTGATGAGTGGCTGATATATACAGCAGCATTGGTTCGCCAACACCAGGGGCGGCTAGGATTGGATTGCTCGCTAGTAGAGTTTTTATTTCTTCCAATCCAGCTATGGCCGCATCCGTCCATTCGAAATTATCAGTGCATCGTAGCAATCTGTAAAGTGGCAATGCTTTTTCTCCTAATCTGGAGATGAAGCGACTTAAGGCCGCTACGCAGCCTGCTAGTTTTTGCACTTGCTTGAGGTCGGTTGGTATTTTGAGTTCTGACAAGGCCCGGATTTTAGCTGGGTTAGCTTCAATTCCTCTACGGGATACGATGAACCCTAATAGCTTTCCGGCTGGAACGCCGAAAACACATTTTTCCGGATTAAGCCTTATGTCATATTCTCGAAGGTTGGCAAACGTAAGGCGGAGATCTTCCACCAAAGTCTCAGCGTGTTTGACCTTAACGACTACGTCGTCAACATATGCCTCCACTGTTTTGCCAATTTGTTTTTCTAAGCATGTTTGAATCATGCGTTGATATGTGGCGCCAGTGTTTTTAAGTCCAAAGGGCATAGTGTTGAAACAAAAAGGACCGTACGGGGTGATAAATGCCGTTGCGGCCTGATCGGATTCCTTCATCTTTATCTGATGGTATACGGAGTAAGCATCAAGGAAGCACAACGAGTCGTGTGCGGCCGTTGCATCGATAATTTGGTCAATTCGAGCCAAAGAAAGGGATCCTTGGGACAAGCCTTATTTAGGTCTGTTAAGTCGACGCAGAGGCGCCAGGATTTATCCTTCTTCGGTACCATGACTAGGTTGGCTAGCCAATTCGGGTGTTTAATTTCTCTGATGAATCCGACTTCCAATAGCTTGGCTAACTCTTCTCCCATTGCTTGTCTTTTGGGCTCAGAAAACCGTCGTAGTGACTGCTTGACTGGTTTGAACCCTTTAATAATATTGAGGCTGTGTTCGGCCAGCCTGCGTGGGATTCCCGGCATATCTGAAGGGTGCCAGGCGAATATATCCCAATTTTCCCGAAGGAAGGCGCGCAACGCGCTGTCTACCGCCGGATCCAGCTGTGCCCCGATAGCTGTTGTCTTATTAGGGTCCGTTGGGTGCACTTGGAATTTGATGATTTCATCTGCTGGCTTGAAGGAGGTAGACTTCGATCTTTTGGCGAGGATCACATCGTCCTTATCCACCTTTGATCGTAGGGTAGTTAGTTCTTCGGCCGCGAGGGCTTCGGATAATGCCCCTAAGGCTAGGGATGCCGTCTTGTTCTCGGCGCAGAGTGCTCTATCCGGATCACTTGTTAATGCGATCACTCCATTGGGCCCTGGCATTTTAAGCTTCATGTACCCGTAATGGGGTATATAGCTTGAAAGCGTTAAAAAGCGTCCCGTCCTAGAAGGGTGTGGTATCCGCTGTGAAAGGGAACAATGTGTAAGAGCAGTTCCTTCGATCTGTAGTTATCGGATGTGCCGAATACTACATCGAGCTTAATGCTTCCGAACACCGGGCTTCGCGGCTGGGTATAATTCCTCTAAAGGTTGTGTTAGTGTGCTCAATGCGAGATTTTTCGACCTGTATTTTTGCAAGCGTTTTCTCATATATGAGGTTCAGCCCGCTTCCTCCGTCCATAAATTCTTTAGTGAGGCGGAAACCATCCACTATTGGATCTAGTACAAGAGCTGCTGATGCTTGGATCGGTCGGACTCGGGGTGCGTCTTCGGCAGAAAAACTGATTGTTGTGTCGCTCCATGGGCTTGTAGAGCTAATTTGGTAGACCTCGGCAAGTTCACGATTCCCTCTCTTGCGGTGGTTATTTGAGGAGAACGTCTCGAAGACAGTGAAGACACAGACGTCTTTCTCCCTTGATACGGCGGTGGCAAGAATTGCCGCACCGCTCTTTGCTACCTGCCGGAGTACCCAACACGCTCTAAGGCAATGGTTTGGGACATTGTCCGGGGCTGCGTGTATTTGGCAAGGTGTATCGAGCAATTTGTCCAGTACGGACTTGTGCTTTAAAAAAGGTTTGCTCTTCTTGCCGATAGGCATGTTATCAGATGACCTGCTAAGGTCTGTCCGTTTAGCCTTGATAACGTACTGTCCGGGTATGGACTGCTCGAGGGGTGTATTATGGGCTTTCCAAGTGTTTTCCATTGCACAGTACTTTTGTACCAAATGCGACAGATCAGTGAAACTCATAACACAACGTCGGTTAAGGGCGTTGAAGACTCCCTCGTCCGTGCAGTTGCGGTAAAATAGAGAGACCGCCTCGTCGTCGCAACAGTCCTTGATCTTGTTTTTAACAAGCAGGAATCTGGCCCAAAAGTGGTTGACCGTTTCCTCGGGCTGCTGCTGTATGCTCGCGAGATCATCTATGTCCGGAAATCCGGATTTACTTGGAGAGTTTTTCCCAGGGTGGGTGGGTGTTGGTAATTTTAGGTCCCGACCCAAAGTGGTATTCGGGGTTTTGACAACCTCCGATGGGGACGATCCGGGTTCGACAGGATCTAATCGTCTTTCGGGTCCGGTGTCAGTCCCAGAGCTCAAAGAACATAAAGTGCCTCCCGACAAGGGCGTGTTCGGCTCGAAGGGTTCGGAAATCCGAACTGTAACGGTCTCCGTCTCGAGAAAAGAAGTCTCTATGGCTCCGTCCTCAACTGTTGCCACCGGATGAGTGATCGATGACCGATGACCGCAGGGTTGGACCCGAACAAGCTGCCCATACACCTAGGTGCCCCAGATATTTTACATACAACCGGTGGTAACTCAAGTGAGATCCGTATGTTGTATGTAATATCTGTCAAACTGGGAGTATGTAGGCATAGTATGTACTTCCTCCGTTCACAAATATAAGATATTTTGGACATTTTAGTATGGACTACATACGGACTGAAATGAGTGAACAAACAAACTAAAACGTGTCTATATACATCCGATTCAGATAAAAGTTAAAACATCTTATATTTATGAATGGAGGGAGTAATATATAAGAATATTTCGGTAGTACATATACCACTTTTTAGGAAGTATGAACTGTTATTTTAGTATATTGTTTATATATGTACATAAATATGAAAGTATTTTCAAAATATACTAAAAACTATGGACTCACATGCAAAACATTTCATGCAGGTCGCTTTGGAAAATCTAAGATAGAGTATATGAACATATTTAAAATGATAAAGTAGTCTATGAAACGTGAGTGTAACGACCACCGGTGTTACGGTAGTAACCTTGTTCAGTCATAACAGCGTAATTACCAATTCATGCTTATTCAACTTAAGAGAGTGGATAGACATACATGCTGCATGAAGTTATTATTTCAAAATAAGCTTTTTGGTTCAATTGGATGCATTGATCGTGCATGAATTTCATCAACTGAAGGACCCTTTCATGTTGATTTCCTTTATTCAATGCTTCCATGAGGGATGAGCATATAATGGCATCTGGCAGTATAGCATTTCCTTCCATCTCTTTGAATAGGTCCCACACACTCGTCCAACTCCCTTATGACCCATAAGAAAAACAAGATCAGTTAAAAAATGTTATCTCAACCTATGACTTTAAGAGGATCTTACCATGATCAGTATAGGCTTGAATCATAGCAGTATATGTCAGAACATCAGGGGAGCAGCCAGATGCTTTCATATAACTAAAAGTAGATTCTGCTTCAGCTAGTTTGTCCTGAGTGGGAACCATCGTTAGCATATCAACTTTCCAGAGGAAACTAGACAGCTAATGAAATCAACACTTGCCTGTTTGACATATGAACAAATCAAGGACGAGTAAACCTCCTTGGTTAAAGGAATTCGCAAGTCCACCATATCTTCAAAAAAATTCAGAGATTCTGCATATTTTCCCAATTTACACAATCCACTGATGAGTATATTGTAAGTGACAGCATCTGGATTCACATTGCTCGCCATCATTGTTGCGTAGAACTCCAAAGCTTTCTCATAATTTCCAAAACTTAAATAGCTTCCGATGCCCGAGTTGTACGCAACTATATTAAGTTCAATCCCTCGAAATTTTGCTGCTTCAAGAACTGTGTCAATTTTTGTTGTTTGCCTGCAGCGGCCACAGGCAGTCAACAGAGTACTTATTGAAACAACGTCTGGTGAAATGCCATCCTTCTCCATTTCATGCAGTAAGCTAATGGCCTCCTTGAACATTCCAGCAGATCCATAAGCATCAATTAGTGCATTATAACTGACTTTGTTTGGCTTGCATGAGTTCTTCCTCATCTTGTTAAAAACCTCCCTAGCTTTTTCAGGCTGTGCTGACCTACCATAGGCATTCAGTAAAGTGGTATAGGAAACTACATCAGGTCGCAGACCATTTTGTTTCAGTAACTTGAAAATTCCCAAGGCGTCAGTGTGCATCCCATGTGAGGCATAAGCACCCAAAAGTGCATTATATGATACAATATTAGGTTTAACTCCTTCAGAAACCATCATATCAAAGACTGCCTTGCAATTTTTCACTTGCCCACAAACATAATAAGAATGCATTATGCTAGTGTACGTAACAACATCTGGCGGACACTGTGCTCTTTTCTCCCTCATCGAGTTTAACAAATCGACAGCACCTCCATGCTGTCCGACTTTTACAAGGCAATGGATGACAATATTCAAAGTGAAAGTATCAGGGGCAATATTTGCTCCTTTCATCATTTCAAAGTAACCTATGGCTTCCGAATACCGAGAGCCATTCTTGAAAGCAGATAATACAATATTGTGTGTAACCAAGTCTGGTCCTACACCATTTCTTATCATCTTCTTACAAAGTTCTAAAGCCTTTTTCCAGTTACCAGCAGCACCACATGCATTTATGACATTATTATATGTCGCTCGGCTAGGAGGTATCTGCAGGACAAACACAGAAAGTAAACTAATAACACAACTATGACAACCAACAATGGTAGAAGTATCTGAGCGTTGATAATATTTACAGAAATGTTATTTGCCAAAGTGGTTGCCGGAGCAAACTACAAACTGCATTATATAGAAAATCAAGATTTGCAATTTATTCCTGGTAGTACATTCATGGTGATCTTAGTGATGTTGATCCCCTTTCAGCAATTCCTGGTAGTACATTCATGGAGTATTTGCTAGTGGTGCAATGGACTACTGCAGATATTTTCGCACCTATTACTAAGAGGCAAGGAGTGGTGAAAACATTAGTACTTCTTCGGACAGGAAGAAAATTAAGCATAACATCCATAATTCCGGAAAAATACAAGTGTTTTCTAAGTGGGCCAGTGATGAAATTCAAGAAATATGAGGCAACACTGCAATGGCTAGGTAGTAGCCAACATAAAATAGAGATAACACCCATCATTATACCAAACTAAATAGCAATATAATTCACAGCCAATACTAAGGACAAATGTGGATTAGTAGTGCTATGATGGTTTTAATCTGGTAGGCCAAAGGTCAACTATGGATAGTCTAAGAGACTGTAAACCAAAACTAATGTGGTAGTACTAATCTACATACATGCTTAACAATTATGGCTTTGTTGGAGACTAGAGGGAATTCTATACCAGAACTCAGTATCCATCTACAGTACTGGTGCCACCCTGCAATATTATAAGTGGACAAGGCTCATACCTCTGTCACATTCTTTAAGGAGAATAAACTAAATAGCATACTTTGGAATGTACAACCCTAAACAACTAGAACACATAAATCACATATAACCAGTCATATTCAAGAAAACAAAGCAGTTAGAACACAATGATTATTTCAACGAACAATACTGACAGCAGCACGAAGCATATCATCCATAATGTTGATGGCCCAGCGCCATAGACCAGCCCGAGCATGAGCATTGATCAAAGAGTTGTATATATCAGCATCTGGCTTGCACCTATAAATATTGGTTATGTAAAAAAAAAAAAATCATAGACTGAACTGATGATGTAGAAGAGGCCCCCACTTTCTATCTCATTAGTGCAAGACAGACCATTACAAGGCAGCTATAACCTACATTTTACTGGAGATAAATTATATTGGTGCATATGATAATGGTACAGCTTTTCAAACTGCCAAGTTGGCTATTCCAATAAAGGCATTAGTAATGTGTAAGAAAGGCAAATATGTAACAATATAAAATATGCCTTTTGGCAGAAAATTAAGTGGATACACTTCATGCAACAGATGAGTTTTTCATACTTTCGGCAAGCAGCCAACGAGGCTATCAAGGAGTAATAGTATTGGTCTAGCAGTCCTTATTAGGCCATGGTATCATGAGCCCAGGTTTAGGGATTTTTTCGCGTGCCGCAACTCACGCTCTTGATGGACTTTTTCGGTCTCCTCTTCTGATCGATATCGTGCACCGGCCGTCGCCAATGCTGGCTAGTTCGATCTCCATATCGATATGCCCACGATCCAGCCATCCCACGCTCGATCATCTAGATCGATAGAAGCCACCCCGTCCAGATCAATCGCAGCCGCTACATGAGTTCACCACCCCGCCGTCCTAGGACAATGACTCTATGTTGTCGCCAGGCCCCGCCTGCTTCGCCTCACGCCGGCTTCACCGCTGCCCGCCGGTCGGAACTCCAGCGACCTCCACCGTCCGCCGGCAGTCCCTGGCCACCGTCTTCCCGGCGCAAATGCCTCCCTGGTTGTGACGCACCTCTCCGGCAGAGGACAACATGCAGGCTGCTTCTCTATTGCCTCGCACACGGCTCTCCCTTGACTACTTGTGCATTGCTTGCATGGCTGCTACTGACCCACGTGCGGGATGCTTGCTGCTTCGCGTTTTGGCTCTTCCTTGCAGCGGCTCGCTTTGCACGCTACTAGTTGTTGTATCCTCAGTGTGTGGCTCTTCCCTGCTCTAGCTGGTGCGCTGGATGCTTGATGCTGCGGCCTTATGTGCTCCTTAGCTTCAACTCTTCTAAAAAAACGGAAAAAGGAAGTTTACAATGTCGTTTGTCTCTAGTGATTCCTTGGCAGTGGTCATTTCGTCAACTCCATCTCCCACATGCACCTTCCGGCGATGTTGCATGTTCATCCGCTAGTTGCTATTCCGTGCTGCTGCTCGCCGGCATCTCACCTGTGTTGAAGTGTATATGTGGATTGCGGATTTTTTTTTTGAGAAAACGCAAAAGACTTGTGTTTCTTTGTATTGAAAAGATAAGTTTGTTACAGCCTCCGAAGAGGAGCGGTTACAGTCAGCGATCTAAATCAGTGGACATCCCACGTTTGTGGGAGGATGGCACGCAGCCACGGGCGCCAGCCCTTGCCCGGAGCTTAGCTTCATCCTTGATTCGCGCAATCAGTGCATTGGTCAAAGGGGTTGCGCCGTTGAAGACGCAGTCATTGCGATGCTTCCAGGTCATCCAAGGGATCAGCAGAGTTGCGGTGGTGAGGCCCTTTTGCATGGGCTTTGGCGTGTTTCGCCGTGCTGAGCGCCACCACTCGGACAGGGATTCCTCGCTGGAGGGCGCGCTGCAAGTCAGGCGCAGCCAGGACAAGGTCTCATGCCACACTTATTTGGAGAAGGGGCATTCCAGGATTAGATGCTGGATTGATTCGGGTGCCTGATCGCAAAGCGGGCAGCGAGGAGGGTGCGGCAGTCCGCGACGAGCAAGGCGATCAGCCGTCCAGCAACGCCCCAGGTGGGCAAGCCAGTGGAAGAACTTCACACGCGGAGGTGCCCAGCCCTTCCAAGTTAGTTTCCAAGCGGGGCAGGAGGTCGAGCCTTGGAAGGTGGCTAGGTATGCGGATTTCGCCGTGCAGATACCTGCCGAGTTCCACTTCCAATGTAGGCGATCCGGCTCGGCAGTGAGAGTGATGTGCGCGACTGCTTGCCAGGTAAGCAGGTACTGGCCGATCTCGCGGATGTCGAGAATGCCCTGAATGTCCGATGCCCATTGGTGCGCTTGCAGGCCGTCTGCCACTGTCCTGCTCTTGCGGCGGTGTTTCGGGATGAGGGCGTCTAGTTGTGGCGCCATTTCCGAGATGGAGCAGCCGTTGAGCCAGCGGTCTTCCCAGAACAGCGCGCGTTGTCCATTGCCAAGGATCATGGTGGTGGATTGCGGATTGCCTAACCCTTTCTGTCGGTTCGGACTTTTGGTTGCAATGGCTACTGCATGAAGCTTAACATGGTATCAGAGCCTAAGGTCCTGGCTTTCACAATTTATTCAAAAAATTGTTGTTGCCACCCTCTGTGTCCAGTATAGGCATCTTGGGCCATACTCCCTCCGTCCGGGTTTATTAGGCATGTGAGCACTTGAGGCCGTCCCTATTTACAAGGCCCTCATGCACTATGTTGTTTTTCACACGCCTCGTTTTCTTCAACGGCACTTAATAAGGCAACAAAATCAATTGATTTTCCTCTAGCAGTAGCGCATGCGTCCTTCCGTATTGGGCAGGAGCCGCTGCATTAAATAGAACGTGGGTCTTCCTGCAGCAAATTGTGCGCATGCAGCCGGGCTGCATTACTTTTTGCAGTTAATTAGGCGTAGAAGCCGAAAGAGTAGTGCTAATTTCAGAGAATTAACCGCTGTGTCTTGGTACCTGTGTTTTGGTCGTCGAAGGGACCAATAAACTCGGACGGAGGGTGTACCTCTGAATCTATTCATGTGTTGACTTCCCGCATCACATGTGAGAGGGGGTGTTGAAGTGTATATGTGGATTGCCTAGCCCTTTCTATCAGTTCGAACTTTTTGTTGCGTTGGCTAGCGCATGAAACTTAACAACCTGCAAGGCCTCCTCCACAGACTCTCCTGCATACGCGATGGCTCTTGAATCTATACTGTCAGAGGCGTGCATCTCATACCTTAGCCCATTAGAGATAATTATTTAGTTAGGAAAGAGATTGGTTCAGTTAGGGAGATTAAGATATGGTTTGTTAGGAAAGTCAAGATTCTATTCTTAGGCATCAAGTTGAGTCTTCCCTATAAAAGGGACACCACGTACCCCATAAGGATTATGAAATAGATAAGAATACACTAATAAAGCTCTAATCCCTGTCACCAACCTTCTCTCCCTCTCATCCCCGGCACCATGGCTGGCCAACCTTCACTCCTCAGAGTTGTACCCCTAACCATGTCATGTTCACCGGTCTTAGGGCCGGTCCCAATCCTAGAACATGATACGTTTTGTGTATGTGCTTCCTAGCTTCTAGTTCTCCGTATTTTCTGCTGCGTCCACCAAACCCGTTGATATTTTTTGTTCCTCATGCCATGTGAGTCCACCAAACCTTTATATGCCAGCATCTTTTCAGGTCCTAGTCCTTTCTATACAGCTTTTGTGGCCTTTTTAAGTCCTTGTTGTTTTCTATAGGATTTTCGTGGCCTCTTTTTGCATTGTCGATTTACGCCCCTTCTCTTGCCGCCGAGTTTCTCTCGCCGCCGGTTTTCTTGGACTGTGACTTTGTGCGCAATGCTTCATTCTCTTGATGTGCCATCTTCTTTTGACAGCCCATTTTCTCTTGATACTTATTTGTATCTTTGTAACACCCAAGATGCGACTATATCTCCCACGTGTCGAGGCACGACTTAGAGGCATAATCGCATTTTGGGCGTTACAAGTTGGTATCAGAGCCGACCCTCGCGGTTACACGGATGTTTGCGAACAGGCGCTCGGTCATGTTGTTCATGACGTTTGTGACCCGTCGTGGCACACGGCATGGCACATGTATCGGACTGGATGCACGGACGTTTGTGCCAAGAGGGAACGTTCATGTGGCCCGCCGAGGACGTCGGTTCCTCTGAGTGGGGGTGTATGTGATAGCCTGGCCTATTAGGGATAATAGACTACTCATATCAATAAGGAATTCCTTCTTTTCCGAAAGCCCATTCGGATAGAACTCCAAAGTTAAGCGTGCTCAGCTTGGAGTAGTTTCAGGATGGGTGATCGACCGGGAAGTTGCTCCCGGGTGTGCACGAGTGAGGACAAAGTGCGCAGAAAAGACTAGTATTGATCTGTGGGACCAGTCTAGATCCCGCCAGGAGTAACGACCACCGGCGGGTCTGTCCGGGGCGTTACAATCTTCTACTGACGCGGTGTCTTCCACTGATATGCCATCTTCTCTTATCTCCTTTGGCTTGACTCGACAAGCTTTCAAGACTCTCCATGCTACAACGACACTCTCAAGATGCGGATTTTGGATTACCGTTTTTTACTAATGTTACACTTCTTCAAATGCAAAGCTATTGCATATGCTTTCTCATTGAGGTGTTAAGGAGTATTAGTATTGGTCTAGGAGTATTGGTATTGCTCTAGGAGTCTTTATTAGGCTATATTTGCCCCATGGGACTTGCAATACAATCAAGTTGCATCCATAACAGAGGCAACCAAGGCCAAATATGTTCTATAGTCTGACTCATGAACACAGATAACAGGAGGATTATTGTGGCTTATTGACATTTTGGTGAAAACCGAAGGTAGCTAAATGAAATCTGATGTCTCAAGTTAATATTATTCATACCGCCATTCTTGCATCTCAAAGAACAGGCCACGTGCTTGATCAACCTGGTTGTGTCTGCCATGTAACCGTATCATCATACCGTAAATGTCATTACGGGGACAGTAGTTCTCCTGGTTTTTCATCCAGCGGAACACATATAAAGCATGTTGCAAGGACCCAGAAAAAGCCATTTCCTACAAGTGATGTAGACCATGTAAGCACTTTGTGTCAGTGGATTTACAAAGGTGGGAGGTTTGTTAACAAAATGAGAAGTCTTGACTTGTGATAGCTAGAAGCTCATAAGGAGTACAGAAGCACGTTCTCTAGTAAATAGCAATGTATATATTGGAGCAGAAAGATGGTAAGATGGTACATGAATTAAGTAATTGGAGTAAAATTTTGGAATTGCTGGCAAAAGCATTAACCAAAAATAATGCCATGAGACACCTAATGATTACAAGGATCAAGCAAGAATCCTTAAAATCAATAATGCTCCCACAGTTTACTAGAACTAGCTAATACGTGTAAGATGACTATAAACAATGCAAGATCCGAATGCTTGAATCAAGCACGAAATCACGGGTGTTATAAAATACCTAGATGACTAGAATGTCTGTCCAAAACAGAAAATGAGTTCGATCAGCTTCATGCACTCCCATCTAGACATTTTGGAGACAGTGGCCAACAGCTGCAAGACAAGACTGCAATAGTCGCGGAATAATCTTTCATTTGTTTTTTTGTTCATTTACTCCTATGATAAACCCAAATGGATGCCCACTAACTCATTTCATCGAACACATAGAAAGCCGGTATGTGGGAGTCAGAGAGACTCGTTGCATCGAACACATAAATTGCAGAGGTGTCTTACACGAATAAGGAGAGGGAAGTTACGGCGGGCGAAGCGCCCGGCCCAGCAGTTGAGCACGGCGTCGACGGCATGGGTGTCGGCCCGCGGGAGCGCGAGCACGCGCGCGGCGACCTGGGACACCTTGCAGTCCCGCTGCCACCTGCTCCCCTCCACGCGGAGGCGGTGCCGCGCTGGGAGCGCGTCGGCACGTATGCCGTCCACCTCGACCCGGACTGTGCGGTGGCCGCGGTCGTAATCGACGGAGACGGAGGGCCGCCGCTTGGCCCACAGCGGCGGTCCAGGCGACCTCGGTGACCGCCTAGGCGGCGGGCGGACGACGCGTGGAGGTGCCTCCGGGTTCGGTGACGCCGGCGGAGGAGGGGTGACCGAAGACATTGCTGCAGTTGGTGGCAAAGCTCGACCGTTGTGGATGTGAAAGATTTCTGCCGATAAGGAATCTGATGTTTCTCTTTTCTTTTCAACGGCGTTCTCCGCTGGAAAATAACCCCTGTGAACCTGGAGGTGGGTGCACCACATATCTCACCATTCGTTTGGCCATAGGGCAAACTAGTACAGATTAGAGCATGGTTGATACTATAACCGGCCGCTGGCTATAAGATGTTGCAACATAATCCACAGTCAAGCTTGTAGACGGCAAGTATAGTAGTCACATACAAATAAGTAATACTTCTTTGATACATGGCCCACATTTCTCTTTCATAAATTGTCTAGGAGCACGTGCTACAGCCGGCTGTTAGCCAGTAGCCCGCTTCTCTTCTCTCTCCTCTTCTCTCTGTGCCAACTCAGCAATAATATATTATTTTAAGTTTTACAGCCCGCCCACATCACCTTATTATACTTGCTCTTAGAGCGTTTGCACCCCAAACCATGTCCGAGTGAACGAGCCTGTCACTAACCGGTAAAAAAAACAATCGGACCAGTGCATTGAATCGGTCTCAAATGTCCGGACTAATAGATGCAGGGAGGCCCGACCACGACTGGGCGCATCCCCACGTCGGATTGACATGTTGGTCCCACACGAAAACACTCCAAAACCCGACGATCTAAAACTCGTCTCCTCAGCCGGACAGCTAGCACCGTATGGCGCCGCTCCAGTGGGCCGCGTAGTGCCCTAACTTGGCTATTTAAGCTGACCGCCAGCACCAAAACCCTACACGTCCACATTTCCTCCCCTCCCATCCGTCGCCGTCACCACTTTCCACTTAGCGAGCTCTCACCGTCCACCACCACTAGTAGCCATGCACCACACCACCGGGTAAGCAGCTACCCATATCTAAATGTTGGAGCGCCGGCTGAAGTTCCTTAGCAGATCCGGGGAAGACACGAAGCCCGGATCGTCGCGGGCTACCTCCAGACACGATGGGTCCGGGGGAGGAGTAGGAGGATGAGGTGGATGCGAAGCATGAGGAGTAGGTGGAAGAGGAGCAGGAGGAGGACGAGGGACGGGGGTGTGGGGGATGCAGATCTACAGGCGCGGCAACATGCAATCCTTGATTCCCTCCCGTCAAAGATGGAGGCAGAGGCCAGCCGCAATCATCCGCGGAGGCACAGGCGGAGCACGCCACTACCATCGACGAGATGCACGCATATATGGATGATCCTACTCGCCCATCTACCCGGTGTTCGGCACGGAAGTCGTGGAAATTTCCAACGACGACACGTAGTATATGCTAGCGTGATTTACATAGTACGTAAAATTTTGTTTGCATGGTTTGTATGGATGCATTGCATAAAATATGAGGTCTGACCAGTCAGTGCCTGTGAACGGGTCCGATCGCATCCACGGGAGTTTGAGGGGTCGAATTTGCTGTCAGTTGTAGATGCTCTTACGTGAGATCAATTAGATCAACCACACAAAAATAGACATTTTGAAAATTCTGAAATTACTTAACAGCATATTGCGGAGTGTGTCTACAACCTCAAAAAAATCAACTCAAAACTTGGCGTACATTTAGAGATTCAAAAGAGACAAATTTGAATGTGAATAGTGGCAACTTTGGATGAATTGTATTTGTCACATTCACATCCGATTGTATCTTTTTTGTTTTTATTAGTGTAGGTCCAATTGGGAGTTCAAACCTTTCTAGGATGTACATCAAACATTGATGTGTGTTTACAAAAAATTGAGAATGTTCGAGCATGTTTAGTATATTTTTTAAAATTGATCTCATCTAATGTGAGGTCCTATACTAGTCTCCCCTTCATCAAACTCATGCCTACTAGTGCAATTATTTTCCAAATTGTATTGTCTTTTTTCACCCCATAAATGGTCAGGTATTTGCCTCGTCCTTCCTGTCCAAACAAAAGGAGTCAATGCCCCAGCGCCAAGACCCATCTGCCCAACCACTAGAAACGAGCATCTACCCTTCTTCATCCCCTACCAGCTCTCAGTTCTTCCACCTAGCTCTTAATCCTCCTATATCACTTGCACTTCTCTTTTCTAGTTACAGTTTTACCACCTAGCCATGTCTGACGCTTCTCAGACATCTCTACCATGTCCTCTGTTGTGCTTTGTAGTGTGTGATAGGCGGAAAGCGTCTTACCTCTCATGAGGGGGCGCCGTACGTGTTTATAGAGCAGGGACGCACCTCCCTGATAGCGCATACAGTTGGAGAGATTACAACTTGAGGAGGAAGAAAGGTAGAGATAAGGATTCTGGTTACATGAAGGGATATCCATCTAACTACCTAACACAATGCGCACAAGTAATCTCCTAGGTTGTCATGCTAAGGGTCTACCACGTGAATGTATTACGTTTAACACTCTCCCTTAATTACAACTTCATCAAGTTGAGATTATGCTTGAAGTCTCCAAAGGATCTCATGGGTAAGGCCTTGGTGAACCCATCTGCAGCCTGATCTCTAGAATGCACAAACGAATATCAATTTGTTTCTTAGGCACTCTTTCCCTGACAAAGTGAAAATCTATCTCAATGTGTTTGGTTCTGGCATGGAAAACTAGATTAGCAGACAAGTAGGTAGCACCAAGGTTGTCACACCATAAACATGGAGCTTGGGTGGTTTTCACACCAAGTTCCTTTAGAACAGACTGTACCCAAATGATTTAGGTTGTTGCATTAGCCAATGCTTTATACTCTGCCTCAGTACTAGATCTGGACACAGTTGCATGTTTCCTTGCACTCCATGATATGAGGTTGGGTCCAAAAAATACTGCAAAACCACTAGTGGAGCGCCTATCATCCAGGCTTCCTGCCCAATCTGAATCAGAAAAGGCACTAACAAGAGTAGATGGCGACTTGCTGAAATTAAGACCAATGCTCAAGGTGCTTTTGACATATCTAACTATGTGTTTTGCAGTAGTCAAATGAAATGTAGTGGGTGCATGAAGAAATGGGCATACTTTATTAACAACAAAAGAAAGATCTGGTCTTGTAAGAGCCAGGTATTGAAGTGCACCTTACAAGACTCATGTACCTTGTGCTTTCCTCTAGACTTAATGGTGTTCCTTCTGTAAGACACAATTTTCTGAACTGGATAATGGAGCAGGTGATGATTTACAACCTTGCAAACCAGCCTTTTTAACCAAGTCATTTGCATATTTTTCCTGGGAGAGATGAAGTCCATCCTCATGTTTCTTCATGTGGTGTCCCCAACTTATACAGTCGAAGCCACCGGTTACCCGTGCACAATGATCCCAAGGATCAATGCTCACTATACACCACAAACTGAATATCAAGAGTTTACATCCATTACACAACGTCTTACACAAATAGGGTCATTATGGTCAAGTCTTGAGTATATCATTGCAGCGGAAACGTTTGTCGATAACTTGGACCCATGCCATCTGCCTTAACCCTACAAGCATTCTGACTGTGCAAGCATGTAGCTCGCACGTCCGTCATCAAAGAACTCTTCCTCGTATTCCTACTCTTCCAGGCCTGGCCAAGTAAATAGCCAGGGACAAGCCAATGAGTACGTTTGAATGTACTTGCAAGCAACCCATGAGTGATAACAAGATAAACATGCATGGTTTCAATTCAAAGTTGGCGTCTCCAGGAATGCTAGTTTCATCATGCAACCAGTATGATCAATACCTTTTAAGGGTCATGCATGTGTCTCCAACATGCAACAAGAGGTTACAGATAGAAACATAACAAGAGAGAGTTATCCACAACTCATTCTAAATTCCATCGTGACCTTCCTCACGATTCACATCAACATTAATATTACCAATCTGTGTTGTTCTTCAGAAACATATGGACATAGTCTATGCAGCACCACCCAACTGTCCTTGACCATGGACACGGCTATCCGAATAGTTTTACACTCTGCAGACACTACTGCAGGATGCTGCTAACGCGACACTATGATCAGAGACCATTTGATGAAATTGTGTGCGATGCATTAATCGCAAACGGTGATGTAAAATAACCTTAAAAGAAGGATGCAAAACGTTTGCGATGAATAATACATCAAACACGGTTCAGATTTTAGTTGCATATGCGATGGGGGGCATATGGTTATGTTCAATGAACTATTTGCGATGAGGCAGAACAAAAGAAACGGTCAGCCAGATGAAGGCGTGTGTGATATACGACATACAGTTCACACGGATAAATTGTTTGTGATGAGGCGGAACAACAGAAACGGGTAGCCAGATGAAGGTGTGTGCGATATACGACATATAGTTCACTCGAATGAACTGTTTGCGTTGAGCCAAGAGAACATAAACGGTTCAACTTAACACGATGTGTGTGATACGCGGCAAACATGTCTGTAATCGAAAACGTGTGGGGCCTTCTTCAAGCAAATCAACATGTGTTCAAAAAAATGTCAAAAATTACAAAAAAAGGAACTCGAGGTTAATTCAACTAATATGATGGAGCACTACAAACATTCAACACAATTAAATGTTTACACTGATCCATCAAATCAGTTAATTTAACATCGAGCCCATTGAGGGAGTCCTGGATTAAGGGGTCCTCGGGGGGGCGGATTACTCGTTATGGGCTGGACTGGTGGGCCGTGAAGGTCACCACAGAAGATTGTCCCTAGTATCCGGATAGGACTCCTATATGTGTAGAATGGCAAGTTTAAAGTCCGGGTGTAATTTTTCCTTCCTCTGCAAGATGATTATGTACAACCCTAGGTCCCTCCGGTGCATATATAAATCGGAGGGTTTAGTCTGTAGGGACAATCACAATTACCATAGGCTAGACTTCTAGGGTTTAGCCATTATGATATCATGGTAGATCAACTCTTGTAATCCTGATATTCATCAAGATCAATCTAGCAGGAAGTAGGGTATTACGTCCATTAAGGGGGCCTGAACCTGGGTAAACATCGTGTCCTTGTTTCCCCTCTATTACCATCGATCCTCAGATACACAGTTTGGTACCCCCTACCCGAGATCCGCCGGTTTTGACACCATCGTTGGTGCTTTCACTGAGAGTTCCGTTGTGTCATAGACAGAAGGATTGATGGCTCACTTCGTCATCAACGACAACGCCACCCCCGGGGAGATCTTTCTCCCCGGCCAGCTTTTTGTGTTTGGCGGCTTCGTGCTACGCGCCAACTCGGATGGCCACCTTGAGTAGGTTGACAACTACACCCCTGGTCATTAGATCAGGTTTGGAAGTCTGAATTACGTTGCCAACATCCGAGGAGATTTGATCTTCGAAGGATTCGCGCCCTCGGCTGTCGCTCCCTGCCTACACGATGAAGACATCTCAGATCTATCATCGGATCCTGTCTAGGGGTCAACATCCGTGTCCGCTCTGGCCCTAGATCCGGAGCAGATCATTTCGCCCGAAGACGGGAGGATAAACCCCGCCGGACTCTCCCCCTCCATAGAACTTTTAGCCGGAGGCTCAACGGCGATCGTGTCGCTCACAGACCCAGAATCGAACGAGACTCTCCCCGCCACTAGGAAGCCAAACTCATCTCCAATTACGAGCTCTAAACTTTTGGGATCCGCACTCTCCGGGCTCGACCAAGTGATCATCGCTGAGCCTGGCTCCGCAGACCCCCAAACTCCTATCCAGCTCTCGCTCTTAAAGGAGGCGATGGACTTACTGCAATCTCTCGCCATTACGGAGGATTCACCTCCGAACTATGTCCAGTTAAAACTGGGGGCTAAGATTAGGGAATTTTGCTTCCCACCAACCACCCACTTGGTAGCCATGGTCGAAGACTTAACCGACGTACTAGACTATGCTTCCGAAGACTACAATGGCATGGACCACGACGTCGAAGCTGATCTACGTCAAAACTCGCCCATCACCGGGCGATGGACGACCACTTCTACCTATGATGTATACATGGTGGACACACCACAGGAGAAGGACGGCGATGGCGATAAAGATCCAGAAGAGGATAAGCCCGTCGATGAACCTCCTAAGCACCGGCATCAGCGGCGCCGCTTGCGATCGTGTTGAGAAAGGGAAAGTAATACTGGCACTAGAGACAATGAGGCTCCGGAGGACACCGAAGGCCTCGTAGAGCCAGCATTGGAGCAGGACGAGCGCGAGGATGGCCAATGCAGCCCCGAACGACTCACCGATCACAGTGATTCCAAAGACAGTAACTACCTACCTGTCTCCGAAGAGGATGTCAGCCTGGGAGACGAGGAATTCATCGTCTTAGAGGAACTCCTCGAACAAGAACGCTTTCAGCGACGGCTTATTGCCACAGCAAGGAGCCTGAAAAAGCAGCAGCAGCGTCTTAAAGCCGAAAAGGACGCACTCAACGACAAATGGAATGAAGTGCTAGACGCTGAAGAGAGATACGGCCATGAGCGCCAAACAAACAACTATCCCAAGCGCAAGTTGCTGCCACAATTCGACGACGAGGCCCTTGCGCCAATTCCGTCGAAGCACGATCAGGCCGATCAACCAGACCGACCACCTCGTGGACGGGACAATGCGGCTAGCAATGCCGTATATCGACCCGCACCTCCCAACCGTAAAGGAAAGATACAATGGCTCAGGACCACAAGTACGGCCCACGTCAGGACCTGAACAATAAAGCCGGTCAGGCCAGACCGATCTACGGGTCAAGAGAACATGCTCCCACATGGGATGGTGGCTATCAAGCCAAGCATACCAGATATAATCAAGTTCGGACTCAACACCGAACACAGATGCCGTCCAAACTATGTCACGATGTCACACGATACAGGGACGCTATGCATCCTCTGTGCTTTATCGATGAGGTGATGGATCACCAATTTCCGGAAGGGTTTAAACCCGTAAAGATCGAGGCGTACGATGGAATGACGGGCCCCGCTGTATAGATTGAACACTTTATTCTCCATATCCACATGGCTCGCGGAGATGACCTCCATGCCATCAAATACCCCCCTCTAAAGCTGAAGGGGCCAGCACGACACTGGTTGAACAGCCTCCCAGAGAACTCCATTGGAACTTGGGAAGATTTAGAGGATGCTTTCTGGGCTAACTTTCAGGGGACTTATGTCCGGCCACCGGATGCTGATGATTTAAGTCATATAATCCAGCAATCCGGGGAGTCAACCCGCAAGCTTTGAAATCAGTTCTTAACTAAAAAGAACCAAATCGTCGACTGTCCGGACGCCGAAGCCTTAGCGGCATTTAAACACAGCGTCCGTGACGAATGGCACACACGACACCTCGGCCAGGAGAAGCCGAAGACAATGGCAGCCCTTACTACACGTATGACCCGCTTTTGCGCGGGCGAAGACATCTGGTTGGCTGGTAGAAGCAATAGTACCTGTGACACTGGCACTTTCGAAGTTAGGGATGGTAATGGAAAGCCACGACGCAATAAGAATAAGCGTCGGAACACTAACGGAGAAACATATGACACAGCAGTAAACGCTGGATTGAGTGGCTCTAGGTCCGGTCAAGGGAAGAAGCCATTCAAAGGCAATAGGGATGGTCTATCCATCCTAGACAAGATATTAGAGAGGCCTTGCCAGATTCATGGCACCCCGGACAAACCTACAAACCACACAAACAGAAACTGTTGGGTCTTCAAGCAGGCTGGCAAGTTAAATGCTGAACACAAGGGGAGAGACCACAAAGCGAGGACGAAGACGAACCCCGCCCACCAAATACTGGGGGACAGAAGCAATTTCCCCCTGAGGTGAAATGGTGAATATGATCTATGCCACCCATATCCCAAAGAGGGAGCGCAAGGCGCACTAAGGGACGTTTATGTCGTAGAGCCCATCGCCCCTAAGTTTGATCCATGGTTGGCTTGTCTGATCACCTTCGATCGTAGGGATCACCGAACCAGTATCCGTCATGGAGGTACGGCGGCCCTAGTACTCGATCCTATAATTGACGGATACCATCTTACTCGAGTCCTTATGGACGGCGATAGTAGTCTCAATTTGATATATCAAGACACTATCCGCAAGATGGGGATAGACCCGTCAAGAATCAAGCCTAGCAACACTACCTTTAAAGGAATGATACCCGGCGTAGAGGCCCGTTGCACGGGCTCATTAACACTGGAAGTAATAGTCGGCTCTCGAGACAATTTTCGAAGCGAGGAGTTAATCTTCGACATCGCTCCTTTCCAAAGTGGTTATCATGCACTACTCGGAAGAATGACCTTCGCCCGCTTTAATGCAGTCCCGCACTATGCTTACCTGAAGCTTAAAATGCCTGGACCTCGCGGCGTGATCACGGTCAACGGGAACATGGAGCGCTCCCTCCGTACATAGGAGGATACTACGGCCCTGGCAGCCAAAATTCGAGGCGGCCTACTCAAGCCAAATAATTCATCGGTCGTCAAGACCAGAGACACTACTAAACGTGTCCGACCCAAACTACAATGCGGCTCAGATGAACCTGAGCTTGATTAGCAGCTACGCCTCTGCCAACTGCTCTACAAGGTTGTGGCATACGTACCTCGTGTACACAACTACACCCTTAAAACACCTTGGGCAGCGCCGGAGGCACATTGCAGAAAAACAGTCCATATTACGGCTCGACCCTATTCGGACTCTAAACATATTTTCATTACAGGTTCATCAAAGAACCCACATTATCTATGGTTACGCAGGGAATTCTTTTCCAGATTTCCTCTCCCTTTTTCACAGGCGGCCATCAGACCCCTCTCCTTTATGGATGTGTTACAAAGGAGAAACGGCGCAGACGTGCAGCAGAGCTTCATTGGGATTTTTTCTTTGTCAACAATCTTAGGCTCTGTGTAAACCTTTCCCTTTATTAATTTTCTTTTTTTGGCATGTAAAATGTCCAAGACACTGTTGGCATTATTTGTAACCACATGGCTCGCCGTATTAATCAGGGTATAAAAGAAGAAGTTTGGTTCCAATTTGTTTGGAGTTTATTTTACATTACCATCTGTGTTCTCTCCCTACCTCAGATTGCCACATGTGCTTCAACCCGGATTTAACTCCGGGGGCTATATGTGGCCCAACACACTTCAAAGTCCGAACACCTATAGGGAACTGTTCGGCGTCCTGAATATTGCGTTATATGCATCAGCTCCGAATCATGTCTTGGGCCTATAGTTGGGTTGCCCGGCTCCTGTGCTTACCACCTTACGTTCTGCACTGTTCGGCTAAGGTAATAAAGGGAGAACTACTATGATTGTATTTCTGGTTCATACGGTCAAGTACCTCAGTAGATAGAGCCAAAAACCGGCTGCCATGATAAGTGAGAGTTGGTCGGCGATTCGGCGACTTAGTATTATACTACAGATTGTTAGCGATCTACTCTGTGTTACACGAGGGGCTGGTCTTCGCCCAGCCGCGTAGAGTGGGCACCATGATCTGGATAGCAGCACACGCACAAGGGGCTAGTACTTAGCCCCATAGTCAAACTCCTATGGCTAAGTGAAAGAAATAAAGTTGTACAGTCTGATTGCCTCGTTCACTTCGCGGACACCTCCTTTACGGACCAAGACGCTGGGTAAAGCATAGTCACGCGTCATGCTGAACACCCCTATAGCATCTACATGGGGGCTGAAGCCGACGAGTGGAAACTTTCAGATATAAAAAATAAATAGACGCACAGGAGGAGAAGTCGCTTGGAATATAAGGCGCAAAAATATATACATATATGTTCATAAGCATAGTCTTTACAGCCCGAATACACTTAATCAAAAGCCACGTCCTTTGAGCACTGGCCCTCCACAATGCAGGCTCCCTCTAGGACGTCATCAAAGTACCTCTACAGCCTCCGATGATCCTTTCCCTCGGGCAGGCCGGCGGTCTCCACTTCGATGGCCTCATCTTCGCCCAGTGCATCTTGACGCGAACAAAGGCCATCCGGGCACCTTATATTCAAGTCGAACGCTTCACATCGTCGACCCGCGGCCTCGCATCAACGAGCCGCTTCACCAATCCAAAGTAGCTACTAGGGATTGGCTCGGCGGGCCAGAGCCGGACTGCTAAATCCTTCATGGCTCCACCCGCCATGTTATGCAGCTCGACCAATTGCTTCAACTAGTCGTTTAGAGGTACTGGATGTTCTGGTGCAAGGAATTGCGACCAGAACAACTTCTTCGTTGTGTTTGAGGGAGTCATGTATTCAGGGGTCCTCAGGCATCCAGGTCGTTGAAGCTGTGTAGCGACCAGACCTCAAACAGTCTGATCTCTGTGCATCAGTGTCATCCCTGGATCAGTAATGCTGACACACACAATACTTGAAGGATTTATAACAGAGTAGCAATCACACACTTATTACATCGATAGTTCCAACAATGAACTTATTACAATAAATATGGCTGAAGGCCATCTAACACGATAACAGCGGAAGGCTTGGAAGATAAGTGAGTCCATCAACTCCAACGACATCACTGAGTATAGAACCACGACCTAAAAGGCACCTTACTCGTCGTCTGAAAAGTCTGCAACATGAAACGTTGCAGCCCGAAAACAGGTCAGCACATGGAATATGCTGTCAAGATAACACAAGAGAATGCAAGTAACAGAATAATGGCTATACTATATGCATATTTGGCTGGTGGAAAGCTCTATGGTTAAGTTTTTGCATAAAGCCAATTTTTCCCTACTTCAAAGGAATAGATTTTAATTAACTATCATGGTACTTGAAACATCGTTGAGAAGATAGACATCCTCTCAACCCCAATTAAAAATTCATCATTAAACCCAACAATATTAATTAAAGTAACATGATGAGATTCACAGGATAATCCAAGTACTAGATACTCAAGACGTCCGTAATCGGGGACACGGCTAATCATGATCAGTTTGTACACTCTGCAGAGGTTTGTGCACTTTTCCCCACAAGACTCGATCGCCTCCATTTGGTTTCTCGCACTGCATGGTGTTTGAGAAACGGATGACCGAGACACAGTCTTTCCGTAGAGGTCCCCTTAACCAGATAGATAGGCCGGTACACCTACAAACCCTCTACATCTTCTAGCCCATCTTGGAAAGGTTTCCCACAACTTAGTCAACTATGCCAGAGCCCATATTGGCATGTGGCTGCACGCGGAAGTTTCTAGTATGAAAAATCTCATGATCCCTTTGAGTCTGGGTGGCGGTCCAAAAGAAAAACAGGCAATCACTGGAATACCCAGATGCCTCAATCCACCCAGATGTGTGTTAAAGTTGCCACCTTAAGTTGAACCATTAATTAATAAACTCACATCTGTCATGGATACACTCACCCAATCCACGTCTACGAGCATAACATGTCCTAACTGCAAACGTAGAAGTAACTCCCAAAGGTTTGATTGTAATGCAGGTAATAGGTACTACCTCAATCTACTTCCGAGTCCCACAAGTTAATTGATCCTACTCATTCAATGTGTGAGGGTTGGACTAATGCAATGAAAACTGGGTAATTGGAAAGTATGATCAAAGTGTTACTTGCCTTGCTGATGATCCGCAAAACCTAGAGACTCAAAGTAGCAAGCGGCGCACTCCGGGTACTCTATCGCAAACAACACAATAAGTACTTAACTAATGCATGGGCAAAACTCAAATAAGAGATCTAACCAGAAAGTTCAACTTAAGAACTCCGGTTTGCAAAAAGAAACAACTCAAAAGAAGCAATGAAACTCAAACTGCAAAAGAAACGAGCTCCGGTTTGCTAATTGGCCTAAAGTCAAATTTTACAGTAGCCAAAACCTTGTTCAAGTTGGTTAAACGTAAAGAGGGCATCGAGACGAAGATCTGGGATTTTGAATCACCTGATTCCGACTCTCGAACAAAAAGAAAAACGAAAAACAAGATCAGGGCAGAAATCACGATCGGAATAATCGCGAATAAATACCCCGAAAAAGAAAATGGACGAACAGGCTAACGAACGAACGTTCGCCATCTGCGGCTAACGGACGAAAACCGTTCGTTAAAACGAACGTACGGACGAACGTCCGCTAAATAACTAAAAAATATATCTACGGTTTTACTAAACCGATCGGTTTTAAAAAAAACAATCTCTACCTCGACGACGAACTCCGGCGGGATCCGGCGCTCCGGCGGCGGCGGTGGTCCGGCGGGCGAGGCGGGCGGTCGGCGGCGGCGGCGGCTAGCGGTGGCGGCTAGCGGCGACGGGTGAGGCAGCTGGCAGCGGTGGGCGGCGGCGGCGCGGCGCGGCGCGAAGTGGCGGCGGCGGCGCTAGGGTTTCGCGGGCGGCGGGGCGATGCGGGGCTGGCGGGCTGGCGGGCCGGCTCGGGCGACTTATAAAGCCCAGAGTCCTGGGCTAGTACGACTCTAAGTCGGTTGCCCCTTTTTTTTAATAGAGTCCTGGCGCAAAAAAACTAACGAAAGAAATACTAAACGGACTCCAAAAATCCCGAAATAAATTTTCACCGTCCTCTAATAATATTTAGGACAAAGTTAACATTTTTCCCGGACCTAAATACAATTTTGAAAAAATGCGCATTTTTCCTATGCAAATAAAATCGCAAATAAATCCAGAAAAATACCAAAAGTGATTTTAACATTTTTCCTCCAATATTTCAGTTATTTTGGAGAAGTCATATTATCTCCGCTCATATTTAGTATTTAGAAATATTTTTAGGAGAGAAAAATAATTAGAATCACACTGTCCTAGTACCGGTATTCGAGCGAACTCAAATACAAAAATGGTAAAATTCCCAACTCTCTCCGTAGGTCCTTGAGTTGCTTAGAATTTTGAGGAACGCCACAAAAAAATGCAAAAAGCATGAAATGCAAATATGATCTATGTATAACATTCCAAATTGAAAATTTGGGATGTTACAAACCTACCCCCCTTAGAATGAATCTCGCCCTCGAGATTCGACTTGGCTAGAGAACAGGTGTGGGTGGTCCTTGCGTAGATCATCTTCTCGTTCCCATGTGGCTTATTCCTCGGTGTGGTCGCTCCACTGAACTTTGCAAAACTCGATAACCTTACTGCGGGTGACTCTGCTCGAAAATTCGAGAATTCTTAACAGGCTTCTCCTCGTAGGTCAGATCACTGTCCAACTGAATTGCTTCCAGGGGTACTGTGTCTCTAAGCGGTATATCGGCCATCTCCGCATGGCACTTCTTAAGCTGTGAAACATGAAACACGTCGTGCACTCCTGACAATCCTTCGGGCAATTCCAACTTATAGGCAACCTCTCCCATGCGTTCCAAAACACGATAAGGTCCCACAAATCTCGGGGCTAACTTCCCTTTAACTCCGAAACGTTTAACTCCTCGCAGAGGCGATACTCTCAGGTACGCTCTATCTCCGATCTCATAGGCTATCTCCTTGCGCTTCGAGTCTGCATAACTCTTCTGCCTGGACTGAGCTACCTTCAATCTATCTCGAATCAACTTCACCTTCTCCTCAGACTCTTTGATTAAGTCTGGTCCAAACAACTGTCGGTCTCCAACTTCATCCCACATTAACGGTGTTCGGCATCTCCTTCCATACAATGCCTCAAACGGTGCCATCTTCAAAATGGCTTGGTAGCTGTTGTTGTATGAGAACTCCGCGTAGGGCAAATTGTCATCCCAACTAGATCCATAATCTAATGCACAGGCTCTCAGCATATCTTCCAAAATCTGATTGACTCTCTCAGTCTGTCCATCTGTCTGCGGGTGAAAAGTTGTGCTAAACTCTAGTCTGGTACCCAAAGTTTCATGTAACTGATTCCAGAACTTTGAGGTAAACTGGGTTCCTCTATCTGATACGATGCTCCTCGGAACTCCATGAAGACATACAATTCTGGTCATGTATATCTTTGCCAACTTTGCACTGGTATATGTGGTTTTCACAGGGATAAAGTGGGCTACCTTCGTCAATCGGTCCACTACTACCCAGATTGAATCATATCCTGCTTTGGTCCTGGGTAATCCGGTGATAAAATCCATGCCAAGCTTCTCCCACTTCCATTCGGGTATCGGCATAGGTTGTAACAATCCTGCTGGCTTCTGATGTTCTGCCTTTACTCTCTGACATACATCACAAACATCTACATACTCCGCAATATCTTTCTTCATACCGGTCCACCAGAAAATGTCCTTCAAATCCAAATACATCTTAGTATTTCCTGGGTGAATCGAGTATGGCGAATCATGGGCCTCTTGTAGAATCAACTTCCTGATCTCCGGGTCATTAAGCACATGAATGCGGTCCTCAAACCATAAGGTGTTGTGTTCATCCTCACGAAAACCTTTAGCTCTTCCTTCGCTCATCCTCTCCTTTATAGAGACAACCTCCTTGTCAGTTTTCTGAGCTTCTCTGATTTTATCCATCAAGGTAGACTGGATTTCTAGTGTTGCTACATAGCCTCTCGGAACTATCTCCAAACGTAGTTCTCGTAAGTCCTCGGCTAACTCCTTTGGAAATTCCTCCGTCATTAGGGTATTGACATGACTTTTACGGCTTAGCGCATCGGCTACAACGTTAGCCTTTCCGGGATGATAATGCAATCTCATGTCGTAATCCTTAATGAGTTCCAGCCATCTCCTTTGCCTGAGATTCAGCTCCTTCTGGGTGAATATATACTTCAAACTCTTGTGATCCGTATATACTTCACAATGGTTTCCAATAAGAAAATGTCTCCACGTCTTCAATGCATGCACTACGGCTGCTAACTCCAAATCATGGGTGGCATAGTTCATCTCATGAGGTTTTAGCTGTCGTGAAGCATACGAAACAACTCTTCCTTCCTGCATAAGGACGACTCCAAGTCCTTGACGTGAAGCGTCGCAGTACACCTCATAATCCTTATGTTGATCTGGCAGAATCAACACAGGGGATGAGACCAACCTTTTCTTTAATTCCTGGAAACTGGCCTCACATTCTTCTGTCCAACTGAACTTGGTGTCCTTCTTTAACAACTCCGTCATTGGCTTTGCAATCCTCGAGAAATTCTCAATAAATCTCCGGTAGTATCCTGCAAGTCCAAGAAAACTCCGGATCTCTCCAACTGTTGTTGGTGCTTCCCAATGGGTCACAGTATCCACCTTAGCGGGATCTAATGCTATTCCTTCTCCAGATATAACGTGTCCGTGAAATCCGACTTCCTTCAACCAAAACTCGCATTTGCTAAACTTGGCATATAACTGATGTTCTCTGAGCTTCTCCAATACCAAACGCAAATGCTCTGCGTGCTCCTCTTCATCCTTCGAGAAGATCAATATATCATCTATGAACACTACGACGAACTTATCCAAATACTCCATAAACACTTTGTTCATCAGGTTCATAAAGTATGCCGGTGCGTTAGTCAGACCAAAAGACATAACGGTATACTCGTACAACCCGTACCTGGTGGTAAAGGCCGTCTTAGGCATATCCTGCTCTCGGATCTTCAATTGATGGTACCCTGATCGCAGATCGATCTTGGAAAATATCTTAGCTCCTTGCAATCTATCGAACAGATCATTGATCATCAGCAATGGGTACTTGTTCTTGATCGTTACTTCGTCCAGCCCTCAGTAATCAACAACCATTCTTAACGATCCATCCTTCTTCTCCACTAAAAGTACTGGCGAACCCCAAGGCGAAGAACTTGGGCGTATGAATCCTTTATCCAGTAACTCCTTAATCTGTTTCTTTATCTCCTCCAAATCCTTTGCGGGCATCCTATATGGTCTCTTAGAAATTGGCCCGGTGCCTGGCAAAAGTTCAATCAAAAACTCTATATCTCTATCCGGTGGCATGCCAGGTAACTCCTCTGGAAACACATCCGGATAATCCTTCACTACTGGCACTTCCTCCTGAACAACTCCCGTGAGAGTATGTACTTGAGTCCTTATTGGCGAATGCCTAGATACATACTTAATCCTTTTTCCCTCCGGGGTTGTGAGCAAAATTGACTTACTGGCACAGTCAATGTTACCTCCATACTTCGATAGCCAATACATACCTAATATCACATCCAATCCTTGTGACTCCAGGACTATTAGGTCTGAGGGGAAAGTATGGCGTCCTATGATCAATGGCGTCTGAAAACATCCTTGGTGTGCCATATAATCTACTCCAGGTGAACTTACTAACATGGGGGTCTTAAGAACTCGGGTGGACATCCTATGTCTATTTACGAATCCCCTCGAAATATATGAATGCGATGCACCGGTATCGAAAAGAACTATTGCGGTAAATGTCTTAACCAAAAACTTACCGACAACAGCATCTGGTTGCTCTTCTATCTCCTCCACAGTCACGTGGCTCACTTGTCCTTTATTGAACGTGTTGGGCTTCTTTGCGGCGCTTCCATTGCCGTTTCCATTCTTAGCTTCTGGGCATTCATTGGCATAATGTCCATTCTTCCCGCACTTGTAACAGGTGACATGGCTGAAATCCCTCTTGGTGGGGGTGGACGGTGTAGGGCGGCTCTGGTTACTATTTGCTCCATTTCCATTTCCATTTCCATTCTTGGGGCCATTGTGATTGTGCGAGCTACCTCCTCCATGGGTATGTTGAAACTGTCCTACCGTCTTAGGGGTAAAACGAGGCTTCCACTGAGCTCCAGAGTTATACTTTCCTTGTCCATACTTCCTTTTGCGACTTTTAGTCTGTTGGTGCTTCCTTTCAATCATTAGGGCGCGGTCAACCAGCTCCTGGTAGTTATTGAAAGTTGCCACCATCAACTGTACACTCATCTCATCATTCAGCCCTTCCATGAATCTCTCCTGCTTAGCGGCATCTGTGGCCACATCATCTGGGGCATAACGAGATAGGGTACTAAACTCATCCACGTACTGGGTCACAGTACGGTTGCCTTGGCGCAAATTGCGAAACTCCTGCTTCTTCATACTCATAGCTCCAGTTGAGACATGGGCGGTACGAAAAGCTTGCTGAAACTGATCCCAAGTGACATTGGCTACGGGGTAAGTGGCTGTGTAATTGTCCCACCATGCTGCGGCTGGTCTAGACAACTAGTGTGCGGCAAATCGCACCTTCTCAGCATCTTAGCAATTGGCGGTGGTCAAATCGCTTCCAATCTTGTGTAGCCAGTCATCAGCCACTATTGGTTCGATGCTGCTAGAAAACACGGGTGGTTGCAACCTTAAGAAACGTGTCAGGTTGTCCACGGGTGGTGGTGGTGGAGGGTTGTTGTTGTTGTTCTGGTTGTTCTGAGTGTTCTGGACAAGAAGTTGCATCAGGGTGTTCTGCTGCTGGATCAACTGGGTGAGCTCAGGGGGAAACTCAAATCCGGGCTCACGTCTTGGAGGCATCTGATGGGTGTAGAGGGAAGATATTAGAATAGAAAAGAGGTCTAAGGGAAATCACTACACATATGCACATGAGACAAAAACAATCATATCACACCAATCAATTTCAAGCAAGGTCTTACAAATCTAACGATCGTTGCAAAAGTGCTCTAAAACTAATATATCGAGGTAAACTACTAGTCACAGGGTGGTCATCTAAAAATATTGATCGGCAGAGGATTCCATGATATCTGCTCCAGCTTTATCTTCATAGTCCTCGTCTTTGCTATCCTCAGCTTCCGAATCCGTGTCGTTGATGATAATGTAGTCTTCTGGTGGAATCTCCTTGGGTTCTTCTTCCTCGTCTTCTTCTCCCATGAGTATTCCTAACTCCCGTGTCAAGTCATCATTCTTCTCCACAAGTATTAGCATCTCCTCCTCGTATCCGTCGCGTGTAGACTTGAGTTCTTCCTCTAGCTCCAAATTCCTATTTAGGGCTTTCTTCAAGTCCATCATCCCTGCACACATCTGGTGCTCCTGGCGACGAATGTGATGGATCAACTCCTGGATGAATGCTGCAATGGATCTATCCTTTCGGGTGCTGATCATATCCCAATTCTCATCTCGGCGTCCACAAATTTGGTAGATGGTGTCCTTTAGCTCCTGCTTGTAGACTTCTCCAATCCTTCCCATAGCAATGTGGGCTACCATGCTCCTACCTAGGCTCCACGTAGGCACATTAAAAGAAAATGCTATGAGTGCGGTGACGGGCTCGAACGTCCTTCCTGGAACTTGGGCTTGAATCAACCAGCGCTCCTCTTCAGGTAGAGTGGCATTCTAGGTTCCGGTGAAACTTGGTAGTCCAATGTTTAGATATCTGGTGACTTCCTTCAGGTGTCGTCCAAATGGTGTATCATCATCCGGTTGCATGAACTTATTCTTGGCATCCACCATCCTAAAAGAGTAGAAAAGATGAGGAGTCAGAAAAGAGAAGAGTGAATAGTGCTCTAGGGCTTTAGCTTAGTGGTCGTGTCCTACAATCAGCGTGTGCTCTGATACCATCTTGTAGAGATCAGAATGTTTGAGGTCTGGTCGCTACAAGTTGGGTCGTATTGGTGGGCCACGTAAAGAAGAAGCAGAAGACCCTCCCCCTGTGTTCGGTCATGACTCTTATGTACGTAGAAAGGCATGTGTAGAGTACGGATGTATCAAATTACTTCCTCCCCAAGTCACCCTTGTAACCCTAGGTCCCCTCTGCGTGTATATAAGCCGAGGGGTTTAGTCTGTAGAGGGGATCATCAACATCACAATATCCTCATAGGCTAGACTTTAGGTTTTAGCCATTATGATCTTGAGGTAGATCAACTCTTGTATTCATATTCATCCATATTAATATAGCAGGAAGTACGGTATTACCTCGATCGAGAGGGCCTGAACCTGGGTAAACATCGTGTCCCCAGCCTCCTGTTACCATCGATCCTCTAAATGCATAGCTTGGCCCCCTACCCGAGATCTGCCGGTTTTGACACCGACAATGGTGCTTTCATTGAGAGCTTCGATGTGCGCTCGCGATGAGAAATCGATGGCTCATCTTGTCATCAACGATGGGATCACCCTCGGAAACAACTTGGCCATGGGCCAGGTTCTGCAGCTCGGCAGATTTGCTATATGCGCCTGCATGGCCTCAGGGCCGGCCGTACTCCCTGTGGTCATCGAGCACCAACCTTACATCAACTCCAGCCACTCGATGACGCAACCTCGGCAGATCTTTCGCCCTTAAACGAGCTGCTGGATTGCATCGCCGCCCTGGGGCTTTCATCGCCAGGAGATTGGATCGGACTTAAATCGGGTCATGATGAGATCGATCCTTCCCCGATCACTCATCTGGTGGCAGCAGTTGAGGACGGAGCCATAGAGACTTCTCCTCTCGAGATGGAGACCGTTACAGTTCGAATCTCCAAAACCTTCGAGCCGAACACACCCCTGTCGGGAGGCACTTTATGTTCTTTGAGCTCTGGGACTAACATCGGACTCGAAAGACGATTAGATCCTGTCGAACCCAGATCATCCCCATCGGAGGTTGTCAAAACCCCGAATACCAGTTTGGGTCAGGACCTAAAATTACCAACACCCACCCACCCTGGGAAAAACTCTCCAAGTAAATCCAGATTTCCGGACATAGATGATCCCGCGAACATACAACAGCAGCCCGAGGAAATGGTCAACCACTTTTGGGCCAGATTCATGCTTATTAAAAACAAGATCAAGGACTGTTGCTGCGAGGAGGCGGTCTCTCTATTTTACCGCAACTGCACGAACGAGGGAGTCTTGAACGCCCTCAACCGACATCGTGTTCTGAGTTTCACAGAACTGTCGCATTTAGTACCAAAGTACTACGCAATGGAAAACACTTGGAAAGCCAAGAATACACCCCTTGAGCATCCATACCCGGACAGTGCGTTATCAAGGCTAAACGGACATACCCTAGCAGGTCATCCGATAACAGGCCTATTGGCAAGAAGAGCAAACCTTTTTAAAGCACAAGTCCATACTGGACGAATTGCTCGATACACCTGGCGAAACACGCAGCCCCGGACAATGTCCCAAACCATTGCCTTAGAGCATGTTGGGTACTCCGACATGTAGCAAAGTGCAGTGCGGCAATTCTTGCCACCGTCGTATCAAGGGAGAAAGACGTCGGTGTCTTCACCGTCTTCGAGACGTTCTCCTCAAATAACCACCGCAAGAGAGCGAATTACGAACTTGCCGAGGTCTACCAAATTAGCTCTTCAAGCCCATGGAGCGACACGGCAATCAGTTTCTCTGTCGAAGACACACCCCGAGTCCGACCGATCCAAGCATCAGCAACTCTTGTACTAGATCCAATAGTGGACGGTTTCCACCTCACTAAAGTACTTATGGACGGAGGAAGCGGATTGAACCTCATATATGAGAAAACGCTTGCAAAAATGTAGGTCGACAAATCCCGCATTGAGCACACTAACACAACCTTTAGAGGAATTATACCCAGCCGCGAAGCCCGGTGTTCGGGAGGAATTAAACTCGATGTAGTATTCGGCACATACGATAACTACAAATCGGACGAACTGCTCTTCCACATTGTTCCCTTTCACAGCGGATACCACAACCTTCTAGGACGGGACGCTTTTTCACACTTTCAAGCTATACCCCATCACGGGTACATGAAGCTTAAAATGCCAGGGCCCAATGGAGTGATCACATTAACAAGTAATTCGGATAGAGCACTCCGCGCTGAGAACAAGACGGCATCCTTAGCCTTAGAGGCATTATCTGAAGTCCTCGTGGCCGAAGAACTAACCACCCTATGATAAAAGGTGGATAAGAACGATGTGATCCTCGCCAAAAGATCGAAGTCTACCTCCTTCAAGCCAGCAGATGAAACCATCAAATTCCAAGTGCACCCAACGAACCCTAATAAGACATCATCTATCGGGGCATAGCTGGATCCGGCGGTAGACAGCGCGTTGTGCGCATTTCTTCGGGAAAATTAGGATATATTCGCCTCACACCCTTTAGATATGCCGGAATCCTATGCAGGCTAGCCGAACACAACCTCAATATTATTAAAGGGTTCAAACCAGTCAAGCAGCCACTACGACGGTTTTCTGAGCCCAAAAGACAAGTAATGGGAGAAGAGCTAGTCAAGCTATTGGAAGCCGGATTCATCAGAGAAATTAAAAACCCGGATTGGCTTCACAGACCTAAATAAGGCTTGTCCCAAGGATCCATTTCCTTTGCCTCGCATTGACCAAAATATCGATGCAATGCCCGTACACGACTCATTGTGCTTCCTTGATGCTTACTCCAGTTACCATCAGTTAAAGATGAAGGAATCCGATCAGGCCGCAACGACATTCATCACCCCGTACAGTCCTTTCCTTTTCAACACTATGCCCATTGGACTTAAAAATGCTGGCTCCACATATCAACGCATGATTCAAACATGCTTAGAAAAACAAATTGGCAAAACAGTGGAGGCATATGTTGACGACATAGTCGTTAAGACCAAACACGTCGAGACTTTGGTGGAAGATCTCCGCCTTACGTTTGCCAACCTTCGAAAATATGACATAAGGCTCAATCCGGAAAAATGTGTTTTCGGCGTTCCAGCCGGAAAGCTATTAGGCTTCATCATATCCCATAGAGGAATCGAAGCTAACCCAGCTAAAATCTGGGCCTTGTCAGAACTCAAAATACCAACCGACCTCAAGCAAGTGCAAAAACTAGCAGGCTGCGTAGCGGCCTTAAGCCGCTTCATCTCCAGATTAGGAGAAAAAGCATTGCCACTTTACAGATTTTTATGATGCACTGATAATTTCGAATGGACGGATGTGGCAACAGCTGGATTGGAAGAAATAAAAACTCTACTAGCGAGCCACCCAATCCTAGTCGCCCCTGGTGTTGGCGAACCGATGCTGCTGTATATACCAGCCACTCACCAGGTAGTGAGTGTCGTGCTTGTCGTCGAACGAGCCGAAGAGGGACATAAATTCCCCGTTCAAAAAACCCGTATACTATGTATTCGAGGTTAGAAAAATAAATTGGCAAAACATGATTAGAAAAACAAATTGGCAAAACAGTGGAGGCATATGTTGACGACGTAGTCGTTAAGACCAAACACGTCGAGAATTTGGTGGAAGATCTCCGCCTTACGTTTGCCAACCTTCGAGAATATGACATAAGGCTCAATCCGGAAAAATGTGTTTTCGGCGTTCCAGCCGGAAAGCTATTAGGGTTCATCGTATCCCATAGAGGAATCTAAGGTAACCCAGCTAAAATCTGGGCCTTGTCAGAACTCAAAATACCAACCGACCTCAAGAAAGTGCAGAAACTAGCAGGCTGCGTAGCGGCCTTAAGCCGCTCCATCTCCAGATTAGGAGAAGAAGCATTGCCACTTTACAGATTTTTACGATGCACTGATAATTTCGAATGGGCGGATGCGGCAACAGCTGGATTAGAAGAAATAAAAACTCTACTAGCGAACAACCCAATCCTAGTCGCCCCTGGTGTTGGCGAACCGATGTTGTTGTATATACCAACCACTCACCAGGTAGTGAGTGTCGTGCTCGTCGTCGAACGAGCCGAACAAGGACATAAATTCCCCGTTCAAAAACCCGTATACTATGTATTTGAGGTTCTGACACCGTGCAAATCACGGTACCCCCACTATCAGAAAATTGCCTATGCGATCTTCATGTCATCTCGCAAACTTCGACACTACTTTCAAGAGTGTTCAATCACAATGGCATCCGAGGTACCACTTAACGATATAATCAACAATAAAGACGCCACTGGACGCATGGCCAAATGGGCCATTGAGCTCTTACCGCTCGAAATATCTTATAAACCATGCCGGACTATTACATCCCAGGTGTTGGCCGATTTTGTCGCAGAATGGACAGAAGCCGAACTCCCTACAGAGTACGGCTCATATTCCCACTGGATAATGTACTTCGACAGTTCCAAAATGCTAGCCGGATTGGGGCCGGTGTAATATTGATATCTCCGGCTAGGGATAAAGTCTGGTACGTCCTGCAAATTATGTACACGGACTCGAACAATGCGACCGAGTATGAGGCCTTATTGCATGGTCTCCGCCTAGCTGTATCCATGGGCATACAACGCCTCGAGGTATGTGGAGATTCAAACCTCGCTATCTCCCAAATTAATGAAGATTTTGATGTGAAGGATTCAAAAATGGCAGCTTATCGCAATGCTATAATGAAAATGTCGGCTCGATTTGAGGGGTTGGAATTACATCATGTAGCCCGGGATAATAAACAGGCTGCTGACGTACTCGCTTGTATGGGAGCTAAACGTGACCCCGTCCCACCTAACACATTTGTGGAAAGGCTATTTAAGCCATCAATAACATGGCAGGACACGAGCAGCGATACGAATTCGGATCCGAACACAACCCCGGCCGAACTTAACCAAGACGTCATCGGAGATCCAGACATGGAGATAACTCCTTCGGCTCACGAAATCATGGCTGTCATAGCCTCATGGATAGAGCCCTTCCTAGCTTACCCTAAAAGGCAGGAACTCCCCGATGACCAAAAAGAGGCCTGCCGCATAGTCCGGCGTTCTAAAGCCTACAAAGTTCACGAAGGTGAACTATATAAGAAAAGCACAACTGGTATTATACAAAGGTGCATCTTCGAAGAGGAGGGAAGGCAAATTCTCACTGAAATACACGCTGGAATGGGCGGCCAGCATGCCGCAGCCCGAGCACTCGTAGGCAAAGCTTTTCAAGCGGGCTTTTACTGGCCCACTGCCCGAGCAGATGCCCAGACCTTTAGTCCAACACTGTGTTGGCTACCAGCTCTTTCCAAATCAAAGTCACATGCCTCCCACCGCTGGGAGAACAATCTCTGTTACTTGGCCTTTTGCAGTCTGGGGGCTTGATATGGTCGGACCTCTTAAAGGGGAAAGCCATAAAAAGAAATACTTACTGGTGATGGTAGATAAATTCACTAAATGGATAGAAGTCAAGCCAGTAAAAACAGCTGAGGCAGGGCCTGTGATAGATTTTATATCCTGCGTAGTACAACCTTATGGTGTCCTGCATAGTATTATCACAGACAATGGCTCCAACTTCACAACTGACGAGGTAAAAAATTGGTGCGCAAAGTTAGGTATTAAACTTGACTATGCTTTTGTATACCATCCTCAAACAAACAGTCAAGTCAAAAGAGCCAATGGTCTGATAATGAGCGGCATTAAACCCCTACTGGTGCGCTCCTTACGGGAGTGTGATAAACACTAGGTCGAAGAGCTTGACTCTGTACTCTGGGGGCTACGGACCACACCCAATCGTACAACCGGATATACACCTTTTTTCATGGTGTACGGTGCAGAGGCTGTTCTGCCCTGCGACATTATTCATGACTCACCTCGAGTGCGCATGTACAAGGAGAGAGAAGTCGAGCTAGATCGGCATGATGACCTAGATAGACTTGAAGTGGAGCGCGATACAGCGCAAGCCCGTTCCGCATTTTATCAACAACAGGCCAGGCGATACCAGAGCAGAGAAGTGTGGGCCAAGACATACAACGTCGGCGAACTCGTTTTACGCCTCCAGGAGAAGAAAAAGGACAAGCTCAAACCAAAATGGTAGGGCCCCTTCATTATCGACGAAGTACTCATCGGTGGAGCCTATCGCCTTCGCAATGCACAGGACAACCGCCTTGAGCCGAACCCGTGGAACGCTGCCAGGGTCCGACGATTTTACGGATAGTTGGTAGCAATTTTTTCCTCCTTAGAAGTTAGGTCTTGTCTTTTACTTTTTATTTTTTTCTCCTTCTCTTTTTACATTTTTCTCTCATTGGCAAGTATTTGGCTCTCCCGAACTGCCACAGGATAAGTACATCTTCGAATGTATCTACCTCAAATATACCTGGGGGCTTCTTTAACGAAACCCATTACAAATAAAGCTTATTGCTTAAAATGTCGCCTGTTTTTTACAGTTCTTCCTTGCCATTATATGCACCAACATGACTTAATTTTTGGCCAAGCTGGGTTGCCTGGCTCCTATGCTTAGCCGTACGTTCTCGATTGTTCGGCTAGGGCGTAAAGGGAGCACCTCTGTGATTGTTACAACCGGGTAATCCAGACATGTACCTCAGACTGGGTGAAGCCGAAAGCTAGCGCTCTTAAGGGAATGATCGGTCGGCGGATACACGACATATCGCATTCTAAAGCGTATTTTAAACTACCACAAGATATGGCATCCTACAATCCTTTTCATAGGATTAAAAGCCTAGGCCAGCATTTGTATGCACGCCGACCTAGAGAAAGGAACCCCTAACAGAACTATTCTCTCTGGAAGATGTTTCTTACGTTAAACAATAATATAACATAACTCCCCGAACACAGTTTGTCTGTTCAAGCAATTATGACCGGATTGCCTGGTTTCCAAGCATATCACGTGTTCACCACAGATATAGTATTCGGAAGCATTCTAGCCTTTGGGTTTATGGAGGTTAAAGCAGATGGTCGGCCAAGACAACCCTTTTTTATAAATTCGGCCACAAATAAGTTTGATGGTCAGAGTACATTAATACATAGAATAAAATGACTACTCATTTTCTATTCCCTCTATAAGGTTGTCTAGCTTACAGTCCTGTTGGGAAAGCTTGGCAGCTATCTCTACTTGGTCATACACCAAATGCGGAGGAATTTCTTGTCCATCGGACCCTCGAGGTCCCACGCGTGCCATATGATTTGGATCAAGACGAGTGTAGCGCGTCTTCACAATGGCCCAGGCTTCTCAAGCACCCATGTGACATGCTGATGCTTTCCACAGTTTGAAGCGGCGTCGAGCCCCTTTGAACAAGTCCGCCAAGTCATCCATAGTTTATGGAGGTGAGTTGCCCGGCCATAAAGCCCTGGCCATACTCTTCATGGCCTTCCGAGTCCGCTCTAGACCCTGGAAAGCTCTTGCAGCACGTCACCCTCAAAACCGGACACTCCTCCTTCAAGCTGCCCGGTTAACAAACCTGCAGGAAAAGTTTTATAAGAAACTTCCAAAATAAGAGACTGTAAGGAGAGCTAGGTATAAGGGGCATACTGAACATGCCGCCTTTTAGCCTCCAATTCTCTTCCATGGTACTTGAGAGTTGGGCTCTTACACCCTTTAGCTCCTGTTCCAACCTAACGCTTTTATCCTGCACTTGGTTTCTTTTCTCTATAGCTTGCATCAATACGCGCTTGCCAGCGGCTGTTTCCCCTTAGGAAAATTTGTTGTCTGCCAAAGCAGCTCTTAGCTCCCTCTCTAGTTGGTCGGTCGACCCTGTGGCTGTATTACAAATTAGTATATACATAACATCCTAGTGATCAGCACAGCTATCATAGTTGTTGGACACCATTGTTCTTACCACCAGCATCCTTTCCGGATTCCTTCAAATTTTTCAATTCGGCGAGCTGGGTCCGGCACTCTTCAAACTCTTTGGATAAGGAGTTATTCTTGTCTTGAAGCACCTACAAAAACACAACGATCCTCAAATCAGTTGTACCAACTACTTTAAGTCTCGGGGGTTACTGGCATGGGAACACCAAAATATACACTCACCCGCATATCTTTTGAAAGCCGGTGAGTGGCTCCAGCTTGTCCGTCTTGAGCGGCTCGGATATAGGCATCTGCAGAGCTGAGGGCGTTAAACGCCTCCTCGGAAAAAGCGGGGTCTCGCATGGCTGCTTTCCGCCACCGGTGAACCATTGTAACCTACACTTCGGAATTAGTAACTGACATTCCATCTGAATCCTCCTGGAAAGGACAATCCGACACTGAATCAACATTAACCCCTGACGGGCCTGATGCCGGATTGGATGGAGCTTGGTCTGCATTGTCTCCGAAGATAGTCTGGTGTGTATTCCTCCTAAAAGGAAAAACAAAGCGGAAAGTTGTAATACCGATTTCACCACCCAGCGCGTGTCAAAACAAACATACCTCTTTGAAGGTCCGCTGGTGTTCGCGGTCCTCTTTCGCTTTGAGGCCTCACCCGACGCGGGCGTCACCCTCTGGGTAGACAGTCATCACATAGTTCGGCGTGAGGAGCGCCGTCCCTGTTCAAGTATGGTAAAATACGGTGGGTAAGGCGCACTGGGAATCCTCTCTTTTATGAGATATGTCCTAAAGTACTTACATGGGAAGGAGGAATGAGGCCTAGGTAACCGGCTACTATAGCCACCAGGGTGCCTTCACGGCAGGCCTGATAGAAGACTCCCTCTTCTAGTTCTATGCCTATGTCCGGATCTTCATCACATCCGGGCCCTGCATTTTGGAATCGGTGCTCTGGTTGAGGGCTGGGACTATTAATCCCCTCGATCACCTTCCTCCACTCGTGTAAGGAGAAAACCGAATTTACTTCAGTCAATACATCATAGCGAAGAAAAAGTGGGCGGTCAATAGAGAGACTTACCCAGTCAGGAGGATTGTACTTAGAAAAACTCTCCCGGCACGTTAAACGAGTAAAGTCTTGCTTCTCTCCCTTATAAAGGCCTTCCAGGACAGCGGCTAGAGCGGCAGGGTCATCTAGACCTAGGCGTAAGCAGCGCGAGGCATCATCCTGGCCATTATAGTGCCACATTGGAAATCCTCTGGCTTGAAGTGGGTGCACGCATCGCTTTATTGAAATAGCCATCACTTCGATTATAGATAAACCCGAACTGGCGAGCAATTTGATCTTGCCGGCCAGTCTGCTAACCTCTGCTCTCTCTTCTTCTGAAGGACTGCGGGGACACCAGTTGAAAAGCTTCTTTGGTGGAGTACTCTAATATTTGGGGAGGCCTGGTCCAACTGGATCCGGCACAACAACTTCCTCAATGTAAAACCACTCCGAAGGCAACTCTTCGGATTCTTTCTTCGGAGTACCGGACAGATATCATGTCCCGGCTGTGCGCCATACTTCGGCGCCCCCAACTTCAAATATGGATCCTTTTTCCGATCGAGGGACAAGGCAGAAGTACTTTCTCCACAGCTCAAAGCGAGGCTCGCAGCCCAAGAACAGTTCGCATAAAGCGACAAAACCCACGATGTGCAGGATAGACCCCAGCGTAAGATCATGCAGTTGGAGACCATAGAACTCCAGGAGTCCCCTAAGAAAGGGGTGGACGGGGAACCCTACGCCTCTTAATAGGAAGGGGACAAAACATACCCGCTCTCCATTGGAGGGGTTGGGAAAGCTCTCTGCCAGGGCTTGGTTGTCGATAGCAGTTAGTCCGGCCCGGACGGGGACTAGATCCTCTGGAGGAAGATATCCCTGCGCTTGAAGTGTCCTTAGATGCGCATGGGACACAGAGCAGCTTTCCCAATCTCCTGCACGAGGGTCGTGAGGGCGCGAGGAAGAGCTTGGGGTGCTAGCCATGTTTGAAGATTTTTTGCAGGCACTAGGGTTTCTTCCGCGTGGAATGGGATGGAGAGGCAACTGGGATCTACTCTCTTATATAGGCGCCTTCTCAGCACAGTCAAGGGGGTATTTGTAAAACTTCTTAGACAGTTTGCATTCGTTGGACACGTGGAAGCCAAGGCGGCGACAGCGAGGAATTGATGGAATACAATATTTAAAGAAGCCGAACTACCATCCAGGAGGACTCACCTTACAAGACCGAAGACATGAAGCCGGACACAATCTCGTCCTTGAAGGCAAGTCCGGGGGCTACTGAGGAAGTCCTATATTCAGGGGTCCTCAGGCATCCGAGTCGTTGAAGCTGGGACGTATTGGTGGGCCACGTAAAGAAGAAGCAGAAGACCCCCCCCCCCCCCCCC
>LR738710.1:414365707-414493420 GCA_902687465.1 Secale cereale
CCCCCCCCGTGCTCGGGCAGGACTCTTATGTATGTAGAAAGGCAGGTGTAGAGTCCGTATGTATCAAATTACTTCCTCCCCAAGTCACCCTTGTAACCCCAGGTCCCCTCTGGCGTGTATATAAGCCGAGGAGTTTAGTTTGTAGAGGGGATCATCGACATCACAATATCCTCATAGGCTAGACTTTAGGGTTTAGCCATTACGTTCTCGGGGTAGATCAACTCTTGTATTCATATTCATCCATATTAATATAGCAGGAAGTAGGGTATTACCTCGATCAAGAGGGCCTGAACCTGGGTAAACATCGTATCCCCAGCCTCCTGTTACCATCGATCCTCTAAACGCATAGCTTGGCCCCCCCTACCCGAGATCTGCCGATTTTGACACCAACAGTGTTCCCCTCCTGGGCTCTGAAGAATTGCGTGGCATCGGTGATACTCTTCGGGAGATCCGCGAACGCGCCTGGAGAACTCCACAATTGCGTCAGCGACACATACTTCTGACCTCCAAAGATACTCTACAGAACAAAGGCCTTCCTGACGCTATCTGTCGCGCCTGTTTGATCTCCTCGCGAGCACTCTGGGACTCGCTCCGCGCCTCCTTGGCAACATTGACAGCCCTATTGAGCTTGGATGTTTGGTCCGAAGTCTTCTACTCCAGCTCCTCGCATTTGCGAATGGCGTCTCACAGCTCTTGTTCGACTTCGGCCACCTGAGACTCATGTTGATAGTAGGAGGCCAGTTCAGCCTCCAGCTCGGCAGCCGCTTTGTCAGTGGCTGCCTTGTTCATCTCGACCTGAGCAAGGGCGCCCTTGAGGGTCTCGACCTCGGCTGCACCAACTGTGACATAATCACACCACACAATGAGTTTACACTCTTAAATAAAACATATTGTTTTTGACATAATAAATTTCTATGGTCCGCATACCTTGCATTTCATCAAACCGATTGTTAATGCAGTCGAGTTCCTCGTTAGCTTTTTGAAGCTTCCGATTGAGCTCGGAAACCTATGCGGCCTAGACGGATGAGCTAACAGTAAAGCATGCTCATATAAATGGCACAATATGTTGTATTAGCAAATACTATGTGGATCCTCCATCTGATTCCTTTTGAGAATCGAACACAGCATCAGGGGCTAGCGCATAGGTTAATTATCCTATACATATAAAAGGTAAAGTTCTCTTAGAGTATTACGTCGCATACCTCAAAGCCTGTCAGTAGGCTATTGAAGGCTTCATTCAGTCCGCTTTTGGCAGACTGAATCATGGGTGCGGTGTTCCTCCACAAAGGAAGCACCTTGCAGTGCTTCCTCTAGCGTGTTCGGTGCCTCCGGATTAATGGAGGTCGCCGGTGGATATGATGCTCCTCCCCCTATCGTAGGGGGTTGCTTGTCCGATTCCGTAGCCGTACTGGCCTCCGGAATGGTGTTCGGCGGGAACACGAATTGCTTGGGCTCTCCGCCGTCGGTTGCCATGGGGACTGTTTCCCCTTGGCTGACTGTGGCCGAGGTTTTGACCTCAGGCACCCGCTCGTCCGCCCCGCTCCCACCTCCTCGTGCGGGGGACGCCCGCAGGGAGGACACTTCGATGTTCCCTACTATGATGGGAGATTGAGCCCGTGGTGTCATGTCACTCTCCGGGCAAAGAGCTCCCGGACGATAGGGGTGTGTTGGGTGGTATGTGGGGAGGACTGTAAAACAACAAATATAATTGCTTATGCAATGATAACAAACTGAACGAAGGTAACAGCGAAAGTCCAAACACTTACAATTCGGCCAGGGGCTTGCTCCTGGGTTGTCTTCGGAAATCAGCGTCAAACTTGGAGTCCGTGCTATTCTGGAGGTTCAGCTTCTTCCTAGGCGCCCCTTTCCCAGTATCTTCGGGGACCGCCCTCTTCTTCTCCCTTCCCTTGATGGGGGAGTCGCTTTCCACCTCATCCTCTTCCTATTCATCATGAGAGGAGGGGGCGTCGGTCTTTTCGGATATATCTTCCAAAGGACCCTTAGGGCGGGGGCCTCTCTTGGCCTCCTTGCTCTTCTTCTTGACCTTCTTCTCCGGCGTCGGCACCAGCATCACCGTTAGCTGAGGCGCGGCTGGGTTTTCGGGCAGCGGGGCGGACAGTTGATCCGCTTCCCTTTTGTTGTCCAGGCATGTATGGAACGTAAAAGTTCTAACTCCTATTATAATTGAAATATTGACAAGGTAAGTCTTCGGCAAAATTATGCTTACCTCTGTAGCCGGAGTCACGCTGTCGAAACTGATGTCTTCGGTCTCCTTTGGCCACTCCTTCTGGGCCTTGAAAAGCTGCTTCCATATGCCTTCGTGCGTAGTGCCGACGAAGCTCTTCAAGGTCTGTGGTCCCTCCGGATTGAATTTCCATAAGCGGGAGGCCCGGAGCTGGCAGGGAAGGGTGCGATGAAAGAGCATCACCTGAATCACGTTAGTGAGGTGGGTGCCCTTCGCTATCATACCGAAGATAAGATTTTGGAGCATCTTCACCTCCGATTAAGACCCCCAATCGAGGCCCTAGGCGGTCCATGAGGTGAGCCTCTCTAGGGGTCCGGATCTGAATTCGGACGTGGCCACCCATTTGGCCCCGCGGGGTTCGGTGATGTAGAACCACTCCTGCTGCCATACCTTGCTGGTTTCCACAAAAGCCCCCTTGGGCTAGGTTGCGTCCGGGAGCTTGCTTACCATAGCTCCCATGCAGTCCGCATGCTGCGCATCGACCACCTTCGGCTTCAGATTAAATGTTTTGAGCCATAAGCCGAAGTGTGGGGCGACACGGAGGAAAGCTTCACACACGACTATGAAAGAAAATATGTGAAGGATAGAGTTCGAGGCCAGATCGTGGAAATCTAGCCCCTAGAAGAATAAGAGACCCTGAACAAAGGGGTGGAGCAGAAATCCCAGCCCCCGAATAAAGTGAGGGATGAACATAACCCTCTCTCCAGGCTCTGGGATGGGGATCACCTGATCCTCATTAGGAATCTGGTGCACTATGTTGTCGGCAAGATAGCCTGCGCTCCGGAGACTCTTCATGTTCTTCTCCATAACGGTGGAGGCCTCCCACTTGCCCTTGGAACCAGATCCAGCCATTGCTGGAGAAGGAGGCGGTGGTGGAAGGGATGGAAGTTGCGGGCGCTGGAGCTAGGAGATTGGGAAGCAAAGGCTAGAGGAGAGGGTGAGGTAAAAAGAGGGGATCTATGTCCTTTTATAGGCGGTAAATACCAAACGTCCCCCACTCAAGCCGTAAAACTTGCCCATTCCCAACATAATCATGCGTAAGGTGCGGTTGAGTTACCCTAATCATATTGATGAGGATCCCACGATAAGCGGGCACGATCTCTGCTTCGACAAGACGTGTCAATGGAGGCTATGCCTCGAAACGCGAAACCAGAGCCAAGAAAACAGTTTGAAATATTAAAGGGTCAAATATGATGTTTCGTTGGAAAGTTGTTAGTAAAGACGTAGTGTTTGTTTTGACACATTCCCTTCGTGGCTAAGGGTTGTACTAATCATGCAGTCAGACATAGTTCCTTTATGCACGAAATAAACTTCATATGTTCAGAAGGAGGAACCTTCCTTGCAATACCGAAGACAGTATGCGTGCCAGACTCATCGTCATCGAAGACTGGTTCAGGGGCTACTGAGGGAGTCCTAGATTAAGGGGTCCTCGGGTGGCCGAATTACTCGTTATGGGCCGGACTGGTGGGCCGTGAAGATCACCATAGAAGATTATACCTCATAGCTGGATATGACTCCTATATGCGTAGAATGGCAATTTTAAAGTCCGTGTTTAATGTTTCCTTCCTCTGCAAGATGATTATGTACACCCTAGGTCCCTCCGGTGCATATATAAACCGGAGGGTTTAGTCCTAGGGACAATCACAATTACCATAGGCCAGAGTTCTAGGGTTTAGCCATTACGATCTCGAGGTAGATCAACTCTTGTAATCCTCATATTCATCAAGATCAATCCAGCAGGAAGTAGGGTATTACCTCCATTAAGAGGGTCTGAACCTGGGTAAACATCATGTCCTTGTTTCCCCTCTGTTACCATCGATCCTCAGATACACAGTTCGGTAACCCCTACCCGAGATCCACCAGTTTTGACATCAACACCCACTTCCTATCCGATCACCCATCCGATGACTACTCCAGTCTTAGCACGGTTAACTTGGGAGTTCTGTTAGATGAGCTATCAGTAGGTAAGCTAGTCCTTGATGCTGTAGGATCCCTCTTTGCATCCTTTATTGCGCACCCGGATGACTGACTGTTGGCACCCAATGGTCAATGCCACGTCCCCCGTGAATGTAGAAGCTTCCCTCCCTTGGATGAGTGGCAAACGGTTAATCTAGAAGAACTATTTGCGATGATGCAGAACAATAGAAACAGGCAGACAAATGAGGGTGTGTGCGATATACAACATATAGTTCACTAGGATGAACTGTGTGTGATTAGACAACACAATGGAAACAATTCAACTGAACAAGATGTGTGTGATATGCGGCAAACAGGCCCGTAATCAAAAATGTGTGCGAAGACCGATAGTAACACAGACGATTGCTGCTAATAAGCCGTGTGATTTGCTCTGTCTATAGAAGAATAACATATATAAACCAGCTAATAAGCCGGAGGGACGCGAGAGTATAGCGCGTGCGGCGGGACACGAGCAGCGCGCACCGCGACCGCCTCAACCGCAAGCGACCAAACACATAGAGTAGTTGAACACATAGGAAATGGTCGTCTACAAGTCGGCCGACAGTTGCGTCGCTGCATAGAGAGCGACCGTGTGCTACTACCGCCATCTTGGTCTATTAGTTCCCTTTATATTCGGTGCCATATTTTGACCTTAAATTTAACCAACAAAATGTTAACGCATGTTACAAAAGTTATATAATTGGAAACTATGTTCAAATACGAATCCAACGATATAATCTTTGCCGACATGCATTCGTATTTTATTAGTTAAATCCTACTTATAAACCAGGACGGGGGTATAGTAGGTAATTACATCACAAACATTTTTTATTAACCGTATGTGTATGTGTCCTTTCGTCCTCCTCTCGCACGTCTTTTCACCCCGCTGCCGCACACGGCTTTGAGCGCAAACTTGAGCAGCACGCGGGTGCATTCTTTTGGCCAAACGGTGGTGAGCTCGGTCCTGCGCAACCGCGCAGGTTCCCGCGCAAGCTTCCCGCCCGACTCGGTGAAATCCCCAAAATCCCAAGGCTTATCAGCCTACTATATAAACCCTCATGACCGACGAGTCCTGTGTCGATTTTCCCCTCCCTCCATGTAGCTTATCTCATCTGCTTCTCCCACAGTCGTCAATGGCATCGATCCGTCGTCATCGCTCGGCCACTCCGCCGTTATCAAAGGACAGCTCCAGCTGGGAGGCTACACCGCGGCGGCGGTGCAGTCCCCGGCGAAGTGTAGTGCGCGTGGCATCCCTGTTGGGTGTGCGCGGAACACCAACCACACGCTCCGCCGCTGCTGCCCATCGGCAGCTATTGCTGGCCGCCATTGCCGCCACACCACTGTGTGCCGCCATGGCCGCCACACCACCGTCGAAAGTCAAGGCCATCGCCCGCTTCACCGCCGCGGCCTGAAGGCGGGACACTACTAGAAATCTGTTAATTAATGACAGATTGAATCTGTCATCGACCACTGAAAACCGTCAAGGATGCATGTTCATGACGGATTCAAAATCCGTCAAGTATATCGCGTCATAATTTGACATAGTACCTTCCATGACGGTTTTTGGCCGTCATCGATCTGGTCTAGGCCCGTCTAGCCCAAGCCAGGCCCGAGACTCTATGATAGACTAAACCGTCATGAATTTACATGACATGGAATCAACATGGATCTAATGTGGCATGTACATGTATCTGACGTGGCAGCCAATATGGCCCGAGTATAACAAGCCCAATTAGGCTTTTGGCCCACTACTTCGATCATATTAATTAGCCTCGGTTATTTATTTCGGTCGTGCACATTAGCCAGGTTGTTTTTATAGACCAACCCGTTAGCCACTTTCCACCATTTTTTCTAGCAAAATTTACAACAAGACAACCAAATTATATTCATTCAGAAAATAGCATTTGTTCACATGAAAAATACAGACTTCCAAAAATATAGTTTGATTTCAAAACACCAAATAAAGCTTAATAGCAGGCACATCTAGAAAGCACTATAAGCATTTTTACATTTTGAGTAACACGAGTTGCATGAAAAAATGTACTACTAGCTGATTTTGATCTCCAACACTACACCACTAATGCTTCCAGGTAGCTATCAGACCCAAGTAATTCTTTCTCAAAAACTCCACTCTCCAGTAACACAGGCTGGCCACCAAACCTACACAGAATACAAAACACACACAAAATTATGCCAAGTAATAACAACCAGCTCCCAAATGAATTTGGAGAATAATAATATTAATTGATTTCCAAGCAATAATCCAATTGATACACCACTAAAATATTAAGATACCAAGAAAATGTGGGCAATACATGGTAAAAAAAACTAGACGCAAGTAAAAATAGGTCTATAAAGTAACATTTTATCATACAAACATACAAAGGATTATATCATTTTAATTGTCCGAAAGAAAGGATGAACATATATCATTTCATATTCATGAAGTACAACAAAAACTCTAGTTTACATGCACAGTAAATAAAAACACTCAAAGGCACGACCATTTTAGGCAATTAAATGATCCACTTAACAATCTCATTATCCTGATAGCAGAATTCTTTACAAGGAACAAATATTAGCGAGCATCATAGAACTTAAGTTAAGTACTTTAGAACAAAGATAAACCTAATGGTTCAGATTCAGACCATAACTTTCACATCTAGGTTATCCTCATAATTTATAGCAGTACCAACTTTTGATTTGATGGAACATATGGATTCGTCCTTAGGAACAGAAACTAAACAACAATATTGGACAGTGGGTCACCCTGTTGAACCCTTTCATATACACCAGAAGGAAAATGCTCAGTAGCAACTTACAATAAAAGAGGAAAACTATGTAGGTTTGACATATCAAACTTGAACATTTGAGTGCCAATAATAAATAATCAACAAAGGCAGTACCTGATATCACAAGGTTTTTCCACGTATCGACCATGTTGAGTGCTTATAGAGATTATAAGACCATACGGATCAGAATAACTTCTAGAAATCCCAGACCACCATCCCAACTGCATATGCTCTAAAGGATAAAATAATGGCATTCTTTTGCACATATGAAGAAACAAAAAGTAGAAAGGATATCCATAAACTAGAGAACAAGGGCTAACAAAAACTCTGGAAAGCTACTCATTTAGAAGGCTATATTTTCATGACACATGCAAATACAAACAACAATGCTAATAGTGGAATCAACTACAAAAGCCGCAAGGGGCATTGCCTAACATGGATAATATGATTAACCTCTTTTAATTCCTCTGTTGAGGAATGCAGGGTGTTTCGCTCATTGTGTGGGCAGACTGTTGAGTCTTTGTCTTACAAACCAATCCTGCACTAGCATGGCCTCCAACATAAGCTGCATCCATATGGTGCTCCACTTATATGGCCCTCTGTAAGAATTAAAAGATAAACGGTGGTCAATTATCAAGCTATCAATCTACTCCTGGTATCATGAATCAAATCAGTTACTATACTTGAAAACATTTAGGTTGGTTACTCTTATCTAACATAGTTATGGAAACTAGATGGGTCGACAGCTCGGTCAGGCTCCCAGTTCGTGGTCCATGGTTGAATCATGAGAGTGGAACTCCTAGATAATGAATTGAAGTTATGCACAAAACCTAGATGGCCACTGTGCAAATGCTACATGTAAGGTAAATCTTACCAAATAACTCTATGGAGTTGCAAAGACAATATAGAACAATGGCTGCTGTGAAAGTGATACATTACTCGACGTTCTCCATTACATGCACCAACAGTGAACAACTAATTTCTATTTGGCAAGAAACTATGTTCCAGAGGCAAGGCAAGTAGGCCAATAATAAGCATTCTATAACCTCTATCCAAATTGCAGGAACATGAGAAGAGATTTCCAAAGAAAGGAGCTGATCAAATACCTTGATGAATCATGCGATCACATCAGTTTTTTCAGTATAATTACACCATGAAACAAATGAAAGCATTTTTTTCTCCGGTGAAGTGAGCGGTCCTACAAAGCATGTGACATATTCTATACAAGTAGAATAACTTTGCCGTATTATTTGTTTTTGGCATTTTTCAAAAACAAAGAGTATTATTTGTTTTGGCACAAGTTAATGTGTACATACTGTACAGCTTATGCATGCCACTACCTCTCATAAACACATGCTACAGAAAGAAATATTCCAATCTCTGCTGATTTACCTTAAAATCTAGAAGTAAGCATATGACATTGTTATTGGATTCAGTATCCAGGAATGCACTTATTGATTATTGTCAATCGCATCAATGCATATCATATACATGGTAAAAATGCAGTCAAATCAAATCTAAAACTGACTACAGTGTACACATAGAGGCTTTACTTATTGCACAATAAACCATGATAACCCCAGAACGCTCCTGCTATCTTCATCTCAAAACTCAATCACACAACAATCGCAATAAAAGTATTTAATTAAACTGCACATGCACTCTCGAGTGGCGGTGTCACCACTTCTATTACCTCAGCTTAGCTCACCACCGGATGAAACTGGATTGGTTCCCGCCGCATGAGACTTCGAGGACTTCCACATCCAGCAGCTAGTCTTGCCACCATCGATGCCGCCTCGGCTTGAAGGGTAGGGCTGGTCCACCATAGCTCGAGGGGGCGATGGGAGGAGGGCCTCCGCACCACGTTGTCATAGGAGTACCATCTAACAGGCGGCAGGCGACAGAAAGAAGCCACCGAAGCTGAGCGGACGCCGAAACCCTAGCCATGGGGCAGGGTTATGGGAGAGCGCTAGTAGCTAGGAGCCGAAAATCTAGGAGGAAGGAGCAGAGCGAGGGGAAGGTGGGGCTATGCTACGCGCTAGCCATAGCGGCTGGAAGTCACCAGAAACGGGCGGCAGTGATACGTCTCCAATGTATCTACTTTTCCAAACACTTTTGCCCTTGTTTTGGACTCTAACTTGCATGATTTGAATGGAACTAACCCGGACTGATGTTGTTTTCAGTAGAATTGCCATGGTGTTATTTTTGTGCAGAAATAAAAGTTCTCGAAATGACCTGAAAATCCACGGAGAATATTTTTGGAATTTATAAAAAATACTGGCGAAAGAATCAAGACCAGGGGGCCCACACCCTGTCCACGAGGGTGGGGGGCGCTCCCCCTGTCTCGTGGGCCCCCTAAGGCTCCACCGATCTCGACTCCAACTCCATATATTCAATTTCAGGGAGAAAAAAAATCAGAGAGAAGGATTGATCGTGTTTTACAACACAGAGCCGCCGCCAAGCCTTAATCTCTCTCGGGAGGGCTGATCTGGAGTCCGTTCAAGGCTCCGGAGAGGGGAATCCATCGCCATTGTCATCATCAACCTTCCTCCATCACTAATTCCATGATGCTCACTGCCGTGCGTGAGTAATTCCATCGTAGGCTTGTTGGACGGTGATGGGTTGGATGAGATTTACCATGTAATCGAGTTAGTTTTGTTAGGGTTTGATCCCTAGTATCCATTACGTTCTAAGATTGATGTTGCTATGACTTTGCTATGCTTAATGCTTGTCACTAGGGCCCGAGTGCTATGATTTCAGATCTGAACCTATTATGTTTTCATGAATATATGTGAGTTCTTGATCCTATCTTGCAATTCAGTAGTCACCTACTATGTGTTATGATCCGGCAACCCCAAAGTGATAATAATCGGGACCACTCCCGATGATGACCGTAGTTTGAGGAGTTCATGTATTCACTAAGTTTTAATGCTTTGGTCTGGTACTCTATTAAAAGGAGGCCTTAATATCCCTTAGTTTCCAATAGGACCCCGTTGCCACGGGAGGGTAGGACAAAAGATGTCATGCAAGTTCTTTTCCATAAGCACATATGACTATATTCAGAATACATGCCTACATTACATTGATGTACTCGAGCTAGTTCTGTGTCACCCTATGTTATAACCGTTGCATGAGGAATCGCATCCGACATAATTATTCATCATTGATCCAATGCCTACGAGCTTTTCACATATTGATCCTTGCTTAGTTACTTTTCCGCTGCCACTGTTACAATTACTACAAAACTGCTACTGTTACTTTTGCCACCATTACCGTTACTTCCATACTACTTTGCTACTAAATACCTTGCTACAGATATTAAGTCTTTCAAGTGTGGTTGAATTGACAACTCAACTGCTAATACTTGAGAATATTCTTTGGCTCCCCTTGTGTCGAATCAATAAATTTGGGTTGAATACTCTACCCTTGAAACTGTTGCGCCCCCCTATACTTGTGGGTTATCAAGACTATTTTCTGGCGCCGTTGCCGGGGAGCATAGCTATATTCCTTCAGTCACTTGGGATTTACATTTGTTGATCACTATGAAGAACTTGAGAGACGAAAAAACCAGGATCTTTCCCTCAACTACGAGGGGAGGTAAGGAACTGCCATCTAGCTCTGCACTTGATTCACCTTTTGTTATGACTAAATTTGTGACACCTACACCTGCTATTGAATCTGACATGTCGCATGTTATTGATGATGCCACTTCTGATATGCATGATACTTATGATGAAACTACTTCTATGTTTGATAATATTGTGCCACTAGGTGAATTTCTTGAGGAACAACTTACTAGGGCTAGAGAGAATGAAATTATTGAAACTGATAATATTGATGAAAGTGATGATGAAGATTCTCCCCCTAGATATGAATTTCCTGTTGTGCTTGAGGGTTATGTTATGGATGAAGAAACTGCTAGAGATCTTTTAGCTTGCAAAGATAGATATGATCTTAAGAAACTATTAGCTAAGCTGGAAGAAAAGTCTTTGAATGCTAGAATGAAATACGACCCTGCTTTTGCTAGTTCACCTATCCGTATTTCTGATAAGGATTATGATTTCTCTGTCGATCCTGAGTTAATTACTTTGGTTGAATCTGATCCTTTCCATGGCTATGAATCTGAAACTGTTGTGACACATCTTACTAAATTAAATGATATAGCCACCCTATTCACCAATGAGGATTTTTTTGTTATTATTATATCCTTAAGCTATTTCCATTCTACTTAAAGGGTGATGCTAAACAATGGATTAATTCTCTTGATCCTGGTTGTGTGCGTAGTCCCCAGGATATGATCTATGACTTCTCTACTAAATATTTTCCCGCTCATAAGAAACAAGCTGCCTTAAGGGAAATATATAATTTTGTGCAAATTGAAGAAGAGAGTCTCCCACAAGCTTGGGGGAGGCTTCTCCAATTACTTAATGCTTTGCCTGATCATCATCTTAATAAAAATAAAATACTTGATATATTTTATAATGGACTAACTGATGCTTCCAGAGACCACCTGGATAGTTGTGCTGGTTGTGTTTTCAAGGAAAGAACTGTTGATCAAGCTGAATTGTTATTAAAATAATATGTTGAGTAATGAAAATAATTGGACACTTCCTGAACCAACTCCTAAGCCAACTCCGAAGAAAAGAGGTATTCTATTTCTCAGTCCTGAAGATATGCAAGAGGCAAAGAAACCTATGAAAGAAAAAGGTATTAAAGCTGAAGATGTTAAGAATTTACCACCTATTGAAGAAATACATGGTCTTGATAACCCGACACAGGTAGTAAAGATAAATTCTCTCTATAGATTTGATGAAGGTGATATTCCTCATAATAAGTCTGCTAGCCAATGCTTAGATGAGTTTGACAATTTTATTGTTAAACAAGAAAACTTCAATGCTTATGTTGGTAGACAATTGAAACATAATGCTTATATGATTGAACACTTGAGTGATTATATGTATAGAGTTAAAGGTGAACTTAAACTCATTAGTAAACATGCTACTATGGTTACCACTCAAGTAAAACAAGTACTTAAAGCACAAAATGATTTGCTCAATGAATTAAATAGTAGTATTATTATAATGTCGTTAGAGTTATGACTAGAGGGGGTAGAATGACCCAGGAACCTTTGTATCCTGAGGGCCACCCTAAGAGAGCTAAGCAAGATTCTCAGAGAACTAATGTTGATACACCTAGTCCTTCTAAGAAGAAGAAAAAGAAAAATGATAAGACTTTGCATGCTTCTAGTGAACCTGTTGTTGACACACCTGAGAATCCCAATGATATTTCTATTTCTGATGCTGAAACACAATCTGGTAACGAACATGAAGCTAGTGAGAATATTAATGATGATGTTCATGATGATGCTCAACCTAGCAATAACGATGATGTAGAGATTGAACCTGCTATTGATCTTGATAACCCACAATCAAAGAATCAACGTTATGATAAGAGAGACTTCGTTGCTAGGAAGCACGGTAAAGAAAGAGAACCATGGGTTCAGAAACCCATGCCTTTTCCTCCTAAACCATCCAAGAAAAAAGATGATGAGGATTTTGAGCGCTTTTCGGAAATGATTAGACCTGTCTTTTTGCGTATGCGTTTGACTGGTATGCTTAAAACAAATCCTTATGCTAAGTATATGAAAGATATTGTGACAAATAAAAGAAAGATACCGGAAGTTGAAATTTCCACCATGCTTGCCAATTATACTTTTAAAGGTGGAATACCAAAGAAACTAGGAGATCCAAGAGTACAAACTATACCATGCTCCATTAAAAGAAACTATGTTAAAACTGCTTTATGTGATCTTGGAGTCGGTGTTAGTGTTATGCCTCTCTCTTTATATCGTAGACTTGATTTGAATAAGTTGACACCTACTGAATTATCTTTGCAAATGGCCGATAAATCAACTGCTATACCTGTTGGTATTTGTGAGGATGCGCCTGTTGTAGTTGCAAACGTTACTATTTTAACGGACTTTGTTATTCTTGATATTCCCGAGGACGATAGTATGTCGATTATCCTTGGTAGACCCTTTTTGAATACTGCAGGGGCTGTTATTGACTACAACGAAGGCAATGTCACTTTTCATGTTAATGGTAATAAGCACACGGTACACTTTCCGAGGAAACAACCTCAAGTCCACAATATCAATTATATTGGAAAAATTTCAACGATCACTATTGGAGGTTTTGAGTTTCCTCTTCCTACTGTCAAGAAGAAATATGATATTCTTATTGCTGGGGACATACATATCCCCGTTGAGGTAACCTAGTGTTATTCGAATATTCTCCGGTTTTATGTTATTCGGAAAGAGTTTGTTAACAAGACTTAATCAACCTTGTTAGTGGATTCCTTTTGATGAGCATGAGATGGATGAAGTTAGAAAGCACAACTCTCTGTACCCTCTTTTTACTTTCTGTTATTTAGATTAAATAAAGCAAACATAGTATTTTCTATCTGTTTTCTGAATTATTGTTGCTATAAAAAAATACTCCAAAAATAAAAGTTCTCCAAATGTCCCGAAAATGGAATATGATTTTTTTGTAGAATATTTAAGAATATTTGGCACTGAGAACACATCAGGGGGCCACGCCACCTGGCCACAAGGGTCCAGGGCGCGCCCACCCCCCTGGCACACCCCCTGCCTCGTGGTCCCCACGTGCCCCCCTTCACTTATTCCAGCACCCACATACTTCATCTTCCTCTAGAAAAAAAATCCTCCCATAGCTCAAACCCGTGTTCTAGCTCATCTTGCTGTCATTTTCGATCTCCTTGCTCAAAGCTCCATTCACAAAACTGTTTGGGGAGATTGTTCTTCGGTATGTGACTCCTCCAATGGTCCAATTAGTTTTTTGTTCTAGTGCTTTATTAATTACAATTTTTTGCTGCTTAGGTGACCCTGTTCTTGAGCTTGCACGTCAAAATTATGTGGTCCCAAGTAGTTTCAATGCACGATATAGTCTCTAGGCACTTGTGGGAGTAGTTTCTATCAATCTTGTTGAGTTTGGTTCACTTTTGTTTTGAGTCACTAAAAATTTAAGAAATTTTGCAGAGGAAGAAAATGTTAAGGAGATTGTTGAGAGGCTCTTCGAGCAAAAGCTCGGAGGATAAGCGGAATGAGGAGAATAAGAAGGCCAAATACAATCTTCCTCGCACTACGGAGGTTCGGCCGTGTGAATGGCCTTGTGATGTGTTCTTGAGAGCCACCAAAATTTATGAAGACTTCTATTACTTGGCTGAGAATGCAGGCCTCACCGACTTCCTCCACGACCCGCGCGAACAATATCTCTTACTCACTAATATTTTCGTGCAATTTTTTTATTTCCATGCTAAGAAATCACCACCTTCAGTGGAGTTTCACTTATATGATGAGGTGAGGGAGATGTCGCTATATGATTTTTGTCAGGTCTGTAAGATACCCTTTGCGGGTAGCATAGAGGAACCACATCGTAATGATGTGGAGGGGTTTATTGATACAATTGTTGTAGGGGAAACGAGGAAAGTTTCAGATGCAAGAATTACCAGTATACATTTTCCTGTTCTACGTTACTTTGCGATATTTGCTAGTAGATGCTTAATTGGTCGCGGGAATAGTGGAAATCTTAGTGGCCCTGATATTTTCATTTTGTGCCATGCTTTGTTTTGCGATACCACTTTTAGCTTAGGCGCTATTATTGCGAAATGATTAAGTCTGAATCGTACTAAGGGCCCCATCTTCGGAGGCATCTTTGCTTCACGCCTTGCTAACATTTTAAGATACCTATTAGGCATTATGAGAAGGAGCAGAAATTGTCGCCCCCTGCTTTTCTAGATTATAAGAGTATGGTAGCACATGATTTTATTGTTAAAGATAAGAAGAAGTTGCTTAAGTATAAATTTTTATTTGATAAAAAGTACTGTGAGATTGTTACCTTGCCTGCACCCTCTTTGTTAACACACTTTCAGGCATGTACCTCATCTTGCCAGAAGCCGTTTATGTGTACTGGAGCCTGGCACAAATCCCAGAGCCTGAATCGGAGCCACCACTTGACCCTTATCGACAGTCGGTTTATCAATGGGACCCGGAGGAGATTGCCAGCCAGTGGCACCTAGAGGACACTCTTCAGTACACCGGAGAGAGTAGCTTTGATCCGTGGCCATAGACCAACTTAGGCCAAAAGCCTAAGCTTGGGGGAGTACGTATTTCTCACCGACATTATATTCATGTTCACACACTCATTCCAGTAGTCGGTGCTCATACTTTTTCATTGTACTATCCATGCTAGTTTATTTTCTTTTCTAAGACTTTTTCTTGTGTGTCAGAAAAACCTTAAGAAAAAACAAAAAATTAGCTGTAGCTTTTAGCTAGCTTACTTTTCATGCATGTAGTAGTAATTAAAAGAAAACCCAAAAAGATTTCTCATTCTTCTTTTGCTTGTTGGGAGCTTTCCCGTGTAAATAGTTTTATTTCTTTTCTTCGGGGGTCAAGAGGAGAAGACCATGATGAAAATGTTTAGTGGATCTAATATGCATTATTGTTGATTTAACCAAGAGCCATACTACCCTGTCTTCTCCCTTGTATTAAATGCTTGCAGATTCCATCTTAGTCCAATGCACGTGCACTATTATTATTATCCACACATTCGGTCGTGCGAGTGAAAGGCAATAATGACGATATGTGATGGACTTATTGAGATGAGAGGAGCTAGTATGAACTCGACCTATCTTGTCTTTGTAAATGTGATTAGTTCATCGTTCCTGATTCAGCCTATTATGAATGAAAATTTACCATTAAGTTTGGGAACCGCCTATAATGTTTGGCCAGCCGTGGAGTGTTCTTGTTGGTGGTGGGGGAGTATAAACTTTACCATTCAGTTTGGGAACCGCCTATAATGTGTGTAGCATGGAAGATATCGAGAACTCTTGGTTGTTATGTTGACACTGAAAGTATGCCACCGAAAATATTATTTATCTCTATTTCAAAAATCGAGCTCTGGCACCTCTGCAAATCCCTACCTCCCTCTATGAAGGGCTTATCTATTTACTTTTATGCTGAATTATCATCCTCTTATTAAAAAGTACCAGTTGGAGAGCACCGCTGTCATTTGCATGCATTGCTATTAATTTACATTGGTATGACTGTCACTGGATCTCTTTTACCATGAATTAGAATGTTTAGTCAGTCCTTGATCTTCAGAGGTGCTCTGCATTTATGTTTTGCGGTCTCAGAAAGGGCTAGCGAGATACCATCTTGTTATATCATATTATGATTGTTCTGAGAAAGTCTTGTCATCCGAGGTTTATTATTATTGCTCGCTAGTTGATTATGCCATTGATATGAGTAAACATGAGACCTAAAAGTTATTGTGAATGTGGTTAGTTCATAATCTTTGCTGAAAACTTGAATGCTGGCTTTACATATTTGCAACAACAAGAGCAAACAGAGTTTGTGTAAGTTTTTCTTTATCACTTTTAGTTTGTCAACTGAATTGCTTAAGGACAAGCAAAGGTTTAAGCTTGGGGGAGTTGATACGTCTCCAACGTATCTACTTTTCCAAACACTTTTGCCCTTGTTTTGCACTCTAACTTACATGATTTGAATGGAACAAACCCTGACTGACGCTATTTTCAGCAGAATTGCCATGGTATTATTTTTGTGTAGAAATAGAAGTTCTCGTAATGACCTAAAAATCCACGGAGAATATTTTCGGAATTTAAAAAAATACTGGCGAAAGAATCAAGACTAGGGGCCCACACCCTGTCCGCGAGGGTGGGGGGCGCGCCCCCTGTCTCTTGGGCCCCCTGAGGCTCCAGCTACCTTGACTCCAACTCCATATATTCACTTTTGGGGAGAAAAAAATCAGAGAGAAGGATTCATCACGTTTTACGATACGGAGCCGCCGCCAAGCCCTAATCTCTCTCGAGAGGGCTGATCTAGAGTCCGTTCGAGGCTCCGGAGAGGGGAATCCGTCGCCATTGTCATCATCAACCTTCCTCCATCACCAATTCCATGATGCTCACCGCCGTGCGTGAGTAATTCCATCATAGGCTTGCTGGACGGTGATGGGTTGGATGAGATTTACCATCTAACCGAGTTAGTTTTGTTAGGGTTTGATCCCTAGTATCCATTATATTCTAAGATTGATGCTGCTATAACTTTGCTATGCTTAATGCTTGTCAGTAGGGCCTGAGTGCCATGATTTCAGACCTGAACCTATTATGTTTTCATGAATATATGTGAGTTCTTGATCCTATCTTGCAAGTCAATATTCAACTAATATGTGTTATGATCCGGCAACCCCGAAGTGACAATAATCGGGACCACTCCCGGTGATGATCGTAGTTTGAGGAGTTCATGTATTCACTAAGTGTTAATGCTTTGGTCCGATACTCTATTAAAAGGAGGCCTTAATATCCCTTAGTTTCCAATAGGACCCCGCTGCCACGGGAGGGTAGGACAAAAGATTTCATGCAAGTTCTTTTCCATAAGCACATATGACTATATTCGGAATACGTGCCTACATTACATTGATGAACTGGAGCTAGTTCTGTGTCACCCTATGTTATAACCGTTGCATGAGGAATCGCATCCGACATAATTATCCATTGTAGGATCGAAAGTAAGTCTAGAGGGGGGGTGATTAGACTACTTGACAAAATAAAAATCTGCCTTTGGATCATGCAATGTTTTTGGCAGTTTCACAAGTAAGATCAATTCAAGTAACACCCTACACATGCAATTCTAGAGTATATGCAGCGGAAAGTAAATTGCACATGTAAAAGAGAGGTGGAGAAGATCAAACGCAGTTTGGTGACACGGAGATTTTTGTCGTGGTTCCGATAGGTGGTGCTATCGTACATCCACGTTGATGGAGACTTCAACCCACGGAGGGTAACGGCTGCGCGAGTCCACGGAGGGCTCCACCCACGAAGGGTCCACGAAGAAGCAACCTTGTCTATTCCATCACGGCCTACGCCCACGGAGGACTAGCCTTACTCGGGGTAGATCTTCACGAAGTAGGCGATCTCCTTGCCCTTACAAACTTCTTGGTTCAACTCCACATCATCAAGACGGAGGCTCCCAAGCGACACCTAACCAATCTAGGAGGCACCACCCCCCAAAAGGTAATAAACGGTGTTGATGATGATGAACTCCTTGCTCTTGTGCTTCAAGTGATAAACTCCCCAACACTCAACTCTCCTCACTGATATGGCTGTGGTGGAAGAAAGATTTGAGTGGAAAGCAACTTGGGAAGGCTAGAGATCAAGTTTCATATGGTAGGAATGGAATGACTTGATCTCAACACAAGGGTAGGTGGTTCACTTCTCAGAAAGTGTATGGTAGAAGTGGTGGTACTTTCTGATGGCTCTCCTCACGAATGAGGAGGGGGTGGAGGGGTATATATAGCCTCCACACAAAATCCAACCGTTACACACACATTTGACCAATCTCGGTCAGACCGAAGTGAAAACTCGGTTAGACCGAAAGTTCAAATATAGTGAACGTTGGGATTTTCGGTGGGACCGAAAATACCATCTCGGTGAGACCGAAGTGAGTCAAAGGTTAGGGTTTGCCATCTCGGTGAGACCGAAAATATAAACTCGGATATTCCGAATTTATGTCAACTGACCACAGAAGGTTGGCAGCCCTTTTTCGGTGGGACCGAAACTCAGAATCGGTTTGACCGAGAAGCTAGGGTTTGGAGAAACAACTGAAGTGGTTCATCTCGGTGGGACTGAGTTGGAGAAATCGGTGTGACCGAGATGTTAGGGTTTGTGGAAATAACTTCATCTCGGTGGGATTAGTTGGAATGACCGAGATTACTTATGGGTGTGTGTCAAGTAGTGAATAGTGCTGATAGTTGAGGGAGTTAGATCACCAAGCACTTGAGCAACAAGAACATTAACACAACCTCATCCCCTTTTAATAGTATTGGCTTTTCCTATGGACTCAATGTGATCTTTGATCACTAAACCATAAATAGAGTCTTGAGCTTTTGCCAATGCTTGTCTTAGCATTTTGAGGGGTCCACTTCTTCAGACATTTCCATACCCACATCATCGAACTTTTCTGAAATGATTCTCAAGTGAATATTAGTTCAATGATATATATGTTGTTATTAATTACCAAAACCACCCGGGGATTAGTTGCACTTTCATCCATCAGTGATCCAATGCCTACGAGCTATTCACATATTGATCCTTCTTAGTTACTTTTTCGCTGCCACTGTTACAATTACTACAAAACTGCTATTGTTACTTTTGCCACTGTTACCGTTACTTCCATACTACTTTGCTACTAAATACCTTGCTGCAGATATTAAGTCTTTTAGGTGTGGTTGAATTGACAACTCAACTTCTAATACTTGAGAATATTCTTTGGCTCCCCTTGTGTCGAATCAATAAATTTGGGTTGAATACTCTACCCTCGAAAACTGTTGCGATCCCCTATACTTGTGGGTTATCAGGCAGCGACGACGAGTCGTGTGGGGCAGAGAGAGGGGGCGGCGGAGGAGGGAGGGAGAGAGAGAGAGAGAGAGAGAGAGAGAGAGAGAGAGAGAGAGAGAGGAGAGGCGAAAAGGAGGGTTTAGGGTTAACATTTTATATGCATGAATGGTTAGCCGGGCTTGAGCGGGCTTGCGGGTCCTTACTAGGCCATCCATGAGGGCTTTCAAAAATGTCATCAGAAATCTGTCATGAATTAACAAGTTTCTTGTAGTGGGAGGTGGCCGTCGTGGCCGCTACCCCACTGCTGGCCACCGTGGCCATCACCCGCTCCGCCACCGCGGCCCAAACACGGGAGGTGGTGGTCATGGCCGCCACCCCATCGTTGGTCACCGTGGCCGCCAGCCCATCGCCGACTGCCGGGATTATCACCCGCTCCGCCACCGCGACCTTGCGCGCTACACCAAGTTCCTGCAGGAGGAGGAGGAGCGCCTCACCGAGCATGCAAAGAGACTTACCGCAGCCGTGGCCGCATCACACGCCGACGCAGAGGCGAGGAATCGGGAGATCTACGAGTAGTCCCGCCGCTTCAAGAGGGGTCGTCTGGAGCGACAAAGGGCGTTCGAGGTGAGCGTCACTAATGGTGCAGCAGCGGCAAACACCGTATTGCAGTTGTCCAGCTCGTCGGTAGGCTCCTCCTCCTCTTCCTCTTACTGAGCGCACTTGGTAGATGAGAGGCTGCCGGAAGTAGTACAAAGCCCCTCCGTAGTAGTAGTATTTATGGGCTATTTTGTTCAGTTCATCTGACTATAGATGTGGTGGAACTGTACAACGTACTTAAAATTAGCTAGTATATATAGTTGAACTAAGTATTTCAGTACGTGGTTGGCAACAATTGGGGAAAAGTTTGGTCGGTTCAGCTATCGAGTTGAACTGTTTGTATGAAGAACGACTTCTTAATCTATGAATGAAATCTATGCTTAGTTACTGAATTTTAGTTGCAAAAATTATATAGTGCTAGTGATTTTTAGCTACATATTCTGACAAATCGCAGTGTTACAAGGTTGACAAATGGCAATGTTACAAGATCAAGAAATATCAATATTAAAAAAAGTTCCAGTTTGATAAATGACAATATACCCAATATGACAGATGCAAATCTTACCAAATTGTCTGTACGTGGTTGCACACGGGTCATCCGAAAAAACCGTTTGCGTTGAAGGGAGGTACAAATCCTACATGCCAGATTTTCTCTTGGCTTAGCGCCGAAGTCTGCTTTGCATACCTTATTCAATATGAACCGTTTGTATTGAAGAGATGAACAAATCATGCGCGGCGAATTTTCCCTTGGATTACTGCGGAAGACCATAGCTCTCACTTTGCATACAAGTGTTCTATCTAAAACATTTAAGACGAAGAGCTGCACAAATTCTGATCGACACATTTTCCCTTGTCTTACTGGGGAAGCTGTCGGTTTACATACGCGTGTTCTATCTAATACATTTGCGATCAAGAGTTGCACAAATCCTGCTTGACACATTTTCGCTAGGCTTCCTGGGGAAGCTGTCGGTTTGCATATGTGTGTTCTAAGTAAAACGTTTGCGATGAGTGTTTTATAACCATATTAAACTGCAACTTGGGCGCTATTAATGGAGAGGATGCAAGCAAGGCACGCGGCCATGAAAGTCAAAGGGCTCGCTTCCCAGTGAGCCTGCACGGCGTATAGCTCGCATGCTTCCCAGTGAGCCTGCACATTGGAGTACAACTCACACACCTCTCGTTTAGTCAAGCACATGTCCGCAAAACACCTCCTAGCCATTAAAAGAGTGAGACGTGGCATCACTTGAATGGTTAACAGACCGCACATGATTTAAATTATACAAAATGCCTTTGTTGGCTGTTATTCGAGTGCACCTTCTCTCAAAATGACACGAAAAATAGCACAACATGTCGGGTGCCATTCCATGATAGCATGCCAAGTTTCATGAATTTCATACGAGTTTCGAATTTACTAGAATTTAAAAACAAAGTATCTCAACGTTTTGTTGGCAATCAACAGTGCCCTGGTGTTTGAAATTCATTCCCGTTTCTTGCATGGAACCTGAGAATGCACCCAAGGACACATATTTGATTTTTCAACCAATTTATATGTACTGGAGCATGTGCATGTAGTTCAAATTTGAATCATGCACATAAAATGCCTAGAAAACCCAGTTAATGTATAAAAATGTCCAAACGAACCCCGAAAAATTCCAAAATTTAACACAACACTCGTGTTGTTCTATGTTGACACTAGAATTTTTTGAAAGCAATAAGAGGCAACGGATATCATTTCGTCCCCAAAGGTGGCACGCTCCCTACCGAAACCATTAGGCTTGTTGTGAGAAGCTCTGGTTTGTGAGAAGCTTATACCCAAACCTACCTCAAATGGGACAATTTTTTTACCACGTCATGTTGATGCCGCTCCATGATAGCATGCAAAGTTTCATGAATTTCAGATGAGTTTTGGATTTACTAGAATTTTAAAACCATGTATCTCAATGTTTGCGGCCGAGTGACAGTAGCAGCGTGTTTGACATTCATTCCCATTTCTTGCATGGGACCTAAGCATGCAACCAAGGACACATATTTGATTTTTCAACCAATTTATATGCCTGTAGTTCAAATTTGGATTATGCACATAAATGCACTGAAAAGTCAATTAATGTATAAAAATGTCCAAACAAACCCCGACAAATTCCAAAATTTAACACAACACTCCTATTGCTCTATGATGACACTAGAGAAAAAATTGAAATCAAGAAGAGGCAACGGATATCGTTTCGTCTAGAAAGGTGAAACGTTCCCTACCGTAACCATGAGGCTTGTTGCGAGAAGCTCTAGTTTGTGAGAAGCTTATACCCCAACCTGCCCCAGATGGGACAATATTTTTACCACTGCATGTTGATGCCGTTCCATGATAGCATGTCAAGTTTCATGAATTTCAGACGAGTTTTTGATTTACTAGAATTTTAAAACCATGTATCTCAATGTTAGCGGGCGTGCGACGGTGGCAAAGTTGTTTGACACTTATTCCCATTTCTTGCATGGGACCTAAGGTTGCAACCAAGGACACACATTTGATTTTTCAACCCGTTTATATGCACTGGAGCATGTGCATGTAGTTCAAATTTGAATTATGCACATAAACGCATAGAAAACTCAGTTAATATATAAAAATGTCGAAGCAAACCACGAAAAATCCCAAAAAAGGACACAACACTCCTGTTGTTCTACGTTGACACTAGAAATCTTTTGAAAGCAAGAAGAGGCAAGAGAGATCGTTTCGTCCACAAAGGTGACACGTTTCCCTGCCGGAACCATGAGGCTTCATGTGAGAAGCTTATACCATAACCTACCCCAAATGGGACAATATTTTTTACCCCAGCATGCTGATGCCATTCCATGATAGCATTCCAAGTTTAATGAATTTTAGACACATTTTAGATTTACTATAATTACAAAAGCAAGCACCTCAATGTTTGCTGGAGAGCCACGGTACTGTGCTGTTTGAAATTCATCCCCATTTCTTGAATGTGACATAAGCATCAACCCATGGGCACATATATCATTTTACAACCCATTTTGGTGCACCGGATCATGTGCATGTAGTTTAATTTTGAATTGTGCACCTGAAATGCCTAGAAAACCAAGTTAATGTATAAAAGTGTCTAAACGAACCCTGAATAATTTCAATTTTTTTACGACACACATATAGTTGCATGTTCACTGCAGGTAAAAGTTCTAGCAATTCAAACACCATCCATTGCAACTGTGACCCCATTATGTAATTCAAATCAATATGAAAAATCAAGTAGATCGCACACAGTTTATTATCACCAACCATGTGAGATGTAGCACAAAATATCTTGGAGCATCGCCGGAGTATAGTACGCATGCGGCTTACGCGAGAAGGTGCGTTGGCTACAGTCCACAGCCGATGTGTCAAGCACACTAGCTCGCTCCCCAAATATCATTTCACTATTCAATCATCGCCAGTGAAAGATGGGGAGGTGGACCCGCTTCGTGAGGGCAACTTCGGCGGTCCACCCGGCGAGAGCGCGACTGCAGCTGCCAGGTGTATGCCAACAAGCTTCATGAGCACGGCCGCAATCGGCAACCGGGCGTCCAAGGCAGCCCAAACGACCGTTGTTGCTTCTCAGGTGGCGGCAGCAACATCTGCCTCGGGGACATCAACAGGCGAGAGCGGCACAACATCTGCCTGTTCTGAAGCGGCAGCCTTAGACCTGATGGAGGCCGCCCACGACCATGTCGAGGCCACCCACGCCCAGCTCAGGGCGGTCACCACACAAATAGAACGAACCTTCTCCGATAATGGCCGGCAACCCACAACTGAAGAGTTGGCAATCGCCGAGAGCGTTCGAGCAGCCGTCCGTTCTTTCATGGCATACCTTGCCACGACGAAGCCCGCCCAAGCCCAGATCGCGGCCGCCCATGTAGCTCGTGGCAGCCTATTCCAAAGATATGGCGGATGCGGATGGCGAGATGCTTGCCGAGTATGGTGCGATGGATGCCATGGAGCGCCTTCCCCAGGAGATCATCGGGTGCAAGCTGGACATGGAGGAGGCGGCGGAGATCGACGAGCACCATCTGTAGTAGTACTCTTTGTTTTATTTAATTAAGAGCGATGGTCTTTAATTTGTTAGAGTAATGTTTAGGTTAGCTAGCTCTGTTTAATTGCTGAAATTGCTTGATTAAGAAGTGTGGGTGTGTTGTAGTCTTCATTGTGTACCCAAATTATGCAATGACATGGATGGCCACTGTAACCAGGGAAATTCGAACCAAAATTTTTCACGTTCAAACTCATCACACACGGGTTAAGGTATATGAATCGTTTGTGATGTTCACATGTCATACACAGTGCTGAATAAGGGACCGTGTCTGATGACACTTTGCGCGCCAGTTTTTTCGCTGAACCGATTCAAATTTTTTGGTTTCCGCGGAAATATCTACCTCCCCGCCCCCCTTACCAAAAGCCACATTTCCCCTGTTCCGCCTTCCTTTCCAAGTTAAAACATTCACTCCTTGCTTGCAGCGCCGCCTCCTCGCCGGTGACCCTCCTTCATGTTGCTCAGCTTCTTCTATCGAGGAAGGTAATCCACACTCAGCCCCCATCCGCCTCCTCCTTCCACGTCTGACATGCCCCGACCGTCGGCGCGACACCTTCCATCCAAATCACCGACCCCTCCACCAAATAAGCGCCGCCCTAAGCTATGGTGCACGCAGTATAGCCATGAGCTCAAGGAGCATTTGGCAGCGGAGAAGCAAATCGCAGCCGCGCGCGCGGATGATCGAGGTCGCGATGGCTACCATTCGTGCCAACCCCCAGATCTTGGAGGAGCACCTCACAGTCGAGTCCACCATTGAAACCTCGCGCGCCGACGCCGCGACGTGGTTGGCTGCTTTAAATGATAGTTTGTGGCGTTTTCTCGAGGCCACCCTCGGTTCCTTCGACGAAGACTACGAGGTGTTTTCCCAGTGTGACCGTGCTTACCTCAACTCCAGAGCCAACAGACTCGTGTCCGGAGTGGCTCAGGCAACTCACCACTACGACGAGGGCACCCACGATGCGGAGGTCTTGACCTCTTCCATTTCCAAGGGGCCAATCATCAGTAATATCTCCGATGATGAGGAGTAGCTTGTCTTATTAGCTCACTATAAGGACCCATGTTCAGTTTGCTAGCTACTGCCTTTCCTTAACAAATTCTGGTGAATTGTCCAATCTACTTTTACCATGCAATCTGTTACTCTAGTGTATATGTTATATATGTCGTGTAATGTGGCGTTCACTTATTAACTATTTGGTTGATTAGTTGTCGTGTTCAGTTAACTGTTTGGTTCAATTTTGCAAATGTGATGTTCAATTTTTCAGGGTGTAATTTTGTATTGTCTTCATTGTGAGAAATAAATCAAATTTATGTTTATAAAATACATGAGAAACAAATACAATTGCTATATTTCCAAGTTGCCAAGTATGCTTGGTTTGGTTAACTATCTGATCTTCAGTATGTTATACATTGTGCAATGTGGTGCTCAGTTAACGTTTGGTTCATTTGTTGTGGTGCTTAGTTAACTATTTGGTTCAATTATGCAATGCAATGTTCAATTGTTGTGGGTGCATTCTGTTATTGTATATCATGTGAGAAATAAATCGAATTTGGTTGTACTAAATACATGAGAAACAAATACAATTGCTATATTTCCAAGTTGTTAAGCATGCTTGGTTTGGTTAACTGTCTGATCTTCTATTAGGAGTATGTTATATTGTGCAATGTGGTGCTCAGTTAGTGTTTCATTCATTTGTTGTGGCATTTAGTTAACTACTTGGTTCAATTCTGCAATGTGATGTCCAATTGTCATGGGTAAAATTTTGTATTGTAGTACATGTGAGGAATAAATCGAATTTGGCTGCACTTAATACATGAGAAACATATACAATTGCTGTATTTCCTAGTTCTTAATCAAGATTGGTTTGGATAAATGGGTTTTCCATGTGGCTTGAATTAATCTGATGAATCTACAATGTGCTTATTTTTCATCAACATATTTTACTAATAGCATGCGAACCCTTACTTAACCTGATCACTAACTACCTTATATGTGTTGCAGGGAAACAATGGGAAGCACTGAGGTTTATAATCGAGGTTTGCACATGCATGGTCCTTTGTCTAATAGCACATTATTGTGCAATTGCAGGAACCATTCTAATATTTAGGTTTTTAACAATTTGTTCTTGCACATGTAGGTCCTTCTCTCAGAGGTTTTGACCCACTTTTCGACCCTTTTTGCATATGGGAAAATGAGTTGTCCATGAATATCAGCCAAGTCAATAAACTCATAAAGATTGTGAGGATAGAGAATTAGCGACAAAAAAACATAGGGATCCAAATCAGGCCCTTACAAAGCAACGCATAAACTAGGGTTTAAGCTTCTGTCACTCTAGCAACCCATCATCTACTTATTACTTCCCAATGCCTCCCCCTAGGCCCAAATAATGGTGAAGTGTCATGTAATCGACGTTCAGATAACACCACTAGAGGAAAGACAACATACATCTCATCAAAATATCGAACGAATACCAAATTCACATGATTACTTATAACAAGACTTCTCCCATGTCCTCAGGAACGAAAGTAACTACTCACAAAGCATGTTCATGTTCATGATCAGAGGGGTATTGAATAGGGATAATTGAAATTGTGCCCTTAGTTGTGTCCCACTCGACTGATTTGCCCCTAATTTTGAAAAACCCGCGGTCTTGCCCAAGTGCATTTGGTTCCCTTGTGTTTTTGCCCTTCCGTCTCAATTCCGTCCAGTCAAAGGCGTTTGAATGTTAGGCGGACATTTTTTGGACCATTTTGCCCTTGCAGCTTGGCGCTTCCCTAGCCAACCACCACCACTACGGCCTGCTGTGGCCCAAATCTGGCCCTCCCGGCCTAGCTCCTTCCTCTTTCTCATGGGTTCTCTCTCTCCCGTAACTCCTCTCTGCCTATCAGATGTGTAGAGCACCACCACCGCCGCCCTTGGAGTTCACCTCCATCGCCGGATCTTCTACACCGCCTCGGCCACATCCCCGCAATTCCTCACCGTTCTCGTCGTTGGAGCACCCACTCCTCGCCTCTCTGCCTCGTAGCCACACTGGAGCCCTGCATCGCGCGACGCTACAAAGGTCGTCGGCCAGCTAGGTGGCCGAGGTAGGTGGCCGGAGTGCCCGCGCCTCCCACAGTCGAATCCGCCGGAGCCACCAAGACAAGGTGGATCCAGGGATGGCGGCACAGATCATGGGGCATGGGGTAGTGAAGCAATGCAGGGGAGGCCAGGATTGGCGCGGGGCATGGGGGCACGACAGAGATAGCGGATCCGGTCGGGAGGTATCAACTGGACTGGATCCAGATGGATGGAGGTCGGGGAGGGACTGGCGGCTGCCGGTGGGGCGCAGGGCACCATGGCCAGGATGGAGGTCAGGGAGGAAGAATATAGGAATAGGGAAGCCTTTTTTGTTTTGTATTTAATTGGGTCCCACATGTAAGTGTAACATGTTGTTTTCTTTGATTTTTAACTGAACTTGTAAGGAGGGACAAAATGGTCCAGAAAAATGCCTCCCTAACAGTCAAACGCCTTTGACTAGATGGAATTGGGACGGAAGGGCAAAAACACAAGGGAACCAAACACACTTGGGCAGGACCACGGGTTTTTCAAAATTAGGGGCAAATCAGTCGAGTGGGACACAACTAAGGGCATAATTTCAATTATCCCTATTGAATAGCATTAAGGATATGAACATATGATCTTCCACCGAATAAACCAACTAGCATCAACTATAAGGAGTAATCAACACTACTAGCAACCCACAGGCACCAATCTGAGGTTTTGAGACAAAGATTCGAATACAAGAGATGAACTAGGGTTTGAGAGGAGATGGTGCTGGTGGAGATGTTGATGAAGATTGACCCCCTCTCAATGAGAGGATTGTTGGTGATGACGATGGCTTCGATTTCCCCCTCCCGGAGGGAAGTATCCCCGAGAGAACAGCCCTCCCGGAGCTCTAGATTGGTTTCGCCCAGGCTCCGCCTCGAGATGGCGGCGCTTTGTCCCGAAAACCATCTTATAATTTTTTCCAGGTCAAAACACATCATATAGCAGAAGATGGACGTCGGGGGCCCTCTAGGGGGACCACAAGGTAGGGGGCGCGCCCGGGGGGTGTGGCGCGCCCCCACCCTTGTGGATGGCTGGTGGCCCCCCTCTGGTGCTTCTTTCGCCCAATATTTTTTATATATTCCAAAAATATTATACGTGAAGTTTTAGGACTTTTGGAGTTGTGCAGAATAGGTATCTCAGATTTGCTCCTTTTCAAGCCCAGAATTCCAGCTGCTGGCATTCTCCCTCTTCATATAAACCTTGTAAAATAAGATAGAAAATGCATAAGTATTGTGATACAATATAATGTGTAATAACAACCCATAATGCAATAAATATCAATATAAAAGCATGATGGAAAATGGACGTATCAACTCCCCCAAGCTTAGACCTCGCTTGTCCTCAAGCGAAAAGCCGATATCGAAAAATATGTCCACATGTTCAGAGATAGATGTGTCGTTAAAAATAAAATACGGACATGAGGGCATCATGATCATCTTTAGGAAAGCAACATAAATTGTCATATATGTTCTTATGTTAAAGTAACAATTCATTCACAAGGTAAAGTATGAATCAGAAACTTCATGTATAGCTAACAAATTATGATCTCAGTCATTGAAGCAATTGCAATTTATCATACACCGGAAAGAGTCAAATATAAGAGCTTTTCAGCAAGTCCACATACTCAACTATCATTTAGTCTTCCATAATTTCTAACACTCAGGCGATATTAATGAGTTCAATGTTTCAACCGGACATAGAGAAAGATAGGGGCTTATAGTTTTGCATCCAAACGATTTACCTCAAGGGTAATGTCAACAATAATGGTTCATGGATGTCTACATCCGCATATATATATATATATATATATATATATATATATATATATATATATATATATATATATATATATATATATATATCTTGATCTAGCTCCAACATCTTGCCAAAGGATAAAAGTAAAAAGGGAAGGTGATGATCACCATGACTCTTGTATAAGGATATGAGATAAAAATAAAAGATAGGCCCTTTGCAGAGGGAAGCAGAGGTTGTCATGCGCTTTTAGGGTTGGATGCACAAAATCTTAATGCAAAAGAACGTCACTTTATATTGCCACTTGTGATAATATGGACCTTTATTATGCAGTCTGTTGCTTTTATTTCTTCCACATCACAAGCTCGTATAAAGATTATTTTCTTCACACTAATAGATCATACATATTTAGAGAGAAATTTTTATTGCTTGCACCAATGACAACTTACTTGAAGGATCTTACTCAATCCATAGGTAGGTATGGTGGACTCTCATGGCAAAACTAGTTTAAGGGATGTTTGGAAGCACCAGTAGTATCTCTACTTGGTGCAAGGAATTTTGGCTAGCATGAGAGGGAAAGCAAGCTCAACATGTTGGAGGATCTATAACAATATAACTTCTGTTAGGATGTAAGAAGACATAACCCATTATGTTCTCTTCCTTGCCCAACTTCAACTTTTTAGCATGTCATAATTTAATGAGTGCTCACAATTATAAAAGATGTCCAAGATAGTATATTTATATGTGAAACCTCTCTTTCTTTATTACTTCCTATTAATTGCAACAATGACCAAAACTATATTTGTCAACAATCAACAACTTTTATTCATCATACTCTTTATATGCGAAGTCATTACTTCACATAAGATCAACATATGATCTTTATTTATTTCTTTTTATTCTCTTATTTTCTGTATTTAATAATTCCCTCAAGATCATAACAACATAGCAAAACCCTCAACTCAAAACTATTCTTTATTATATAACTCGAGGACTCGATTACATAGATAGAGATCAAAGCAAAACTCAAAGCTAAATCATACTAAAAACTTTATTCTACTAGATCAAGATAAAACCAAAAGGATCTAACTAAGAAAAATGATAAAGATAAAGGTGTGATGGTGATACGATATCGGGGCACCTCCCCCAAGCTTGGTAGTTTCCAAGGGGAGTGCCCATACCCATGTATTTATGATTCTTTCTTCGGAGGCGGTGATGGAGGAGTTGTTGATGAAGTATGATTGTCATCCATTTTCCATGGCATAGGCTCTCCATCATAGAAGGATGAACGAGTGTCCGGAATCCTCAAATCTGCAGCCAAACTCATCCTTTTAAATCTGTATTCATACTCACAATTTTGGTTTTGTAGGTCATAGATCTGGGCTTGGAGATGCTCGTTTTTCTCTTGAAGCTTGAAGATGATCTTCCCAATGTGCTTGGCGTCCAGCTTGTGATTACTAGTGAATTCCGCAATCATCATGTGGTTGGCGTTAAGTCCACGCTTTACCATCCCATGGCACTTGAAAACTTGTTGTTCCATTGCTTCGAGTCTTGTCTCCATGCTTCCGGTCTTCTTTGGCCCCTCAACATCGCAGATGTGCAGCACCCCCTCACACATCTCAATGGTTTAAGGGTGCTGCAGCACCTCCGCAAGGTAGGGGTTGATGACCTTCTCGAAAAACTTGTCATTGGGGGAGCTTGGAGACTTCATGGCGATCTAGATCTGTCAGAAAAACAACTCGAAATAAAAACAGAAGATATTGTCGTGGTACTGGGGTCAAAACCTTCGGGAGATTATATAATGAATTTTTACTAACAGAAAGAAGTATTGTGCAAGAAAACGGAGTCCGGGAGGCACACGGGGTGGCCACAAGGTAGGGGGGCCGCCCAGGGGGTAGGGCGCACCCTCCACCCTTGTGGCTGCCCCATGTCTCTTCCATAGTAGTTTTAATTTTCCTAATTTTTTAAATATTCCAAAACGGAGAAAAAATGCTGTTTGGAACGTTTTGGAGTCGTTTACTTACCATATGTGACGCCCCGAGACCGATGCGCCAGGTGTCATCCTCTTATTCGCCGTCGTTGCCATGTCAATTGCTTGCGTGTTGCATCTTGGCATGTAGTCATGTGCATTGCATCCTCATGTTTTCAAAACTTGCATCCGATCTGTTTTTCCGTTGTTCGTTTCGGGATCTGACACTCTCACATGCACCCGTTGCACCTCTCAAATCTTGTTTCGTGAGCGGGAGAAAAATGTTCTCAGAATGGGCCAAGATTTGTCGAGTGGCCTTGGTATATCATCGGTAGACCACCTATCAAATTTCGTTCCATTTGGAGGTCGTTTGATGCCCCAACGGTTAACCGCATTGACCGAAAACCCCCTTCTCTTTGCAGCCCAGCACGCCCCCACAACAGCCCACTAGGCCATCTAAACCCTCTCCATGTTCTTCGCTGTTGGATCACGATCGCGTGGCCGAAAACCGCACCTCATTTGGACTCTCCTAGCTCCCTCTACATATAAATAGGCTCCCCTCCGAAATTTCGGATGAAACCCTAGCTTCTTCCTCCTCCGCGCGCCGGACATGTCCACCCCGCCGCCGGACGTGTCCACGCCACCTCCCGCCGCCACGCGGCAGCTCCCCACTGGCCACCGCCCTGCACCCACTTCCCCCGCCGCCATCTCCCATTGCGGGCCCGCGGAGCCCAGGACAGGCCCGCCCGGGCTCGACTGCCGCCGCCCGTCCGGCCGCGCCTCCCGCATGGTCCCTCCGGCGCTCGTCCTCCCGGCCTTGTCGGATCTCGCCGCCGGTATGCCCTGTCGCCGCCCGGCCTCTGCCTTCCCTGCTAGTGGCCCAGGCTTGTCCCGCCGCTCGAGCGTGCTCCGCCACCTCGCCCCTGCTCGCCTCCACTCCGGCCGCCACGCCGCCCCACCGGCCAGATCCGGCCGGAGGTCGCCAGATCTGCCATCCCACCCGTCCCCTGTGGCCCCGCCATCACCATCTCACGCCGGCGCCGTCGTGGCCTCGTCCCGCTCAGGATCAAGGGCGATGAGCGCTGCCGACCGCAGTATCTCAACAATTTTGGTGGTATTTATCGCCATCATTTGATGATCGTAGAAGAGTTCCTCTAAATTTTGTCCGTTCTATCGACTATTCATCATTCAAGCTTAATGCTATCCTTCAAATTGTTCGGATCGTGATAAATTATCTCGATACACATCCGGAGATTTTCATGAATTCTTTCCATTGTGATCCTCCAAAGGTCATCATTTTAGAAGATTTCTTCGTGCTTAGTTTTCAGCTTCGTCCTCCAAATATTCTCAATTGATGCCTCTTCGTTCATCTCCGTATTCTTCCGGTGCTTCATTCAAGTGGTCTTTAGTCAGTTCTTTTCCGGTGTTATCATATAAGTTGTTCATTTTTCCAATCCTACCGGTGGTTCATGAAGACTTTTTCGAGTTTTGTACTATATCCCTCTTTAATCAATTTCAACGTGAATAAGTGGTATGCCAATCCATTGCTTCACATCAATTTAATTGATGGAGGATAAGCATAACATAATTCTTATTCTTCAAGTTGATTGAATCCTTTTCTTCGGAATTTGTTCTTCATGGATAAATTCTAATCCCAAGTGTTTGCATCTTTTCTTTTCCGGAGTTCAAAGATTTCTCAGCTATCTAGTCGGAACATCAGTCTAAATAATCGCAAAGCTTTAATCGTACTCTCTTCATCCTTCATTCCATCTCATCATCTTTTGTTAGCGGAGTTCTTCATGGTGGTTCATCATGATTTAATTCATTCGTCAAGTTTTCATCTATAATTCATGTGGAGCAACTCAAGTATTCCTCTTCTTGCATCTCGAAGTGCAAATAATCCTCCGTATTCTTTTGAAGTGGAGTTTTGCATTTCTTCGTTCTTATCAGCTAATCAATCTTTAGTAGTGGTAGAAATTCACCTCAAGTTTGAGATGTTTTTCATAAGTACACAACAAGCTTATTCTTTTGTTATTGATTTTACAACAACTCCATTCAATCCTTCCTTCTAGGATGCGTTCAATTTCATTCGTGGTGAAAGTTTTCATCTTCTTCTCCGTTCTTTTCATTACACTCTTTCAATTCTTCCGGAGGAATTGTGTTGTTTCTCGTCAAAGATCAGTGAATCTTGTCAAGATCATATTCTATTCCTTCCATGTTCAATCGGTGTGCTATCCAAACTCTTTCATTTTGTCCCGTGGCTATCTCGTGATACCGGTGCAGTTTCATATCCTTTTTGGGTCGTTAAGATCTTGATTCTTGTCTTTCTACCGCCAAGGTTCTTGTAATGTTCCTTGTTCCTGTTTTGTAGTGGAGCTTCTCAATCTCGTTCATCTCTGTTGTATTCTTCCTTTCAAGTGGCTCAACCTCTCTAGGTTCTTTGGTTTCACCTTCGTCCTTTTTCTCCTACATCTCGTTCCTAAGATCTCGGGACACGATCTCTTGTTAGTAGGGGAGTGTTGTGACGCCCCGAGACCGATGCGCCAGGTGTCATCCTCTTATTCGCTGTCATTTCCATGCCATTTTCTTGCGTGTTGCATCTTGCCATGTCATCATGTGCATTGCATCCTCATGTTTTCAAAACTTGCATCCGATCTTTTTCTTTGTTGTCCATTTCGGGATCCGACACTCTCACATGCACCCGTTGCACCTCTCAAATCTTGTTTCGTGAGCGGGAGAAAAACATTCTCGGAATGGGCCAAGATTTGTCGAGTGGCCTTAGTACATCACCGGCAGACCGCCTGTCAAATTTTGTTCCATTTAGAGGTCGTTTGATGCCCCAATGGTTAACCGCATTGACCGAAAACCCCCTTCTCTTTGCAGCCCAGCACCCGTCCACAACAGCTCACTAGCCCATCTAAACCCTCTCCATGTTCTTCGCCGTTGGATCATGATCGCGTGGCCGAAAACCGCACTTCATTTGGACTCTCCTAGCTCCCTCTACCTATAAATAGACCCCCCCCTGAAATTTCGGATGAAACCATAGCTTCTTCCTCCTCCGCGCGCCAGACATGTCCACCCCGCCGCCGGACGTGTCCGCGTCACCTCCCACCGCCATGTGGCAGCTCCCCACTGGCCACCGCCCCGCGCCCACTTCCCCCGCCGCCGTCTCCCACCGCAGGCCCGCGAAGCCCAGGGCAGGCCCGCCCGGGCCCGACCGCTACCGCCCGTTCGACCGCGCCTCCCGCATCGTCCCTCCGGCGCTCGTCCTCCCGGCCTCGCCGGATCTCGCCGCCGGTGTGCCCTGTCGCCGCCCCTCTTTGCCTTCTTCGCCGGTGGCCGAGCCTCGTCCCGCCGCTCGAGCGTGCTCCACCGCTTCGCCCCTGCTCGCCTCCACTCCGGCCGCCGCGTCGCCCCACCGGCTAGATCCGGCCGGAGGTCGTCGGATCTGCCGTCCCGGCCGTCCCCTGTGGCCACGCTGTCACCACCTCACGCCGGTGCCGTCGTGGCCTCGTCCCGCTCGGGATAGAGGGCGATGAGCGCTGCCGACCGCAGTGGCTCCCCGCGTGGGCCCCGTAGCCCACGGCCCATCTCCGGCCTCGTGGGCCCCTTTGCCCAGGCCGACCCAGTCCAAGGCCAGCTCCAGGCCTGCCTCTCTCCCCGTCTGGGCCGAAGCCCTAGGTGAGCAGCCGCAACTTATCCCTCGCCCGATGCATTGTTTACAATGTTACGCCCGTCAATTTTTATATAGAAAAACTGCTATGTCCCCAGTTTATCATATCATGTATGCATATTGTGAGGGCTATATCTTTTTGCATGTTGATCCAAATGTAGCGTATGATATGTCAAAATTTTCGTCTCTCTGTGCTCCACATGATGGTTGCGTTTGCATACATATTAGGATGCATATAGCCATGTTTATCTCTGTTGCAAAAGTGCTAAGTGATGTTAACTGCCGAAACTTGATATAACTTGCTAATTTGTATTTTTCATATCTTTTTGTGTGATTTTTGTTTGAGCATCATGTCAACATGTTTTAGGAGCACAATCATGTCATATTTGTTGTGATGCAATACACTTTTAATGATATGCCTTGTGGTGAGTGGAACAAGCTTGTAAAGTGGCCTACTTGCTGTTTGTTGTTTTCTGAGACTTGTTGAAAACTGCTAAGTCTGAAACTGTTATATTCTAATGGCATGTTTGCTTGACGCTACACTCAAGTCCATGCATATTTTGGAATCTCTAGTGACCATGTCTTGAAGTCCATTTTATGCTCTATCCATCCATGCCCTTGTTTGAAATTATAAGTTGCTGTAGCATGTCTCTGTCTTGCTCTCAAGTTGCTATATAATGTTTCTGTCAGCCTGTTATCAGTAAGTTTAGTTTTGCCATGTGTAGATAGTGTTCTATGCATCCTATGACCATGTTATTGTCATGAGTAGCTTCATAAACATATCTTCTTGCTGTTGGTTATATTCACATGCCATGATATGCTTTGAGATGAGTTGCACAAGCCTGCAAATATGCCTACTTGTCATCGTTGCTGCCATGTTTAGTTTATTTCACTAAGTCTGAGAATCTGCTATATCATGTTTGCATCTTGTTTTGATGAATGAGATGAACTTGTTGCTCCCATGTAAATGCCATCTTGTATTCCTTGAGCTCCATGTTCTGTTCTAGCATGCCATGCTTTTGCTTGCCATGTTCTTGTGTTGTAGCTTAATTATTTCTTGCCTCCAACATGCCAACATATTAACTCTGTTCATGTATATGCTCTATTTTCCACTAAGTCATAATCTGTGATATAAAGTTTGCATGTTGCCCTGATCATGTTGGTTTATTGTTCATGCCTATGGACCTGATACTTGATGATATTGGAAGCATGCTATCTTTACTGTGAGTTCATGCCATGCTTATGCCTATCTTGAACTTGTAGCATGTTGTTTTGATGCTTGTGATATGCCTAGTTGCTGTTGTGGACAGCTTGTCCTTTAATCTTGTTTCGTGTGTATGTGTTGATCCGTTGCTCCGTTTTGAGCATGCTCTATATGAAACTTGCTGATGCATCATGTCATGTTGTATCCATGTTTTGAGAGTGTGTGCTTCATGAATGAATGCATTTTGCATCTTGCCATGTGTATCTTGTTTTGCTCATATCTTCTAGGCCATAGCTCCGAATTAAATGAACTTTATATATAACTTGACTAGAATTTCGTGTAGATCATCATGATGCATCTTAACTTGCTGTTTAACAACTCTAACTTAAGGTTTGTTCAGATCTGGACTAATTTCGAAATTTGCATACGAGGACTTACCGGAATTGTTATATGTTGTTTCCGGCCTCATTTAAACTTGCTTTGTTGCGTGTTCTTGTTGGATCATCTCTTGTCATGAGTTTCATCATGTAGCCTTGTCATGCATTGTGGTGTGTTTACCATATTGTTTGCTTCTTCTCGTTAGTTCCCGTTTCGTTGCGGTCATGGGGATTCGTTCGACTACACTTGGTTCGTCTTCGTGGCTTCGTCTTCTTCATGGACTCGTTCTTCTTCCTTGCGGGATTCCAGGCAAGATGACCATCACCTTGGATCTCATTACTATCATTGCTATGCTAGTTGTCTCGATGCTATCGCTATATGTCGCACTGCCTATCTATTGTTGTCAACCTCTCATTATTGCCATGAAACCTCTAACCTTTGACACCATCCCAGCAAACCATTGTTTGGCTATGTCATCGGTCACTCAGCCCCTCTTATAGCATTGTTAGTTGCAGGTGAAGATGAAGATTGCTCCATGTCAGATCTTGGATTTGGAATATCACAATATCTCTTAATTGTATTAATGCACATATATACTTGGCAATGGGTGGAAGTCTTAGCCTTTTGCTTGGTGTTTTGTTCCACTCATGCTGCCTTAAGAACAGATAAACCGGTGTTATGTTCCTTGATTTTTCGTTCCTAACACGGTTGGGGGTTATGGGACCCCCTTGACAGTTCACTTTGAATAAAACTCCTCCAGCAAGGCCCAACTTTGGTTTTACCATTTGCCATAACTAAATAACTTGCATAGGGACTTTTCGGACCCCGAGGACTTATTTTACATCCCGGGCCAATGCTCCTCATGAGTGTTGGTCCAAACCGAGCAGCCTGCGGGGCCGCCTTGGGGAAACCCGAGGTATCTGGTTATACCCGTAGCTTGACCTATCCGGACGTGGCCTGAGACGAGATACGTGCGGCTACTATCAGGGTGTAGGCACGCCGGGAGGTCTTGCTGGACTTGTTTTACCATTGTCGAAATGTCTTGTGCACCGGGATTTCGAGTCTGATCGGGTCTTCCCTAAGATAAGGGTTTTTTTACCTCTGCTGACCATGAGAGCTTGTGATGGGCTAAGTTGGGACACCCCTGCAGGGTTATGATCTTTTGAAAGCCGTGCCCGCGGTTATGTGGCAGATTGGAATTTGTTAATGTCCGGTTGTAGAAAACTTGACAAAGGATCCGAAATAAAATACACCAATCGCGTGAGTAACCGTGACCGTCTCTTTTCATTCTGAGAAGAGAACACGGCAGGGTTATGTTTGACTCATAGGTAGTTCAGGATCACTTAGCGATCATTACTAGTTTGCGACCGTTTGCGTACATGCTCATCTTATTCTTGTACTCGTAAGTTAGCCACCATACAAAGCTTAGCCGCTGCTGCAACCTCACCACTTAATCTCTCCATACCCATTAAGCTTTGCTAGTCTTGATACCCATGTTTATGGGATTGCTGAGTCCTCATGGCTCACAGATACTACCACAACAGTTGCAGGTGCAGGTTCCCGATGACTTGACGTGAGAGCGATGTTTACTTGTGTTGGAGTTCTTTCTTCTTCTTCTTCTTCTTTGCCGATCTTGGGATAGGTTCCTGGTCGGCAGCCTGGGATAGTAGGATGGATGTCGTGTGCTTTCATGTGTTTTCAACCGTAGTCAGATGTTTTGTATATGATGTGTTGTATTCATGTGACAATTGTATGACTTGTTGTATCCCCATCTATTTATGTAATGGTACGATATAATTATATCCATCTTGCTAAGTGCCCGAAATGCGGTTGTGCCCCAATCACGAGGTTATAACGTGATCGGGATAGAATCGCATCTTGGGCGTGACACCGTACCGCATACCTATTCCTTTTTGGAGTCTGAAACGTTCTGGAAAGTGTCCCTTATGTACTCCTCAGGTGTCGTGGTGTCAATTATATTGGTCTCAACATTTAAAGGAGTACCTGAGATATAGTATTTGATTCTTTGACCGTTTACCACATTCGGATTTGTGCCTTTGGCGTTGTTAATTTTGATGGCATCGGAACGATAGACCTCCTTGATAATATAAGGGCCTTCCCATTTAGAGAGAAGTTTTCCTGCAAAAAATCTTAAACCTGAGATGTATAGCAAAACATGATCACCTACGTTAAACTCCCGTTTTTGTATCCATTTGTCATGGCATCTTTTAACTTTCTCTTTAAATAACTTGGCATCCTCATAGGCTTTGGTTCTCCAGTCATCGAATGAGCTAATGTCAAATAACATCTTTTCACCAGCAAGTTTGAAATCATAATTGAGTTCTTTAATAGCCCAATATGCCTTATGTTCTAATTCAAGAGGTAAGTGACATGCTTTTCCATAAACCATTTTATACAGAGACATACCCATAGGGATTTTATGAGCAGTTCTATAAGCCCATAATGCATCATCAAGTGACCAATTCTTTCTAGATCTATTAACAGTCTTTTGCAAAATTAATTTAATCTCTCTATTGCTCAATTCTACTTGACCACTAGACTGAGGATGATATGGAGATGCAATTCTATGGTTAACATCATACTCCCTCCATCCCAAAATAAGTGTCTTGTGCTTAGTGCAAATTTTTACTAGAACTAGTTCCAAGTCGAGACACTTATTTTGGGACGGAGGGAGTATTTAGCAAGCATCTTACGAAAAGCACCATGAATAAAATGTGAACCACCATCAGTCATTAAATATCTAGGGACTCCAAACCTCGGAAAAATAACTTCTTTAAGCATCTTAATAGAGGTCTTATGATTAGCACTACTAGTTGGAATAGCTTCCACCCACTTAGTAACATAATCAACAACAACTAAAATATGTGTATACCCATTAGAGGAAGGAAAAGGTCCCATATAATCAAAGCCCCAAACATCAAATGGTTCAATGACAAGTGAATAGTTCATAGGCATTTCCTGACATCTACTAATATTACCAATTCTCCGACATTCATCACAAGACAAGACAAACTTACGGGCATATTTGAAGAGAGTAGGCCAATAAAAACCGGATTGTAATACCGTATGTGCAGTTCTATCTCCAGCATGGTGTCCTCCACAAGCCTCAGAGTGACACTTGTGTAGGATCTATTCTTATTCATGCTCAGGTACACAACATTTAATAACACCATCTACTCCTTTATAAAGGTGTGGGTTATCCCAAAAGTAATGTCTTAAATCATAGAAAAACTTTTTATTTTGTTGGTATGTGAAGCTAGGTGGTATAAATTTAGCAACAATATAATTAGCATAATCAGCATACCATGGAGCATTACGAGAAGCATTTACGACAGCTAATTGTTCATCAGGAAAGCTATCATCAATAGGTAGTGGGTCATCAAGAACATTTTCTAACCTAGACAAGTTATCTGCAACAGGGTTCTCGGCTCCGTTTTTATGAATAATATGCAAATCAAATTCTTGTAGCAAGAGAACCCATCTAATAAGTCTATGTTTAGCATATTTCTTTTCCATAAGATATTTAATAGCAGCATGATTGGTGTGAACAGTTACTTTGGAATCAACAATATAAGATCTAAACTTGTCACAAGCAAGAAAACTGCTAATTTTTTCCAGTAGTAGCATAATTTCTCTGGGCACTGTCTAGAGTTTTACTAGCATAATGAATAACATTCAATTTTTTATCAACTATTTGTCCTAGAACAGCACCAACAACATAATCACTCGCATCACACATAATTTCAAAGGGTAAATTCCAATTAGGTGGTTGAACAATAGGTGCAGAAATCAAGGCTTTCTTAAGTATTTCAAATGCTTCTACACAATCATCATAAAAAACAAATGGAACATATTTTTGCAAGAGACTAGTGAGAGGCCTAGAAATTTTAGAGAAGTCTTTAATAAACCTCCTATAGAAACCAACATGACCAAGAAAGCTTCTAATACCTTTGATATCTTTAGGACACGTCATCTTTTCAATAGCATATACTTTAGCTTTATCAACTTCAATACCTGTTTCAGAAATCTTATGCCCCAAGACAATACCTTCATTAACCATAAAGTGGCACTTCTCCCAATTCAAGACAAGATTAGTTTCTTCGCATCTTTGTAAAACTTGATCAAGGTTGCTTAAGAAATCATCAAAAGAAGTTCCGTAAACGGAGAAATCATCCATGAAAACCTCAACTATCTTTTCACAGAAGTCAGAGAATATAGCATTTATACATCTTTGAAAGGTAGCAGGTGCATTGCATAAACCAAAAGGCATATGTCTATAAGCAAAAGTACCGAAAGGCAAGTAAAAGTGGTCTTTTCTTGATCCTATTTTGACACAGGTATTTGGGAGAAACCAGAATGGCCATCTAGAAAGCAAAAATGTGTATGTTTGGATAGTCTTTCTAGCATTTGATCAATAAAAGGTAGAGGGTAATGATCTTTCTTAGTAGCTTTATTCAATTTGCGAAAATCAATTACCATTCTATAACCTGTAATAATTCTTTGTGGGATCAATTCATCTTTATCATTAGGAACAACAGTAATGCCTCCCTTCTTGGGGACACAATGAACTTGACTTACCCACTGACTATCAGCAATATGATAAATAATACCTGCCCCCGGAAGCTTTAGTATTTCATTTCTTACCACCTCTTTCATCTTCGGATTTAATCGTCATTGGTGATCAGCAACTGGTTTAGTATCTCGTTCCAGCTTAATTTTGTGTTGGCATAAAGTGGGACTAAGCCCTTAGGATCATCAAGAATATATCCAATAACATCACGGTGCTTCTTCAGAGTTTTCAATAATTTCTTTTTTTCATGCTATGAAAGTTTAGCACTAATAATAACATGATATACCTTCTTTTCATCTAGATACGCATATTTCAAAGTATCGGGTAATGGCTTAACACTACTGCAGGATGGTCCAAACGCGACACTATGATGAGAGACCCTTCGACGAAACTGTGTGCGATGCCATAATCGCAAACGATGGTGTAAAAAACCATCAAAAAAGCTGCAAAACGTTTGTGATGACGGATGCATCAAACACAGTTCAGATTTTAGATGTGTGTGTGATGCAGGGCATACAGTTCAGTTCAATTAATTGTTTGTGATGTGGAGGAACAAATGAAACGGGCAGCCAGATGATGGTGTGTGCGATATACATCATACGGTTCACTAGGATGAACTGTGTGTGATTAGGCAACACAATGGAAATGGTTCAACTGAACAAGATATGTGTGGTATGCGACAAACAGGTCCATAATCAGAAATGTGTGCGAAGACCAATAATAACACAAACGATTGCTGCTAATAAGCCATGTGATTTGCTCTGTCTATAGAAGAATAACATGTATATACAGATCATTCGCACACACCTCAATAAACAATTGCATGCATTCTAAAGTAGGAGAAACGATCGTCTAGTCATCTACTTTTTGTGACACTCCCGCCACTGCTCTATGGCTCGATCCCTCGTCTGGGGCATGAAGAAGACACTTCCTCATGTCAATGATTCGCATGTACATCTCGTAGCTTGTGTACGCGTCCTTGTCCGCGTACTTGACATGTTCTTCATCCAGTCTTTCATGCCACACATTGTGCCGGGCGTTCTTGTCCTTGTTGCTCTCATTCTTCATCTTCATGTAGTAGGGGTAGTTGATGGCCGATGCGAGGTCAACCAGGGAGTTTAGTTTTTTTTGTCGCTACCCCAGACCTTGTAGTGGTACTGGATGTTGACAAGAGTCGGGAATTTCAAGCCCGAAACCTTGTGCGCTTTTAGATCGTTGGTGGTGTCCACCGTAGTGAAACTATAGTCGGAGCTGTTGATAAACCTGGAGAAATGCTTGCAAGGCCTTGTGGCCAGGTGGTAGTGGTAGACGAGGACGTCATGTCGCACGCACAACTTGGCGACGACAACCTTCTGATCATGCCCGGCACGACCGATGGTGTACTTGAGGTCGAAGCCGACCACTTGGTACTTGTCCTCGGCAACTAACTGCTCCATAGTTTGGATGGAGCTCTCCACCGATATAGGATCATTCGTGTACACCACCAAGAGGGCCTTCCCCCTCACGTGGGTGTCCACTACGTGATGCGTGGTGAACTGTCCGCTGTTGTCGTCGTCGGCCACTGGGAGCGCTATTGGAGCCACGAGGATCGCCATTGAAACCGTCGGGTGTCCTCTGTGTATGTGTCATCGTGGGTGTGCTTATTGTGTCGTGCGACGTGAGAGATGAAGGTAAATGGCCGCAGGAATAAATGGGGGCCGGGTGGCCTGGATTCTTGGCGCGTCCGCATGGCAGTTTTTGCAACGGGTAACTGCATTGTCACGCCGCAGCCGGCGTAACCGCATGCACACGAACATGCGTGATCGAACACTGGCAGCGCGCGTGGAGGGACGAGGGAAGAGCACCCGGAGGGACGCGAGAGCACAGCACGCGCGGCGGGACGAGAGCAGAGCCCACCGCGGCTGCCTAACTGCAAGCAACCACACGCATAGAGCAATTGAACACGCATGAAATGGTTGCCTGCAAGCCGTATATTCTGTGCCATACTTTTCCCTCAAGTTTAACCAACAAAATGTTAATGCATGTTATAAAAATTACATAATCACAAACTATGTTCAAATACGAATCCAACTATATAATCTTTGGCGACATGTGTTCGTATTTTATTAGTTAAATCCTACTTATAAACCAGGACAGGGGTATAGTAGGTAATTAAATCGCAAATGTTTTTTTTATTAATCGTATGTGTACATGGCCTTTCATCCTCATCTCGCACGTCTTGTCACCCCGCTGCCGCAAACGGCTTACAGCGCGAGCTTGCGCAGCGCGCGGGGGCGTTCTTTTGGCTAAACCGTGGCGCTAATGAATCGTCGGTGAGCCCGTTCCCACGCAACCTTGCAGGTTCCCGCGCAAGTTTCCCGCCCGACTCAGTGAAATCCCCCAAAATCCCAATGCTTACCGGCCTGCTATATAAACCCTCACGGCTGGCGAGTCATGCGTCGCATTTTCCCCTCCCTCCCTATAGCTTATCTCGTCTGCTTCTCCCACAATCACCAACGGCACCGGTCCATCGTCATTCCTCAGCCACTCCACCGTCATCAGAGGACATCTCCAGTTGGGAGGTTACACGGCGACGGCGGCGCAGTCCCCGGGGTAGTGTAGTGCGTGTGGCGTCCCTGTTGGGTGGGCGCGGAACACCGACCATACGCTCCGCCGCCACTGCCCATCGACAGCTGTTGCCGGCCGCCGTTGCCGCCACACCACCGTTGCCGCCACACCTCAGTCGAAAGCCAGGGCCATCTCCCGCTCCGCCGCCGCGGCCCGAAGGCAAGAGGTGGCCGTCGTGGCCACCACCTCACTGCCGGCCACCGTGGCCATCACGCGCTCCGCCACCGCGGCTCGAAGACGGGAGGTGGTGCCCGTGGCCGCCACCCCGTCGTCGGCCGCCAGCCCACCGTCGACCGCCGGGGTCATCACATGCTCCGCCACCGCCTCCCGAAGACGGGAGGCGGAGGTGGATGCCCGCATGTGCGTCAGCGACCTTGCGCGCTACACCAAGTTCCTGTGTTGGGAGGAGGAGGAGCGCCTCGTCAAGCATGCAAAGAGCATTACTGCCGTCGTGGCCATGACACACGCCGCCTCAGAGGCGAGGAATCAGAAGATCTATGAGGAGAACCACCGCTTTGAGAGGGGTCGTGTGGAGAGGAAGAGGGCGTTCGAGGTGAGCGCCGCTGAAGGTGCAACTGCGGCAGGCACCGTATTGCAGTTGTCTAGCTCGTTGAAAGGCTCCTCCTCCTCTGCCTCTTACTAAGCGCGCTCGACAGGGGAGAGGCTGCCGGAAGTAGTACAAAGCCCCTCCGTAGTAGTAGTATTTTGGGGCTATTTTGTTCAATTCATCTGACTGTAGATGTGGTGGAATTGTACAACATACTTCAAATTAGCTTGTATATAAAGTAGGACTAGTTATTTCAGTACGTGGTTGGCAACAATTGGTGAAAAGTTTGGTCGGTTCAGCTGTCGAGTTGAACTGTTTGCATAAAGAACGACTGCTTAGTCTATCAATGAAATCTATGCTTAATTACTGAATTTTAGTTGAAAAAAGTTAGATACTGGTAGTGATTTTTAGCTTCATATTTTGACAAATCGTAGTGTTACAAGGTTGACAAATGGCAATGTTACTAGATCAACAAATGTCAATCTTTCCTGTTTGACAAATGGCAACATACCCAATATGACAGATGCAAATCTTAACAAATTGTTTGTAAGTGGTTGCACACGGATCATCCAAAAGAACCGTTTGCATTGAAGAGATGCACAAATCATGCTCTCACTTTGCATACGGGTGTTATATCTTAAACGTTTGTGATCAAGAGCTGCACAAATCCCGCTCGGCACATTTTCCCTTGGCTTCCTGGGGAAGCTGTCGGTTTGCATACGGGTGTTCTAACTCAAACATTTGCGATGAGTGTTTTATATTAAAAAACCATTGACATTTTTTCAAAAGAAAATCGCCAATGGCATCGCGTCGTCGTCGTCGTTCTCGTCCTACGGGACACCGTTGTTGAAGTCTTCAATGCAACACAAAATGTTTTTCACTTGTAAATCAAATATCATGTCAGCGCGTGATCGACAGGCAAGGCGCGGGAGGACGGCAGCTGGCGGCGCTGAGAGGTAACGGTCGACGGCGGCGTCCCATGCCGCTGAGGGGGCACACACATGGGCACGCGCATGGTGGGTGCAGCCAAACGCACGGGGACCGGAGCCGCGGTGGGTGGAGGGGCACGCACAAGCACGCTTCCAGGTGAGCCTACGCAGCGTACAACTCGTACGCTTTCCGATGAGCCTGCGCATTGGAGGACAGCTTGCACGCCTCTCGGTCAGCCTGCGCACCGGACTCCGCTCGCACGCCTCCCGTTCAGTCAAGTAGCTATCTGCACGGCACCTCCTATGGCCATTAAAACAAAGACATGTGGCGTCACATGAATGGTTAACATAACACACACAATTTGAATTATACAAACGTTTGCGATGTTAGAGTGGCACCTATTTGTTTCAAAATGCCTTTGTTGGTTGTTATTCGAGTGCGCCTTCTCTTAAAATGGACACGAAAAATACCACAACATGTCGGGTGCCATTCCATGATAGCATGCCAAGTTTCATGAATTTCAGACGAGTTTTGGATTTGCTTGAATTTTAAAAGAAAGTATCTCAACGTTTTGCCGGCAATCAACGATGCCCTGGTGTTTGAAATTCATTCCCATTTCTTGCATGGGACCTAAGCATACACCCAAGGACAAAGATTCGATTTTTCAACCAATTTATATGCACTGGAGCATGTGCATGCAGTTCAAATTTGAATTATGCACATAAATGCATTGAAAACTCAATTGATGCATAAAAATGTCCAAACGAACCCCAAAAAATCCCAAATATTGACACAACACTCCTGTTGTTCTATCTTGATACGATAATTTTTTGAAAGCAATAAGAGGCAATGGATATCGTTTCATCCCCAAAGGTGGGACGTTCCCTACCGAAACCATCATGCTTGTTGTGGGAAGCTATGGTTGGTGAGAAGCATAGACCCAAACCTGCCCCAAATGGGACAAAAAATTTACCACGACATTTTGATGCCACTCCATGATAGCATGCCAAGTTTCATGAATTTCAAACGAGGTTTGGATTTACTAGAATTTAAAAACCAGGTATCTCAATGTTTGCAGATGAGTGACGATGGCAGGGTGTTTGACATTCATTCCCATTTCTTGCATGGGACCTAGCATGCAACCAATGACACATATTTTAATCTTCAACCAATTTATATGCATTAGAGCATGTGCATGTAGTTCAAATTTGAATTACGCATGTAAATGCATTGAAAGCTCAATTAATGCATAAAAATGTCCAAACGAACCCAAAAAATCCCGGAAATTGACACTACACTCCTGTTGTTCTATGTTGACACGAGAATTTTTTTGAAAGCAATAAGAGGCAATGGATATCGTTTCGTCCCAAAAGGTGGGACGTTCCCTACCGAAACCATTAGGCTTGTTGTGAGAAGCTCTGGTTTGTGACAAGCATATCCTGAAACCTATCCCAAATGGGACACAAAGTTTACCACGACATGTTGATGCCGCTCCATGATAGCATGCCAATTTTCATGAATTTCAGACAAGCTTTGGATTTACTAGAATTTAAAAACCAGGTATCTCAATGTTTGCGGCTGAGTGACAGTGGCACGGTGTTTTACATTCATTCCCATTTCTTGCATGGGACCTAAGCATGCAACCAAGGACACAAATTTAAATTTTCAACCAATTTATATGCATTAGAGCATGTGCAAGTAGTTCAAATTTGAATTATGCACATAAATGCATTGAAAACTCAATTAATGCATAAAAATGTCCAAATGAACCCCGAAAAATCCCAGAAATTGACACCATAGGATGGCAACACATCATTGGATCATAATATGTGGCATAAAGCACCATGTTCAAGTAGGGGGTTACAGTGGGGTGCGGGAGAGTAGACCGCTTAAAAGAGATGAGGAAGGTGATGAAGATGGTGATGTCGATGAAGACGATCACCGCGCTGATGGTTCCCCCCGCGGCATGCCGGCGCCACCGAGGGAGAGGGGGAGAGAGTCTCCCCCTTGTGCTTCCTCCTCAATGCCCCCCCTACATGGGGAGAGGCTCTCCCTCTAGTCCTTAGCCTCCATGGTGATGATGGCCCCCTCTGGCTTCCTCCTCCATGGCCTCCGGTGATGATGGCCCCCTCCGGCAGGGTGCCGGAGAGGGCCTAGATTGATTTTTCATGGCTACAGAGGCTTGCGGCGGTGGAACTTACAGTCTAGGTTTCTTTCTCGAGGTTTGGGTATTTATATGAATTTTTGGCGTCGGTCTCACGCCAAGGGGGTGCCTGATGTGCCCACAAGCCCGGAGCACCCTCCCGGGGGTAGGGCGCGCCTAGAGGGATTGTGGACTCCTCGTCCATTTCCTGGCCCAGCTCTTGTGACTCAGGGTTCTCTTTCGGTCCATAAAAAATCACCTTAATATTTCAGCCCATTCCAAGAACTTTAATTTCTGCACACAAAAATGACACCACGGTAGTTCTGCTGAAAACAGCATCAGTCCGGGTTAGTTCTAATCAAATCATACCAAAGCCATATAAAATTGTTGTAAACATGGCATGAATACTTCATATATTATAGATACGTTGGAGTCGTATCAGCATCTCTAAGCTTAATTATTGCTCGTCCTCGAGTAGGTAAATGATAAAAGAAATAATTTCTGAAGTGTGAATGCTAGATAGTGCATAAATTTGATCAATGATAGTTCCAAACACTTATTCTAGCATCATTATATATTATAAACAGTATCTCATCTCATAAAACTTCTCATGATCAAGTAAAAAGTTGTTCACATGTTAAAGTATAGACCATAAAGTTTCTTGAAAACTAACAAACTATAGTTTTAGTCACCAAACAATTGCAATTCATCTTATTTTCAGGAAGGGTTTATGTGAGAGCTTTGATTTAGCAAATTCCACATACTCAACTATCATATAGTCTTCCATGATTGCTAACACTCAAAGCATATTTTTTAGAACAAATAGCATCCGCCGAACACAAAGAAAGATAGGGGCTTAATGTTTCGCCTCCCAACTTATTTATCATATAGGTAATTGTCAACAATAATAATTCATGATCAAAATATTTGAATGGACATATATGCTTGGATCTTTCCCCGCCACATGATGCTTACCAACTAAAGAATAATTGAGGTTGAACTAAGAAGGAATACTATTGACTCTTGCATATTAGTAAATACATGAAAGTAAAAGATAAGCCCTTCATAGAGGGAAGCATAGGTTGTCATGCGCTTTTTAATTTTGGATGTGCAAACTCTTAATGCAAAGGAACGTCAATTTATATTGCCCCTTGTGACATCAACCTTTATTATGCAGTCCGTCGCTTTTATTTCTTCACCATCACAAGTTCGTACAAAGCTTATTTTCTGTTGCAATAAAAGATCATACATATTTAGGAGCAATTTTTATTGCTTTTTGCATCAATGGCAACTTGCTTGAAGGATCTCATTCAATCCATAGGTAGATATAGTGGACTCTCATGGCAAGAAACTGGGTTTAAGGGTTTTGGACGCACAAGTAGTATCTTAACTTAGTACAAATTTTTAGCTATCAAACTATCCTGAGCAAGCACCACATGTTGGAGGATCTATAACAATATAACTTATATACAAATATACCCAAACATAACTCATTACGTTGTCTTCCTTGTCCAACTTCAACTAATTTGCTGAAGTTTGAAAATAATCAATGGGGCTCACAATCATAGAAGATGTCCAAGATAGTGAAGGAAATATGCTCTAGAGGCAATAATCAAGTTGTTATTTATATTACCTTATATATCATGATAAATGTGTTTTATTCATGCTAGAATTGTATTCACCAGAAACTTGATACATGTGTGAATACAAGGACAAAACATAGTGCCCCTAGTGTGCCTCTACTAGACTAGCTCGTTAATCAAAGATGGTTATGTTTCCTGACCGTAGACATGTGTTGTCATTTGATCAATGGGATCACATCATTAGGACAATGATGTGATGGACAAGACCCATCCGTTAGCCTAGCACTATGATCGTTTAGTTTTACTGCTACTGCTTTCTTCATGACTTATACATGTTCCTCTGACTATGAGGTTATGCAACTCCCGGATACCGAACAACACCTTGTGTGCTATCAAACATCACAACGTAACTGGGTGATTATAAAGATTCTCTACAGGTGTCTCCGAAAGTGTTTGTGGTGTTGGCATAGATCAAGAATAGGATTTGTCACTCAGAGTGTCGGAGAGGTATCTCTGGGCCCTCTCGGTAATACACATCGTAATAAGCCTTGCAAGCAAATGACTAATGTGTTAGTCACGATGTGACGCCCGAAGACCGACGTCCCAGAAGATTCCAGAAGATTCCAGATGTTCCGGGTTCTCCCGTGTGTTTCATTTGTGCTTGTGTTATTTATTTTTTGCATTGCATCATGTCATCATGCCATCATGACATTAATCTTTGCATCTCAACCAAATAAATTGTGTGGACCTTCGGTCCATTTAAATTGAGGGAAGTGTGACTTCTCTTTATAACATATCCTCCTAATATTATGGAGCTATTATTATTAAATTATTCCATTTGTTGGAATTAACCCAGCACACTTGCATATTTTTCCCATGCCTTCTCTTTCTCTTTTCCTTGCCATCAAAACCTTGTCTATATTTCTTTTTCCGTTTATCGAGGTTCCTCCAAAAACCTCAACATTTTTGGACACTTCAATAATCAAGTCTTAGTTCAAACCCATTTGATTTAAATTCAAATAAGTTTGGATTATATCTCGATCATGCCTTTTCTATTTTTCTCGGACCGTGCTCATTTTATGATGCCCGAGAAAATTAGTCCCATGTGCTAACTATTTCCCTAACCCCCCTCCTCATTCTTTTCTTTATTTGGCTTCTGCTAAAAATCAGTCAGAGGAAGAACCAGCCGCAGCTGGCCCAACTGCCACCTCCCTGGCCCATCTCCTCCCTGGCCATCTCAGCCTCCAGGTCCTTTCGGCCCATCTGGCCCAAGCCCTCTCCCCCGTAACCCTAGGCCTGCTGCTCCCCGACCCCAACTCCCCTCGATTCCGCCCGAGCGCCGCCATGCCTCGTTTTCCCTCGATCCCATCGCACTCCCCCTCTCGCCCGAGCACCTCCTCCCTTCGACCAGCAGCGCCGCCCGCGCCTGGCTACTCAGTGCCGCGCCATGGCCCCTGCACCCGCTTCGTCTCGCGCCGTGCCTTCGAGGCATCGCCCCGCGCCCTCCATTTCCAGGCCGCGGCCTCGCCTCCTCCGCGCCAGACCGCCAGCCGCGCGGCCGTCCCCATGACCGGCGCCTCCAGCGCCATGGCCCGCGCCCCCTCCAGCGGCCAGCAGCCGTGCTGTCCGGCGTGCCAAGGCCGACGCCTCCTCCCTTCCCGCGCCAGTCCCGCGCGCCAGGCGCCCCGATCTCAAGCTCGGCCTGCCTCCTCACCCTCCATCTCCAGCGCACACCGGTCGCATCTTCCTCGCCCTCCGGCCTCCTACTGCCCGAGGCCTGCAGCTACCTCCACCAAGGCCGCGCCCCGCGCCCTGCCTCCATCTTCAGTGCCGCCGGCCTCGCCTTTGTTTCGAGCAGGAGACGAGCGCCCGATGCTGCCTCGATCTACATGTCCCCTCGACCAGCTCTCCGCCTAGCTTCACGAGGCCTTCATGCGCCGCCTCCTTGCTGCTGCCTCCGTGAAGCCCGAGTGTTTTTTTTTCTTTTATGTGCATCGGTTTGTGCCAAGTTCAACTGCACCGTGTGTACGACTACATGGAATCGCCTAGTCCAGAGACCGACAAGTTCCACGACGACACAAGACGACGCGACAAGTACCTCTTCGGAGACGGAAACGCCTACGAATCGGAATGACTACTTCCTCTACGACTCGTGTACGACTACTTCCACTACGATCTGGAACCGCCCCGAAACGAACGCTTCGAAGGTATAACCCCGAGACGATGACCCGAGAACGTTTGCTTGTGTTGTATGAGATGTTTCCCTTGTGTGCACCGTGCCCGTTTTGCCTTTTGTCATGTTCCTCGGTCGCCTCATCGCCGACTTGTGGGAACCCGATGACGGGATCACCCCACCTTTCTTCTTGTTCGAATCATTCACGCCACCTTTTCTTTTGCACCGGACTCTCAACGAGTTACCGGTACCGAGATGTTGCCGTTGCATCATTTTCGGATCGTTGCCGTGGCACCCTTTCCTTCCACCACTGCGACAAATACTTCATATCTTCTTCATGTCAACTTTTAATAAACTTGCATAAAACATGATCATGTCATCCGCATCATGTTAACAACATTAATATGTGTGAATTGTTGTTGCTTAAAATTGCTAAACATGCTCATGGGAATTTTTTCCCGGAATTGTTGTTTGTTTTTCCAGCCTCATTTAAATTGCCTAGATAGGTAGTTTGTTTTGCTTCACCTCTTGCCATGTTAACAAACATTTAACCTTGTCTTGTAAATAAACGAGAGTCAACTAAATAAATAACATGTGGTGTTTCGTCAATATGCAACTCGTTGCATATTGAGCTCCACTTAACTTGTAGTACTTGTTTGTGCACTTTACCATGACATGCATATTTAAAGCGGACATGCATCATACTTGGATGTGCATCGTATGCCATGCTTATGATTGTGTGTTTACCGTGTTGTTTGCTTCTTTCCGGTTGCTTCTCTTGTTAGCTCCGGTTTCGTTCCGGAGTTGTGAGGATTCGCTCGACTATGTTGCTCCGTCTACTTCATGGACCCGTTCTTCTCCCTCGCGGAATCCCAGGCAAGATGATCATAACCTTGGATACCTTTACTACCATTGCCATGCTTAGTGTCTCGATGCTATCGTTACATGTCGCGCTACCCATCTTTTATGTCAGCCTCTCCTTGTTGCCATGAAACCTCTAACCTTTGAAACCTTCCTAGCAAAACCACTGTTTGGCTATGTTACCCGCTTGCTCAGCCCCTCTTATAGCGTTGTTAGTTGCAGGTGAAGATGAAGTTCGTTCTAGGAGGGAACTTGTTGTTGGAATATCACAATATGTATCTATTATTATTAACACACCTATATACTGGGCATGGGTGGAAGGCTTGGCCTTTTTCTCGGTGTTTTGTTCCACTCATGCCACCTTAGGCGCCGATAAACCGGCATTATGTTCCTTGATTTTGCGTTCCTTACACGATGGGTGGATGGGGACCCCTTGACAGTTCGACTTTGAATAAAACTCCTCCAGCAAGGCCTAACATTGGTTTTAATTTGCCTCATAATAACTTAATTAATTAATTAATTTGCATAAGGGGGACGCTCCTTGGAGATTCTTTTCTACATAGCAGGGGGCCAGTGCTGATGGTGTTGGTCCCAAATAGAGTCGTGTGCCGCGTCCCCCCTTGGAAACTTGGGGTTTGGCTGCTGTACGCTGTGCTCATCCGGTCGTGGCCTGAGACGAGATACGCGCGGCTACTATCAGGGTGTCGACACACCGGGAGGTCTTGCTGGACTTGTTTTACCATTGTCGAAATGTCTTGTGCACCGGGATGCCGAGCCTGATCGGTTTTTCCTAAGATAAGGGGTGATGATATTATATTTATCACTTCAGCTAATCGTGAGAGCTTGTGATGGGCTAAGTTGGAACACCCCTGCAGGGTTATGATCTTTCGAAAGCCGTGCCCACGGTTATGTGGCAGATGGGAAATTGTTAATGTCCGGTTGTAGAAAACTTGACAGAGGATCCGAAGTAAAACACACAACTGTGTGAGTAACCGTGACTGTCTCTTTTCACTTTGAGAAGAGAACACGGTGGGGTTATGTTTGACTCGTAGGTAGTTTAGGATCTTTAGCGATCACTACTAGTTTGCGACCGTCTGCGTAGATGCTCATCTTATTCTTGTACTCGTAAGCTAGCCACCATATTATGCTTAGTCGCTGCTGCAACCTCACCACCTTACCTCTTCCTACCCTCCAAAGCTTTGCTAGTCTTGATACCCATGGTTATGGGATTGCTGAGTCCTCGTGGCTCACAGATGCTACAACACCAGATGCAGGTTCATCCGAGAATGATGCAGGAGCTGGTTCAAGTACTTCTCTGGGAGCTCGATGAAGAGAGTGGCCGTATGCTTGTGACGTTTCGACGATCAGTAGTGGTTTCTACTAGGATTCGATCTAGACCTGTGGCTTTATGTTGTTTTGGTATCTTTCTTTTGGATCTTCACCCGTAGTCGGGTTGTGATGTTTTGAATGATGTTTTGCTTATGTAATGTATGGTGTGAAGTGGTGAGTGTAAGCCAACTATCTCCTTTTGCATTTTAATCCCTCTTTTACATGAGTCGTGCAAAGATACCAAACTTGAGATCAATCCAGAATGGGCTTATACCTTTAAGTCGTGCCTCGACTCGTAGGAGGTATAGTCCCATCCTGGGCATTACACACGAGGTGATGTATTACGGAACGAGTAAAGAGACTTGCCAATGACGAGATTGAACTAGGTATGATGATACCGACGATCGAATCTCGGGCAAGTAACATACCAATGACAATGGGAACAATGTATGCTGTTATGCTGTTTGTCCGATAAAGATCTTCATAGAATATGTAGGAACCAATATGAGCATCCAGGTTCCGCTATTGGCTATTGACCAGAGATGAGTCCCGGTCATGTCTACATAGCTCTCGAACTCGTAGGGTCTGCACGCTTAACGTTCGATGATGATCGGTATTATGAGTTTATGTGTTTTGATGTACCGAAGGTAGTTCGGAGTCCCGAATGTGACCACAGACATGACGAGGAGTGTCAAAATGGTCGAGACATAAAGATTGATATATTGGAAGGTTATATTCGAACACCGGAAGGGTTCCGGGGGTCACCGGATAAATACCTGTAACATCCCAAATTTTAAATTTGGAATGTTATACATAGGTCATCATATGCATATCATATTTTATTTGCTTTTTGTTTTGTTATCCTCGAAATTCTAAGCAACTCAAGGACCCACAGAGAGAGTTGGGGAACCGTTTTCATATTTAAATTTTTCTCAAATATTGGAATGAGGATCATTTGGTTTAATTATTTTTCTCTCCAAAAATATTCCCTATTAAAATATATGAGATGAGATAACATGACTTCTTCAAACTAAATGGAATATTGGAATAAAAATATTAAAATCAAATTAATCGTTTTATTCGATTTTTTTGCAATTTTATTTGAATTAGAAAAATGTGCATATTTAAAATTTTTGCATTTTAGGGCCAAGAAAATGTTCATCATGTTCTAAATATTTTATTTAGACGGTAAAAAATTGTTTTGGCATTTTTTAGAATTTTATTTTATTTTCTAGGATTTTTCCGGCGAAATCAGTTAAGAAAAAGACTTCCCGCCGGATCGAACTGGGCCGAGGCCCAGCTGGCCAGCCGCCTCGCCGCCTCCCCGACCCCGAGCGAGAGTCCGCCGCCCGTACGCCGCCGCGCCGTGGCCGTCTCCGCCATCTTGCCCCCTCATCCACGCCACCACACCCCCTCCCCTCTTAAATACCGCCGCCGCCCCCCCTTGCCCCACATCGTCGCGTCGCCCCGCCGCCGAGGCCGCCGCGCCTCCGCCGTCTTCTGCCGCCGCCGCCGCGCCACGCCTCTGTCGCCGCCGCGCCACCGCCGCTCCTCTGCACCGCCGCCCTGCGCCGCCGCCTGCCCCGCTGTCGGTGTATTTGGAACGACACCTATGGGATCACAAGAATCCCTACTACGGTTGCGGGGCACGGGGTTGAGAGAAGAGCGGATCCAACAGACAGCACACGGTTCCTTTACCCAGGTTCGGGCCGCGAGGATGCGTAAAACCCTACTCCTGCTTTGGTGGATTGTATATCTGTGTTCTTCAGCTAGCTACGGGGCGTGAGGAGCTCCAAAAAGCCGAATCCTTCTCCTGGCCGCCTCGGGCCTCCTTTTATAGGGAAAAGGGTTCGCCACAGTGGCACACAGGAGGTGGAAAGGGTACAGTGATGCGAGGTTATCCCTCGCATTACATGACAAGGTGCATTTAATGCGCCTAGCTTAGGTGTCCTTACTTTATCGAGGACGGGGGAGACATCCGTCTTGTCCGTCGCCGCTCCTTATTGTGTCGACACGCGCCCTGGCCAGCGATGCCTGAGATGCCATGTAGGCAGGCAGGCAGCTGAGGTGGCGCAATGGTGGGTCTCCACGAAGATCTGCATGCCGCCACGCAGGTGCCTGCCCAACTGGTTGGGTCGGCAGCTGCATGGGGCGGTGGAAGCTTAGCTGGCATGGGCCTGATGGTGGCCCTGCGGGTGTCTTCGGCAAGGGCCTTGCCGGGGCCCCGTCAAGGGTCTTGCCGCGGCGTCTGCTGTCATCCCGGCAAGATGCTTGCCGGAGGTCTTGTGGTCTTCCTTGGTTGGGATCCTGCCAAGGATCGTCGTCTTCTTAGCGTGTATCTAATCTTGAATGTCTTCACAAAGATCTGCATGCCACTATGGGGATGCCTCCCGAATCTTTGCCCCCAGTGGACTCAAGGGTGATCCACTCCGTAGGCGTGGGGCAAATTTCCGCGACAAGGGTCTTGCCGGGGCTGCTAAAGCCGGCCCCGGCAAGGATCTTGTCGGGACTGCTAAAATTGGCTCTCGGCAAGGACCTTGCCGGGGGAAGCCGCTTCGTCCCTTTGCTCTTTGTGGTCTTGGCTTCGGGCTTCAGTCTCCATCGAGCTTCGGTCTTACCCTGGCTCACCTCCCTTGCTGTGCTTGGTGTGGTGGTGCCCGTGGCTCAGACTGCCCATGCACAGTCATAGGGGTACAAAAAGTGTACCCCCCTTTTTATACACCGATAGGAGCCCCCGGGCCTGGGCCACACATAAGCGCGACGCGTTGTTGGGCTAGGCCCAGAACGGTGCGCGGGCAGGTGGGATGGTTTTTACCGAGGTAAGATTTTCCGCGCGCTTCGCCTCCCACGACCCGCGCGTATGGCGCGAGGTGGAGGGGCGTGCGTGACGTGGGCTGCATGCGCGGGGCGGTTTCCGCAGGCATGCATCACGTCGTAGTAAAGAGGCGGCTTCGCGCCTTCCCCATAACCGGGGGGGGGGGGAGGCGTGGAGACGCGGCCCATTTACAGAATGGGGCCGAGGCGCGGTCCTCAAGGCGTCCAATCCCCATGATCACGTGGTGGGGAGAGGTCGCCTCACGCGTCCCCTCGGTTCTGCATGTCTGCCACGTGCCTCCCATGCTCTTGGGGTGGCAAACGGTGGAGGCGGGAAACCGGGTCGTCGCTGGTTGGGGCGGTGGGTCGGTCTCGGCTCCCTGCGCCTTCTGCATCTTGATTGGCCGAGCAGGGTGGTCGAGCCCCAGCCCCACCCCTTTATAAAGAGCGGGAGGGGAGGGACGGTGCCCCGCACTCTTCTATCTTCTTTCTCCTTCAGCTTCTGCTACTCTCTTCCGTTCGCCATGGAGAGAAAAAATCCCGGCCCTTCAACGGTGGCAGAGAGGGTCGCCGCTCGATAAGCGTCCCTCCTTCTCCCGCACCGCAGTGGCAGAGCCGGCCACGAGGGGAAGGGGGAGGGGCGAGGCCGTGGGCGAAGCCGGGGCGCTCGGGGAAGAGGAGGACGGGGCGGCCCACCGGCCTCGCCCCCGCCAGCAGCTCCTCCTCCAGTGGAGGGCCATGTTGGGGATGACCCTTGCGAGTTCTTCGTCAGGTTGCGGCGGCCGCCGGGCCGTCACCTTCGTCTCCCGACCCCATTCGCGCGGGAGATGGAGCTGGATCCGCCGGAGTCGTTGCGGCTGCACATGAGGGGCTGCGGGATCAGTGGCACGTGGGTCCGCGTCGACTTCCCTGCTCCTCATGTGATGTATCTTCGTCAGGGATGGAAGACATTTGCTCGTATCCACAGCTTGACGAATGGGCTCACTCTCCACGTTAAGTTGACGGAGGGTGGCCTTCTGTCCGTCAAGGTCTTCGGGCACTGTGGGACTCGTGCAAGGTGCTGCGTGGAGAGCTCCAATGACGAAGATTCCTCCTCGAGCGAGGGTGACGAGGAGGACAGCGGCAGCGACGACGAGGGCGGTGGGCGGCAGGATGACGGGTCCGACTATGTGTCGGGCGCCGCTCCTGGTGGCACCGGCGACCCCATCATCCGCGTCGCCGGCTCCTTGAACTTCTCGGGGCCGTCCCCTTAGCGGCTGGCGTAGGGAGGCTTCGAAAGAGGAAGAGGAAGAAGGCGGGCGGCAAGGTCGTCATGTCGGAGTACGCGGGCACCGACGCCTTTGACGCGTACTGACATCCTGCCGCCTCGTCTTCGAGCTCTGCTTCCGGCGCCGCCATCACCATCCAGCCCTTGGGCGGCCACCAAGATGTCCTCTTGGTGTCTTCTACCACCCGTAGCTCGCCTAGGCGCTCCTTTTGCCCTTCTCGCCTCCTTGACCTACCTCCTGAGGAGAGGGACAAGAAAGGCATTACGGGCATCTTATCTCTTTTTAGTTTGTAAGCCTTCGGGCACCTGTTAAATTTAGAACTTGTAATCCCCTTGTTCATGTTTTTCATTCCCTACGAACTGTACCTAAATGGAATGTTTTTAATGAAAAAGGGATGTTTGCTGGGTCATTTGTTTGTGGGTGAAACCCACGACAAGGAATAAATCCTTGATATCTTTAAGATAAACATTTTCTCGCTCGGCAACAGGCCTTGCCGTCTCCCTACTTCGCCCGACCTTTCTCACGCCTTTGGCGGAGGCAGGGATGAAGTGGGCTTAGGCTCCTCGTTTCATCCTTTCGCTGCCGCGACTACGACCAAACTTAGTCCCAGGAACGAGCCTTAGGGCCCAGAGTTATGGGAGCACGTTAGCTTTAAGGAAAAGAACAAGGTTTCACATACCTCAGTCCATAATGGAATGCATGATACGGGATGAAGAACTTATCTGAAGCTGCAGCCCCCGGCAACCCTGGTTCGCCGTGGGTGAATCTTTTCTCTTCTAGCCCCCGGCAACACTGGCTTGCCGGGGCCTAGGTGCTAGTCTGTTCCTCTTTCTTCTCCCCAAGTGGCTTCGGCAAGGATATCTGTGCATCCTGTGAACCAAAGGAGATAGAGGAAAGACAAAGAGATGCAAACTCGACCTCTAAGCTAGGGGTTAGCCGCCGCTAAGCACTATCAACCCTAACCAAGGACGAGACTCGACTCAGCATGCATGCTATAACTTAGGGGGCCAGCGCTTCATTTATTTATGCTCAGGGTCTACGCCTGGCTTTGTACAAAGGGTTACATGCCTTGCCGGCAAGGCTTGTACAAAAAGGTGGCTTGCCGGGGGGCCCGGCAAGCTGCACCTTATGGGTAAAACTTGCGAAGATGCTCAATGTTCCAGGAATTGCTCACCGGAATGGCATTTTCGGTCTCCAGGCGGACTGCGCCAGGCCTGGTGACTCGTATTACCCGATAAGGGCCTTCCCACTTCGGCGTCAACTTGTTTGTATTCTTGGCCGATTGAACGCTCCGAAGAACAAGGTCGCCTTCCTCAAAGCTTCGGGCACGGACCTTGCGGCTATGGTAGCAGCGCAAGGCTTGCTGGTAGCGTGCTGCTCTCACAGCCGCCCGAAGACGATCTTCCTCAAGGAGCATTGCGTCATCTTGCCGCAGTTGCTCTTGCTCAAGCTCATCATAAGCGAGCACTCGAGGTGACCCGTATATGAGTTTAGTGGGGAGAACTGCTTCTGCCCCGTATATCAAGGCAAAGGGTGTCTGGTGGCTCGATTTGGCGTCGTTCTGATCGACCAAAGAACCACCAGCAACTCGTCAATCCAGAGCCTTCCACTCTTGCGCAGCCTGTCAAAGGTCTTTGTCCTTAGGCCTCGTAGCACTTCAGCGTTTGCCCTCTCAGCTTGACCATTGCTTCGGGGGTGAGCAACGGAAGCGAAACAGACTTTGCTGCTGAGGTCTTGGGTATATTGCATGAAGGTGCGGCTTGTGAACTATGTGCCGTTGTCGGTGATGACCCTGTTGGTACACCAAAATGGCACACTAGTCCCTTGAAGAACTTGACGGCTGACAGAGCTGTGACCTTCCTCACTGCCTCCACCTCCGGCCACTTTGTGAACTTGTCGATTGCAACGTACAAGTACTCAAAGCCCCCGACAGCGCGGGGGAAGGGCCCAGTATGTCGAGCCCCCAGACCGAGAAGGGCCAGGAGAGAGGAATGGTTTGAAGGGCTTGAGCTGGTTTATGAAGTTTCTTTGAATGAAACTGGCAGGCTTCACACCTGGTGACCAGCGCCGTCGCATCCTGGAGGGCAGTGGGCCAGAAGAAGCCTTGCCGGAATGCCTTGCCGGCAAGGGCTCTTGAACTTATGTGGGACCCACATATGCCTCCATGTATCTCCGCCAATAGCCCCAGTCCTTCCTCTCGAGGGATGCACTTCAATTTCACGCCGTTCGGTCTCTTTCTGTACAGGTTGTCATTGACGAACTGGTACATAGCAGACCGACGGGCTACTTTTTCCGCTTCTTCCTGCTCCTCAGGAAGTTCCCCAGTCTGGAGGAATCAGACGGTATGCTGTGCCCACGCTAGAGCCCGGGGCTCAACGGCGAGGACTAAAGGCATTTCCTCCGTCATGGGAGCGGCTGTCTCGACGGCAAGAGCTTGACGCTTCGCCGGAGCTAGCCGTCCAGTGGCGGGCTCAGTGTCTCCGGCAACATCCTTACCGGCGGCTCCGGGGAGCTCGGCGGGAAAGTATTGTCGGGCCCTGATTTCCTCCTCTTGTTTTGCTCTGTTGATGGATCAACGGATGGCTGAGAAAGCTGAAGCACAAAGGTACCTGGTTCCACAGGTAGCTTGAGGGCAGCGCGCTTTGACAGGTAATCGGCGATGTCGTTCTCCGCTTGGGGAACGTGCTCCGCCTATATACCATCAAAGCACTCTTTGAGCTTTCTCACTTCATCGACGTAGGCCTTCATCAACGGGCTCTGGTAATCTTTGTTGACTTGCTTGACGACAAGCTGCGAATCGCCCCTGACGATGAGTTTCTTAATTCCGAGGTCTGCTGCGATCCTAAGACCAGCAAGCAGCCCCTCATACTCAGCAGTGTTGTTCGTTGATACCTCCCTGGGGAAGTGCATCTGGACCACGTACTTGAGGTGCTCTCCAGTGGGCGCGACCAGCAGTACGCCGGCCCTGGCGCCCTGTAAGGAGAAAGCTCCATCAAAGTACATGATCCAGTTGCAACTCACCTCTTTGCCGGGGAGAGCAGTTTCCTGGACTTCTTCATCAGGTGTCGCGGTCCATTCTGCAACGAACTCCGCCAGGACTCGGCTTAGAATCGTCGAGGTGCTTTCAAACTTGAGGCCAAAGCTGGACAGCTCCAGTGCCCACTCTACAATCCTTCCCGTTGCATCTGGATTGTGCAATATCCGTTGTAGAGGGAGGCGAGTGACGACAGTGATCTCGTGCGCCTGGAAGTAGTGACGCAGCTTCCTCGAGGCCATAAGAAGGCCGAAGAGCAATTTCTGCACACCGGAGTACCTTGATCTAGCCCCCTGCAAGAGGGAGCTAACAAGGTAGACCGGGTGCTGCATCATTTTCTTCCTTGGCTGCACTCCAACCGGCCGTGTCGTCTCTGCAGCAGTGGCATCAGGCTCTGTCGCTGCTATCACCTCATCATCAATTTCTCTCTGCGCCACTAGTGCGGCGCTGACTACCTGGTTTGTTGCCGCCAAGTATAGCAGCAACGGTTCTTGTGGCCTAGGCGCAACTAGTATTGGCGTGGAGGAAAGATACCTCTTCAAATCTTGTAATGCTGCTTTAGCTTCTGGTGTCCACTCCATCGGGCCTGCCTTTTTCAAAATCTTGAAAAAGGGGAGGGCGCGCTCGGCAGACTTGGAAATGAATCTGTTCATGGCGGCAACGCAGCCAGCAAGCCGACGCACATCCTTGACCCGTTTGGGTGCTTCAATCTGCTCTATAGCTTTGATCTTGTCCGGATTGGCCTCTATCCCATGCTGCGACACAAAGAACCCGAGAAGCTTGCCGGACGGGACACCAAAGACGCACTTCTCAGGGTTCAGCTCGAGGTTGATCTTGCGTAGGTTTACAAATGTTTCTTGTAAATCCGGTATAGGGGTTGCCCTGTTCTTGGTTTTGACCACTATATCATCCATATAAGCCTCCATATTTCTATGGAGCTGGGGTTCAAACCAATCTGGACTGCCCTTGCAAACGTCGAGCCAGCACTCTTCAACCTGAAAGGCATTCGTACGAAACAGTACGTACCACATGGGGTGATGAATGTTGTCTTCTCCTCGTCTTCTCTTGCCATGAAGATCTGATGGTAGCCGGAGTAGGCAACAAGGAATGACAACAGGTCACACCCAGCCGTGGAGTCAACAATCTGGTCGATGCGCAGCAACGGGAAGGGGTCCTTGGGACAAGCTTTATTGATATCTGTGTAATCAATACACAGCCTCCACTTCCCATTTGCCTTGCGCACTACCACTGGATTGGCCAACCACGTTGGATGGAGCACTCCTCTTACCAAACCCGCTACTTCCAGTTTCTGGATCTCCTCCGTGATGAACTCTTGTCGTTCGAAAGCTTGCTTCCTGACCTTCTGCTTGACGGGCCGCGCATGAGGACAGACAGCAAGGTGGTGCTCAATCACCTCCCTGGGAACGCCGGGGATGTCGGATGCTTGCCATGCAAACACATCGACATTCTCCCGCAGGAAGGTGACGAGTGCGTCTTCCTATTTGCCATCAAGGGTGGAGCTTATGGTGAAAGCCCCTCGTGTGCCGTCCTCCTTGACGGAAACCTTCTTGGTTCCCGATGGTGTGGCCCTGGACCTCTTGTTTCTGCCGGTGGAGCTCTCTGGCACGTCCTCGACGGGAGCGCGACACTCTGAAGAGGTGCGCTTGCCGGAGTGGGTTCCCGAGGTCTCACCGGTCTTCTTCTTGCCGGTGGAGCTCTCTGTCACGTCCTTGACGGGAGCACAACACTCCGAAGAGGTGCGCTTGCCGGAGTGGGTGCCCGAGGTCTCATCGGTCTTCTTCTTCTTCCCTCCCGGGGCTCCAGCGGCAGGAGCAAGTGCCCTCGTGGCGGCAGCTGCTGCAACCGCTTGCTGGTATAGTTGGTCAGCGCAAATCAGCGCATCTTTCTTATCAGAGGGGATGGTGATGATCGTCACAGGTCCTGGCATCTTCAGGGTGTTGTTGGCGTAGTGTGATGCTGCCATGAACTTGGCCAGCGCTGGGCGGCCAAGGATCCCGTTGTAAGGCAAGGGGATCTTGGCTACATCGAACACGATCCTCTCCATCGTGTAGTTCAGATCACTTCCAAAAGTCACGGGCAGCGTGACTTTCCCCTTTGGTTGACATCTCCCCGGGTTGACCCCCTGAAACGTGCCCGTCTCTTCGAGGTCTCCATCAGGAACTTGTAGCTTCTCGATCACGGTGGGCGAGAGTAGGTTCAGACCGACCCCGCCATCGACTAGCATCTTTGTCACCTTGAGGTTGCGTATTGTCCGTGAAACCAACAATGGCAAGCACCCGACCGCAGTAGTGCGATCAGGGTGATCCTCAGCGTAAAAAATGATAGGTGTGCTGGAACATTTCAGCGGCTTTTGGGCACCAGACGACGGCTCCGCCGCTGTAATCTCATGCGCCCATTGTTTAAGTTGGCGATGAGAAGTATGCAGCAAGGCGCCGCCATCGACGCACATGGCCTCCGTAGCTTTCTGAAATTCTTGGTCACCGGACTCGTCGTCCTCACCGTGATCGTCGTCTTCGGGCCTTCTGTCACGGCCCCGGGCGGGCCTCTCCTGCTGTTTATCCTTGCCGCGACGGCCTGCTTGGCCGTCACACTTCTTGCGGGACCCTTCAGCACCATCCTGGCCTTTCTCCTTGTCTCACCTCTCATATTCAGCCCTCTGCTTCTCAGCAAGGAGCTCAACCCGTCGGCAGTCTTGGAGATCATGGCCTTTGGTACGATGGATCTTGCAGTATCGCTTGCCGAAGTTTCCTGGCTTCTCGGCAGCCACCAAGGCCCAGCAGGCGACACACCCGGCAATTTCCTTGCCGGGGTAACCCGCCCTGGTTTTCTTGGCGGAGCCGGCGTCATCAGATCCCTCGACGGCAAGCACAGCTTTACCTTTGCGCTTCCTGTTGCGGTGCCGGCCCTTCTTCGCCGGGGCAGCGGTATCCTCATCTGAAGACTCGGTTTCCACGCCGGCGTCTTCGCCGGGGTACTTCCTTCCCTCTTCAGCCCGGGCACATCTGTCAGCAAGAACATTGAGTTCCGCCACATCTTTCACCTTGGTCATTGCCAGTTCTTCACACATCTTGCGGTTACGCACGTTCTGATGGAACGCGCTGATGATGGCGGCAGGGTGAACATCAGGGATGTTGTACTGCACCCGGATGAACCTCTGTATATACTTGCGCAAACTCTCGCCTTCCTTCTGGGGTATGACGTGCATGTCACTCGCTTGGCCATGGGCTTGGTGACCTCCAGTGAAGGCGCCAACAAACTCATGGCACAAGTCCAACCAGGAGGAAATAGAGTCTACCGGCAAGTGCATCAACCACGACATGGCGTTAGGTTTAAGAGCCAATGGAAAGTAATTCGCAAGCACCTTATCGTCGCGGGCTCCGGCAGCTTGCATCGCGATGGTGTAGATGCTGAGGAACTTCAACAGGTGGGTCTTGCCGTTGTACTTCTCGCCAACGTCAGGCTTGAAGGTGCGGTGAGTGGGCCATTGGAACTGCAGCAGCTCACGGGTAAAAGCCGGACAGCTTACCTCGTAAGGTAGACCTCCAGGGCTCTCCGATGCTGGGCGATTCACAGCGGGCCCCGCTCGCCTGTCTGACTGGTGGTGCGCTCCGCGCCGGCGCTCGATGGTGGTTCGAGCATCTTCATGAGCTCGCTCCTGAAGAACTTGACGCTGGTCGCCATGGGTCCGTGGGTCGGACGATGCTATGGAGATGGCGTCACCCGCGACGTCCCGACGAGTCGACACACGCGGTACCGGGCGAGGAGGAGGCGAATGCACCGTGGCCATGGCGCTGCCGGTCCTCCCGCCACCGGTGTGTGTGACCCCATCGGGGCATCGACCTGGGAGCTCCGCTGGACTTGGTTCATCCTTGTTGGCGACTGCGACAAGGCTTCGGATGGTGGCTCTCCATTCGTCGAGTTTCCCATTAACGGGAGGAAAGTCGAGGAGCAACTGCGCGCGCGCCAGGGCTTCGGCTGGGGTTAGCGGTAGCGAAACCTGCACGGACCGCGACGCGCTTCGACCCCTGACCGTGTCAGGAGGAGCTCCATCACGATCCTGCGGTCGCATGCCGTTTCCACCAACGCTCCGGCGGGCGGGCAGGTCTTCTACGTCCCGGGAGTGGCGCTCGGGGCTCTTCCCGTGGCGACGCCCGGGATCTTTGACGCGATGATGCCGCTCGTCGCGCGCTACTTGGGAGGAGCGTGCTGTGGGCGCCGGCGTGGGAGTCCTGGAGGCCCTTGCCTCGCCTTCGGGTGATGCGGTAGCGACCTTGGAAGGCCCCGCGCCACTCGCGGAGGGCCTGGCTCCGTCCTTGGACCTGGCGGTGTGTGGCCCGTTACCAGGCGCACAAACATTGCTACCTCCCAAACTCCGGCTGCTGCGACGGCGTTGGTGTTCGCGGGCAGCGCCCCGGGTCCTTTCCGCGACCGGTCCGCTGCTCGCCCGCATCGGGACGGGCTGTCCAGTTTCCGACTGGCCAGCTGCCACCGTCGTCTTCTTCTTGGGCGCCATGATGATGAAGAAGCGTCAAACTAACTACTAAAGCCGATTCTCACAACCAGCCCCCTACCTGGCGCGCCAAATATGCCGGTGTATTTGGAACGACACCTATGGGATCACAAGAATCCCTACTACGGTTGCGGGGCGCGGGGTTGAGAGAAGAGCGGATCCAACAGACATCACACGGTTCCTTTACCCAGGTTCGGGCTGCGAGGATGCGTAAAACCCTACTCCTGCTTTGGTGGATTGTATATCTGTGTTCTTCAGCTAGCTTCGGGGCGCGAGGAGCTCCAAAAAGCCGAATCCTTCTCCTGGTCGCCTCGGGCCTCCTTTTATAGGGAAAAGGGGTCGCCACAGTGGCACACAGGAGGTGGAAAGGGTACAGTGATGCGAGGTTATCCCTCGCATTACATGACAAGGCGCATTTAATGCGCCTAGCTTAGGTGTCCTTGCTTTATCAGGGACGGGGGAGACATCCGTCTTGTCCGTCACCGCTCCTTCTTGTGTCGACACGCGCCCTGGCCAGCGATGCCTGAGATGCCATGTAGGCAGGCAGGCAGCTGAGGTGGCGCAATGGTGGGTCTCCACGAAGATCTACATGCCGCCACGCAGGTGCCTGCCCAGCTGGTTGGGTCAGCAGCTGCATGGGGCGGTGGAAGCTTAGCTGGCGTGGGCCTGATGGTGGCCCTGCGGGTGTCTTCAGCAAGGGCCTTGCCGGGGCCCCGGCAAGGGTCTTGTCGCGGCGCCTGCTGTCATCCCCGGCAAGATGCTTGCCGGAGGTTTTGTGGTCTTCCTTGGCTGGGATCCCACCAAGGATCGTCATCTTCTTAGCGTGTATCTGATCTTGAATGTCTTCACAAAGATCTGCATGCCACTACGGGGATGCCTCCCGAATCCTTGCCCCATGGGGGAAGTGGACTCAAGGGTGATCCCCTCCGTGGGCGTGGGGCGAATTGCCGCAGCAAGGGTCTTGCCGGGGCTGCTAAAGCCGGCCCTGGCAAGGATCTTGCCGGGACTGCTAAAACTAGCTCTCGGCAAGGACCTTGCCGGGGGAAGCCGCTTCGTCCCTTTGCTCTTTGTGGTCTTGGCTTCGGGCTTCAGTCTCCATCGAGCTTCGGTCTTACCCTGGCTCACCCCCCTTGCCGTGCTTGGTGTGGTGGTGCCCGTGGCTCAGACTGGCCATGCACAGTCATAGGGGTACAAAAAGTGTACCCCCCTTTTTGTACGCCGACACCCGCCGCCGGAGCCGGTGCCGTTCCGATCCGATCGGAGCCGCCGTTTTTTTGGTTTTAGGTGAAAACCCCAGTTTTCTAAAAAAACCTAGTTCAGTTATTTTGTTAGTTCGGTTCGGATTTCTCCGTTTAGTTATTTAGCGGACGTTTGTCCGTTCATCCGTTTCAACGAACGATTTTCGTCAGTTAGCCGCAGACAGCGAACGCTCATTCGTTAGCCTGTTCGTCTCGTTTTCTTTTTCAGGGTTTTTCCGCGATTATTTTCGATCGCGATTTCTGCCCTGATCTTCGTTTTAGTTTATCTTTTCGCTCATTTATCCGAATCAGGTGAAACAAGCGCCTAGTTCTTCGTCTTGAAGCCCTCTCTCTGTTTAACCAACTTGAACAAGATTTTGGTACTTTAAAATTTGACTATAGTCCAGTTTAGTAAATGGATCTTGTTTCTTTCGTGGTTTGAGTTTCGTTGCTCCGTTTGATTTGATTCCTTTTGCAAACCGGAGTTCTCCAGTTGAACTTTCTGGTTATATCTTCTTATTTGAGCTTTACCCGTGCATCTTTTCATGATTGCTTATGTATGCTATTGTTTGTTTGTGATAGAATTTCCGGAGTGCGAAGCGTGCTACTACGAGTCACTAGGTTTTGCGAATCGTCAGCAAGGCAAGTAACACATTGATCATACCCCTTTATTACCCAGTTTTTATGCATTAGTTTGACCCTCACACATTGCATGAGTAGGATCTCTTAACATGTGGGTCTGGGAAGTAGATGATGAGGTAGAACCCGTTACCTGTTTTATTACCAAACCCTTGGGAGTTACTTCTACGTTATTGCTTATATTGCCATGCTATGGTCATAGACGTGGTTTGGGTTTGATAGTATCCAAGACAGATGTGAGATTGCTAATTAATGGTTCAACTTAAGGTGGCAACTTTAATACACATCTAGGTGGATTGGTTGCAGGGCACCTGCAGAATCCAGTGTTATCCTAGGAAATCCCGGAGGACCCGTGCGATTATATCCTATGGAATGCCACCCAGGCTCAAAGGGATCATAAGATTATTCATGCTACAAACTTTTGTGTGCAGCCACAATGCCATTATGGGCTCTGGCATAGTTGAGTATGTTGTGTGAGCTCTTTTAGTGGTGGACTTGTAGATGTAGGGGAAAGTAGGTGTACGGGTCCACCCAGGGTAAATGGTAAATGCTTCTGAAAGACCGTGTCTTGGTCATCCGGTTCTCAAACACCATGCAGTGCGAGAAATTAAACGGAGGCGATCGAGTCTTGTGGGGAAAAGTGCACAAATCTCTGTAGAGTGTACAAACTAATCATGATTAGCCATGTCCCCGGTTATGGACATCTTGAGTATCTGGTGCTTGAATTATTGATTTGATCTCATCACTCTAAATTAATTTGATGGGTTGATAATGATTACTTTAATTGGGAGTGAGTTGGAGGAACCTTCTCAATGATGTTTCAACTACCATTATAGTTAAAATAAAATTTATTCCTTTGTTGTAGGAAAAAATTGGCTTTATGCAAAACATTATTTAACCTTAGAGCCACCACCAGCCATATATGCATGTAGTGATAGCATTTATCTGTTCCCTGCTCTATTGTGTTATCTTGCCAGCATATTCCATGTGCTGACCCGTTTCGGGCTGCAACATATCATGTTGCAGACTTTACAGAAGAAGAGTAAGGTGCGCTAGGTCGTTTGTCATGCACTCAGCTATGTCGTTGGAGTTGATGGACTCACTTTATCTCCCAAGCCTTTCGCTGTTATCTTATTAGATGGCCTATGCCATATCTTTTGTAATAAGTTCTCTTTTGAGACATTCGATGTAATAAGGGTGTGATTGCTACTCTGTTATAAATCTGTCGAGTACTGTGTGTGTCAGCATTATCGATCCAGGGATGACACTGAAGCACAAAGACTTGATCCATTCGGTTCGGGTCGCTACAAGATGGTATCAGAGCCCACGCTGAATGTAGGACACGACCACTAAGATGAGCCATATGTCACTCTCCTCTACTCATTTCTAACTCCCCTCCATTTCTACTCTTTAGGATGGCGGACTCAAGGAACAAGTTTACCCAATCGGATGATGACACACCTTTTGAACGACACTTGAAAGAAGTCACTAGGTACCTGAACATCGGAATACTACACTTCACAGGGACCTACACCGCCACTTTAAGAGAAGAGGAGCAATGGATTATCCGAGTTCAAGTTCCCGGGAGGATGTTCACGCCAGTCACTGAGCCCATAGAGTTTTTCTTTGATGCACCAACCTGGAGTCTAGGCAAGAGTATGGCAGCCCACATTGCTATGGTACGAATTGGAGAAGTCTACAAACAGGAGCTGAAGGACACTATCTACGAGATATGTGGGCGCCGAGATGAGGAATGGGAGATGATCAGTACCAGGAAGGACAGGTCCATTGCAGCTTTCATCCAGGAGTTAAACCAACACATTCGTTGACAGGAGAACCAGATATGTGTAGGCATGCGATATTTGAAGAAGGCGTTAACCAGGAACACAGAGCTAGAAGAGGAACTTAAGTCTTCACGTGACGGATATGAGGAGGAAATCGCAATACTTGTGGAGAAGAATGACGACCTGACAAGGAAGCTAGGAGTATTTATGGGAGACCCCGTGCCAGGAGGAGAAGACGACGAACCCAAGGAGATTCGTTCTGAAGACTACATCATCATCGACGACACCGACTCCGACCCTGATGATAGTGATGATGACTATGAAGACGAAGCTGGAGCGGATATCATGGAGTCTTCCATCGATCAAAATTTCTAGATGACCACCATATGAATAGTAGATTTTTCCCCCATATAGTAGAAGTCCGAGCACTTTTGTAACGATAGTTCTAGACCTTTTGTATGCCCTTGCTTGAATTGATTTGGTGTGATATGATTGTGTTTGTCTCATGTGCATATGGGTAGTGATTTTCCCCCTAGACCTCATTCTATTCTAATCTCTCCCCTCTAAAACCCATCAGATGCCTCCGAGATGTGAGCCCAGATTTGAGTTTCCCCTGGAGCTCACCTAGGTGATCCAGCAGCAGAACACTTTGATGCAACTTCTTGTCCAGAATCAGAACAACAACACCAGGAACAACAACAACCCTCCACCACCAACACCAGTTGACAACCTAGCCCGTTTTCTGAGGTTGCAGTCGCCGATGTTTTCCAGTAGCATCGAGTCAATAGTTTCTGATGACTGGCTACGCAAGATTGGAAGGGAATTGACCATCGCAGGCTGCACAGATGCTTAGAAGGTGTGTTTTGCTGCACATCAATTGGATGAACCAGCAGCCTCGTGGTGGGAGAATTATACAGCCACTTTCCCTATAGCCAATGTCACTTGGGATCAGTTTCAGCAAGCTTTTCACACCGCCCATGTCTCAACTGGGGCTATGAGCATGAAGAAGCGTGAGTTTCACAACTTGCGCCAGGGAAATCATACTGTGGCTCAGTACATATATGAGTTTAGTACCCTATCTTGCTATGCCCGTGAAGATGTGGCCACCGATGCCGCGAAGCAGGAGAAGTTTATGGAAGGGCTGAATGATGAGATGAGCATACAGTTGATGGTGGCAACATTCAACAACTACAAGGAGCTAGTAGATAAGGCTCTTATGATTGAAGGGAAGCGGCAGCAGATTGAGAGCTGCAAGTGGACAAGGAAAGAACAATTCTGGAGCCCAGCAAAAGCCCCGTTTCACCTTGAACTCGGGAGGATATACCCATAACCATGGAGGCCACACCCATAATGGAGGGAGTTCTCATAACCACAATTGCCCCAAGAATGGGAATGGGAATGGAGCAAGCAGTAATCAGAACCGCTCCAATCCAGCCACACCCTCTAAGAAGGATCTAGGTCACATTACCTGTTTCAAGTGCGGGAAGACTGGACACTACGCCACTGAGTGCCCTGAAGAGAAGAATGGGAACGACAATGGAAGCTCTGAAAGAAGCCCAACCCTTTCAACAGGGGACAAGTGAACCACGTGAACGTGGAGGAGGTTGAAGAGAAGCCTGATGCAGTTGTTGGTAAGTTTTTGGTTAAGTAATTTACCATAATAGTTCTTTTTTATACTGGTGCATCGCATTCATACATTTCAAGGGGATTCGTGGATAAATATAAGTTGCCCACCAAAGTACTTATGACACCTATGTTAGTAAGCTCACCAGGAGCGGAGTATATGGCAAGTCAAGGATGTTTTCAGATGCCATTGACCATTGGACGCCATGTTTTCCCCTCAGACCTGATAATTTTGGAGTCACAAGGATTGGATGTGATACTAGGCATGGATTGGCTATCAATGTATGGAGGAAACATCGATTGCGCTAGTAAGTCGATTCTACTTACCACCCCGGAGGGAAAAAGGACAAAGTATGTATCCCGGCATGCACCTAGGAGGAACCAAGTAAATTCTCTCACGTGATTTGTTCAGGAGGAAGTGCCTGTAGTGAAGGATTACCCGGATGTATTTCCAGAGGAGCTACCAGGCATGCCGCCAGATCGGGACATTGAGTTTTTGATAGAACTATTGCCAGGCACCGGACCAATATCGAAGAGACCATACCGGATGCTCGCGAATGATCTGGAGGAGATCAAGAAGCAGATTAAGGAGTTATTGGAGAAAGGATTCATTCGACGAAGTTCATCCCCCTGGGGAGCCCCAGTGCTCTTGGTCGAGAACAAGGATGGATCTTTAAGAATGGTCGTTGATTATCGAGCGCTGAATGAAGTGACAATTAAGAATAAGTACCCACTGCCGATTATCAATGATTTGTTTGATCAACTTCAAGGAGCTAAAGTATTCTCCAAAATCGATCTGCGATTAGGGTACCACTAGCTGAAGATCCGAGAAAAGGATATACCTAAGTCAACCTTTACCACAAGGTATGGGCTATATGAGTATACGGTTATGTCATTTGGATTGACTAACGCCCCTGCCTATTTCATGAGTATGATGAATAAGGTGTTCATGGAATTCTTGGATAAGTTTGTTGTGGTATTCATTTATGATATCTTGGTGTACTTGAAGAACGAAGAGGAACACAAGGAACATTTGCGTTTGGTTCTTGAGAAGCTCAGAGAACATCAGTTATATGCCAAGTTCAGCAAATGTGAAATTTGGTTGAAGGAGGTTGGATTCCTTGGACATGTTATATCAGGAGAAGGTATAACAGTGGATCCTACCAAGGTTCAGTCAGTCACTGAGTAGTTGGCACCCACCTCAGTTAGAGAGATCCATAGTTTTCTTGGACTTGCGGGATATTACCGGAGATTCATTGAGAATTTCTCCAAGATTGCGAAGCCTATGATGGCATTGTTGAAAAGGACACTAAGTTCCATTGGACTGAAGAATGCGAAGAAAGTTTTTAGGAGTTGAAGAAATGTTTGACGATAGCCCCAGTGCTGATTTTGCCAGATATACACAGGCATTTCCAAGTGTATTCCGACGCCTCTTGCTTAGGACTTGGAGGAGTACTCATGCAGGACGGAAGAGTTGCTTCTTATGCCTCCCGTCAACTTCGACCACACGAGTTGAATTATGCCACGCATGATTTGGAGTTAGCAGATGTAGTGAATGCGCTCAAGACCTGGAGACATTTTCTTATTGGAAACCGTTGTGATGTGTACACGGATCACAAGAGTTTGAAGTACATTTCCACTCAGAAGGAGCTGAACCTCAGGCAGAGGAGATGGTTGGAGCTCATAAAGGATTATGATATGAAGCTGCACTATCATCAGGCAAGGCCAATGTCATAGCAGACACTTTGAGCCGGAAGAGTTATGTCAATACCCTAGTAAATGGAGGATTGCCAAAGGAGTTAGCAGAAGATCTCAGGGAGGTTCGTATGGAGATAGTTCCTAGAGGTTTTGTTGCAGCAATAGAGGTTCAGTCTACATTATTCGGAAAGATACGAGTAGCTCAGAAGGATGACAAAGAAATTGCCAGAATAAAGGAGAAGATGAGTGAAGGAAAAACCAAGGGTTTTCATGAGGATGAATACGACACCTCGTTGTTTGAGGACCATGTCTATGTGCCCAACAACGCCGAGATTAGGAAGTTGATACTACAGGAAGCACATGACTCGCCATACTCGATACACCCCGGAAACGCTAAGATGTATTTGGATTTGAAGTAACATTTCTAGTGGATGGGAATGAAGAAGGACATGGCCGAATATGTAGCCGTATGTGATGTATGTCAGAGAGTGAAGGCAGAACATCACAAGCCAACAAGATTACTGCAGCCTATGCTGATACCCGAATGGAAGTGGGACAAGCTTGGCATGGATTTTATCACCGGATTACCCAGGACCCGATCGGGTTATGACTCTATCTGGGTAGTAGTGGACCGCTTGACCAAGGTGGCTCACTTTATCGCCGTGAAAACCACCTATACCAGTGCGAAGTTGGCCAAGATATACCTGAATAGGATCGTATGTCTGCACGGAGTTCTGAGGACCATCGTATCAGATAGAGGAACACCGTTTACTTCAAAGTTTTGGCATCAGTTGCACCAGACTTTGGGTACCAGGCTAGAGTTTAGCACAGCCTTTCATCCGCAGACTGATGGACAAACCGAGAGAGTTAATCAGATTCTGGAGGACATGTTGAGAGCTTGTGCGCTAGATTATGGGTCTAGTTGGGATGACAACTTGCCCTACACGGAATTCTCGTACAACAATAGCTACCATGCTAGTTTGAAGACGGCACCGTTCGAAGCATTGTATGGAAGAAGATATCGAACATCGTTGATGGTGGATGAAGTTGGAGACCATCAGTTATTTGGGCTAGATTTGATTAAAGAGTCACAAGAGAAGGTTAAGCCGATTCGAGATAGACTGAAGGTAGCTCAGTCCAGACAGAAGACTTATGCAGACTCAAAATGCAAGGAGGTAGTCTATGAAATCAGAGACATGGCATATCTGAGAGTGTCACCTCTGCGAGGTGTTAAACGTTTTGGAGTCAAGGGAAAATTAGCCCAGCGATTTGTAGGACTGTACCGTGTTTTGGAACGCATGGGAGAGGTCGCCTACAAGTTAGAGTTAGCCGAAGGACTATCAGGAGTTCATGATGTGTTTCACGTTTCCCAGCTGAAGAAGTGCCACACTGAGATGGCCGATATTCCTCTGAGAGATACAGTGCCCCTGGAAGCAGTTCAGTTGGATAGTGATCTAAGCTACGAGGAGAAACCCATCAAGATTCTCGAGTTTGTCAGCCGAGTCGCACGCATCAATGTTAGCAACTTTTGCAAAGTACAGTGGATCCACCATACCGAGGATGAAGCCACCTGGGAACGAGAAGATGCTCTACGCAAAGACCACACACACCTATTTTCTAGCCAACCCGAATCTCGAGGGCGAGATTCATCTTAAGGGGGTAGGTTTGTAACATCCCAAATTTTCAATTTGGAATGTTATACATAGGTCATCATATGCATATCATATTTTATTTGTTTTTTGTTTTGCGATCCTCGAAATTCTAAGCAACTCAAGGACCCACGGAGAGAGTTGGGAATTTCATCGTTTTCATATTTGATTTTTTCTCAAATATTGGAATGAGGATCATTTGGTTTAATTATTTTTCTCTCCGAAAATATTCCCTATTAAAATATATGAGAGGAGATAACATGACTTCTTCAAAGTAAATGGAATATTAGAAAAATATATTAAAATCAAATAAATAGTTTTATTCGGTTTTTCTGCAATTTTATTTGAATTAGAAAAATGTGCATATTTTAAAATTTTGCATTTTAGGGCCAAGAAAATGTTCATCATGTTCTAAATATTTTATTAAGATGGTGAAAATTTATTTTGGCATTTTTAGAATTTTATTTTATTTTCTAGGATTTTTCTGGCAAAATCAATTAAAAAATAGAGAGACTCACCGCCAGACCGAATTGGGCCGAGGCCCAGCTGGCCAGACGCCGCGCCGCCTCCCCGACCCCGAGCGGGAGTCCGCAACCGCGCCGTGGCTGACTCCGCCACCCCGCCGCCTTGCCCCCTCCCCCACGCCACCACACCCCACCTCCCCTCTTAAATACTGCCGCTGCCCCCCCTTGCCCCACATCGCCCCGCCGCCGCGCCGCTTCAGCCTTCTGCCGCCGCCGCCCCGCGCCACCGCCCCGCCGACGGAGTCGCTGCCGTTCCGATCCAATCGGAGCCGCCGTTTTTTGGTTTTAGGTAAAAACCCTGGTTTTCTAAAAAAAACCTAGTTCAGTTTTTTTAGTTAGATCGGTTCGGTTTTCTCGCTTTAGTTATTCAGCGGACGTTCGTCCGTTCGTTTTAACGAACGCTTTTAGTCAGTTAGCCGTAGACTACGAACGTTCGTTCGTTAGCTTGTTCGTCTCATTTTCTTTTTCAGGTTTTTTCCGCGATTATTTTCGATCGCGATTTCTACCCTGATCTTCGTTTTAGTTTATCTTTTTGCTCGTTTATCCGAATCAGATGAAACAAGCGCCTAGATCTTCATCTCGAAGCCCTTTCTCTGTTTAACCAACTTGAACAAGATTTTGGTACTTTAAAATTTGACTGTAGTCCAGTTTGGTAAACGGATCTTGTTTCTTTCATGGTTTGAGTTTCGTTGCTCCGTTTGATTTTATTCTTTTTGCAAACCGGAGTTATTCAGTTGAACTTTCTGGGTGTATTGGTTGCAGGGCACCTGGAGAATCTAGTGTTATCCTAGGAAATCTCGGAGGACCCGTGCGATTATCCTATGGAATGCCACCCAGGCTCAAAGGGATCATAAGATTATTCATGCTAGAAACTTCCGTGTGCAGCCACAATGCCATTATGGGCTCTGGCATAGTTGAGTATGTTGTGTGAGCTCTTTCAGTGGTGGACTAGCAGATGTAGGGGAAAGTAGGTGTACGTGTCCACCCAGGGTAAAGGGTAAATGCTTCTGAAAGATTGTGTCTCGGTCATCCGGTTCTCAAACACCATGCCGTGCGAGAAATTAAACGGAGGTGATCAAGTCTTGTGGGGAAAAGTGCACAAACCTCTGCAAAGTGTACAAACTAATCATGATTAGTCGTGTCCCTGGTTATGGACATCTTGAGTATCTGGTGCTTGAATTATTGATTTGATCTCATCACTCTAAATTAATTTGATTGGTTGATAATGATTACTTTAATTGGGATTGAGTTGGAGGAACCTTCTCAATGATGTTTGAACTACCATGATAGTTAAAATAAAATTTATTCCTTTATTGTAGGAAAAAATGGGCTTTATGTAAAACATTTTACCTTAGAGCCACCACCAGCCATATATGCATGTAGTGATAGCATTTCTCTGTTCCCTGCTCTACCGTGTTATCTTGCCAACATATTTCATGTGCTGACCCGTTTTGGGCTGCAACATATCATGTTGCAGACTTTTGAGAAGAAGAGTAAGGTGCGTTAGGTCATTTTTCATGCACTCAGCTATGCCGTTGGAGTTGATGGACTCACTTTATCTCCCAAGCCTTCCACTGTTATCTTATTAGATGGCCTTATGCCATATCTTTTGCAATAAGTCCTGTTTTGAGACATTCGATGTAATAAGGGTGTGATTGCTACTCTGTTATAAATCCTTCGAGTACTGTGTGTGTCAACATTACCGATCCAGGGATGACACTGAAGCACAGAGACTTGCTCCATTCGGGTCGGGTCGCTACAATACCGGAGTACCGGGAGGTTGCCGGAACCCCCGGGGGGCTTAATGGGCCTTAGTGGAAATAGGGGGCAGCAAGGGAGGTGTGGGGCGCGCCCCCTAGGCCCAAACCAAATTGGTTTAGGGAAAGGGGGGGTCAGCCCCCTCTTTCCTTCTCCCCTCCTCTTCCTTCCTTCTCCCTCCTAGTTGGACTAGGAAAGGGGGGAAACCTACTCCTAGTAGGAGTAGGAATCCCCCATGGGGCGCGCCATAGGACGCCGGCCGGCCCCTCCTCCACTCCTTTATATACGTGGCCAGGGGGCACCCCATAGACACACAAGTTGATTTCTTAGCCGTGTGCGGTGCCCCCCTCCACAGTTACACACCTCGGTCATATGTCGTAGTGATTAGGCGAAGCCCTGCGCCGGTAACTTCATCATCACCGTCACCACGCCGTCGTGCTGACGGAACTCTCCCGCGACCTCAACTGAATCAAGAGTTCGTGGGACGTCATTGAGCTGAACATGTGCTGAACATGGAGGTGCCATACGTTCGGTGCTTGGATCGGCTGGATCATGAAGACGTTCGACTACATCAACCGCGTTACTAAATGCTTCCGCTTTCGGTCTATGAGGGTACCTGGACACACTCTCCCCGCTTGTTGCTATGCTTCTCCTAGATAGATCTTGCGTGATCGTAGGATTTTTTTTGAAATACTACGTTCCCCAACAGTGGCATCATGAGCCAGGTCTATGCGTAGATGATATGCACGATTAGAACACAATGAGTTGTGGGCGATAATAGTCATACTGCTTACCATCATGTCATACTTTGATTCAGCGGTATTGTGAGATGAAGCGGTCCGGACCAACATTACGCGTATGCTTAAGAGAGACTGGTTTCACCGTTACGAGCACGCGTTGCTTAAAGTTGATCGGCGGGTTTTTGTCTCTCTCACTTTAGTTGAATCGAGTGTGACTACGCCTGGTCCTTGTGAAGGTTAAAATAGCACACTTGACAAAAAATCATTGTGGTTTTTTGTATGCGTAGGTAAGAACGGTTCTTGCTAAGCCCGTAGTAGCCACGTAAAACTTGCAACAACAAAGTAGAGGATGTCTAACCTATTTTTGCAGGGCATGTGTGATGTGATATGGTCAAGACGTGATGAGTTACATTATTGTATCAGATGATCATGTTTTGTAAATTATCGGCAACCGACAGGAGCCTTATGGTTGTTTCTTTATTGTATGAATTGCGAAGGCCATGTAATTGCTTTACTTTATCACTATGAGTTAGCGATAGTAGTAGTAGCAATAGTTGGCGAGATGACCATGACACTACGATGAAGATGATGGTGTCAAGCCAGTGACGATGGAGATCATCATGATGCTTTGGAGATGGAGATCAAAAGCACAAGAAGATGATGGCCATATCATGTCACATATTTTGATTGCATGCGATGTTTATCTTATTAGGCTTCTTATTTTTCTTAGTATGGCGGTAGCATTATAAGATGATCCCTTACAAAAATTTCAAGGTACATTCGTTCTCCCTGAGTATGCACTATTGCGAAAGTTCGTCGTGCCGAGACACCACGTGATGATCGGGTGTGGTAAGCTCTACGTTCAAATACAATGGGTGTAAGACAGTTTTGCACATGCAGAATAATCGGGTTAAACTTGACGAGCCTAGCATGTACAGACATGGCCTCTGAACACTGGAGACCGAATGGTCAAGCGTGAATCATATAGTAGATATGATCAACATAAGATGTTCACCATTGACAACTACTCCATCTCACGTGATGATCGGACATGGTTTAGTTGATTTGGGTCACGTGATCATTTAGATGACTAGAGGGATGTCTATCTAAGTGGGAGTTCTTTAGTAATATGATTAAATAAACTTTAATTTATAATGAACTTAGTCCTGATAGTTTTTGCATATCTATGTTGTTGTAGATCAATGGCCCATGCTACCGTTCCCTTGAATTTTAATGCATTCCTAGAGAAAGCTAAGTTGAAAGATGATGGTAGCAACTACATAGACTGGGTCCGTAACTTGAGGATTATCCTCATTGCTGCATAGAAGAATTATGTCCTTGACGCACCGCTAGGTGACAGGCTTGCTGCAGGAGCAAATCCGGATGTTATGAACGTCTGGCAAGCTCGTTCTGATGACTACTCGATAGTTCAGTGTGCCATGCTTTATGGCTTAGAATCGGGACTTCAAAGACGTTTTGAACGGCATGGAGCATATGAGATATTCCGAGAGTTGAAGTTAATACTTCAAGAAAATGCCAGAATTGAGAGATATGAAGTCTACAATAAGTTCTATAGCTGCAAGATGGAGGAGAACGGTTCTATCAGTGAACACTTACTCAAAATGTCTGGGTACTACAATCACATGACTCAACTTGGATGCAAAGTTGACGAAGATAGTGTTATTGATAGAGTTCTTCAATCACTGCCACAAAGCTATAAAGGCTTCATGATGAACTATAATATGCAAGGGATGCAGAAGACAATTCCCGAGCTCTTTGCTATGCTCAAAGCTGCGAAGGTAGAAATCAAAAAGGAGCATCAAGTGTTGATGGTTAAGAAGATCACTAGTTTGAAAAAAGGGCAAGGGAAAGAAGGGGAACTTCAAAAAGAATAGCAAGCCAGTTGCTAATCCCGCGAAGAAACCCAAGTCTGAAGCCAAGCCTGAAACTGAGTGCTTCTACTGCAAAGGGACTGGACACTGGAAGTGGAACTGCCCCAAGTATTTGGCGGATAAGAAGGATGGCAAAGTGAACAAAGGTATATTTGATATACATGTTATTGATGTGTACCTTACTAATGCTCGTAGTAGCACCTGGGTATTTGATACAGGTTCGGTTGCTAATATTTGTAACTCGAAACAGGGGCTACGGATTAAACAAAGATTAGCTAAGGACGAGGTGACGATGCGCGTGGGAAATGGTTCCAAAGTCGATGTGATCGCCGTCGGCACGCTACCTCTACATCTACCCTCGGGATTAGTTTTAGACCTAAATAATTGTTATTTGATGCCAGCGTTGAGCATGAACATTATATTTGGATCTTGTTTGTTGTGAGACGGTTATTCATTTAAATCAGATAATAATGGTTGTTGTATTTATATGAGTAATATCTTTTATGGTCATGCACCCTTGAAGAGTGGCCTATTTTTGTTGGATCTAGATTGTAGTGATACACATATTCATAATACTGAAGCCAAAAGATGCAAAGTTGATAATGATAGTGCAACTTATTTGTGGCACTGCCGTTTAGGTCATATTGGTGTAAAGCGCATGAAGAAACTCCATGCTGATGGACTTTTGGAATCACTTGATTTTGAATCACTTGGTGCTTGTGAACCATGCCTCATGGGCAAGATGACTAAAACTCCGTTCTCTAGAACAATGGAGTGAGAAACTAACTTGTTGGAAATCATACATACTAATGTATGCGGACCGATGAGTGTTGAGGCTCGCGGCGGGTATCGTTATTTTCTGACCTCCACTGATGATTTGAGCAGATATGGGTATATCTACTTGATGAAGCACAAGTCTGAAACATTTGAAAAGTTCAAAGAATTTTAGAGTGAAGTAGAGAATCGTCGTAACAAGAAAATAAAGTTTCTACGATCTGATCACGGAAGTGAATATTTGAGTTACGAGTTTGATCTTCATTTAAAACAATGTGGAATAGTTTCACAACTCACACCACCTAGAACACCACAACGTAATGGTGTGTCCGAACATCGTAACCGTACTTTATTAGATATGGTGCGATCTATGATGTCTCTTACCAATTTACCACTACTGTTTTGGGGTTATCCTTTAGAGACAGCTGCATTCACGTTAAATAGGGCACCATCTAAATCCGTTGAGACGATGCCTTGTGAACTGTGGTTTGGCAAGAAACCCAAGTTGTCATTTATTAAAGTTTGGGGCTGTGATGCTTATGTGAAAAAGCTTCAACCTGATAAGCTCGAACCGAAGTCGGAGAAATGTGTCTTCATAGGATACCCAATGGAAACTGTTGGGTACAACTTCTATCACAGATCCGAAGGCAAGATATTTGTTGCTAAGAACGGATCCTTTCTAGAGAAGGAGTTTCTCTCGAAGGAAGTGAGTGGGAGGAAAGTAGAACTTGATGAGGTAATTGTACCTTCTCTGTAATTGGAAAATAGTACATAACAAAGACTAGTTCCAGTGATTCCTACACCGATCAGTGAGGAAGCTAATGATGATGATCATGAAACTTCAGATCAAGTTACTACTGAACCTCGTAGGTCAACCAGAGTGCATTCCGCGCCAGAGTGGTACGGTAACCCGGTTCTGGAAGTCATATTACTAGACCATGATGAACCTACGAGTTATGAGGAAGCGATGATGACCCAGATTCCGCAAAATGGCTTGAGGCCATGAAATCTGAGATGGGATCCATGTATGAGAATAAAGTGTGGACTTTGGTTGACTTATGATCGGCGAGCCATTAAAAATAAATGGATCTTTAAGAGGAAGACTGATGCTGATGGTATTTTTACTGTCTACAAAGCTCGACTTGTTGCAAAAGGTTTTCGACAAGTTCGAGGAGTTGACTATGATGAGACTTTCTCACCCGTAGCGATGCTTAAGTTTGTCCGAATCATGTTAGCAATTGCCACATTTTATGATTATGAAATCTGGCAAATGGATGTCAAAACTGCATTCCTTAATGGATATCTCAAAGAAGAGTTGTATATGATGCAACCAGAAGGTTTTGTCGATCCTAAATGTGCTAACAAAGTGTGCAAGCTCTAGCGATCCATCTATGGACTGGTGCAAGCATCTCGGAGTTGGAATATACGCTTTGATGAGGTGATCAAAGCATATGGTTTTATACAGACTTTTATAGAAGCCTGTATTTACAAGAAAGTGAGTGGGAGCTCTGTAGCATTTCTGATATTATATGTAGATGGCATATTGTTGATTGAAAATGATATAGAATTTTTGGATGGCATACAAGGATACTTGAATAAGAATTTTTCTATGAAAGACCTCGGTGAAGCTGCTTATATATTGGGCATCGAGATATATAGAGATAGATCAAGACGCTCAATTGGACTTTCACAAAGCACATACCTTGATGAAGTTTTGAAGAAGTTCAAAATGAATTAGTTAAAGAAAGGGTTCTTGCCTGTGTTACAAGGTGTGAAGTTGAGTAAGACTCAATGCCCGGCCACTGCAGAAGATAGAGAGAAAATGAAAGTCATTCCCTATGCCTCAGCCATAGGATCTATCATGTATGCAATGTTGTGTACCAGACCTGATGTGTGCCTTGCTATAAGTTTAGCAGGGAGGTACCAAAGTAATCTAGGAGTGGATCACTAGACAGCGGTCAAGAACATCCTGAAGTACTTGAAAAGGACAAAGGATATGTTTCTCATTTATGGAGGTGACAAAGAGCTCGTCGTAAATGGTTACGTCGATCAAGCTTTGACACTAATCCGGATGACTCCAAGTCACAAACCGGATATATATTTTTGTTGAACGGTGGAGCTGTCAGTTGGTGCAGTTCCAAGCAGAGCCTAGTGGCGGGATCTACATGTGAAGCAGAGTACATAGCTGCTTCAGAAGCAGCAAATGAAGGAGTCTAGATGAAGGAGTTCATATCCGATCTAGGTGTAATACCTAGTGCATCGGGTCCAATGAAAATCTTTTGTGACAACACTGGAGCAATAGCCTTAGCGAAGGAATCCAGGTTTCACAAGATAACCAAACACATCAAGAGATGCTTCAATTCCATCCGCGATCAAGTCAAGGAGGGAGACATAGTAATTTGCAAGATACATATAGATCTGAATGTTGGAGACCCGTTGGCTAAGCCTCTTCCACGAGCAAAACATGATCAACACCAAGACTCCATGGGTGTTAGAATCATTACTATGTAATCTAGATTATAGACTCTAGTGCAAGAGGGAGACTAGAGGAAATATGCCCTAGAGGCAATAATAAAGTTGTTATTTATATTTCCTTATATATCATGATAAATTTCTTTTATTCATGCTAGAATTGTATTAACCAGAAACTTGATACATGTGTGAATACATACACTAAACATAGTGTCCCTAGTATGCCTCTACTAGACTAGCTCATTAATCAAAGATGGTTATGTTTCCTGACCATACAAATGTGTTGTCATTTGATCAACTGGATCACATCATTATGAGAATGATGTGATGGATAAGACCCATCTGTTAGCTTAGGAGTATGAACGTTTAGTTTTACAGCTACTGCTTTCTTCATGACTTATACATGTTCCTCTGACTATGAGGTTATGCAACTCCCGAATACCGGAGGAACACCTTGCGTGCTATCAAATGTCACAACGTAACTGGGTGATTATAAAGATGCTCTACAGGTGTCTCCGAAAGTGCTTGAGGTATTGGCATAGATCAAGAATAGGATTTGTCACTCCGAGTGTCGGAGAGGTATCTCTGGGCCCTCTCAGTAATACACATGGTAATAAGCCTTGCAAGCAAACGACTAATGAGTTAGTCACGAGATGATGTATTACAGAACGAGTAAAGAGACTTGCCGATGATGAGATTGAACTAGGTATGATGATAACGACGATCGGATCTCGGTCAAGTAACATACCGATGACAAAGGGAACAACGTATGTTGTTATGCGGTTTGACCGATAAAGATCTTCGTAGAATATGTAGGAACCAATATGAACATCCAGGTTCCGCTATTTGTTATTGACCAGAGATGAGTCTCGGTCATGTCTACATAGTTCTCAAACCCATAGGGTCCGCACGCTTAACGTTCGATGACGATCGGTATTATGAGTTTATGTGTTTTGATCTAGCGAAGGTAGTTTGGAGTCCCCGATGTTATCACAGACATGACGAGGAGTCTCGAAATGGTTGAGATATAAAGATTTATATATTAGAAGGTTATATTCGGACACCAGAAGGGTTCCGAGGGTCACCGGATAAATACCGGAGTATCGAGAGGTTACCGGAACCCCCTGGGGGCTTAATGGGCCTACATGGGCCTTAGTGGAAATAGAGGGCGACAAGGGAGGTGTGGGGCGTGCCCCCTAGGCCCCAACCGAATTGGTTTAGGTCAAGGGTGGTCGGCCCCCTCTTTCCTTCTCCCCTCCTCTTCCTTCCCCCCCCCCCTCCTAGTTGGACTAGGAAAGGGGGGAAACCTACTCCTAGTAGGAGTAGAAATCCCCCCATGGGGCGCGCCATAGGAGGCCGGCCGGCCCCCTCCTCCACTCCTTTATATACGTGGCTAGGTCGCACCCCATAGACACACTACTTGATTTCTTAGCCGTGTGCGGTGCCCCCCTCCATATTTACAAACCTCGGTCATATCTCATAATGCTTAGGCGAAGCCCTGCGCCGGTAACTTCATCATCACCGTCACCACGCCGTCGTGCTGACGGAACTCTCCCATGACCTCAACTGGATCAAGAGTTCATGGGACGTCATCGAGCTGAGCGTGTTTTAACACGGAGGTGCCATACATTCGGTGCTTCGATTGGTTGGATCCCGAAGACGTTCGACTACATAAACCCCGTTACTAAATGCTTCCGCTTTCAGTCTATGAGGGAACTTGGACACACTCTCCCCGCTCGTTGCTATGCTTCTCCTAGATAGATCTTGCGTGATCGTAGGAATGTTTTTGAAATACTATGTTCCCCAATAGATAGTATATTTATATGTGAAATATCTCTTCCTTCAATATTCATTCATGAATTGTTCAAGCGACCAATGTTGTGTTTGCTAACTTGCAATAATTTTTACCACCTATATACTTCTTATACGTGAAGTCATTAATCCCCATGGGATAAGCATATAAAACATATATAATTTCAGATTTATGATATTCGATTCATTCAACCATTTACTAATAGGATATAAGTGAAGCGCAAGAGTAAATGGCAAAACTACTTCCAAAAAGATATAAGTGAAGGTCAATGCGTAGTCAAGTAGTTAAATAGCCATGTGCGGACTCTCTCTCATTTAAGATTTCAGATCCAATGATTTTATTCAAACAACTAGAAAAATGAAAATACGCTCCAAGCAAAACACATATCACGTGATGAATAAAAATATAGCTCCAAGTAAGGTGTACAGATAGTGTAGAAGACGAAAGAGGGGATGCCTTCCGGGGCATCCCCAAGCTTAGTTGCTTGGGTATTCCTTGAATATTACCTTGGGGTGCCTTGGGCATCCCCAAGCTTAGGGTCTTTCCACTCTTTATTCTTCTCATATCGACATCTCACTCAAAACTTGAAAACTTCAATCACACAAAACTTAACGGAACTTCGTGAGATAGGTTAGAATGTTAAAGAGCAAATCATTCACTTTGGTACTGCCAAGACAAGATTCATAGTTGTTCTCACACAATGCCTACTGTACCTTAACATTTCCACAATTTATATCACTTAATATAAGCTATGGAAACACTAAAACAAGCAAAGTATGCATTGAACACAGAATCTATCAAAAACATAACAGTTTGTAATGATCTGGACAACCACCATACTTCTACAACTCTAAAAATTCTGAAAAATTAGGAAAACATAGCCAATCCGTATATCAATCATGTGTAAACATTTCAGCTAATTATCACGTTCTAGTGATTTATAGCATTTTCTGCACTTACTCATAGGATATAAGTGAAGCACGAGAATAAATGGCAAAACTACTTCCAAAAAGATATAAGTGAAGATCAATGCGTAGTCAAGTAGTTAAATAGCCATGTGAGGAATCTCTCTCACTCAAGATTCATAGTTGTTCTCACACAATGACTAATGTACCTTAACATTTCCATAATTTATATCACTGAATATATGCTATGGAAACACTAAAACAAGCAAACTATGCATTGAAAATAGAATCTGTCAAAAACAAAACAATCTGTAATGATCTGGATAACCACTGTACTTCTCCAACTCTGATTTTTTTTGAAAAATTAGGACATCGTAGGCAATTTCTTTATCAATCATGTGTAAAAATTTCAGCTAACTATCATGTTCCGGTGATTTATAGAATTTTCTGCACTGGACGCAAAACTGTATGTTTTTGCACAGAATCAAATCAACTATCAACTACACAATCCCAAAGGCTTTACTTGGCACTTTATTGAAGAAAAAAGCTATAAAACATGATGAATACAGTAGCATAATCATGAGAACACACAAAAACAGTAGGGGTAAATATTGGGTTGTCTCCCAACAAGTGCTTTTCTTTAATGCCTTTTTAGCTAGGCATGATATTTTAATGATACCCTTCCAAGCCCAATTTCGATGATAATTTTATTCATACTCTAAAAGATATAAGTGAAGTTCATAGAGCATTCTATAGTTAATATAGATTGACCAATATCCAAGCTCAAAAGATATAAGTGAAGCACACGAAGCATTCTATAAAGCCATACTCAAAAGATTTAAGTGGAGCACAAAGAGCATTCTATAAAGCCACACTCAAAATATTTAAGTGAAGCGCATGAATCATTCTATAAATCAATGAAGGACTATCTCATACTAGCATGGTGCGTAAAGGAAAAGAAAAACACAAAAGACGCATATCATGCGAACGAAACAAAAACCGATGTATAATGATAATTGTTGAAGAATAAAGATGGGATGCCTTCCAGGGCATCCCAAGCTGTCGAATTATGGGTTCCGACAAACCCTTGAGGTTTGAACACTGGGGTGCGCACGAAGAGCTCTCCTTTCCGCCCTAGTTCGCTCCTGCTCCGATTCCTAGGCCTAGCTCATCGAACCCAAAGAACAAGAGACACAAGGGTTTATACTGGTTCGGGCCACCGTTGTGGTGTAATACCCTAATGCAATGTGGTGTGGTGGATTGCCTTGTAGGCCGAGGATGAATAAGTACACGGGAAGAATAGCCTCCTGAGGAGAGGTGTTCTTGTACTCGGTGAGCTGGTGAGTGTAGCCTAAGATGAGTTCTGGTCCGATATCTCCTTCATATGGTGGTGGCTAGTCCTATTTATAGAAGCCCGAGTCCTCTTCCCAAATATTGAGCGGGAAGGAATCCCACAACGGCAAAGTTTGAAGGTGGACAACTAGTACAAGCTATCCTGAAAAAGGTGGTCTTCGCCAGCCAATGGCTCTGGTGGTGACATCATCGTGGGCTCCGTGGTGACCTTCGTCATGCTGTCTTGCTGGTCTTGGTCTCGTTGCATCGATATGGAAAAGTTTGCCTGATGCCTCAGGACTCCTCGCCTGTGCTTGCCCATTTAGCACCAAAGAGGAAACTGGCTCCCTACACCCGTTGGCACCCGCCTGGCCTTGGTCGTCATGGCTCACGTCACTTGAACCTCATGAGGTGCCCCTTGCCTTGATATCTCTGCTCCTCGGGAGCCATCCTAGTGAGGCCACCCCAGGGAGGTCTTGCGTCGTCCGCCTCGCGAGGGTCTTGAGTGATTGCTGATGAAGATGGGTTGCATGAGGCCACTGGATGAGCCACGCTCTGGCCGCAGGTAGGCAAGTCTGGATACCCCCATTTCCAGAACGCCGATAGTAGCCCCCGGGCCCAAGGTGCGCTCGGACTTGGCTTCACGGCGAAGCCAAGGGTGAAGTGCGGAGCGCCGCGGGCCCCATAAGCCTGCGGCCTTGATTGACGAATGGCGATTGACAGGACATGGGTGTCTCCACTTCCCCACGCAGCCTAGGCAACCGCATGAATTGATGAGTCCCTGCATGCACAAAGACCATGATTACCTGCGATTACGGAGGCCGGTGGTTGGCCTCCTCCTGGCTATAAATGAGGCGATAGGCGGAGCCCCCGTTGCCCATCTTCTTCCTTCATTCTGCCTGCTTCTTCTTCTTCCTCCTTGCTCCTTTATCGACAGCGCCACCCATGGCACCTATTCAGAGATTCTCCGCCGTCGACAAGGGAAAGACCCCTTGTGAAGAGTCGGGGTTGCTCCCGCCAAAGAAAAGGCCATTCTGTCCTTGTGGCGCCGTCCTAAGTCCGGAAGTGACGAGACCTTGGCACGAGCGGCCTCCCCTCGGTTACCCGCTGCCCTTGTACGCCCGGGGGCAAGCCTCCGGAGGGGAAGGCAACGCCCAACGCCGCATGCGCCTTGGCCGTGCCGAGCATGCCGGTGCAGTTCGCGTCGCTGTCCCGTGAACGCACGTTGGAGGCTCTTCGCGTGAGTTCGTGTTGTGGGCGGCGATGCCTCCGAGCTCCTGGGTCCGCTTCCCGCCATTCTTCTCTTAAGAGATGCCGCCGAGGGGGCCGTTCGATCTGTGGTTACAGCACGCCGAGTGCCGGGCCCCGACGACAGGAGCTGAGGTTGAGGTCGTCTCCCCGTGCAAGTTCTTCATGACCTGTGGATGGGGCAAGGTCGCCCGCGTCTGCCGCATGGAGGGCGCCCTCGCCATCCACTTCGAGTACGACGGCGCCTCCGTGCTGCTCTTCAAGGTGTTCAACGAGGAAGGACGCCGCCTGGAGTGCTGCCCCAGAGGGGGCTGTCAGGGTGGCACAGCGACTGGCGCCATGCCTGTCATTGGTCCTGCCGCCAGTTCTCCCAGCAGTAGCGATTGCCCTTGGGAGTCCAGCAGCTCTCCGAGGCTGACGAATCTCCGGAGATGAGCGACGATAGCTATGCGCCTCCAAGATCGCGCCATGCTTGGAGCGCATCAGCTGCACGAGCTCGTCGCCGATGGTGACTTGAGCGGGGTCGGAGATGGCCTCTCATGGCCTACTTTTTATGATGACGTCGATGATGGTAGCCGTAGCTAGGGCCTCCCAAAATCCTTCTCTTGTGCTCCCCGCGAGGAATCAAAGCCAACCCCATGGGGGCGTGTCAAGGACTTGTAACGCTTTTGCTCTGATGTCTATTATCCTTGCGAAGAGACTCTATTGGCAAGCCTCATTCCGGCAGTGTCGCTCCTTTTTACCCTTTCAGTAGCTTGGTACTCTACGCCGGCAGGTCTCAGTCCCAAGGCAAGCTACAGCCGTCGTTGGTATGCCAGGTCACGATGCCGTGGTCAAGGCCAGGAGGTGAGCGGACCAGGGTCCGGTAAGAGCTCCTGAGGCGCGATGCTCAAGAGGTCCCCTTTGGCGTGCAAGCAGCTTCCAAAGGCTAAAAAGGGAGGTGACATTGCCGATGCATGACTGCAGAAACCAACTTGTCAAACAATGGTGGCACGCTGATGGGATGCATGACTTATCTTGACGGGTCTGAGGTGATTCCTCTAGCGACGCGCCTAGCTTGCTTCCGATGTCGCGTGGCTGAGATTTCGCGATTTCCTTCCCGCTTGCCCTAGAGTTCTACGTCGGCAGAGCCCGGCTCCGCACGTACCTCAACCACCATTGGGTCATCCGGATCACCAGGACGAGACCAAGGGGTGAGGAGCTATGTGACCAGTTAGGATCCTGGGTCGCGATGCTCAGGAGTCCCCATTGACGTACGAACGACCCTTGGGGAGGAAATGTTGGACTAGGCCTTGGTGTTCTGCGTTGGCAGGGCCCGACCACGCGCGTACCTCAGCAGTCGCCGGCTCGTCCAGATCGCTAGGAAAAGACCAGGGAGTGAGGGGCTACGTGGCCAGTTAGGCCCCTGAGTCGCGATGCTCAGGGGTCCCCCTTGACGTACGAACAGACCTGAGCTCTCCGAGCCGGCCTCCCCTTCTCCCGTCCTTCTTGGTGCTCTGCGTCCTCGGGTCCCGAACCTCGAGGGAAGCTCAGCCGCCGCTAGTATGCCAAGTCACGGTGTCGTGGTCAAGGCCAGGGGTGAGGGCCGGAGAGTCAGTAGGAGCCCCTTAGAAGCGATGCTCAGAGGCCCCTCCTTTAACGCGCAAGCGAATTATGTGAGAAGGGGAGACCGACACGGTCACCTGCCGTCGTGCTCCTGAGATTACTGCGGGTTAGCCTGAAGCAGCACAACTTAGAACCGCGCCTACTGCTGGGCCTCTGATAACTCCGTAGGAAGACGAAGGCACCGAGGACCTGGTGAGGTGACGTATGCGGGGCAGGCCGCGAGTCAGAGCTCGATTTGTTAGCATTGCAGGGATGGACCCGAGCACAAGCGTCGTGCCAACGTATGCAGCCCCCATTGCGGGATGACCTTAAGTCCATTAGGCAGCGAGGGAGGCCAAAAGTGGTGATGAGTGAGCAGACGATGTCCATATGGTAAATCATAAAAGGAAATGAGCTAAACCAGGCGACATAAAATGCGATACATGCCACAGGGATGGACCTGTGCGGCCTGGGGATGATACGGCCCGAGGGGCGCCCCCAACAAGGTAAACTAAAGATGCAAGAAGGATACATGCCGCAGGGGCAGGCCCGTGCGGCATGGGAATGATGCAGCCCGAGGGGCGCTCCCAGCTGAACAAAACTAGAAAATGTCACCTGGCACAGTTGCTGAAGCGGTGTTGATGTAGCTGAAGATGCTCGATACAGATGTCGCTCCTCACGAGTCGCCCGACTCCGGGGCCTCGCGAGGCTACGGAGGTCCCCAGAGCTCATGAAGAACCGAGGCCACCTCTGCCAAGATCTCCTGTTGCCTGGCCTCGCGAGTCGCCGGGACCTCCCACATGTGATGCTGGCGCGGGGTCGCCTGGTTCGGCAAGCCGAAGGGCATGCGAACGTAGCTTAGAGGGGGACCCTCGCACCAGCCGACCTGAGAGGGCCAGTAGAGTTCCTGAGACGCCGTTCTGTTGAGTCCTGGGACATTGACGAAGATGCACAGCCCGTTGCCTGAGCCTGGGGCGACAGCTGCACTCCGATGTGCTCGGCGGCGCTCACCCCGAATTGCCCTTGGCACCTGCAAGTCTTCGATGGTCTGGCTGATGAATTCCTGAGCGCTTGGTGCCTCATGCCTTGAGGCCTCCGGAGCGGCGAAGCACGCCTCAACATGGTGCCCGAGCACCTGCCTTGAGACATGGGCTAGGTCGGAGGCCCTCCAGAGGAGAGCCCCCGAGCCCGGCCTGAGGGGAGCGTCGGGCGCGCTTTCTTATGCGAGGGAGGGAGGCGCCCCATCCACGGGCGCAGGTTCTGAGGTACGGCCATTGGGTGATCCATCCTGGTGAGGCTCCAGGGCGAGCAACTGCTTCTTCTTCTTCTTGGGGACGGCCTCAGGAGGGTAGATGGCGCCATCATTGTCTGGATCCTCGACCGCTGCAGCCTGGTAAGCGCGCTCAAGTGAGAACAGCGCATCCTTTTCTTTGCAAGCGACGGTGATGACACCACCGCTTCCTGGCATCTTGAGGACGTTGTAGCCGTGGTGAGTCACCGCCATGAACTTGGCCAGGGCTGGGTACCCGAGGATGGCGTTGTAGGGAAGATGAATGTGGGCGATATCAAAGTCGATGAGCTCGTTGTGGTAGTTGTCGCGCTTGCCAAAGGTGATAGGCAGGCGGACCTGCCCTATCGGGGTGGTGGAGCCATCGGTCACTCCTGAGAAGGGCTTGGTTCGCTGTAGCTGATCGTATGGCACTTGGAGTCTATCGAACATCTCGACGGATAGGACATTGAGCCCTGCACCATCGTCGATGAGGGTCTTGGTAACTTGAACGTTGCCGATGATGGGCGAACAGAGCATTGGGAGGGCGCCGACAATCGTCACACACTTGAGCTAGTCTACTGAGCTGAAGGTGATGGCGCACTTGGACCACCTGAGTGGGCGCGTGGCTTCAAGCTTATGGAGAGACACGTTTACTTCTCAGGCAAACTGCTTGAAGAGGCACTGAGAGGCTGGGGCATGCGCACCGCCCAAGATGTAGGCGATGGCGCGAGGCTCCTGGAAGCCCCTAGCCTCCTCGTCCTGGTCGTCGTTCCTCCTTGGTGGTGGAAGCGAAGGGAGGCCGGCCTTGCCCTGAGGACGGTCCTCGTGAGGCTGGTCCCTCCAGCCACCCTCATGAGGCTGGTCCCTCCAGGCACCCTCGCGAGGCTGATCGTGCGAGCGGTCCTCACGAGGTTGGTCACGCCACTCCTGACGGGGGCCGCGGTCATCCCAGCACCCCCCGGTACGGCTTCCTCCACGGCCGTAGCCCCGGTTGCTGTGCTCGGGGCATTGGCTGATGCGCCCTTCGCGGATGTCCCTAAGCTCCTGACAGTCATTGGTGTTGTGGCTGTGCACGTTGTGGAAGGCGCAGAACAGACGACTGCTTTTGGATGACTCCGGGTGGTCGCGGCCACACTTCATCTCTGGTTCGGCCGCGAGCACGGCCACCCCTTTGCGCTTCACGTCCTTGCCCTTGGCCTTCTTGTCTTCAGGTTCAACAGTGGGGAGCTCGACGAGGGAGAGGCGCCCCTCCTCAGCTCTGGCGCACTTGGTCGCGAGGTTGAACAGCTCCAGGGTCGTGCACAGATCTTCGTGGATGGCGAGATCCTCCTTCATCTTGACATCGCGGACACAATCAGAGAACGTAGAGATGATGGCCTCGTTTGTGACCTTGGGGATCTTGACACAGATGCTGTTGAAGTGCTGGATGAACTTTTGCAGAGTTTCTCCTGGTTGTTGCTTGATGCGCCTCACGTCACCTGCGGCCAGGGGGCAGTCGCGGGTGCCCTGGAAGTTGGCGATGAACCGCTCGCGCATCTCACGCCAGGAGGAGATCGATCCCGCGGGCAGGTTCAGGAGCCACAAGCGCGCGCCCTCCTTGAGAGCCATGGGGAACCAGTTCGCCATGATCTTCTCGTTGCCGCTGGATGCCTCGATGCTCAGCTCGTAGAGCTGCAGGAACTCAGCAGGGTCGGGAGTGCCGTCGTAACGTGGAGGCGGGTTGGGATTGAACTTCCCGGGCTAGTTGATGTTGCGCAGTTTGGGTGCGAGGGCCTTGTAGCCTGCTGTTGACACCGGAGCTTGTCATGGAGGCGGAGCTTGATCTTGGTCCTCGAGCGCCACCATGGCAGGGGTGCATGGTCCTGACGCGGCGGTGGAGGGAGTGCTGGCGCTCCTCCTCGAGGCCGTTGGATCTCTTGGCAGCTTCCTTCTTCATGCACCGGCGCCACGCACGGGGGTTCGCGCCGCGGGGCCGCGTGCCTTGGGGCGTGGACGACACCTTGATGCAGAGGTGGTGGAGGTGCTTCATGGGCTACCTCGCCTGCAGAGGGAGGCAGGTGAGGTAGCGAGAGGGGCGGTGTAGGAGAGCCCCCTGCGACGCTGACGAGCTCGGCGATGCGGTCGAGCCAGTCTTTGTAGTGGCCGTCGACGGGGCGGTAACGCAGGAGCTCGTGTGCCATGAGCAACGCAGCCTGTGCGTCCGCGGGTCCGCGGCGAGCGTGGGACGATGAGCCTGCTGGAGTGAGCGACGGGGTGGCGGTGCGTCCATCTCACCGCACAGAGGGATGCAGGGACGAAGCCTGCTGCTCGTTCCGTGCCGGGCCGGTGGCGGCGTTGGCAGGAGGCGATGGAGAAAGGCGAGGAGGTCCGCCCGCGGGAGTTGTCTGAGCGACGCGGGCGGCAAGGGCGGCCCGTCGCTCAGCACGGGCTCGTCGAGCGTCGACCATGGAACCGGCTGGACGATACAGCATGAATCAACGGAAGGGGAGCTTCGGCACACCCCTACCTGGTGCGCCAATTGTCAGATTATGGGTTCCGACAAACCCTTGAGGTTCGAACACTGGGGTGCGCACGAAGATATGTCCTTTCCGCCCTAGTTTGCTCCCGCTCCGATTCCTAGGCCTAGCTCGTCAAGCCCAAAGAACAAGAGACACAAGGTTTTATACTGGTTCGGGCCACCGTTGTGGTGTAATACCCTAATCCAGTGTGGTGTGGTGGATTGCCTTGTAGGCCGAGGATGAACAAGTACATGGGAAGAACAGCCTCCTGAGGAGAGGTGTTCTTGTGCTCGGTGAGCTGGTGAGTGTAGCCTAAGATGATTTCCGGTGCGATCTCTCCTTCATATGGTGGTGGCTAGTCCTATTTATAGAGGTCCTGGTCCACTTCCCAAATATTGAGCGGGAAGGAATCCCACAATGGCCAAGTTTGAAGGGGGACAACTAGTACAAGCTATCCTGACAAAAGGTGGTCTTCGCCTGCGAAAGGCTCTGGTGGTGACATCGTCGTGGGCTCCGTGGTGACCTTCGTCCTGCCGTCGTGCTGGTCTTGGTCTCATTGCACCGATATGGAAACCTTTGCCTGACGCCTCGGGACTCCTCGCCCGCGCTTGCCCCTTTAGCACCAAAGAGGAAACTGGCTCCCTGCGCCCGCTGGCGCCCGCCTGGCCTTGGTCGTCATGGCTCACGTCATGTGAACCTCGTGAGGTGCCCCTTGCCTTGACATATCCGCTCCTCGGGAGCCAGCCTATTGAGGCCGCCCTAGGGGAGGGCTTGCGTCGTCCGCCTCGCGAGGGTCTTGAGTGGTTGCTGATGAAGATGGGCCGCACCAGGCCGCTGGACGAGCCACGCTCTGGGCCGTAGGCAGGCAAGTCTTGGTACCTCCGTTCTCAGAATGCCGACACAAGCTTAGATGCTTGATTCTCCTTGAAATATTTACTTGGAGTGCCTTGGGCATCCCCAAGATTGGAATCTTGTCTATTCATATTCTTCTTATATCAACACCTCCTCGATCTTCGAACACTTCATCCACACAAAACTTAACAAAAAACCTTGTGAGATCCATTTTAGTATAATAAAGCAAATCACTACTTTTAGGTACTGTTGTAAACTCATACCAATTTCATATTAGCATTATATCTACTGTATTCCAACTTCATCATGGTTCATAGCCCCCAATACAACACATTGATTCATCAAAATAAGCGAAAAACACAAAGAAAATATTATCTGTCAAAAACAGGACAATCTGTAGCAATCTGGAAACTTCATATACTTCTTTAAATCTAAAAAATCTAAACATTTAGTACGGAATAATCAATTTGTATATAATTACTATGTAATAATTTCAGAAACTTTTGACATTCGAGTAAAAATGTAAATTTACGCACTTCAGCCAAAGTTTCTGTTTTTGCACTGCACATAGCAAACAAGAAATATAATCATCCTCAAACCAAAACTTGGCACATTTTTTTATAATACAATGGATATATACAGGGGGATAATTATTTTTTAGAAACTCCCATGAAAAATTCTACATTGTTTCCATGAGCATGAACACAAGTGTTCATGGTCGACCCTCACTTCTTGAATGCATAACCTTCCAATCACTTCTCTTTTAAAAAAATAGGCATAAGAGGCAAGTATTTCTTTGTATTTTGCATACTTCAAAAAAATCACGCACAACTAAAGAAAACAAAAACAAAATCGCTACTTAATGAAGAAAGCAAACAAGCAGACGCGAGAATATCAACCCCACGCTATTGCTCCCTGGCAACGGCGCTAGAAAAGAGCTTGATAATCCCCAAGTGCAAGGTATCATCGTAACAATTTCCAAAGGTGGAAGTGATAAGTATGGAGTGTCGAACCCACAAGGAGCTAAAGGTAAGATCAATATTCTATCAAGGCCTATCTGCCACTGATACGACTCTATGCACACCGAATGTTTGCTTCCATCTAGAAACGAGAAATAAAACTACGTTGTGGGTATTAAGAGGATAGCTTTGCATGACATCGGAGAACTAAAACATGAAAATAGGTGTTTTTATCATAAAGTTATAATATATTACTATATATTATAAATATTGAGTGTGGAATAATGATGGATCGGTGTGCGGAATTGTCCTGGGCAATTGTTAACAAGATCGGTAATCATTTTATTGCAATTTCATATGAGGGAGAGGCATAAACTAACGTACGTTCTCTACTTGGATGATATGCACTTATGATTGGAACTCTCGCAAGCATCCGTAACTACTAAAGATCATTAAGGTAAAACCCAATCATAGCATTAAAGTATCAAGTCTCATTTATCACATACGCAACAACCCCTTACTTGGGATTAAGCTTATGTCACTCTAGCAACCTGATAAGGACATCAATACCATTGTTACACGCACAGCCCCTGCTGCTATACATACTGGACCAATTACTAGAGCTCCTCCTGCACGCCAATTAAATTACCAGGTACTTTTGTTTCTTGGTAATGATTCTAATGTTCATGAGAATATGATTCTAGCTAAATTGGATACATTTGTCTTGCTTACGAATGAAGGGCCTAGCTTGGACAAGAAGGATGAACATTGGAGCAAGATCAAGCATGGAGATGATGGCATGCACACGGGGAACAAGAATGGAGCTACAAGTGATGATTTCAGGACTTTGAAGCCACCATAATGAGTGCATGAAGCCTTGGACGAAATATACAAGATGCCACTTCATAAATTTCGTCGAGAGGCTATTATAGGTGTTGCGTCACCTTATTATTGGGTCGGGCCCATGTATTTTTGAAATACTTGAGTATAGGCTATTTTTAGAGTTTATATGTGCGGGGAAACAAGAGTTAGGGTTGGTTTCGGACCCCTCCTCCAAGGGCCACAAAATTCCCCTACTCTTCCTCCATATTGTCACATCCCTAGTTTAGCACTTGCATTAGGACTAGCTAGAGTGTGCATCATGTTTACTTATCAAAGAAACTTGAAATGGGAATGACAGAAACCCCAGTACCCCTCTTCTAACAACTAGGGTTTGATAAAATCTTTTCCAATGTACCCAAAATGCCCTTCAAAAATGTTCATCATTTCTGCCTTGGTCCTAAACCTCTGCCAAAAATGGTGCACAATTTTCTAGGACATCTAAGGTCTCTGGATTAAATCATATGGTATTTGTATTTGGGCATTTAAATGCTATAAAATAATTTAAATGCTCAAACAATCATAAACTATAATGTTCCATACTGTTCATATTATATAGAGTGGGCATGACTAGTTTTATGAGTTATAAAAATGTTCTAGCATTTTTATTAATTAAACAAAGTTGCAAAAGAAATGAAACAGAAAAGAAATAGGAAAAGGGAGAGAGAGAAAGGTTACCTGACGCCCACCCGGCCCACCTGCCGGCCCAGCCCAGCTGCCGCTCCAGCGAGCTGCTTGGCTCGGCCAAGCAGGCAGGCAGGTGCTCGACGGCGGCCGCAGCGCGCGCCACGCAGCTGCCCGCCGCCCTGCTTCCTCCCCTCGCCGCCCTGGAGGCTTGGATCGATCGTCCACCTCGCCCCCGACCTCGCAGACACTCTCCACTCTCCCCAGCTCCTCTCCTTCGCCCTACCCGCACCATGCCTGACGCCGCCGTGCTCGCATCGTCGTAGTAGCCGCGCCCACCGTCGTCCCTGAGCCCTGTCGTCGTGTCCGTCGTCTCCGCCGTCCTCGACTACTTCGAGCAGGCCGAGCCCCGAGCGCTCGCCCGCCCTGGAGACGCCCCCGACCCCTTCTTCCCCAACTCCGGCCGCGGAGATCCCCCTCGCCGTCCCGCTCAGCTCCGACCGCCCCCAAGCTCGCTCTGGCGTCTGCTGCAACCTCTGTGATCCTAGCTTCGTCCTCCCCCTCTCCGTTGGCTCTCTCCTACCCTGGAACGGACCGCACGTAGCTCACCTGCACGCACTGCCGCGGAGCTCGTCGCCGACGAGGCTCCGGCCATCCAATGACCCGGCCACCGTGCCTATCAGCTTCACTGTCACGCGTAGGTGCTGTAGGACCACTCCACGCACCTCTACGAGCACCGCACCATCGTTTTCGACTTCGCCCGAACTCCGGCAGCCGCTGGACTCGTCGCCGGCGTCATCTCCGGCGACCCCAAGGCCAGCCTCCACCACCAATCGACGCGGTTTGCTCCCAGCTACCCGTAGGTGTGCTCCGCCATCGTTTTGGCAGCCGGAGCACAAAACCCGCACCTCACCGCCGTGTTTGGCCTCGCCGGCGGCTAAACGCCGGCGAGTTAGCCCTGTTTGACCACGGGTTTGACCCCCCTGAGTCACTGACATGTGGGCCCTGCTTGTTAGTCAAACCTAGTTTAGTGTTTAATTTAATTCTAATTAGTTAATTAGCTAACTGTGACACTGACCAGTGGGTCCCACTGGTCAGGTTTGACCTGGGCCGCCCTGTTGACTGACTGACGTCAGCACGATGTCATACTGACGCAGTAAAGGATTTTCTGGGATTTTTAGATTTAAAAATAATTCAGGAAATTCCAGAAAATGCCTAAACTTCAAAAAATCATATAAATTCAACAGTAGCTCAGATGGAAAAGATTTATATATGAAAATTGATCAGAAAAATCCAATCTTTCCAATGGCTCTAGTTTCATGCATGTTTGAGCAAGTTAACCTTGCTGTATACATTAAAACATGATAATGCACTTAATTAAATAATAACTAAAGTGCCAATTTGAATCTTTGATTCAAATAGGCTCAAACCCTTCTGGTTATAGTTGCATTAGCCCAAAACACATGCATCTTGCCATGTCATGAGCATGCATCATATTGTTGCATTTGTTTGTTTAATGATTGTATCGCCGGTATTCTCCGTGTTAGGTCCTGCTCCTGAGGATACTGCTGCGTATCCAGCTGAAGAGTAGTACCCGACAACCACTTTGTCAGGCAAGCAATCATTGATCATTCCGATACAAACCCATCTTCTCGCTCCTGCTCTCTTTTACTGCATTAAGGCAACATCGTGTGAACTGCTACTTGTTGCAGCAGTTGAACCCTATTCCCTTGCATGACCTGTCATTGCCACAGTAAATAGTTGGAACCCACTAGCATGTGTAGGAGTTGATTGAGCCATGTGATGTGTGATCCACCATGCTATTTGCTTATGTTGCCTGCTATGCTTAGAGTTGTGTCTGGTCTGGTTCATCTGGTGATGGATCAGAGTGAAACAATCATATCGATAAAGAGAAAGAAGTGTGGAACACGTTTGGTTAAGGTATCGATGAAAGGCCATGTAGGAGTACGTGGTGGGTTGTTTCATTGGAACCGTACATAGGACCCGAGATCTGTATGTGTGGTTCAAGTTCCAGTTACTACCATGCATTGGGCCCGAAACCAATGGACCCTCTTGGCTTATTAATTACCCTCGATCTCTGTCCAGGAGTTGCAACTAGTTTCTGGTGTTTATAGTTTACTGGAGGTCGTGCACAGCGCTGACCCTCGGGGTGGGTTGTGATGCGACAAGTACGTGGCACGGTGTACCGGTTGCCCGTTTGGTGACTCGGGAACCCTGTACACATCGTTTGGGGCCGTGAGCGACACCCCGGCCGGATCTCCCCACGGATGGAACCCAAATAGGCGATAAACCTGGACGAGAGACTTGTGTAGTTAGTCAGGTCGTGGCCGACACCCTCGCTGGGCTTCCGCTTGAAGGTTGCCGAGTACATGTCGAGTAAACGGTGATAAGTGGTGGAAGCGTGTGTGAAGAAGTACACCCCTGCAGGGTTATCAATCTATTCGAATAGCCGTTGTTCGCGGTACGGACTACTTGGTTACTCTTACAGTTCATAGACAAGTTGATGGATAATACTAAAAGCCTCAAGATAAGTGTGAGTGCCGTGGATGGCCCTTCCGTAGGATGACGGAAGAGGATCCTCGGTAGTGTATTGTTGTGGTGAGTAGAGGACTCGTGTTCGTAATAACATCTTGCAATCCGTTGAGAGTTGTAGTATAGGTTAGCCAAGAGTCAAAGCTGGCTTTCTGCTATGAACTCCACTACCCCCTTTGATAATGTTGCATGTATGATAGGTTCTGTTGTAAGACTTGCTGAGTACCTTTGTACTCATGTTTGCTTAATAACTGTTGCAGAGGAGAACCCTGCCCCTGCTGATGGGTTCTACATAGACGTTGATGTCGACGAGTAGCTTGACACCCAGACGGAGATCTGGAGCTTGTGAAGGGCCTTGTAGATAGTCAGGCTACACCAAGCCTGTTTTATTTTCTAAGTTGTCTGTACCCAGACATGTAGCTTCCGCTTGTGCTTGTATGACTGTATGACTTGAGTGTTGGGTCATGTGACCCCTACCTGTATGGATATGTTATGTATGGCTCTTGGAGCCTCTTAAATAAAGTACTTTGAGTCATGGAGTTCTGTTGTGATGCAATGTTGTATTTGCACATATTGAGCATATTGTGTGTATGGTTGAAATGCTTGGTATGTGTGGGATCCGACACCTAGTTGTTTTCCTTTGGTAGCCTACCTTACAGGGAAATGCCTCCTAGTGATTCCAATGAGCCTTGGTAGCTTGCTACTGCTCGGAACACGTAGGCTGGCCGGCATGTGTCGTTCTTCGTTCCTGTGTCTGTCCCTTAGGGGAAATGTCACGCGTTGTTCCTTTAAGTCCATGTAGCTTGCTACGTCTTGGGTTCATACGTTGATGACCGACACGTTCGTTGCTGGGTCATGGATGCCTGTGTCTGTAATTTAGTGCCACTTTTGGTTTATAACTAGCCATGTCGGCCCGGGTTCTCTGTCATATGGATGCTAGCGACACTGACATATACGTGTGCCAAAATGCGCAAACGGTCCCGGGCCAGGTAAGGTGGCACCCGTGGGGTTACCGTGCGTGAGGCCGCAAAGCGATATGACGTGTTACAGCTAGATCGGTGTGACTTAGGATCGGGGTCCTGATAGCGTTGACATCAGAGCTGGACTGCCTGTAGGTTTCTCAAGCCAAACTGGTCGATGTTGAGTCTAGAAAAATTCTTAGTTATATGTAGGGGAATTGATTGTGGAAGGGAACGTAAGGCTCTTTTTACTCCTTTACCTTATGCCCTTCTGATCTGAGTCAGTCTATTCTTTCTACGGGGATTTAGGACTAGGCCTCTTATCCTTACTAGGTTCACGTGTTACTAATCCGTAGACTCTTAGGATTGTTGGTTTCAAGCCTTAGTTCAGTTTCTATCCCTTTAACATGATGATTGTTGGACCCGAAACCTTGATATGGAATTGTTGAGTGGCTATGCTATCATTTGTATGATGTCTCAAATCTTTGTTTGAGCATTTACAGTTGTTATGCTGCCCGATTTCTTCCAGAAACACTAATGCCTTTGCATTACTTCGTGTTTCAGATGTCTGGCCGCACCCCTCACCAAGTGGTTCGTTTGACTCGGTGCATTAATGTGCCCGGTCACACGGCCATTCTAGTCCGTGTGCTGACTGAGACCGGTTATCGCTGGTATCCTGAGTACACCGTGGAGGAACAGTACCGGGATTTCAATCAGAGTCAGTATTTCTGCACAGTCCGGATATACCCCTCATATCCCGGAGCTAACGACCCCATCCATTGATCTTATGGACTCGGGGTTACCATCGAGATGGCAGTACAGGATGCCGCCTATTCGATGATGACCATTCTCCGGGCTAGGCATGCCCTGTTGCTGAACACTGAGTTCTATTACATGCCAGCCTCACTTCCCGGAGAGGAAGGCTACTACACTGGTCTGTATACTGATGCTGCTCATGAAGAGCCACTGCTTCAGACTACTGTTCAAATGCTGGAGGATAGGGACCGTGAGGTCCGTGCCCTCCGAATGGAGCTGTATAACACTCGAGCCGCCCACTGGACTACTTTGACACGGCTTGCACCTGCTGTGCACGCCAGATATCTGGACATGCGTGATTTGTACCCCGTGCGGACTCGTTTGCCTGATTGCATGGATTGGCGTGACGTTGGGGGTATTACACCTCCACGTGGGCGTCGGTTAGCACCAGCATCGGGACCGAGGCCACATCCATGTCCCTATGGTCCACAGCCTTCGAGTGCTCGCGAGTTTCAAGATCCGTCTGTTCCACTTCCAGGCTACGGTGGTAATCTTTACGAAGATTACTACGGGAATGTCTGAGCTAGACCGTGGTAGTAGTAGTATTGTAGTAGTTGTATTTCCACAGTCCTGCGCGTCTTGTGGAATATGACTTAGTGTGTACTGAGTTCCGGAGGTGTAGTTAAATAATGTATAGGAGCTTGGAATGCCTCTGATGGGATGTATCGTCTTTCACCGTAGTCGTACTTTAGCCTTGGCTTGTACTAAACTATGTATGGTGTGTATGACCACTGGTGTATATATAGCAGTTTCTATATTACCATGTCGTACGGATGAACATCTCTGCATTCCGTGTCATCCATTACATTCTGCACTCCTATGTCAAATTTTGCCATCCTTGTCTAAACCGTTGTTTTGCTTCTTAGGATGGTCAACACTCGCAACACTCCTTCTGCTCAGGAGCAGGGTGTGGCTAGCGGGGCTCGAGATGGGAATCTACCCCAGCCACCCTCCTTGGCTGAAGTTATGCTCGAAGCAGAACGGAACAAGAGAGAGACCAACCGTCTGCTGGAACGCATAGAGCAGAACACTCGGTTCCGCCAGAGGAATGACGTGGTGTCAATCAATGACTTTATCAAGATGTGCCCATCGAAGTTCCATCACTCCACTGAACCTCTGGATGCGGATGACTGGCTACGTAGTATCACCCACAAGCTACACTCTGCCCGTGTGGCCGAAGCTGACAAGGTTACCTATGCCGCCTACCATCTTGAGGGCCCTGCCAGTCTTTGGTGGGAGAACTTTGAAGCTATGCGTCCTGCTGGCCAAATCACTACTTGGGTTGAGTTCAGCGAGGCATTCCGTGAACATCACATTCCAGAAGGTCTCATGGATCGCAAGCGGGAGGAATTCTGCAACTTCACCCAGGGCCGGTTAACTGTAGATGGCTATAGTCGCGAGTTTGGCAACTTGGCACGCTATGCACCTGAGGAAGTATCCACCGATGCCAAGAAGCAGGCAAGGTTCCGCAAGGGACTCAGCCCTGAACTCCGCCGAGATCTACGTCTGCACGAGTGCACTTCCTTCCAGAAGTTGGTAAACAAGGCTATCAGTGCTGAAACGGGCCAGACCGACTTCAAGGCCACACGCAAGCATACTCGAGACTTTGGTTCCTCATCCGGCTCTGGCTCTCACAAGCGCCGTGTGTGGGTTCCTAACACTGCTCTGCCACCCAAGTACACACCGAGGCCATCCTATGAGGCGCCTCGCCCAACTCAACAGTATGCACCTGCTAAGACCTATGGAGGACCACCTTCCAACTTTGCTCCACGCACTAGCACTGTGACATGCTTCAAGTGTGGAGAACCGGGACACTACATGCGTGAGTGTCCTCAGAACCAACCAGGAAAACCCGTTGGCCGTGGTAAGCCAACCGGCAAGGTGAATTATGTCAAGCCAATCCCCACTGCACGTGGTCATGTCAACTATGTCTCTGCTGAGGAAGCTTATGAGGATCCTAACGTCGTCCTTGGTACGCTTCTCGTTAACTGCCATCCGGCATCTGTTCTTTTCGATACTGGAGCATCCCATTCGTTCATATCTGAGAGCTATGCTCGAATGCACAAGATGACTTTTTGTGACATGCCTACTTCCATGGTTATTCAAACTCCTGGTTCAAAGTGGCAAACCTCTAGGGTAAGCCATGGAAATGAAATCCTTGTCGATAGACTTGTTTTCCTAGCATCTCTAATCGTTCTCAAGTCCTCGGACATAAACATCATTTTGGGTATGGATTGGATGACAACTCATTACGCCAAGATTGATTGCTATACTAGGACCGTTCAACTTACACACCCATCCGGCAAGATAGTCAATGTCTTGACCCGAATGGCTGAGCGTCAGCTCTACTCTCTTAATGCCAGCCCTCTACCAGAACTCGAAGATATCCCGGTAGTCCGTGACTTTCCGGATGTTTTTCCAGAAGAACTGCCAGGAATTCCACCTGACAGAGATGTCGAGTTCGTGATAGATCTTATTCCAGGAACTGTCCCAATCTCTAGGAGACCTTATAAGATGGCACCCCTAGAATTAGCTGAGCTTAAGAAACAACTCGATGAGTCCTTGCAAAAAGGTTTCATCCGTCCTAGTTCTTCCCCTTGGGCTTGCCCCGTCCTCTTCGTCAAGAAGAAGGATGGAACGGAGCGGATGGTCGTAGATTACCGACCTGTCAATCTGGTCACCATAAAGAACAAGTATCCGCTCCCCAGGATCAACGACCTGTATGATCAGCTCGCTGGATCCTCAGTCTTCTCTAAGATGGATTTGAGGTTGGGTTACCATCAAATCAAAATCAAGAACGGGGACATCCCTAAAACGGCTTTTGTTACTCGTTATGGCCAATATGAGTACACCATCATGTCCTTCGGGTTAACCAATGCCCCAGCCACCTTCTCCTGGCTAATGAATTCTATATTCATGGAGTACTTGGATAAATTCGTCGTGGTATACCTTGATGATATACTCATTTACTCCAAGAACAAGGAAGATCATGTCGAGCATTTAAGGCTGGTATTGACGAAACTTCGAGAGCACCGCCTTTATGCCAAATTCTCTAAATGTGAATTTTGGTTGCCGGAAGTAACCTATCTAGGTCATGTGATCTCTGGCAAGGGTATTGCTGTCAATCCCGAGCGAGTTCAAGCCGTCCTTGATTGGACTCCCCCTGAATCGGTCAAGCAAGTTAGGAGTTTTCTTGGCTTAGCGAGCTATTGCCGACGCTTCGTCGAGAATTTCTCCAAGGTTGCTAAACCTCTAACTGAACTCCTCAAAAAGGATAAAAAGTTTGAGTGGACCCCACAGTGCGAGTCCAGTTTTCAGGAACTGAAAAGACGCCTGACATCTGCACCTGTATTGGTACTACCAGACTTTTCCAAGGATTTTATAATCTATTGCGACGCCTCGCGACAAGGACTATGTTGCATACTCATGCAAGATCGTCAAGTGATTGCATACGCATCTCGACAGTTGCGTCCACATGAGGATAACTATCCTACTCATGATCTAGAGCTTGCATATGTAGTCCATGCACTCAAAACATGGCGACATTACCTCCTTGGTAATCGCTGTGAAATCTTCACCGATCATCAAAGTTTGAAGTACATCTTCACCCAACCGGATCTAAATCTCAGGCAAAGACGTTGGGTTGAGTTGCTCACAGATTACGATTTAGGAATCACTTACACCCCTGGGAAGGCCAATGTCATGGCTGATGCACTAAGTCGTAAGTCTTATTGTAACAAGTTGATGTTACAACAAGGACAACCACTTCTCCACGAGGAATTTCGTAAGCTTAACCTTCACATTGTTCCTCGAGGATTCCTTTCCACCTTGGTGGCGGAACCTACCCTTACGGATCAGGTCATCAAAGCACAGAAGGTTGACCCGGGAATTTCCCGTATTAAGAGGAACATCAAGAAAGGAGTCACGGGATGTTTCTCAATTGATGATCAAGGAGTTGTATTCTTTAGCAACCGTTTAGTGGTTCCTAAAGTACGAAACCTGAGACGTTTGATCCTTAAAGAGGCTCATGAATCTCCTCTCACAATTCATCCCGATAGTACCAAAATGTATCAGGACCTACGTCAGAGATTCTGGTGGACTAGGATGAAGAGAGAAATCGCTCAATTCATTGCTAACTGCGACGTTTGTCGTCGAGTCAAAGCAGAGCATCAACGACCTACTGGCACCCTTCAACCTTTAGCTATTCCTGAATGGAAATGGGATAAGGTCGGTATGGACTTCATTACCGGGTTTCCCAGGACCAGGAAAGGGAATAATGCTATCTTCGTCGTTATCGACTGCCTCTCTAAAGTAGCTCATTTCCTGCCTGTTCGAGGGAATATTACCGCTAGCCAGTTAGCAGACTTGTATGTCTCTCGAATAGTATCACTTCATGGTGTGCCGTTGGAGATTAACTCAGACCGTGGAAGTCTTTTCACTTCACGATTTTGGGAAAGTTTCCAGAATGCCATGGGAACTCATATCTCTTTCAGTACTGCCTTCCATCCCCAGTTAAGTGGTCAAGTGGAACGAGTCAATCAAATTCTGGAAGACATGCTTCGAGCCTCTGTCATCTCTTTCGGTATGGATTGGGAGAGGTGTCTTCCATTTGCCGAATTCGCTTATAACAATAGTTATCAAGCCAGCCTGGGTAAAGCCCCCTTCGAAGTTCTATATGGACGAAGGTGTCGAACACCTCTTAACTGGTCAAAAACCGAGGAAAGACAATTCTTTGGCCCGGATATGATCCAGGAAGCAGAAGAGCAAGTTCGCATCGTTCGTGAGAAATTGAAAACAGCCCAGTCTCGCCAGAAGAGCCAATATGATAGTCATCATAAGGCTGTGACTTTTGAAGTCAGCGATAAGGCTTACCTTCGGGTTACTCCTCTTAAGGGAACCCATCGCTTCGGTATCAAAGGCAAATTGGCCCCTCGTTACATCGGTCCTTTTCGCATTCTTGCCAAACGAGGAGAAGTTGCCTACAACCTGGAACTACCTCCGCACCTATCCAGAGTTCATGACGTGTTCCACGTTTCTCAACTCAGGCGTTGCTTCTCGGATCCTATCCGCGGAGTGGACCACGAAACGCTTGATCTCCAGGACAATCTCACATATCGAGAATACCCCATTCGTATTCTTGATCAAACCGAGCGCACCACTCGACGCCACAATATCAAGTTTCTCAAGGTTCATTGGTCACATCATTCCGAGAGTGAAGCTACTTGGGAAAGGGAGGATCGTCTTCGACTTGAGTACCCCACCCTCTTTTCGGAGGAACCCGAATCTCAGGACGCGATTCTTTTAAGTGGGGGTGAGTTGTCACATCCCTAGTTTAGCACTTGCATTAGGACTAGCTAGAGTGTGCATCATGTTTACTTATCAAAGAAACTTGAAATGGGAATGACAGAAACCCCAGCACCCATCTTCTAACAACTAGGGTTTGATAAAATCTTTTCCAATGTACCCAAAATGCCCTTAAAAAATGTTCATCATTTCTGCCTTGGTCCTAAACCTCTGCCAAAAATGGTGCACAATTTTCTAGGACATCTAAGGTCTCTGGATTAAATCATATGGTATTTGTATTTGGGCATTTAAACGCTAAATTTAAATGCTCAAATAATCATAAACTATAATGTTCCATACTGTTCATATTATATAGAGTGGGCATGACTAGTTTTATGAGTTATAAAAATGTTCTGGCATTTTTTATTAATTAAACAAAGATGCAAAAGAAATGAAACAGAAAAGAAATAGGAAAAGGGAGAGAGAGAAAGGTTACCTGACGCCCACCCGGCCCACTTGCCGGCCCAGCCCAGCTGCCGCTCCAGCGAGCTGCTTGGCTCGGCCAGGCAGGCATGCAGGTGCTCGACGGCGGCCGCAGCGCGCGCCACGCAGCTGCCCGCCACCCTGCTTCCTCCCCTCGCCGCCCTGGAGGCTTGGATCGATTGTCCACCTCGCCCCCGACCTCGCAGACACTCTCCACTCTCCCCAGCTCCTTTCCTTCGCCCTCCCCGCACCATGGCCGACGCCGCCGTGCTCGCACCGTCGTAGTAGCCGCGCCCACCGTCGTCCCTGAGCCCTGTCGTCGTGTCCGTCGTCTCCGCCGTCCTCGACTACTTCGAGCAGGCCGAGCCCCGAGCGCTCGCCCGCCCTGGAGACGCCCCCGACCCCTTCTTCCCCAACTCCGGCCACGGAGAACCCCCTCGCCGTCCCGCTCAGCTCCGACCGCCCCCAAGCTCGCTCCGGCGTCTGCTGCAACCTCTGTGAGCCCAGCTTCGTCCTCCCCCTCTCTGTTGGCTCTCTCCTACCCTGGAACGGACCGCACGTAGCTCACCTGCACGCACCGCCGCGGAGCTCGTCGCCGACGAGGCTCCGGCCATCCAATGACCCGGCCACCGTGCCTATCAGCTTCAATGTCACGCGTAGGTGCTGTAGAACCACTCCACGCACCTCTACGAGCACCGCACCGTCGTTTTCGACTTCGCCCGAACTCCGGCAGCCGCTGGACTTGTCGCCGGCGTCATCTCCGGCGACCCCAAGGCCAGCCTCCACCACCAATCGACGCAATTTGCTCCCAGCTACCCGTAGGTGTGCTCCGCCGTCGTTTTGGCAGCCGGAGCACAAAACCCGCACCTCACCGCTGTGTTTGGCCTCGCCGGCGGCTAAACGCCGGCGAGTTAGCCCTGTTTGACCACGGGTTTGACCCCCCTAAGTCACTGACATGTGGGCCCTGCTTGTTAGTCAAACCTAGTTTAGTGTTTAATTTAATTCTAATTAGTTAATTAGCTAACTGTGACACTGACCAGTGGGTCCCACTGGTCAGGTTTGACCTGGGTCGCCCTGTTGACTGACTGACGTCAGAATGATGTCATGCTGACACAGTAAAGGATTTTCTGGGATTTTTAGATTTAAAAATAATTCAGGAAATTCCAGAAAATGCCTAAACTTCAAAAAATCATATAAATTCACCAGTAGCTCAGATGGAAAAGATTTATATATGAAAATTGATTAGAAAAATCCAATCTTTCCAATGGCACTGGTTTCATGCATGTTTGAGCAAGTTAACCTTGCTGTATACATGAAAACATGATAATGCACTTAATTAAATAATAGCTAAAGTGCCAATTTGAATCTTTGATTCAAATAGGCTCAAACCCTTCTGGTTATAGTTGCATTAGCCCAAAACACATGCATCTTGCCATGTCATGAGCATGCATCATATTGTTGCATTTGTTTGTTTAATGATTGTATCGCCGGTATTGTCCGTGTTAGGTCCTGCTCCCGAGGATACTGCTGCGTATCCAGCTGAAGAGCAGTACCCGACAACCACTTTGTCAGGCAAGCAATCATTGATCATTCCGATACAAACCCATCTTCTTGCTCCTGCTCTCTTTTACTGCATTAAGGCAACAGCGTGTGAACTGCTACTTGCTGCGGTAGTTGAACCCTATTCCCTTGCATGACCTGTCATTGCCACAGTAAATAGTTGGAACCCACTAGCATGTGTAGGAGTTGATTGAGCCCTGTGATGTGTGATCCACCATGCTATTTGCTTCTGTTGCCTGCTATGCTTAGAGTTGTGTCTGGTCTGGTTCATCTGGTGATGGATCAGAGTGAAACAATCATATCGATAAAGAGAAAGAAGTGTGGAACACGTTTGGTTAAGGTATCGATGAAAGGCCATGTAGGAGTACGTGGTGGGTTGTTTCATTGGAACCGTACATAGGACCCGAGATCTGTATGTGTGGTTCAAGTTCCAGTTACTACCATGCATTGGGCCGGAAACCAATGGACCCTCTCGGCTTATTAATTACCCTCGATCTCTGTCCAGGAGTTGCAACTAGTTTCTGGTGTTTATAGTTTACTGGAGGTCGTGCACAGCGCTGACCCTCGGGGTGGGTTGTGATGCGACAGGTACGTGGCACGGTGTACCGGTTGCCCGTTTGGTGACTCGGGAACCCTGTACACATCGTTTGGGGCCGTGAGCGACACCCCGGCCGGATCTCCCCACGGATGGAACCCAAATAGGCGATAAACCTGGACGAGAGACTTGTGTAGTTAGTCAGGTCGTGGCCGACACCCTCGCTGGGCTTCCGCTTGAAGGTTGCCGAGTACATGTCGAGTAAACGGCGATAAGTGGTGGAAGCGTGTGTGAAGAAGTACACCCCTGCAGGGTTATCAATCTATTCGAATAGCCGTTGTTCGCGGTACGGACTACTTGGTTACTCTTACAGTTCATAGACAAGTTGATGGATACTACTAAAAGCCTCAAGATAAGTGTGAGTGCCGTGGATGGCCCTTCCGTAGGATGACGGAAGAGGATCCTCGGTAGTGTATTGTTGTGGTGAGTAGAGGACTCGTGTTCGTAATAACATCTTGCAATCCGTTGAGAGTTGTAGTATAGGTTAGCCAAGAGTCAAAGCTGGCTTTCTGCTATGAACTCTACTACCCCCTTTGATAATGTTGCATGTATGATAGGTTCTGTTGTAAGACTTGCTGAGTACCTTTGTACTCATGTTTGCTTAATAACTGTTGCAGAGGAGAACCCTGCCCCTGCTGATGGGTTCTACATAGACGTTGACGTCGACGAGTAGCTTGACACCCAGACGGAGATCTGGAGCTTGTGAAGGGCCTTGTAGATAGTCAGGCTACACCAAGCCTGTTTTATTTTCTAAGTTGTCTGTACTCAGACATGTAGCTTCCGCTTGTGCTTGTATGACTGTATGACTTGAGTGTTGGGTCATGTGACCCCTACCTGTATGGATATGTTATGTATGGCTCTTGGAGCCTCTTAAATAAAGTACTTTGAGTCATGGAGTTCTGTTGTGATGCAATGTTGTATTTGCACATATTGAGCATATTGTGTGTATGGTTGAAATGTTTGGTATGTGTGGGATCCGACACCTAGTTGTTTTCCTTTGGTAGCCTACCTTACAGGGAAATGCCTCCTAGTGATTCCAATTAGCCTTGGTAGCTTGCTACTGCTCGGAACACGTAGGCTGGCCGGCATGTGTCCTTCTTCGTTCCTGTGTCTGTCCCTTAGGGGAAATGTCACGCATTGTTCCTTTAAGTCCATGTAGCTTGCTATGACTTGGGTTCATACGTTGATGACCGACACGTTCGTTGCTGGGTCATGGATGCCTGTCTCTGTAATGTAGTGCCACTTTTGGTTTATAACTAGCCATGTCGGCCCGGGTTCTCTGTCATATGGATGCTAGCGACACTGTCATATACGTGTGCCAAAATGCGCAAATGGTCCCGGGCCAGGTAAGGTGGCACCCGTGGGGTTACCGTGCGTGACGCCGCAAAGTGATATGACGTGTTACAGCTAGATCGGTGTGACTTAGGATCGGGGTCCTGGCACATATATACAGCCCTTAGGGCATCATTTAGACTTTGGGTTTTATTTACATTAAAAGTTCGCCATAGCTGCAACTTCGCGTACTTCGTTTATGTTCAATGACCAGACAAAGGCGTCATAGAACCCCACCTTGATCAATAAATCTTTCCTCTTATATCCGCAATATTCAGATTGTAATCTTAGTTTCTTGCTTGTTCTTCGTTTGCCTGCAGGAAACAGACCCTCGTTGTCAGGTTGATCGTGCTCCGGCGTGGTCAATAACCTCTCGGAGTTGGTTTAGCGATTGCTAAGGTAAATCATCCTTGCACGTTCATAGTTGGCTCGTCAAAGTCTACTACGCCAGAAATGATACCCACCATCTCATTGGAAGACGAGACACCTTTGCCTCTATCAAGTGGTATCAGATTTCCAGGTTTCTCGGTGAGATTTTACAGTTTTTCATAGTTTAGATCGAGTCTGTTCTTCATAGCAACAGTCCACGAAAAAGTCACAAAACAATTAGGATTAGTTCATCATATTCAAGCCAGTCTGAGCCTTTGCATAGTCTTTTTAGTATTTTGCTTTGTTGAATTTGGGGTTGCATCGTCGTCTCAAGTTGCTGGTCTTAGCGTCTAGTCTTTTAGAGTTTCGAGTTCTAGTCATAAGTTTTCACGCCGCCGCCGCAACATATTCATCACCCATGCCATATACCACCACTGATGCAGAGCAACCTGTGGTCATCCCCATGTACCCATCTCTCCAAGAGCCAAGTGGACCGATGACACGATCTCGTGCAAGAGCACTCGAAATCGGGGTGACATCTCTCCTTAAAGAACATCCATATGATGCATGTGAGACATGTCTACTACCTACGGTGGATATTATATGCATGATGAGGTATCGAGAGGATGGGCGTGAAGACGCTACGCCAAGTGAACAAGTCTACAAGCGCAAAGACCAAGAGAAGGAGTTGCCTAAAGATCCTAGCTCTTGGATGTCCGACGAACACCGAACGATCGATGCCATCCGGACGTGCGACGCCTGGAGCCGTCACCAGCCAGTCCAAGTCCTAGCCTGCAGAAGCTACAGCGACCAAACGTCCGACACCCTCCACCGCCCGGACTACCAACGCCCACCGGTCATCCGACGCCTCCGTGACAGAACCGAAACATCAGAAGTCCGAGCTCCTCTGGACGACCGACACACCAGTCAACCGACCCCGACCGAACGTCCGAAAAATCCACACCCGAGCCGAAACGTCAGACTTCCGACGCTTCTCAGACGTCCGGTCCCTCGCGAGCCACCGGACGTCCGGTAACCGTCAGACGTCCGACGCATGTGCGCATAGTTTGTGTTGGGCCCGAGGCCCATGTACCCTTTCGTCCACTTAGACTATAAATACTCCTCCTACCCCCTCTTTCTAGGGTTAGAATTGTGATAGCTCATCTAAGACCTAGAGCTTTGCTCATACTAGTGGTTCTACTCCAACGAGAGACCACAGCCCCTCTACGGAGAAGATCCACACCAGATTCAAGACCACCTCACAGAGAAGACCCCAATACCTCCTCACGGAGAAGAGCTACCTTTTGTATTGTCCTTTATTGCGTTGGGATCATTGTGTTACTCTTTATGTTCATCGATCTAGCACATGTATGATTGTTCTCGTTGATTTGAGTGTTTCCCCTCGTGTTTCTCCTCGTGTTTTCCTCGTGTTCTTCATGGGATCCCCTCCAAATCATGAAAGATCGGCCCGAGGGTCTCCAACCTACATCATCTTGGTAACATGAGCCTTGGTTGATCACGAATTTGGAGCCCCTACCCTTGTTTTCTAGCCTTGTTTTGTTGATTTTGTCCCAATTTCGAAAATTCCACACAAAAATAGCACCAATTTTTTCTGTAATTTGTTGGTATGATGAAGTTTTGTTGGGTCTGACCCGTGGATTTGCTTTGCCATGAGTGGATCTAGCTTTCCCCCATCTTTTCCCCGATTTCCATCCACAAATTTGTCCAATTTTGCCAAATTTTGCCCTCACATCCACGAATCCTAGAGTTCATCCCGTGCCCGAAATCGCACAGGCACCGGACATCCGACAACCCCCGGACGTCCGACGAGTACTGGTCGTCCGACAGCCACCGAACGTCCGACGACTATCGGTCGTTCGACAACCACCAGACGTCCGACGTTATCTGATGAAACTGAATTTTTGACAGCCCCCGCTCCACTTCCACTTCCGCGTACGCACTCTTATACCTATAAACCTTCCGCAAACCACCACTGCTTTCCGCAAACACCATCGATTACTCGTTTCCAACTCCGACAAGTTTGACACGTGTGTGTCTTGGATCATTTGAGTTGTGGTTTATCTGTTTCCTTGGGTGTTTAGGCTAACTTGGAACGGAACGACATCGACGACACCACCTCTCAACCTCGACAAGGACGGTAACATCGATGACACCTTTGTATATCCTACCCCGCAATTGCATTGATAACCCCATAGCCTTACTTTAGCGTTACCTACCTATCGAGACTAGCCGCTAAGTATTGTCGGCAACGTTACTTGTGCACATTAGTGAGCATACATTGCATTGCATACAAAATCTTGGTATCATCTTGGTATCTTGACATCATCTATTGTGCCACAAGGTTGTCATAGCATATACACAATTGCTATCTTGGTTCGATAAGTTTTGCATAAGTGCCCTAGCAAAAGAGCTCAAAGAGAAAGAGCCAACCAAGCTTTTAAGCAAAAGATAAAGAAAAGCAAAGAGATTTTAAGCAAGAACCATAGCAACATTAAGAATGTCATACTAGACCATCTTGGATCATATCATCGAAACACCAAACATATAGCATATTTGGGATAGAAGTCATTGCATTTTTGTCTAGTAGGTTGTGCACAATTCTCGTATCCGCCTATTGTGCAATCATGCTAGCATTTTTCTAGTGGTATGCAACAAGAGCATTTTCCGTGGACTCACATTCTCCGCTCATCCCTTGGCCTGCACATCCCCATTTATCTATTTATGTGTGTGTTTCCTAGCACCACTTATAGCTATTAGTCTTCTTGTTGCATTTGCAAATTTGTGAATCTTTTTCAACATCATTGAGTCTTACTAACAATTCCATACTTTGGTCCACCATCCTAACCAAGCTCCACCAAAGGCTTTTATTGTATAGGTGTGAGAGATCGACGAGATACCGTACCAATTGTGCTATTTCCTTGTTACATCATTGAGTGATCTTTGATCCACTCTCAACATCGGTCACGGTACATTTGGTATAGTTATTTCCTTCTTCCACTCACATACTTGCTTGCGATGACGGATAGGCCAAGTACATCTATGAACCCGCTATTTGGTTATCCTCAAGAATCGAACAACTATGTCACGAAGGTTCACTTATTTGGTGTTCAACAAGCTCGACATCAAGAGAATGAAGCTATGCAAGAGCGCATTGAGCTACTCGCCACTGACTTGAGGCATTCCGAAGCGCAAACAAAAGAACACTTCGAATGCATCAATGCCAACATTTCTACTCAAATGGAAGAGTTGAGGACTTTGATGATCAATCGAACTTCTTCCACTACGTCAGCTCAAAGACAGAGCCGCTCAAGTCATCATTCTGACTCCATCTCTGGCTCAGGTACACCTACATCAAACACTCTTAGTCAAGCCGCACGCCAACACCGACATGCAAGCCGGAACCCACTTCACGAAAAGAGTTCACAAGAGCAACTTGAAGAGCAAGAACGTCAAAACCGTCAAAACCAAGCCACATTTGAGCAAGCATAAGAACGGCAACGCTTACGCCAACAAGCGGAAGAGCAAGCGCGCCAACACCAAGACGAGCAAGATGCTGATGCACAACATCAAGAACAACAACGGTGAGAAGAGCAAGCTCTTGAGGTGCAACGTGCACTACATGACTCACATCGTGCCATCGCCGCACGCAATCGACATACTCGCCAAGAGGAAGAAGCACTTTGAGATGAAGTTCAAGAAAGGCTCCATGAAGCGAGAATGAAACGCCAAGCTCCTCCTCAAGCGCAACAAGAGCAACAAGCTCAACAAGAGCAACAAGCTCGACAAGAACAACAAGCTCGACAAGAACCACAAGTTCGGCAAGAGCAACAAAACAATGAGAATCAACCACGCCAAGAGCAACTTGAGGTCGGCAATCCTCCACATCAAGAATGCCCTCCCAATAGGCAAGCAAACAAAGAAGAGCATCGCTATGGAAAACTCAAGTTCACAATGCCAAACTTCTCTGAAAGTATCGACCTCGAATAATATCTCTCATAGGCATTGAAAGTTGACAAGATCTTCCGACTCCATAACTATGATGAAGAGACGAAGATCGCGATGGCATCCCTTGAGTTTCAAGACTATGTTCTTATTTGGTGGGTGATAGAGGGAAAAGTGTCTCGTCTTTCGATGAGATGGTGTCTATCGTTTTCGGTGGAGTGGACTTTGACGATCTGACTACGAACGTGCGAGGACATCGCGCCTTAGCAATCGCTAAACCAACTCCTAGAGGTTATTGACCACGCCGGAGCATGATCAACCTGATCATGAGGGTCTATTTCCTACAAGCAAATGAATAACAAGCAAGAAACTAAGATTGCAATCTGGATATTGCGAATTTAAGAGGAAACCTTTATTGATGAAAGTGAGGTTCTGTGATGTCTTTGTCTGGTCGTTGAACACAAGCGAAGTACGTGAAGTTGCAGCTATGGTGAACTTTAATCTAAACAAAACCCAAAGTCTAAACAACGCCCTAAGGGATGTATATATGGAGAAAGAGGGGGAATTTCATGGCCCTTGGGGGAGGGGTCCAAAACCAATCCTAACTCATGTTTCCCCACACATACGGACTCTAAAAACATTCTATACTCAAGTATTTTGAAATTATATGGGCTTGTCCAAATAATAAGGTGACGCAACACCTAAATAGCCTCTGGAAAAAAATTATGAAGTGGCATCTTGTATATTTCCTCCAAGGCTTCATGCACTCATTATGGTGGCTTCAAAGTTCTGAAATCATCACTTGTAACTCTGTTCTTGTTCCCCTTACGCATGCCATCATCTCCATGCTTGATCTTGCTCCAATGTTCATCCTTGTTGTCCAAGCTAGCCATTTCATTTGTAAGCAAGACAAATGTATCCAATTTAGGCAGCATCATATTCTCATGGACATTCGAATCATTACCAAGAAACGAAAGTACCTTGTAATTTAATTGCCCTGCGCGAGCTCTAATAATTGGTCCAGTATGTATAGCAGCAGGAGCTATGGGTGTAACAATGGTACTGATGTCCTCATCATCCTCCCCTTCTTGAAGTGGAGTCATCCTCGACGGAATCTCATCTTCCTCACCCAAATAAGGCTTCAAATCTGCAATGTTAAAAGTGGGACTAACCCTAAAATCTGTAGGCAACTCAAGTTTATATGCATTATCATTTATTTTCTTTAACACCTTAAAAGAACCATCAACACATGGCATTAGCTTTGATTTGCTCATATCAGGAAACCTATCCTTACGTAAATGTAACCAAACAAGATCTCCCGGTAAAAAGACAACATGTTTTCTACCTTTATCTCCAGCAAGTTTATATTTAGCATTCATACGCTCATTGTTTTCCTTAGTTAACTCATGCATTTTTAAGATCAATTCTTCACGTTGTTTAGCATCAAAATTAACCTTCTGCGAAGATGGAAGAGGCAACAAATCAATAGGTACATGAGGTAGGAAATCATATACAATTTCAAAAGGGCACATCTTACTAGCAGAATGCAACGATCGATTATAAGCAAATTCAATATGAGGCAAGCATTCTTCCCAAATTTTCTTGTTATTCTTCAAAACATCCCTAAGCATAGTAGACAAAGTTCTATTGACTACTTCAGTTTGTCCATTAGTTTGGGGTTGACAAGTAGTACTAAAAAGCAGTTTAGTCCCCCAACTTAGCCCATAAACATCTCCAAAAGTGTCTAAGAAATTTAGTATCACGATCTAAAACAATAGTATTTGGCACACCATGCAAGCGAATAATTTCACGAAAGAACAATTCAGCAACATTAGGAGCATCATCGCTTTTATGACATAGTATAAAGTGTGCCATTTTTTAGAACCTATCCACGACAACAAATATGCTATCCCTCCCCTTCTTTGTTTGAGATAAACCCAAAACAAAGTCCATAGATATATCCTCCCATGGAACACTTGGTACACGCAAAGGCTTATAGAAACCATGAGGACTGACTTGTGAGTTAGCTTATTGGCATGTAGTGCAGCGAGCAACAAAGCGCTCAACATCCCGTCTCATCTTTTGCCAAAATAAATGTTTAGCAAGTACATCATTCGTCTTCTTCACGCCAAAGTGTCTCATTAATCCTCCTCCATGCACTTCCTGCAACAACAAAAGACAAACGGAGCTAGCTGGAATGCATAGCTTGTTAGCACAAAAACAAATCCATCATTAACGACGAACTCGTTTCATGTTCTCCCTTCTATACAATTCTACAATACATCTTTAAATTCAACATCATGCACATATTGATCTTTGATGGTATCCAAACCAAATATTTTAAAGCCAAGTTGTGAAAGCATAGTATAACGACGAGACAATGCATCAGCAATAACATTTTCTTTACCCTTCTTGTGTTTTATAACATAAGGGAAAGTCTCAATGAGTTCAACCCATTTAGCATGTCTATGGCTCAATTTAGCTTGACTTTTAATATGCTTCAAAGATTCATGATTAGAATCTATAACAAATTCTTTGGGCCATAAATAATGTTGCCATGTTTCCGAAGTCCGAACAAGAGCATATAATTCCTTGTCATAAGTAGAATAGTTCAGACTAGGCCCACTCAAATTTTCAGAAAAGTATGCAACATGTTTACCATCTTGTAATAACACACTTCCTAATCCAATTCCACTAGCATCACATTCAAGCTCAAAAGTCTTATTAAAACCAGGAAGTTAGAGTAATGGAGCATGTGTCAACTTATCTTTCAATACCGTGAAGGCTTCTTCCTGTGCAGTACCCCCCAAAAAAGGCACATCCTTCTTTGTAAGCTCATTGAGAGGTGCAAAAATGCTGCTACAATCTCTCACAAAAAGCCTATAGAAACCAGCAAGTCCAAGAAAAATCTTCACTTGTGTGACCGTTTTGGGCAGTGGCCAACTCTCAATAGCTTCAATCTTGGCTTTATCAACTTCAATTCCCTGTGGAGTACAAACATATCCAAGAAAAGATACTCGATCGGTGCAAAAGGTGCACTTCCCAAGCTTACCAAACAAACGTACATCACGTAGAGCAATGAAAACAACATGTAAATGTTCCAAATATTCCTCCAAAGATCTTCTATAAATCAGTATATCATCAAAGTAAACTACCACAAATCGTCCAATGAAAGCACGTAAAACTTCATTCATTAATCTCATGAAAGTACTAGGTCCATTAGTTAAACCAAAAGGCATGACTAACCACTCATATAATCCAAATTTATTTTTAAATGTTGATTTCCATTCATCTCCCAATTTTATATGAATTTGATGGTATCCACTACGCAAATCAACTTTGGAGAAAATAGTAGAGCCACTTAATTCATCAAGCATATCATCTAGCCTAGGAATCAGATGACGATAATGAATAGTAATATTATTCATGCCTCTACAATCAACACACATGCGCGATGTACCATCCTTTTTCGGCACTAGAATAATAGGAACAACACAAGGACCAAGGGATTCATGTATATAACCTTTATCGAGTAGCTCTTGTACTTGACGCATAATCTCCGTCGTCTCCTCTGGATTGGTACTATATGGTACACGGTTGGGTAGCGACGCACCGAGAATTAAGCCAATCTGATGCTCGATCCCTCGAATAGGTGGTAATCCCGGTGGTGCGTCTTGTGGAAAAACGTCAGCAAACTCCTGCAAAATGTTAGTGACAGCAAGAGGCGAAGAGGAAGGCACGTCCTCGAATGAAAATAATGCCTCTTTTGCACACAAAAGCATAGCAAACAGATTTGCTGGAATCTAGATCATCAATATCAGATTTGGTGGCAAGTAAACATCCACTTTTCAATTTAATTTCAGATGCAACATGAGATGATGGTTTGTTATTAGGTTTCATTTGTTGCTCATATTATTTTGCCTCAATCTTATTTTCACTCTTATTTTTCTCCTGTTTCACTTTACTAGCTCGATGAATATCATCTTCCAAAATTGAATCAGGATTTATAGGAAGCAAAGTAATATGTTTATCCTTATGAAAAAGAGTATATTGATTGTTTCTACCCTGGTGTACAGAATTTTTATCAAATTGCCATGGTCTAACAAGTTATAAGGAACGTGCTTGCATGGGTACTGTTGGTAAACATAGCACGCAATTTCAAAAAAATTCTTACGCTCACGCAAGATCTATCTAGGAGATGCATAGCAATGACAGGGGGAGAGTGTGTCTACGTACCCTTGTAGACCGAAAGCGGAAGCGTTTGATAACGCGGTTGATGTAGTCGAACTTATTCTCGTTTCGACCGATCAAGTACCGAACATACGGCACATCCGAGTTCTGCACACGTTTAGCTCGATGACGTCCCTTGAACTCTTGATCCGCAAAGTGTCGAGGAAGTAGATGAGTTTCGTCATCACGATGGCGTGGTGACGATGATGGTGAAGTGATCCGCGCAAGGCTTCGCCAAAGCACTACGAGAATATGACCAGAGGCGTAAACTGTGGAGGGTCACTGCACACGGCTAACAATTGTTGGTATGTGTTCTATGCGCCCCCTCCCCAAGTAGGAGGAATCCTACTTGGGGTCCTCTCCAATTTGGCCAACTCCCCTTTCCTATTCCGATTCGGAGTAGGAAGGGAAGAGGGAAACGGGGAATCCTATTCCCCTTTCCCTATCCAATTTGGCCAGCACATATGGGGGGTGCACCATCCCCTTTGTAGCTGGTGCGTTTCCCCTCTTCGCCCATAAGGCCCATATCTTTTTCGGGGGTGCCCGAAACTCCTTCCGGTGACTCGATAAGTACCTGGTACCCCCCAAAACACTTTTGGTGTCCGAATATGATCGTCCTATATATCAATCTTTACCTCTCAGCCATTTCGAGACTCCTCGTCATGTCTGCGATCTCATCCGGGACTCCGAACAACATTCGTTCACAAAATCACATAACTCATATAATACAATATCATCATCGAATGTTAAGCGTGCGGACCCTACGGGTTCAAGAACTATGTAGACATGACCGAGACACCTCTCTGGTCAATAGCCAATAGTGGAACCTGGATGCTCATATTGGCTCCTACATAGTCTACGGAGATCTTTATTGGTCAAACCATTATGACAACATATGTTATTCCCTTTGATCGTCGGTATTTTACTTGCCTGAGATTCGATCATCAGTATCTTCATACCTAGTTCAATCTCATTATCAGCAAGTCTCTTTACTCATTTCATAATACATCATCCTGAGACGAACTCATTAGTCATTTGCTTGCAAGGCTTATGATGTGTATTACCGAGAGGGCCCAGAGATACCTCTCCGATATTCGGAGTGACAAATTCTAATCTCGATCTATGCCAACTCAACAAATACCTTCGAAGATACCTGTAGAGCATATTTATAATCACCCAGTTACGTTCTGACGTTTGATAGCACACAAGGCATTCCTTCGGTAACCGGGAGTTGCATAATCTCATAGTCGGAGGAATATGTATTTGACATGAAGAAAGCAATAGCAATTAAACAAAAACTGTCAAAATGCTAAGCTAACGAATGGGTCTTGTCCATCATTCTCCTAATGATGTGATCTCGTTCATCAAATGACAACACATGTCTATGGTTAGGAAACTTAACCATCTTTGATTAACAAGCTAGTCTAGTAGAGGCTTATTAAGGACACATTGTTATGTATCCACACATGTATCAAGTTTCCGGTTAATACAATTCTAGCATGAATAATAAACATTTATCATGATATAAGGAAACATAAAATAACAAATTTATTAGTGCCTCTAGGGCATCGTTCCTTCAGTCTCCCACTTGCACTAGAGTCAATAATCTAGTTCACATCGCCATGTGATTAGCACACATAGTTCACATCACCATATGATTAATATCGAAAGAGTTTACTAGAGTCAATAATCTATTTCACATTGTTATGTGATTAACACTCTAAGGTATGATCATGTTTTGCTTGTGAGAGAGGTTTTAGTCAACGGGTCTGCAATGTTCAGATCTATGTGTACTTTGCAAATTTCTATGTCTACAGTGCTCTGCATAGAGATACTCTAGCTAATTTCTCCTACGTTCAATACGCATTCAGATTGATACTCTAAGTCATCTGGATTAGTGTCAAAGCTTGCATCGGCGTAAATATTTACGACGAACTCTTTGTCACCTCTGTAATTGAGAAACATTTTCTTAGTTCTCCGGTCACTAAGGATAATTTTGACCGTTGTCCGGTGATCTACTCCTGGATCACTCTTGTAGCCCTTTTGTCAAACACATGGCAAAACACACATTAGGTGTGCTACACAGCAAGGCATATCGTATAGAGCATATGGCTAAGGCATAGGGAATGACTTTCATTCTCTCTCTATCTTCTGCCGTGGTCGGGCATTGTGTCTTACTCAACTTCATACCTTACAACTCAGGAAAGAACTCCTTCTTTGACTGATCCATTTTGAGCTACATCAAAATCAAGGTATATACTTATCAAAAGTCTTATCAAGCATCTTGATCTATCTCTATATATCTTGATGCCCAATATGTAAGCAGCTTCACCGAGGTCTTTCATTGAAAAATTCTTATTCAAGTATCCTTTTATCCTACCCAGAAATTCTACATCATTTCTGATCGACAATATGTCATCCGCATATAATATCAGAAATGTTACAGAGCTCCCACTCACTTTCTTATAAATACAGGCTTCACTGTAAGTCTGTATAAAACCATATGCTTTGATCACCTCATCAAAGCGTATATTCCAATTCCGAGATGCTTCACCAGTCCATAGATGGATCGCTGGAGCTTGCATACTTTGTTAGCACCTTTAGGATTGACAAAACCTTCTGGTTGTATCATATACAACTTTTCTTCAAGAAATCCATTAAGGAATGCAGTTTTGACATCCATTTGCCAGATTTCATAAAATGTGGCAATTGCTAACATGATTCGGACGGACTTAAGCATCGCTACGAGTGAGAAAATCTCACCATAGTCAACACCTTGAACTTGTCGAAAAACTTTCGCAACAAGTCAAGCTTTGTAGACAGTGATATTACCATCAGCGTCTGACTTCCTCTTGAAGACCCATTTATTCTCAATGGCTTGCTGATCATCAGGCAACTCCACCAAATTCCACACTTTGTTATCATACATGGATCCTATCTCAAATTTCATGGCCTCAAGCCATTTATCAGAATCTGGGCTCATCATAGCTTCTGCATAGTTTGTAGGTTTGTCATGGTCTAGTAACATGACTTCCAAAACAATATTACCGTACCACTCTAGTGCGGATCATGCTCTGGTTGACCTACGTGGTTCGATAGTAACTTGATCTGGAGTTTCATGATCATCATCATCAGCTTCCTCTCTAGTTCGTGTAGGCATCACAGGAACAATTTTCTGTGATGAGCTACTTTCCAATTCGAGAGAAGATACAATTACCTCATCAAGTTCTACTTTCCTCCCACTCACTTCTTTCAAGAGAAAACTCCTTCTCTAGAAAGGATCCATTCTTAGCAACAAAAGATCTTGCCTTCGGTTCTATGGTAGAAGGTGTACCAACCAGTTTCTTTTTGGGTATCCTATAAAGACGCACTTCTCCGATTTGGGCTCGAGCTTATCAGGCTGAATGTTTTTCACATAAGCATCGCAACCCCAAACTTTAAGAAACGACAGCTTCGGTTTCTTGTCAAACCATAGTTCATATGGTGTCATCTTAACAAATTTAGACGGTGCCCTATTTAATGTGAATGCATTTGTCTCTAATGCATAACCCCAAAACGATAAAGGCAAATCGATAAGAGACATCATAGAACACATCATATCCAATAGAGTACGGTTATGACGTTCGGACACACCATTAAGCAGTGGTGTTCCAGGTGGCGTGAGCTGTGAAATTATTCCACATTGTTTCAAATGAAGACCAAACTCGTAACTCAAATATTCGCCTTCGCGATCAGATCGTAGAAACTTTATTTTCTTGTTACGATGGTTACCTACTTCACTCTGAAATTCTTTGAACTTTTCTAATGTTTCAGACTTATGTTTCATCAAGTAGATATACCCATATCTACTCAAATCATCTGTGAAGGTGAGAAAATAACGATACCTGCCGCGTGCTTCAATACTCATCGGACTGAATACATCGGTATGTATTATTTCCAATAAGTTATTAGCTCGCTCCATTGTTCCGGAGAACGGAGTTTTAGTCATCTTGCCCACGAGGCATGGTTCGTATGTATCAAATGATTCATAATCAAGTGATTTTGGAAGTCCATCATCATGGAGTTTCTTCATGCGCTTTACACCAATATGACCTAAACGGCAGTGCCACAAGTATGTTGCACTATCATTGTCAACTTGGCATCGTTTGGCTTCAATATTATAAATATGTGTATTACTACGATCGAGTTTTAATAAACCATTCACCTTGGGTGTATGACCATAGAAGGTTTTATTCTTGTAAGCAGAATAACAATTATTCTCTTGACTTAAATGAATAACTATATTGCAATAAACACGATCCAATCTTGTTCATGCTCAACGCAAACACCAAATAACATTTATTTAGGTTTAACACTAATCCCGATAGTATAGGGAGTGTGTGATGATGATCATATCAATCTTGGAACTACTTCCAACACACATCGTCACCTCACCCTCAACTAGTCTCCATTTATTCTGCAACTCATGTTTCGAGTTACTAATCTTAGCAACCGAACAAGTGTCAAATACCCAGGGGTTACTATGAGCACTAGTAAGGTACACATCAATAACATGTATATCAAATATACCTTTGTTCACTTTGCCATCCTTCTTATCCGCCAAATATTTGGGACAGTTCCGCTTCCAGTGACCATTTTCTTTGCAGTAGAAGCACTCAGTTTCAATCTTAGGTCCAGCTTTTGGGCTTCTACGGGCGAGTGACAACTTGCTTCCCAGTCTTCTTGAAGTTCCCTTTCTTTTCCTTGCCATTTTCTTGAAACTAGTGGTCTTGTTAACCATCAACACTTTATGCTTTTTCTTGATTTCTACCTTTGCTGATTTCAGCAACGCGAAGAGCTCGGGAATCGTTTTTGTCATCCCTTGCATATTATAGTTCATCACGAAGTTCTAGTTGCTTGATGATAGTGACTAGAGAACTTATGTCAATCACTATCTTATCTAGAAGATTAACTCCCACTTGATTCAAGTGATTGTAGCACCCAGACATTTTGAGCACATGCTCACTAGCTGAGCTATTCTCCTCCATCTTGTAGGCAAAGTACTTGTCAGAGGTCTCATACCTCTCGACATGGGCATGAGTCTGAAATACCAATTTCAGCTCTTGGAACATCTCATATGCTCCGTGGCGTTCAAAATGTTTTTGATGTCCCGGTTCTAAGCCGTAAAGCATGGTGCACTAAACTATTAAGTAGTCATCATATCGAGTTTTGCCAAACGTTCATAACGTCTACATCTACTCCTGCAATAGGTCTGTCACCTAGCGGTGCATCAAGGACACAATACTTCTATGCAGCAATGAGGATAATCCTCATATCACGAACCCAGTCCGCATCATTGCTACTAACATCTTTCAAATTAGTTTTCTCTAGGAACATATCAAAAAGCAGGGAGCTAAATCTCGAGCTATTGATCTACAACATAGATATGCAAATACTATCATGACTAAGTTCATGATAAATTTAAGTTCAATTAATCAAATTACTTAAGAACTCCCATTTAGATAGACATCCCTCATGTCATCTAAATGATACGTGATCCAAATCAGCTAAACCATGTCCGATCATCATGTGAGATGGAGTAGTCATCAACGATGAACATCTCTATGTTGATCATATCTACTATATGATTCACGTTCGACCTTTCGGTCTTCAGTGTTTCGAGACCATGTATGTACATGCTAGGCTCGTCAAGTTTAACCCGAGTATTCCGCATGTGCAAAACTGTCTTGCACCCGTTGTATGTGAACGTAGAGTCTCTCACACCTGATTATCACATGGTGTCTCAACACGACGAACTATAGCAACGGTGCATACTTAGGGAGAACACTTTTACCTTGAAATTTAGATAAGGGATCATCTTATATTGCTACCGCCATACTGAGCACAATAAGATGCATAAAAGATAAACATCACATGCAATAAAAATATGTGATATGATATGGCCATCATCATTTTGTGCTTTTGATCTCCATGTCCAAAGCATCGTCATGATCTCCATCGTCATCGGCTTGACACCTTGATCTCCATCGTAGCGTCGTGGTCGTCTCACCAACTATTGCTTCTACAACTATCGCTAATTCATAGTGATAAAGTAAAGTAATTACATGGTGTATGCATTTCATACAATAAAGAGACAACCATAAGGCTCCTGTCGGTTGTCAGATATCTTACAAAACATGATCATCTCATACAACAATGTATAACTCATCGCGTCTTGACCATCTCACATCACAACATGCCCTGCGAAAACAAGTTAGACGTCATCTACTTTGTTGTTGCAAGTTTTACGTGTCTACCATGGGCTTCTAGCAAGAATCGTTCTTACCTATGGCACAAAACCACAATGGTGTTTCATCAAGTTTGTTGTTTTAATCTTCTTTAAGGACCGGCCACAATCAAACTTGATTCAACTAAAGTAGGAGAAATAGACACCCGCCAGCCACCTTTATGCAAAACTAGTTGCATGTCTATCGGTGGAACCAGTCTCATGAACGTGGTCATGTAAGGTTGGTCCATGCTGCTTCATCCCACAATACCACCGAATCAAAATAAGACATTGGTGGTAAGCAGTATGACTATCACCGCCCACAACTATTTGTGTTCTACTCATGCATATCATCTGCGCGTAGACCTGGCTCATGATGCCACTATTGGCAAACGTAGCATGTAATTTCATAAAAAATCCTACTCTCATGCAAGATCTATCTAGGAGATGCATAGCAACGAGAGGGGGAGAGTGTGTCTACGTACCCTTGTAGACCGAAAGCAGAAGCATTTGACAACGTGGTTGATGTATTCGAACTTCTCGTTCTGACCGATCAAGTACCGAACGTACGTCACCTCAGAGTTCTACACACGTTCAGCTCGATGATGTCCCTCAAACTCTTGATCCAGCAAAGTGTCGAGGAAGTAGATGAGTTCCTTTAGCACAACAGCGTGGTGACGATGATGGTGAAGTGATCTGCGTAGGGCTTCGCCTAATCACTACGAGAATATGACCGGAGGCGTAAACTGTGGAGGGGGGTGCCGCACACGGCTAACAATTGTTGGTATGTGTTCTAGGCGGCCCCTCCCCACATATATATAGGTTGGAGGGGAGGAGAGGCAGCCAAGGGGGCGTCCCAAGTAGGAGGAATCCTACTTGGTGTCCTCTCCAATTTGGCCAACTCCCCTTTCCTATTCCTATTTGGAGTAGGAAGGGAAGAGGGGAAAGGGGGAATCATATTCCCTTTTTCCTTTTCTCCTTCCCCTTCCCTTCTCCAATTTGGCCAACCCATATGGGGGGGGGGGGGCGCACCAGCCCCTTTGTGGATGGTGCGTTTCCCCTCTTGGCCCATAAGGCCCATATCTTTTTCGGGGGTGCCCGAAACTCCTTCGGTGACCCAATAAGAACCCAGTACCCCCCGGAACATTTCCGGTGTCCGAATACCATCGTCCTATATATCAATCTTTACCTCTCAACCATTTCGAGACTCCTCATCATGTCTGTGATCTCATCCGGGACTCCGAGCAACATTCGGCCACCAAATCACATAACTCATATAATATAATATCGTCATCGAACGTTAAGAGTGCGGGCCCTACGGGTTCGAGAACTATGTAGACATGACCGAGACACCTCTCCGGTCAATAACCAATAGCGGAACTTCGATGCTTATATTGGCTCCTACATAGTCTACAAAGATCTTTATCGGTCGAACTGTTATGACAACATACATTATTCCCTTTGTCCATCGGTATGTTTCTTGCCCGAGATTCGATCATCGGTATCTTCATACCTAGTTCAATTTCGTTACCGGGAAGTCCCTTTACTCATTCCGTAATACATCATCCTGAGACTAACTCATTAGTCATTTTCTTGCAAGGCTTATGATGTGTATTACCAAGAGGGCCCAGAGATACCTCTCTGATACTCGGAGTGAAAAATCCTAATCTCGATCTTTGCCTACTCAACAAACACCTTTGGCGATACCTTTAAAGCATCTTTATAATCACCCAGTTACATTGTGAAATTTGATAGCACGCAAGGCATTCCTCCGATATCCGGGAGTTGCATAATCTCATAGTCAGAGGAATATGTATTTGACATGAAGAAAGCAATAGCAGTAAAACTAAAACGATCATAATGCTAAGCTAATGAATGGGTCTTGTCCATCACATCATTCTCCTAATGATGTGATCCCGTTCATCAAATGACAACACATGTCTATGGTTAGGAAACTTAACCATCTTTGATTAACGAGCTAGTGTAGTAGAGGCTTACTAGGGACACAGTGTTATGTCTATGTATCCACACATCTATCAAGTTTCCGGTTAATACAATTCTAGCATGAATAATAAACATTTATCATGATATAAGGAAATATAAAATAACAACTTCATTATTGCCTCTAGGGCATATTTCCTTCAGGCACCACATCACAATCAACATAATCGGCATATGTAGCTATACTAATATGCACGCGAATAGTACGTGTTACCTTAACCTTGCCGTTGTTGTTGAACCATTGGATGTAGTAAACATGTGGATGTGGTCTTGTGGTGAGAGATAGCTTTTCCACCATCTCCATGCTAGCCAAATTGTTGCAGCTCCCTCCATCTATGATGACGCGAACAGAACGTTCCTTCACAACTCCCTTTGTATGGAACAAATTGTGCCTCTGGTTTTGCTCAGCTTGTGTGACTTGCACACTCAAAACACATTGAGCAGCTAAACAATCATACCTGTCACCATCGTCAACAGCCGTGTAATGCGTCTCTTGTTCAGAATCATCTTCAGCGTGTTCTTCACGTGTAATAAGAGCCAAAGTCTCCTCATCATAGTCAGTAGCGGACTCATACCCACCATCCTCAATAGCAATCATCAAAAACTAAGATTTGCATTCCCTTACAAAATGACCTCTTCCCTTACAACGACGACAAATAATATCACTTGTGTGCCCTGTTGATGTCATGGATGAAGAGGAGCTCTGTGTGCATGCCCGGTGGGTGTGCTCTTAGAAGATAGTGGTGATTGTGTCTGCTTTCTTGTGTCATGACTGGATGTAGGAACTGACGGAGGTGCCGGTGCAATATAATGTGTGGAAGTAGAAGATGCACGTGGTGTCCATGATGAAGGTCGACTTGTAGAAAAGTTAGTCCGTGCCAATGCTAGTCGATCATGCACTTCACGTTCAGCTTTGCAAGCAAGATGGAATAAATGAGTGATGTTATTATACTCCCTATACTCTAGAATGGTCTGAATCTCTGTATTTAAGCCACCCAAAAAACTTGCAAGCATAGCTTCATTATCCTCAACAATACCACATCTGATCATGCCAGTTTGTAATTCCTGATAAGAATCTTCAACATAATTTTTTCCTTGTCTAAACCATTGCAGTTTTTGTAGTAATTCACATTGATAATTTGGAGGAACCCAACGAGTACACATAGTAGTTTTCAAAGCAACCCAGGTAGTTGAAATATTATTCAGATATAATCTATGATGTTCAGACCACCACACACAAGAAAAACTAGTGAAAGCACAAAGAGCAGCAGCAACACATCTCTCCTCAGGATATTCTAAACATGTAAAACGTTGTTCGGTTTCTAACTCCCAAGTAAGATATATACCAGGAACATATCTAACCTCAGATGGTGGAATATTCAATTTTAGTTTAGCGAGATGGTCATGATCTTGTACCTGAGGGGATGGTGCAGCCCTACAATTGCAATTATTTTCATGTGGATGACCTGGTGGTTGTGGTGCTGGTGGTTGCACGTTGTTCTGATTTTGATCAACCTCATCGTCTTAATCGCCCACGTAATCGTCTTCCTCCTCAGCAATAGCAGAAGCCACAAAAGCATTAACAGTAGGTGCAGCGGCACCAGAAGTTTCGCAGAGTTCAAGGGGAACACGCATTGCTCGTCCTACTTGATTTGGAAGGCGACATTGTTGTTGTTGTTGTTGTTGTTGTTGTTGTTGTTGTTGTTGTTGTTGTTGTTGTTGTTGTTGTTGTTGTTGTTGTTGTTGTTGTTGTTGTTGTTGTTGTTGTTGTTGTTGTTGTTGTTGTTGTTGTTGTTGTTGTTGTTGTTGTTGTTGTTGTTGTTGTTGTTGTTGTTGTTGTTGTTGTTGTTGTTGTTGTTGTTGTTGTTGTTGTTGTTGTTGTTGTTGTTGTTGCTGTTGCTGCTGTTGTTGTTGTTGTTGTTGTTGTTGTTGTTGTTGTTGTTGTTGTTGTTGTTGTTGTTGTTGTTGTTGTTGTTGTTGTT
>LR738710.1:414493854-414572969 GCA_902687465.1 Secale cereale
TGTTGTTGTTGCTGTTGTTGCTGTTGTTGTTGTTGTTGTTGTTGAGCTTTGTTTCGAATGTCTTCTCGATGCCATCAATCTTCTCCATGGCCTCTTCAAATCTGTTTAGCATATCTCCCACCTGGCCACTCATCATTTGCTGAAACTTATCATGCAACTCCTTGTTCGTTGTAACACCCCGGTGTAATGATGCTACAGTAACCCTTGGGGTTAAGTTAATCTTTTTGCTAAACAAGTATATGATCATCATTGTCTCATATTCCTTTCACTTCGAGTTCAATTCAAATTTCAAAATAAGAGTGAAATTCAAAATTGCTCAAACATGAAATATAAAATGGTCATCTTGTGGCATATATTCTTTTGTTCATATTGGTGGTGGGCCAACATTTTTACAAAAGTCTTAAATGTCCCAAACTATTTGAAACAGAAGTGTTAAAAAGAAAATGAAAGGTTGTTTTCTTTAAATAAATAAAAGGGGAAAAAGAGGGAGAGAGAGAACCCTCCCTATTCCCTCTGTGCCTCGGCCCACATCAACCAGCCGGCTCACCTGAGCTCAACCGAGCCGGCCTGCCTCCCCGGTCGCCTTCCCTGTACAGCCGACCGAGGCACGCGCCGAGCACGCTTCCACCGCACCTGCTCGCCGGCGTCGAGGGGGATAAAGCTGCCCCGGACGCCTCAAGTCCCCCCCCTCATCTTCTGCCACTCCCACTCCCCCCACTTGCGCCTCTCCTCCCCAGATCCACCCCTCTCCCTCTGCTTCATTCTGGAGAGAAGACCGACGCGGTCGTCGCCGTTCTCCGTCGTCCACCACGGCCACCGTCCTCCCTACGCCTCGAGACCCTGCTCAGAAGACGCGCCGCCGTCCGCTACTTCCTCTACGTCCAGGAACACGAGCCGGGGAGCACTCCGTCGCAGGATCGCTTTCGTCTTCCTCCTCGGCACCGACGAACTCCGCCGCCCCGATTCTGCTGCTACTAAGTTGTCGTCGGGCCTCCTTGTGCCTTCCCGGTGAGCTCTGGCTCCCTTTCCCTCTCGTCGCGCATCTCTTCCCCCCGTAGCTTCTTTCCCCCATCGTGCCCGAGCTCGTCGCCGTGGCCACGGCTCACAGAGCTCACAACTGACCACCCCGTCGTGCTCAGCACCTCCGCCTGCACCCACTTCACGCGCACGTTACTCCTTCCGCTCCCCAGGTGCCGTCCTCAACGGGCCAGTGCTCCGGCCGCCGCCGCGAACTCGTCTCCGGTGAGCTCGTCGCTCCCCACCTACTTCAGACTGCGGCAATGGATGCGCGCGAGCACCAGCCGTCCGTAGAGCCACTCTGCATGACGAGCTGTGCCCCGAAGCACCATCCCCGTCGAGCGCCCGAAGGCCAGCCGCCGCCTAGCGCCGCGCCGCTCTGGCCGCCCCTGGCGACCGCCCCCTCGCTCACCCCGCGCTGCCTTGCACGCGCCCGCTCACCCCTCTCACTCCCCGTCCCCGCGAGCCTCCCACCGGCCGCCACACGGGCATCCCGCGCCCGCAGCCGCCGCTGCTGCACGCCCGCCGCCCCGCGGTCCCGCGCTGGGGCCACGCTTGGGCCGCGCCCCTGGCCGTGCCTGGTCGCTGCTGCCTGCTCCCTCCCTCTATGCCCCTCGCGCGCCCCGGCAGCGGCGCCTTCCTCGCGCACTGCCGCGCCCAGCGCAGCTCCCGCCGTCGCCGGTCGCCAAGGTGCCGGCCGCTCCCGCCCTCGCCTCTGGTGGCCTCGGGTGCGAGCGCCCGCACCCGTGCGCCGAATAACCCGCCCCATCTAGGCCCCCTGGGCCTATGACATCCGGGCCCCACGCCTTGTTTTTTATAAGATTTTCTTTTTAAAAAGGATTAAAATATATATTAATAGAATAATTAATTAATTAACTTAATTAATAATGTTAATTAAACTAATTAATCAAGTTAATTAACCTTAATTATCTGTTTAGATAAACACACAATGACGGTAGGACCCACACATCAGTTTGACTAAGTCAACTGACCGCAGACATCACCCTGACATCATGCTGATGTCATCACATACTATTCTGGATAATGTTGATTTAAATTAATTAAATAAATTCTAGATTTTTTTTAAAACTTTAGAAAATCATATAAAATAATCTGTAACTCGGATGAAAATGTTTTATATATGAAAATCGCTCAGAACGACGAGACGAATCCGAATACGCGTCCGTTCGTTCGCTACACGTCCCTAGCATAGTAAACCTGCAACTTTCCCCCCTCCGATTCATCTGTTTGAAAACACGAAACACCGGGAAGACTTCCCCGGATGTTATCCCCCTTCGCCAGTATTATGTAGCACCGCGTTAGATCACCCTAGCATTGTGTGTTGACTTGTCATCCTTCTTTGTTGCATCTATGTGCTTTATATTTACTGTTTCTACCCCCTCTTCTCTCAGGTAGACCCCGAGACCGATGATGCCACGGTGATCGACAACGGTGTTGACGACCCCTCCTTCTTGCCAGAGCAACTAGGCAAGCCAACCCCCCTTGATCATTCTGATATCGCCCACTCTCTTCTCTCTTATGCTTGCATTAGAACTGCTACTACTTTTTGTATGATCATGTTCTGATGCATAGCCTGTTGTTGATACCGCTTTCATACCTTACATGTTTATACTAAACTGCTTAGTATAGGCTGGTTAGAGATCCACCAGTGACCCCCCCACATTGTCCCGACTGCCCCACTGGATTATCAGAAGACCTGACCAACGGGATCGAAGACCAGGCCCCGGCACCGCACATCACTTTCCCCTTAGTTGCTCGACAATACTGGGTTACTATCGAGTGCCGAGGGTGACACCTCAGCAGCACTTCTGATGTTAACCTTGTAGATTAGTTCATCGGTTATGGTAATCGAGGGTGATTCCTCTTTCTCCACTCCCAATAACGACACTGTCATGCAACTCCTCAAGAGTGGACCTCGAGGGTGACTCCTCTTTCGGTCACCTTGACGATAAACATCAGGTGGAATTCCATCGAGGGTGATTTCCTCAGGTTTTCCCTTTGGTGTTAGACACATAGTTACTATGGTTACTATGACTTTACAACTGTTACTTGGAAAGGCGGGTCGACCCTGAGGGGTACCCATGAGTGACGTGGAGACGAGTTGACCTAGAGGGTACCCGAGAGTTGAATACGAGGCGTGGCCGGGCATTCTTAGCCCTTGCCGCAAGTCCTCGAGACGGGGCGACGGGGTTACATCTTTCACGAGTCTCTGCTCGTTACTGCGTTCCCAAGACATTAAACGGTCTGGATATTTGATCAAAGGGGCCTCTGGCCTGATAGCGCTAACCATAACGTGGGCATAGTATGGGCGTTCTGCGTCATATGCATCAGCCGAAGCTTAACTGACGTCATTGCGACTGAGTGGCGTGCGCCGGGTTGGACCGCGTAAGCACCTACCTTTTTAAGAAGGTAGCCCAGGTCTGCTCACCGGCCGCCCACGCAACGTGCAGGAGTTCCCAGGGCGATTGGCCCATGACCCTTGGGGGCATAGGGTTTAGTCCGGCATGCATGACCTCTCTATTAAGCCTAGGTCGGGTTGAAGCGTATTGTTTGGCCGAGGGCGGGCATGACCTGATGGTGTGTCCGGCCGGAGTTAAGCAAGAGTGGTGGGTAAGTTGGTGCACCCCTGCTGGGAAGAAAACATCTATCGATAGCCTGTCCTATGGTATCGGACACTTGGAGTTATATCCCGATCGATACAACTAGAACTGGATACTGAGACATGATGGATATGTGGCTCCGGGATTGCTTTCTCGTAGGGAGTCAGGGAAGGATCTCTGGGCGTTATTGCTACAACATGCTTGATAATTATAATATGTTATTCTGTACTCTCTTCTACTACTGCAAGGTTGGTGGTTTCCAGAAGATGCTAGTCTTCGATAGGACTAGCTTCTCCCCCTCTTATTCTGGCATTCTGCAGCTTAGTCCATAGATACTACCCTTTTCATTGATACCAATGCATATGTAGTGTAGATCCTTGCTTGTGAGTACTTTGAACGAGTAGTCACGATTGCTTTTCTCCCCCTTTTCCCCCCTTGTTTCTTCTTTCTGGTTGATGCAACCAGATGGTGGAGTCCAGGAGCCAGATGCCACCCTTGACGACTGCTACTACCCCAACGGAGCCTACTACTACGTGGAGACATCTAACGACCAGGAGTAGTTAGGAGGTCCCAGGTAGGAGGCCTTGCTTTTTCGATCGTGTTGTTTTTGTGCTAGCCTTCTTAAGGCAAACTTGTTTAACTTATGTCTGTACTCAGATATTGTTGCTTCCATTGACTCTTGTGTATTCGAGCTTATGTATTCGAGCCCTCGAGGACACTGGCTTGTAATATAAAGCTTGTATTATTTTATTTGTGTCTAGAGTTGTGTTGTGATATCTTCCAGTGAGTCCCTGATCTTGGTCATACACATTTGCGTGCATGATTAGTGTACGGTCAAAACGGGGGCGTCACAAGTTGGTATCAGAGTCGGCTGCCTGTAGGAACCCCCCTTTCCAACTCCTTGACCGAAGTTGAGTCTAGTCTTTGAAAACCGGTTTTACTAACATGGATGTGTACCTTACGGGCCTACGTCGCCATTGGGTGGTATTAGGATATTTTACTCCTCATCTATACTCCGGGACTCTGAACTCTCTTCTATTCGGGTTAAACGAATTTACTAACTCTAACATTAGGATCCCGTGACCACATTCACCCCAAAGTTGGATAAGCCATAGTTATTCCTTAGGTTAGTATTTTGAATAAGTACCCCATGTCTTGCCGACTACTAAGTGGTACCCGTCGAACCTCATTCATACCATGTGTTAGATAATGAATAATTCTTTGTCTTTGCAAATGCTTAATGCTGAACTACCCCTGTTATATGTTAGCAGGATGGTTAGACCAGGTGGTCATGGCCGTGGTGCCAATGATCCACCACCGCCCGAGTTCTTTGCCGGAATGTTGCAACAGTTTGAGCTGAATCACCAGTTCATGGTAGGAGTGATGGCTCAGTTTCCTCTCCCAAATATGAATCAGCAGCCAGCCCCAGTAACTCTGCAAGACTTTGCACAACTCAACCCTGTCGTCTACCGCAGCTCAACTCAACCACTGGATGCTGATGACTGGCTCCGTGACATTGCTTTCGAGCTAGAGTCTGCTGATGTAGCCCCTACCAACTATGTCACCTTTGCGGCATACTATCTGAAGGGCCCCGCTGCTCAATGGTGGGACAGCCACAGACATACCCTACCTCCTGGTACAGTCATCACTTGGCTGGATTTCCAAGCCGCCTTCCGTGCCCACTTCATTCATCCGAGAATCATGGACATGAAGAAGCGAGAGTTCCGCAACCTCATCCAATGCAACAAGTTTGTAGATGCTTATCGGCGGGAATTCTCGGACTTGTCCCGCTACGTTCAAGAAGACATTGCTACTGATGCTCGCAGGCAAGAAAAGTTTCGTGATGGATTTCACCCTAATATCAAGCTAGCACTTCTCGCTCATGACTTTGTCGAGTTCGCCACCTTGGTGAACAAGGCTATTCAGGTTGAGACTGGTCTTCAGGAACACCAGGGATCCCTCAGGCGCAGCCGTGACGCTGGCTCATCTTAGGGCCCGTCCGCACAGAAGCGTCTGATTTGGATCCCCCACAACATGTATCATCCAACTGCACCTGCACCAAGACAATCCTATGTTGCACCACGTCTGCCTCCCCCACCACCGAGGCAGCCTCTTCAGACTGCACCGCCCCGAGCACCTGCTTCCAACCCCAAGGATGGTCTATGCTTCAAGTGTGGCCTTCCGGGTCACCGTTCTAGGAACTGTCCGTAGAATCAGAATCAACTTGTTCTTCCTCCTACTGGTCGTGGTAACAATCAGCCCCGCAACAAAAATGCCAGACCTAATGGTCGTGGTCAGGCTAACCACGTTGATCTGCATGAAGCTCAAGACCAGCCTGCTACTGTGATGGGTACTCTTCTCGTGAACTCAGTGCTTCTGTGTTATTCAATTCAGGAGCATCACATTCATTCATGTCAGAAAATTTTGCTTACGCACACGACATTCGATGCGAGCCCATGAACACTCCGATAGTGGTACGCACCCCTGCGGGCCAGTGTCGAACCACCATGATTGGCCGCGACATCCCCGTTGAAATTGAAGGGTTGGAATTCCATGTTTCTCACATTATATTGGAGTCTTCTAATATTGATCTCATTCTGGGAATGGAATGGTTGAAAGCACATACTGCCTCTATCGTTCGCGCCACCAAGGTCGTTCATCTTCTACACCCATCGGATGAGATAGTAAGCTACCATGCTCAGATTGTTCAAAATGCCGAGGCACGACTTTATGCCTTGAATGCGTTGAACGCAACACCTCTTGAGGGCATTGAGAAGATTCCTGTCGTTCGTGATTTCCAAGGTGTCTTTCCAGAAGAACTCCTAGGCATACCTCCTACACGGGCTGTCGAATTCGTCATCGACTTGAAACCAGGCACCGTTCCTATCGCTAAACGACCCTACAAGATGCCGCCTCATGAACTCCTTGAGCTTAAGGAGGAAATCGACAAGTATCTTCGCAGTGGATTCATTCGTCCAAGTTCCTCTGATTGGGGAGCACCTTCTCTCTTTGTGAAGAAGAAGGATGGCACGAACCGTTTGGTCCAAGACTACCGTCCTATCAACCAAGCTACAATTCAGAACAAATATCCTCTTCCTCGGATCAACGATCTGTATGATCAATAGGCTAGTTCATCAGTTTTCTCTAAACTCGACTTGAGGTTGGGTTACCACCAGATCCGTGTTCGTGAAGAGGATATTCCAAAGACCGCATTCGTCACTCGTTATGGTTCTTATGAGTACACCGTCATGTCCTTCGGTTTGACCAATGATCCAGCGACATTCTCTCGTTTGATGAACTATATATTCATGGATTACCTCGACAAGTTCATCGTGGTCTATCTGGATGATATCCTTGTATATTCGAAGAATAAAGAAGAACATGCTGAACATCTTCATCTTATTCTGGAAAAGCTTCGAGAGCATCAACTATATGCCAAGTATTCTAAGTGTGAGTTCTGGCTACCCGAAGTAACCTACCTTTGTCATGTGATCTCCAAGGATGGTATTACCGTCAACCCAGAGCGAGTTCAGGCTATTCTTGACTGGACCCCTCCCAAGAATGTCAAGCAAGTCAGAAGCTTTCTCGGACTCGCCAGCTACTGTCGTCGCTTCGTTGAGAACTTCTCCAAGATCCCCAAGCCACTGACCAATCTGCTACACAAAGGCGTTAAGTTTGAATGGACAGAAAAATGTCAGGAAAGTTTCCAGGCTCTCAAGGACAAGCTAACTTCTGCCCTAGTGCTTCCTCCTCCGGATTCTCAGAAGGATTTCTTCATATATTGCGATGCTTCACGTCAAGGATTAGGTTGTGTCCTAATGCAAGAGCGCAGGGTGATTGCTTATGCCTCTTGTCAAGTGCGTTCTCATGAAGAAAACTGCGCAGTTCATGACCTCGAGCTTGTAGCGGTTATTTATTTATTGAAGTTGTGGTGACATTACCTTCTCGGTAATCATTGCGAGAGCTTCACCGATCATCAGAGTCTGAAGTATCTATTTACTCAGCCAAATCTGAACCTCCGTCAGCAAAGATGGATGGAGGCTATAGCAGATTATGACGTGGGTATTTCCTATACCCCAGGCAAGGCTAATGTCATGGCCGATGCCATGAGTGTAATAACCACATGCTTCATAAAGCTCAACCCCGCCTTTATGAAGAGCTCTGCAAGCTGAACCTTCAACTAGTTCCACAGGGTTCTCTGAATAACCTTGTCTTGGACCCAACTCTATTGAAAGCAATTAAGTCTGCTCAAGCCAAAGATGCTCACATTGATCTAATGAAAAAGGATCTTGCCTTAGAGAAATCCAGAGATTTCTCACTTGCTAAAGATGGGACCTTGTACTTAAAAGATCACATAGTGGTACCCCGCTTTGAGCTTATGACTGAGAAGGTGATGAAAGAAGCACATGACACCCCTCTATCTATTCATCCGGGAAGTACTAAGATGTATCTAGACATCCGTTAGAAGTACTGGTGGTCTAACATGAAGCAAGACATTGCTCGGTATATCGAAGAATGTGACGTTTGTCGTCGCGTCAAAGCTGAACATCAGAAACCAGCTGGACTTCTACAACCGCTTCCGATTCTTTAATGGAAGTGGGATAAGATTCAGATGGACTTTGTCACTGGCCTTTCGAAGTCAAAGAAAGGTAATGACGCTATCTTTGTCGTCATCGACCAATTCTCGAAGGTTGCTCACTTTCTGCCAGTCAAGGAAACAATCACGGCTAGTCAATTAGCAAACTTGTATATCTCCAGAATTGTGTCACTCCACGGCATTCCGAAAGAGATCAGTTCAGACCGTGGTAGTATTTTCACTTTGGAATTATGGGATAGTTTCCAAGAGGCAATGGGAACTCATATAACCTGGAGCACTGCTTATCATCCCCAATCCCAAGGCCAAGTCGAGTGAGTCAATCAAATTCTTGAAGACATGTTTCGGGCTTGTGTTATTTCTTTCGGCAAGAAGTGGGAAGAATCTCTCCCATGTGCGGAGTTCTCTTATAATAACTGTTATCAAGCCAGCTTGAAGATGGCACCCTTCGAAGTGCTTTATGGACGTAAGTGCCGAACCCCTCTGAATTGGTCAGAAACTGGGGAACGGACGCTCATTGGTCCAGACATTATTCAACAAGCTGAAGAGCAAGTTCGCATTGTTCAGGGTAATCTCAAGGCAGACCAGTCCCACCAGAAGAGCAACTATGACCGGAAACACTGGGGTTCAACTTATCAACCTGGTGAACAAGCTTATCTACGTGTCACTCCTTTGAGTGGCACCCATCGATTCGGTGTCAAGGGCAAGCTAGCTCCGCGCTACATCGGTCGCTTCCGCATTCTTGCCCATCGTGGACTGGTGGCTTATCAACTGGAGTTGCCACCTCAGTTCTCTCATGTCCATGACCTCTTCCACGTGTCGCAACTTTGTCGTTGCTTCAAGGATTCGGAACGTGAAGTGGATCCGGAACTGATTGAAGTGCAAGATGATCTCACTTACAAAGAGCATCCGATCCGCATTCTTGAAGAAGCTGAATGTCGAACCTGCCAGAAGGTTACCAAGTTCCTCAAGGTGTAGTGGTCAAATCATTCTGAAGATGAAGCCACTTGGGAACGCGAGGATAATCTTCGGGCAGAGTATCCCAGCCTTTTCCCTTCTACCTCTTAATTCTCGGGACGAGAATTTCTTATAGAGGAGGAGAGTTGTAACACCCCGATGTAATGATGCTACAGTAACCCTTGGGGTTAAGTTAATCTTTTTGCTAAACAAGTATATGATCATCATTGTCTCATATTCCTTTCAATTCGAGTTGAATTCAAATTTCAAAATAAGAGTGAAATTCAAAATTGCTCAAACATGAAATCTAAAATGTTCATCTTATGGCATATATTATTTTGTTAATATTGGTGGTGGGCCAACATTTTTGCAAAAGTCTTAAATGTCCCAAACTATTTGAAACATAAGTGTTAAAAAGAAAATGAAAGGTTGTTTTCTTTAAATAAATAAAACAGGAAACATAGGGAGAGAGAGAACCCTCCCTATTCCCTCTGTGCCTCGGCCCACATCAACCAGCCGGCCCACCTGAGCTCAACCGAGCCAGACCGTCTCCCCGGTCACCTCCCTGTACAGCCGACCGAGGCACGTGCCGAGCGCGCTTCAACCGCAACTGCTCGCCAGCGTCAAGGGGGATAAGGCCGCCCGGACGCCTCGAGTTCCCTCCCTCATCTTCTGCCACTCCCACCCCCCACTTGCGCCTCTCCTCCCCAGATCCATCCCCTCTCCCTCTGCTTCATTCTGGAGAGGAGACCCACGCGGTCGTCGCCGTTCTCCGTCGTCCACCACGGCTACCGTCCTCCCCAAGCCTCGAGACCCATGCTCAGAAAACGCACCGCCGTCCGCTACTTCCTGTACGCCCAGGAACACGAACTGGGGAGCACTCCGTCGCAGGATCGCCTTCGTCTTCCTCCCCGGCACCGACGAACTCCGCCGCCCCGACTCTGCTGCTACTAAGTTGTCGCTGGGCCTCCTTGTGCCTTCCCGGTGAGCTCTGGCTCCCTTCCCCTCTCCTCGCGCATCTCTTCCCCCCGTAGCTGCTTTCCCCCGTCGTGCCCGAGCTCGTCGCCGCGGTGGTGCTCGCTGCCGTGGCCACGGCTCGCGGAGCTCACAGTCGACCACCCCATCGTGCTCAGCACCTTCGCCTGCACCCACTTCACGCACCCGTTACTCCTTCCGCTCCCCTCGTGTCGTCCTCAATGGGCGAGTGCTCCGGCCGCCGCTGTGAACTCGTCTACGGTGAGCTCGTCGCTCCCCGCCTACTGCTGACCGCGGCAATGGATGCGCGCGAGCACCAGCCGTCCCTAGAGTCGCTCTGCATGCCGAGCTGTGTCCCGGAGCATCATCACCGTCGAGCGCCCGAAGGCCAGCCGCCGCCCAGTGCCGCGCCGCTCTAGCCGCCCCCGACGACCGCCCCCCTCGCTCACCCCACGCCGCCTTGCGCGCGCCCGCTCACCCCTCTCACTCCCCGTCCCCGCGAGCCTCCCACCGACCGCCGCACGGGCATCCCGCGCCCGTAGCCGCCGCTGTTGCGCGCCCGCCGCCCCTCGTTCCCGTGCTGGGGCCACACCTGGGCTGCGCCCCTGGCCGTGCTTGGCTGATGGCGCCTCCTCCCTCCCTCTATGCCCCCTCGCCCGCCCCGGCGGTAGCGCCTTCCTCGCGCACTGCCGCGCCCGGTGCAGCTCCCGTCGTCGCCGACCGCCAAGGTGCCGGCCGCTCCCACCCTCGCCTCTGGTGGCCTCGGGTGCGAGCGCCCGCACCCGTGCGCCCAATAACCCGCCCCGTCTAGGCCCCCTGGGCCTATGACATCCGGGCCCCACGCCCTGTTTTTTTAAAAGATTTTCTTTTAAAAAGGATTAAAATATATATTAATAAAATAATTAACTTAATTAATCATGTTAATTAAACTAATTAATCATGTTAATTAACCTTAATTATCTATTTAGATAAACAGACAATGATGGTAGGACCCACACGTCAGTTTGACTAAGTCAACTGACCGCTGACATCACCCTGACATCATGCTGACGTCATCACATACTATTGTGAATAATGTTGATTTAAATTAATTAAATAAATTCTAGAAAATGTTTAAAACTTTAGAAAATCATATAAAATAATCTGTAACTCGGATGAAAATGTTTTATATATGAAAATCGCTCAAAACGACGAGACGAATCCGAATATGTGGTCTGTTCGTTCGCCACACGTCCCTAACATGGTGAACCTGCAACTTCCCCCCTCCGATTAATCTGTTCGAAAACACGAAACACTGGGGAGACTTTCCGGATGTTATCCCCCTTCGCCGGTATCGTGTAGCACCGCGTTAGATCACCCTAACACTGCGTGTTGACTTGTCGTGCTTCTTTGTTGCATCTGGTGCTTTATATTTATTGTTTCTTCCCCCTCTTCTCTCCGGTAGACCCCGAGACCGATGATGCCCCGGTGATCGACAACGGTGTTGACAACTCCTCCTTCTTGCCAAAGCAACTAGGCAAGCCAACCCCCCTTGATCATTCTGATATCGCCCACTCTCTTCTTTCTTATGCCTGTATTAGAACTGCTACTGCTTTTTGTATGATCCTATTCTGATGCATAGCCTGTTGTTGATACCGCTTTCACACCTTACATGTTTATACTAAACTGCTTAGTATATGCTGGTTAGAGATCCACCAGTGACCCCCGGCCGCCGCCGCCAAAGCCACCGCCGCCGCCCGCCGCCGCGCCGCCGCCTTGCCCGCCGCCCCGCCGCCGCTGGAGAAGCCGCCGCCGCCGAGGTAGCCTCCGCCGCCGATCCCGTCCCCATCGTTTTCTTAAACCGATCGGTTTTTAGAACCCTAGATCCGTTTTAGATCGGTTCGGTTTAGTTATTTAGCGGACATTCGTCCGTTCGTTCATTTTAATGAATTCTTTTCGTCTTTTAGTTACAAACAGTGAACGTTCATTCGTTAGCCTGTTCTTCCATTTTTCTTTTTCAGGGTTTTTCCGCGATTATTTCCGATCGCAATTTCTGCCCTGATCTTATTTTTAGTTTTTCTTTTCGCTCGTAAGTCGGAATCAGGCGATTCAAGCGCCCAAATCTTCGTCTCGAAGCCCTCTTTCCGTTTAAACAACTTGAACAAGGTTTTGCTACTGTAAAATTTGACTTTAGATCAATCTAGTAAACAGATCTTGTTCCTTTTGCAGTTTGAGTTTCGTTGCTCCGTTTGATTTGATTCTTTTTGCAAACCGGAGTTCTTAAGTTGAACTTTCTGGTTAGATCTTCTTATTTGGAGTTTTACCTGTGCATCTTTGCTTGATTTCTTATGTATGCTATTGTTTGCTTGCGATAGAATTCCCGGAGTGCGAAGCGTGCTACTACGAGTCTGTAGGTTTTGCGAATCATCAGCAAGGCAAGTAACACATTGATCATACCCTTTTATTACCCAGTTTTTATGCATTAGATCAAACCCTCACACATTGCATGAGTAGGATGTCTTAACTTGTAGGTCTGTGATGCGGAGCATCCTATGGACATCACCATGTCAAGAGTCTGCTTGGCAAGTGACACGTGTGACCTCTACTTCTCATACATAAAGGTGAATCATCTCCTTTACACGTGTTCACTTGACCCCTTCGAGGATGGTATACTACTTGACACTCCACTCGTGTGCATGCATAGGTATTGTCGGAGCTTCACGGATGATGAGGAGGAGTGCAAGCGCTAAGGATCACCTACACCATCCGTGAGGGAAGCGTGGAAGAGAAGACGGAAGAAACGGAGCTGCTGCAAGCTACAGGCTCCGGACGACCGACGTTTACCGGACGTCCGATGCGTCCCAGGCGACCGGACGACCGGCAGCCACCGGACGTCCGTGACATCCTTCACAGAACCCAAATAGAGGTAAATACCGGAAGTCCGAGAGATACCGGACGTCCGGTCCCTCATGAGCCACCGGATGACCGGTACCTGTCTGCGTACAATGTTCGGGCCCGAGGCCCATGTATCCCTTTCGCCCCTCACTTAACCCCTTGGTGGCCCTAGACTATATTACTCCTCCACCTCCACCATTTTAGGGTTAGCATTGATTTAGCTCATATGAGAGATGGAGCTTTGCTCATCCATTACGGATTTACTCCACGAGAGAGACCGCGGCCCCTCTACGGAGAAGATCCACCTTGGATTCAAGACCCCTAACGGGAAGATCCTTCGTTGATTCAAGACCTCCTCACGAAGATGAACTTTACCTTGTATCTTTCCCTTTGTTGTTCATGTACCTTGTGATCTTGTGTGTTTGATTGTCAAGTGGATGTGTGATTGGACTTGTTCTTGAGTGTTTTCCCTTGTGTTTTCTCCCCGTGTTCATCGTGTTCTTTGTGGGATCTTCTCCATTTTGTGAAAGATCGGCCATCTAGGATTCCACCCTACATCATATGGTATCAGAGCCAGGGTTTCTCACGAATTTGGAGCCTCCCCACCGTTTTCTAGCCATGTTTTGTTGTGGTCTTCCCCAAATTCGAAAATTCCCCACCAAAAATAGCCCCAATTTTTTTTGTGATCTGTTGGTTTGATGATATTTTGTTTATTTTGATCCATAGATTTGCTTGGTTTCGAGTGGATCTAGCATCTCTCCAACTTTCTCCACTTTTCATCCATGAAATCTTGTCAGTTTTGCCCTTGGAATCATCTAATTCCGTCCCCGATTCGAAAATTTCTGTCCCGATTCAGATCTGGAATCTTCGGGCTGGACATCCGGGCCACTGGGCGGACATCTGGACCATCGGGCCGGACATCCGGCTCCTGGAGGACAAAATCCCGCGCGGTTCTGGACATCAGGTCCCGGATTTCCGGACCCGACCCCGGATGTCTGGCCCCCAGGAATTCAGCCACCCGCGTTTCACCGTTTTGTCCATAACTAATTCATCCGAACTCCGATTTTGACATTCTTTAGCTCATTTTGAAGCTCTTTACATACCCCATAATACAAAAATACCACCATAGTCATTTCACTCCATCATATTTTTGGATTTTGGCATCTTTGCCTAGGGCTTCCACCACATCATCCGCATAGCCACCATAGCCTTCCGCAACCTAACCCATTTTGATCCCCATAGCATTTCTGGTTGCTTGAGTAGTGATTTGAGTCTCCTAAGGTGTTTTGGCTACTTAGGGACCGTGACTTCAACTCCGACACCGTTTATAGCCCATCATACACTTCCACCACCATAGTCCATTTTGACCGGGTTTCCACCAACAATTCTGCAACCACCACCGCTTGTCCGCTACCACCATTTGACATTTGTCCTTGAGATTTTGAGTTGTGGTTTTTCCGTTTCCTAAGGTGTTTCGGCTAATTAGGAACGGGTCTACATCAAGAGCACCACCTCTCATCATCGACACAGACGGTAATTTCGACGACATCATTGTATATTCCCCTTGCAATTGCATTGTTAACCCCTAGCCCAATTTTGCGTCACTTACCTATCGAGACTAGCCTTTGAGTATTGCCGGCAACGTTACTTGTGCACATTAGTGATCATCGATCCACCTTCCATTGCATACATACCATGTCATATTGGTATCATCATATCATCTCTTGTGTCACAAGATTGTTCCCGCATATACACAATTGCTCTCTTGGTTTGTGCATCGTGGCCATATACAAAAAAAAGAATAAGCTTTTAAGCAAAAGAGCCACAAAGAAGCTTGTAAGCAAGAGCCATATCATCACAAAATATCATATCATACTTGATCATCTTGGATCATGTTGTGCTAAAGTATCGAAACATCATACACATAGTATAATTGGGATAGAAAGTACATACATTTTGCATCTTATAGGTTCTGCACAAGTGCCGTATCCGCCTATCGAGCAATCGTGCTAGCGTATCTCTAGAGTTGTGCAACACGAGCGTTTTTCGTGGACTCCGCATTTTGTGCTCATTCCTTGGTTGCACGACCCCATCTATCTATCTGTCGGTGTGTTTCTGTGTGCCACCCATATTTCTATTGGTCTACTTGTTTCACTTGCGAATTTGTGAATCTCTTTCAACTTTATTGACTCTTGCTGACTTTTTGCATCAATTTTTTTTTGTGCCACTTATCCTAACCAAGCCACTCGAAAAGCTTTACTTGATAGGTGTGAGTGAACAAGTCCCGTACCAATTCCACTATTCTTTCATTTCACATTAAGTGAAATGGGATACATCCTCAACATTCGGAAAAGATAACTTGGTATTGTTTATCTCATTTCCTACTCACCTTTGCTCGAGTCTTGTGATGGATAGGCAAAGCATTTCATCTACTTCGGTCTACAACAACAACGACAAGTTCGATGCCATGACGAACAACTTGTGCTCCAACATGGATGCTCAAATGGAGGAGCTCAAATCCCTCATCAAGAACCGCAGGAGGTCTCCCTCATCTTCGAGAAGACGCTCTAGTGCACATCCTTTTGAGCTACCATCTTCGGTGAGATCACATCGGCGTCGACAACATCAGCGACAATAACGTGAAGGTCATGAGGTCAACACCAACATTTGCTCAACGACTTCACCATGTACCTTGGCATATTCGCCAAGCGACTTCAAGGCATCTTCGCCTTTGGACATACGGCATCTTCGCCAACAAGCACCCCGAGCTTATGTTCAAGAGAAGCTACCCAAGCTCAAGTCCGCGACTTCCACGAGATACTACAACCTCGACAATGACCATGGGATTCCTTTCTATGGGACTCAAGACCCCGAGGAGTATCTCGAGTGGGAGCGCAAGATGGACGACTACCTCAAGCTACATCAAGTTCCCTACGAAGATCAAGTGAAGTGTGCCACAAGACACCTCCACGACAACACGTCAACATGGTGGCTTCACACACCTTCGACGAGCTTCAACGTAAATTGGCCCAAGACGAAGAAATCTATGCTGCGAGAGTTCGTGCATCCCATTTACATGGAACATCTTCAATGCCAATTGGAGAAGACCATACAAGGATCCAAGTCCATCGACAAGTACTTCAACGAGATGAAGAATGCCTTGCGACGAGCCGGCGTGGACGACCCCATTTTGATGAAGCTCCACTTCATGATGGGACGACATCTACAAGACTATCTTCCTCGAGAACTACAAGTCCCTTGACGACAACTACATTGGTTCTCTCGAGGAGGAACAAGAACTCATGAAAGCCTAGGCTTCTCCACCGCAAGCACACTTCTCGAAGACTAAGCTCCAAGACGGAGAGCATGAGGCTAGTACCACCATGATGTCCAAGCCCGACGAGCTCGAAGATGACGTTCCTGAGTTCGACTTCATCGCCATCCCTCTTTGTGGCATTGATGATGCCGAGTCTACTTCGACTCTTCTTCAAGACGGTGCGGCGACGAGTACGACTACGGAGCCAGTCGAGGACCAAGCTTTGGAGGCGAACATCATGGTGATGATCAAGGATGATGCTTCCATCTTTGGAGGCGAGAGTGATGATATTCCATCTTCGGCCTTCATCCACGGCGACGGTGATGAGATGGTTGAGCATGGGATTTTACCTTTGACCACGACGACGTATGATGACTTGAGTGATGTTTGCCACCATATTGAGAGTGAGAGTGACTTCATCACTAGCCCCATATATGATGAGCTGACCAAATTCCCATGTGAGGAGAGACACAACCCCCACCACTTGAGTGAGATGAGTGACTCCAGCATATGTGAGTTTGTAATGCACCTACCTTGAGGGAGTGTGTGAGCCACCACATAAAGAGAGTGAGATAGTTGATAGGTTATGTGAGGCCACTTTCAACACTAACGACTTGACCTCTACCTCTATTGTTTCTTCTCATTTCGTGCTAGGTCCCATTTAAGACGACGCACCGATCCTCGACGACTTCGTCCTTCCATTAAACAAGACGATGGCCATGGTGGAATATGATGCACCCCCACATGGTTCCATCAAGATGAAGATGATGACCACCTTTTGGTCTTTCCCACCTCACCTACACCACATGAGTGGAATGAGAAAGGTAACAAAGGTGAAGGTGATGCTCTCGTCCCACTGGTGGACTATGTTAACATTGATTGCTTGCATGATGTTGATCCACCTATTGCCATGCTTCATTCTAGCATGATTTCCCCATGCGATGATTTACCATTTATGATGAGTTTGATGATTGCCATGTGGAGTCTATTAGTTGTGATGCCATGTTGCGTATGATTTCATGTGATAATTCTCTCGGTCACATCATGTTTGACAATCCGCTTGACTTGTCATATGCTATGCATAAGATCAACAATATGTCATATTTGGAATCTCATCGTAGTGACTATGCACATGCCATTAAAATAAACCCAATTTGCACATATGGCATAGATGACAAGCCCATGGTTATTGGCATTTGTTTTTCTTGTGATGATATTGACATGCATCCTTTGCATCATATCCATCATCCACCATGCCATGATTACCTAGCTTCGGACATGCATTGTTTTGGATGTTGTTCCACTTCTCCATATTATGTTTCCGATATTACTCATGAGGAGACCCCCATAGTTTCCTCATACATTTTAGGAGATTTTAATCCATCCCATCCATTGCATGATCCCCATAATTGTGTGCACAATATGCTCCCCATGAATGAACATGCTATAGATGTGCCATATAATTGTATGCTCAATTTGCATCCACATCATGCTATACACAATAACTATTCATTCATGATGGATAACATGTTCTTATACCGTGCATCAAATCTCTTTGAGCGATGTGTATCTTGTGCTAACTCACACATGCACATACACATCATGATGGATGATGTGTACATTTACCACGCGCACAATTTCTTTGGTTTGTGTCTCTTTTGTGTAGGTACCCATCCATACTCGTCAACTTCACAAACGCACGAGTTGACGAAAAGAGCTCTAGAGAGCAACGATGACTTGGGATATCGTGGATTGTCTTTCCCACCGCTCCTTTTGTGCAAAGACTTCGCGCATCTCTTCTACATGGCCCTCGCATGGTTACGGGTTATTGTCCATTATATCTCTTATGCCCCTCTTGCCATGTTCACTTTGCATGATATAATCATTTATATGCCTTTGCCATGCATTTCTTACCCATGCTTTGCATTACACATGATGACTGATTTTCATACTTGTATGTGTATTTGCAAGCTTGGTGGAGATATCACTTGTTATTGCCATGATTCCTTTGCACACCATGCCTATTATGATGCTTTGATCTTGATTTGTGATTGTGCTTGCGATATGTCATGTCCCTATATCCACTATTTGCTCACATGACATGATTGCCATGAGTTCTTCTAGTGTGTTGCATCTTCGCTACACTAGTTTGCACGACATGATTTCTATGCTTGAATATGTTGCATCACCCATGATTCATACATGCTCATTTCATGCGGTTGATAGCCAGTATTGCCATGCTTTGCACATGATTGATATTGCTTGTTGTCATATGTCTCCATATGTTGCCTCTCGCATGCTAAATGATTTGCCATGGATTGAGTGCAACAATGCCTTTTGTCTTGCAAAAGAGATTGCCACCATAGCATTCTCTCATATATTTGGAGATTTTGAAACAATTCTTGTGAAGCACGCTTGTGTTACCTCTTTGCACCATATGCCTAGTGCCATGAATATAGCCATTGTAGCATCATATTATTCATGCACTTTTGCTTCTAATGGTTACGTGCAAGAGAAGAGAACCATCATGATGGATGATGTGTTCTACCATCCGCATACGTTCTTTGTTTTGTTGTGTGCATGTGTAGGATACTTGGACTTCGTGTCGACTTCCACTTCACATGAGTTGACCATTCGAGCTATTGAGAGCGAACCACCTTTGTTCACGACGCTTCTAAATCGCACTTGCTTGTGCTTCGGCACTGTGAAGGATGCACAAGGACACGTTTTCAAGGTGATATCCTTCTCATTCGAGAAACCAAAAACCATGCGCATGCATATTGTGGATCACACTACTTGTGTTGCTTGCACCATAAGACTTATTTGTCATCTTGGACCACTTGATTGCGCACATGTTAGTGATATTTCTTTCATTCATGATCACCACATTGCCATACCTTGTGTTATATATGCCTTGTGTGTTGCATCCGACTTGTGGATTACTTGTCCCTATCATATGCTTGGTTGCAACAATATCATCTCTTCACATATGCCATGTCCCATTGCTTGTCACATGATTGACATGTTTGCCTCACACATGATGAACGATTGCTATTTCTATTGTGTTGAGTGCCACTCGATTTTCACTACACCCTATGCACATTATGATTGGATTGTCTTGCACTTGACCCTTGTGTTTAGACACTTCATTTTCTTTGGTGTTGTGAATGATTCTTATGCCTACCATAAACCTTTCATTGAGCGCTTGATGCATGCTTGCTATGACTTTGAGGTAGATGCTTATTCTCTTGTCACACATATGTGCATCTCTACCTCACATTTACATGCTTGTTTCCATGATGACCTTGATTGTGCTCAATTGATATGCTTACATGCCATGCCACAACCCTTTGTCACACCCTATGCTATGCTTGATGACAACACTTGTTGGGTGAATCACCTCTTGAATGCTTGGTTTTGAACTAACGCTAACCACGTTTGTTTTTCCAAGTGTTTGTTTTCCTTGCCCCTTTCGAAGGAATCACTAGATGGTGCGACATTGGAGAGTGCCCATGTAGAGCTTCAAGATAATGAGTACTTCGTGATCGTCCACATCTACACGACGACGCCATCTCTTTCCCATGGTGATTTGGTTTTTGATCCGAGGTCGGATCTTTCCCAAGGGGGAGGGGATCATGCGGAGCATCCTATGGACATCACCATGTCAAGAGTCCGCTTGGCAAGTGACACGTGTGACCTCTACTTCTCATACATAAAGGTGAATCATATCCTTTACACGTGTTCACTTGACCACTTAGAGGATGGTATACTACTTGACAGTCCACTCGTGTGCATGCATAGTTATTGTCGGATCTTCACGGACGATGAGGAGGAGTGCAAGCGCCAAGGATCACCTACACCATCCGCGAGGGAAGCGTGGAAGAGAAGACGGAAGAAACGGAGCTGCTGCAAGCTACAGGCTCCGGACGACCGACATTTACCGGACGTCCAACGCATCCCAGGTGACCGGACGACCGGCAGCCACCGGACGTCCGTGACATCCTTCACAGAACCCAAATAGAGGAAAATACCGGAAGTCTGAGAGATACCGGACGTCCGGTCCCTCCCGAGCCACCGGACGTCCGGTGTCCAGCGGACGATCGGTACCTGTCTGCATATAGTGTTCGGGCCCGAGGCCCATGTATCCCATTCGCCCCTCACTTACCCCCTTGGTGGCCCTAGACTATATATACTCCTCCACCTCCACCATTTTAGGGTTAGCATTGATTTAGCTCATATGAGAGATAGAGCTTTGCTCATCCATTACGGATCTTGATGCGGAGCATCCCAAGGTCATCCCCATGGACCTACCTTCGTCTAACCAAGTGCCAAGTGGACCCATGACACGTGCTCGAGCACAAGCTCTCGAGACCGAGGTGACTTCACTCCTCTCACTATGTCACATTGATTCACACGAGATATGGCTGCTACCCTCATCAGAGAGTCTTTGCATACTCAGGCACCTCGGGAGCAACTATGGAGAAGTCAAGGTATAAGAAGGATCGAAGGAGGAAGAAGGAGGAGGAAAACAACCGAGGATCAGCCAACCCGGACGATCCGGACAAAGTCCCGGATGATCCGGCCGAAGCCCGGATGATCCGGACAAACGTCCGAACGATCCGGCAAATGTGCCCGAGGACACCCGAGAGCCCGAGCTGAAGCCGGATCATCCGGACCCCAGCCCGGATCATCCGAACGAACCCGGACGTCCGGACCAAGTCCCGGATATCCGGACCACCCGCAGCAGATCAGACACGTCCAGATCATCCGGACGCCGCCCCAGATCATCTGGACCCCCGAAGCCCGGATCATCCGGACAAACATCCGGATCATCCGAACAGTGCATGCGTGCATGATGTTGGGCCGAAGCCCATGTACCCCTTCGTCCCTCCTAGCCTATATAAGTCACTCTACCTAAACTATCTAGGGTTAGCTTTGTGTTAGCTCATCCAAAACCTTAGTGGTTCCTCTCCTACGAGACTGCGGCCTCTTCGGAGAAGATCCACCGGATTCAAGACCTCCTATACGGAGAAGAACATCAAGACCTCCTCACGGAGATGACTACCGCTACTTTTATTTTCCTTAGATGATCGTGTATCGTGTATCGCACTTTGTGTACCCGGATCTAGCATTTGTGTGACCTAATCTTGTTGATTTGAGTGTTTTCTCCTTGTCTCTCTTGTGTTTTTCCTCGTGCCCCTTGTTTTCTTCCACGGGATCCCTCCTTTTCGGGAAAGATCGGCCACGTAGGGTTCCACCCTACATCATCTATGGTATCATGAGCCTTGGTTGATCACGAATTTGGAGCCCCACACCTTGTTTTCTAGCTTGTTTTTGTTGTTTTTTGTCCAAATTCGAAAATCCCCACAAAAATAGCCCCACAATTTTTTTTGTGATTTGTGTGTTTTGATGATATTTTGTTGATTGTGACCCGTGGTTGAGTGGTGTGACAAGTGGATTACCCCTCTCCCCACCACCCCCACCCTCAAAAACCACCGAAAATCTGAGAAAAAATTCATCTCCACCATTTTTTCCCTCTTCCCCGAGCTAATCCCGAGCGGACTGACCCACCCGGATCATCCGGCTCCCCACCCGGATCATCCGGCCAAACGTCCGGATCATCCGGCTTCGTCTGATGAAACTGCATTTTGCAGATTTTCGCACCCCCGTTTCCGCCACCGCAAAAACCCTAGACACCCGTTCCGCTATACCCTCAACATATCCACCACCACCATCATTGCCTAACCAACATCACTACGATCTCACCTCTTTGTGTCTTGGATCATTTGAGTTGTGGTTTTCTCCGTTTCCGTTTGTGTTTCGGCTATCTCGGAGCGGAACGACATCGACAAGACCACCACTCAACCTCGACAAGGAAGGTAACATCGACGACACTTCAATTACTACCTTGCAATTGCATTGATAGACCCTCATCGACCATTTTGCGTAGCTTTCCTACCGAGACAAGCCATTTGTGTATGGCCGGGCCACGACACTTGTGCACCTTAGTGATAGTCATAGACATTGCGTACCACATCGTCATATCTCCGTGTGACACAAGAGTGTTCCGCATACACAATAGCTATCTTGATCTGAGAAGCATGCATAAGTGGCCAAAGAAAGAGCGCAAAAGCTTTTAAGCAAAAGAGCCATCCAAAGCTTATAAGAAAAAGCACAATAGCATCAAACACCTTGCATCAAAAGAGATCATATGATAAAGCAATGCATCATATTATGCTAAAGCGTCGGCACATCATACACTCATAGCATACTTGTGATAGGAAGTCATTACATTGCTCTTATAGGTCGTGCACAAGTGCTTATCCGCCTATTAAGCAATCGGTTAGCGTCTCTCTAGCGTTATGCAACACGAGCATTTTCCGTGGATTCCACATTTTCACTCACTTTTGGTTGCACAACCACATTTATCTATCCGTGCGTGTGTACCGTGTGCTACTTACCGCTTGTGATCTACTTGTTGCAAGAGCCAATTGTGAATCATTTTCAACATATTTGAATCTTACTCACTTTTTGCATTGAATTTTGCCACCATCCTAACCAAGCTCCTCTAAAAGCTTTATGTGTGTAGGTGTGAGAATCGACAAGACTTGGTACCAATAGTGTTATTTCCGGGTTACATTATTGAGTGATCATTGATCCATTGTCAACTTCGGTCAAGGTACACTTGGTATTATCTTCTCCTTTCTCCCACTCACATACTTGCTTGTGACGATGGATAGGCCAAGTACATCTACGAACCCGCTCTTCGATGATCCTCAAGAATCGAACAACTACATCACCAAACTACATCTCTTCGGTGTCCAACGAGCTCTACATCAAGAAAGTGAAGCTATGCGAGAGCACATTGAGCAAGTCGCCGCCGACGCGCGACAATTCGAAGCAAGAACAAGAGAGCAATTCGACATAATCAACACCAACATGGCTACTCAATTTGATGCGCTTCGAACTTTGATAGTAAACCGACGCTCTTCTTCCACATCTTCTCAAAGACGAAGCCGCTCAAGTCGACACACCGACTCCACGGATGGCTCAAGTATCCATACATCGAACACTCTTCGACAAGCCGCACGTCAAACTCGACATGAAAACTGGAATCCACTTCATGACAAGAGTTCTCAAGACCTACTTGACGAACAAGAAAGTCGACATCGTCAAAACCGAGCTACACTTGAGCAAGCACTAGAACGACAAAGACTACGCCAACAACAACAAGAGCGAGCACGTCAACACCAAGAAGAACAAGATGCCAAAGCTCACCGTCAAGCACAAAACCGCCGAGAAGCTCAAGCTCTTGAGGTGCAATGAGCATTACGTGATTCACATTGCAATGTGGCAACTCGCAATCGACACACTCGTCAAGAAGAGGATTTCCTTCGCGATGAGATGCAAGAGAGGCGCCACCGAGCTTGAATTCAACAAGAAGTTCCTCCCCAAGCGCGAGAAGAGCAACAACCTCAACAAGAACCACAAGCTCGGCAAGTAGACCATGACAATGAACATCTACTCCGCCAAGAGCAACATGAGGTTGACAACCGTCCAAATCAAGAACGCCCTCACAATATGATGTAGGATGGTGCCCTACGTGGCCGATCTTTCACGAAAAGGAGGGATCCCGAGGAATAACACGAGGAGCATGAGGAAAAACACAAGAAAGACAAGAAGAAAACACTCAAATAAACAAACTTAGGTCACACAAAATGCTAGATCCGGGTACACAAAGTGCGATACACGATATACAGCCAACTAAGGACGATACAAGTAGCGGTGGTCATCTCCGTGAGGAGGTCTTGATGTTCTTCTCCATAAAGGAGGTCTTGAATCCGGTGGATCTTCTTCGAGGAGGCCGCGGTCTCATAGGAGAGGAACCACTAAGGTTTGGTATGAGCTAACACAAAGCTAACCCTAGATATTTTAGGTAGAGTGGTATATATAGGCTAGGAGGGGCGTAGGGGTACATGGGCCTCGGCCCAACATCATGCACGCATGCATTGTCCGTATGATGCGGACGTTGGTTCGGATGATCCGGGCTTCGGGGGTTCGGATGATCCGGGGCAGCGTCCGGATGATCCGGACATGCCTGATCTGCTGCGGGTGGCCCGGATGTCCGGGTCTTTGTCCGGATGTCAGATGCGTCTGGATGATCCGGGCCGGGGTCCGGATGATCCGACTTCGGCATGGAGCTTCGGGTGTCTTCCGGCACATTTGCCGGATCGTTCGGACGTTTGTCCGGATCATCCGGGCGTCGTCCGGATCGTCCGGGCAGGGTGAGTCTTTGCTGTTTTGCTCCTCCTTCTTTCTCCTTCGATCCTTCTTGTTCCTTGACTTCTCCATGGTTGCTCCCGAGGTGCCTGAGTATACAAAGAGTCTCTGATGAGGGTAGCAGCCATGTCTCATGTGAATCAAAGTGATGTAGAGAGAGGAGTGAAGTCACCTCGGTTTCGAGAGCTCGTGCCCGAGCGCGTGTCATGGGTCCACTTGGCACTTGGTGAAGCGATGGTAGGCAAGGTTGTCAGAAACACGATTCTGTTGTACGATTCTACGACTTTACGATCCAAACTAACCTCTCTGATTCTACGACTTTAGTTCATAGAATCTACGTTTCTACGATCCTGATAGTGAAGATTCCACGATTTGCGATCCTACTATCAAGGCTCCGACCCGATTCAAAATCGAGATTCTGACAACCTTGATGGTAGGTCCATGGGGATGACCTTGGGATGCTCCGCATCATCTCCCCTCCCTTGGGAAAGATCGGACCTCGGATCGGAATCTTCATCACCATGGAAAGTGGAGAGATCCTTGACGTTGAATACATCGCTCACGTTGTACTTGTCGCGTGGAAGGTCGAGCTTGTATGAATTGTTGTTGTAGCATGCTAGCACCTTGAAGGGCCCATCGGCCCTAGGTAGAAGTTTGGACTTGCGCTCATTGGGGAAACGGTCCTTGTGAAGATGTAGCCATACGAGATCTCCCGGTTGGAACACCATAGGCTTCTTGTTGGCGTTGAGCTTGGATGCTAGTCGATGTACTTGTCGCTCAATCATTGCCCTTGTATCTTCGAGCACCTTCTTGAGATAGCTTTCTCGAGCACTTGCGTCCAAGTTGATGCGTTCTTGTAGAGGTAGAGGTAGTATATCCAATGGGGACAATGGGTTGAAGCCATAGACGACCTCCAAAGGGGACTTGTCGGTAGTCGAATGTCTTGCGCGGTTGTAGGCGTACTCGGCGATGGGCAAGCATTGCTCCCATTCCTTGATGTTCTTCTTGATCAACACGCGAAGAAGCGTCGAAAGCGTGCGGTTCGTCATCTCCGTTTGGCCGTCGGTTTGTGGATGATATGCCGAGGAGTAGAGGAGCTTGATGCCGAGTTTGGCGCATAGAGTCTTCCAAAAGTAGCTCAAGAACTTGACGTCCCGGTCCGACACGATCGTCTTGGGAACTCCATGTAGGCGAATGATTTCCTTACAAAAGAGATTTGCCACATGTGAAGCATCGTCGATATTGTTACAAGGAATGAAATGAGCCATTTTAGAGAATCTATCCACGACAACAAACACAAAATCTTTTCCATTATGAGTCCTAGGCAATCCAAGTATAAAGTCCATGCTTATGTCTTCCCATGGATGGAATGGAATAGGAAGTGGCATGTAAAGACCATGAGATTGAGCTTTTGACTTAGCTTTGTGACATGTAGAGCATCGGTTGGTGAGTCGTGAGACATCACGTAGCATCTTGGGCCAAAAGTAGTTCTTGGAGAGCATAGCGAATGTCTTGTCGCGACCAAAGTGTCCCATGAGTCCTCCTCCATGAGATTCCTGCAAAAGGAGCAAACGAAGCAAAGACTCGGAATGCAAAGTTTGTTAGCTCTCATAAGATATCCATCCTTGATGTAGTAATGTTCCCAAGAAGTGTGAGTCAAACACTTAGCATAAGGATTTGCAAAGATAGGATCATGCTCATATAAGTCTTTTATGTGCTCAAAGCCAATAACATTCAACTCAAGTTTTGTGACAAGCATGCATTTGCGGGAAAGCGCATCCGCCACAACATTTTCTTTGCCTTTGATGTACTTGATTACATAGGGGAAAGACTCAATGAACTCACTCCACTTAGCACGACGCTTGTTCAACTTAGTTTGACCCTTGAGATACTTGAGAGTCTCATGGTCCGTATGAAGAATGAATTCATGAGGTCTAAGGTAATGCTCCCAAACACGCAAAACTCTAACCAAGGCATAGAGCTCTTTATCATAGATGGGGTAGTTAAGTTGCGCTCCGGATAGCTTTTCACTAAAGTATGCAATTGGGCGCTTTTCTTGCATGAGCACGCCACCTATGCCGGTACCACTAGCGTCACAATGAATCTCAGAAGGTTTATCAAAGTTGGGTAGGGAAAAAAGTGGTGCGTGTGTGAGCAAATCTTTGAGCTTAATGAAAGCGGTGTCTTGCGAAGGACCCCAAACAAAGTGTGTGTTCTTCTTGCTCAAGGCGTGTAGAGGCATAGCAATTGTGCTAAAGTCGTTCACAAAACGTCGATAGAAACCGACTAAACCAAGAAATCTATGCACTTGTTGGAGATTAGTTGGTTGAGGCCAAGTTTTAATTGCTTCAATTTTAGTTTCATCAACGTGAACACCTTGTGAAGAAACGACAAATCCTAGGAAAACGACCTTGTCAATGCCAAAAGTGCATTTTTCCATGTTAGCATATAAGCGCTCTTTCCGAAGGGTTTGCAAAACCATACGGATGTGTGTCACATGGTCCTCAAGCGACTTGCTAAAAACGAGGATGTTATCAAAGTAAACCACTACAAAGAGGCCTATGTAGGGTCGTAGAACAAAATGCACGAGACGCATAAATGAACCGGGCGCTTCTGATAAACCCATTGGCATGACAGGCCACTCATATAACCAAAACTTGGTTTTGAAAGCCGTTTTCCCCTCATCACCTTCTTGAATGCGAATTTGGTAGTAGCCACTTTTAGGATCAATTTTCGAAAAGATGGAGGCACCACATAATTCATCAAGCATGTCGTCTAAACGTGGGATAGGGTGACGGTATCTAATGGTGATAGCATTTATCGGGCGACAATCGGAGCACATGCGAAAACTTCCATCTTTCTTAGGCATGAGAATAACCGAAACGGCACAAGGGCTCAAGCTTTCACGTACATGGCCTTTGTCGATGAGTTGTTGCACTTGCCGTTGTATTTCCTTGGTTTCCTTGGGATTGAAGTGGTAAGGAGCCTTGTTCGAAAGTGGTGCGCCGGGTATGAGGTCGATGCGGTGTTCGATTCTGCGAAGCGGAGGTAGACCCGGAGGTAGCTCATCAGGAAAGATGTCCGAGAATTCCTGCAATAATTTAGACAACACTAAAGGTCGAGGTGGTGAAGTGTTAGTAGGTTTGGCTTCCCCTTTGCATAAAAGCACAAGGTGAAAGACACTCGAGGGGTTCTCACACACTTCTCTCATCTCACTTTTGGTGGCGAATAGCACTAATTGTTTCTTGTCACTCATCGTGGAGTCGCTCATATTTGGCTTGTGGCACTCACTCTCCTTTTGGTGGCTCACTCTCTCACCACTCTCTCCATGATGGTTGGTAGGTAAGTTTTTGTCGGCGGCTACTTGACTTGGTGACATTGGGCGTAGCACGAACTACTTGCCCTTCATCTTGAAGCTATAGTGGTTGGTCCGTCCATTGTGTGTGACTCCACGATCGTATTGCCATGGTCGTCCAAGTAGAAGGTGTCACACGGACATAGGGACCACATCACACTCAAGTGTGTCCTCGTAGGCGCCTATCTTGAAGGAAACTTGCACGGTGTGCTCGACTCGAAGAGTTCCGGTGTCGCTAAGCCATTGGACCTTGTAGGGATGAGGGTGCTTCGACTTCACCAATTGTAGTTTGTCGCATAGCTCTTCGCTTGCCAAGTTGTGACAACTTCCTCCATCGATGAATACCTTGACGGAGCGTCCATTGATGCCGGCCTTGGTATGGAAGATATGACATCTTTGATCGTCATCTTGGTTATGTTGTAGTGTCAAGACCATGGAGACAACGAGATTGGGACTCGAGTCATTGTCGCTAAACACTTGATGGTCTTCATCTTCATTCACTTGGCGATGCATATCGACATGTTCAAGTGCTTCCATCTTATCATCGCTCATGGAGTCATAAGAACCGTCCTCATTGATGATCATGGTACGGACGGTCTTGCACTCTAATGACTTGTGGCCTCGCCCTTGGCACCTGAAGCATTTGATGGAACTCGTCTTGGAGTTGTCCTCGGTTGGTGTTATAGATGACGAAGCTCTTGGCTTGAAGTTGTTTGTAGAAGGTGGCCGACTTGATGTTGATGTAGAGTGGAAACCTACGTGGCCGATCTTTCACGAAAAGGAGGGATCCCGAGGAAGAACACGAGGGGCACGAGGAAAAACACAAGAGAGACAAGGAGAAAACACTGAAATCAACAAACTTAGGTCACACAAATGCTAGATCCGGGTACACAAAGTGCGATACACGATACACGATCAACTAAGGACGATACAAGTAGTGGTAGTCATCTTCGTGAGGAGGTATTGATGTTCTTCTCCGTATAGGAGGTCTTGAATCCGGTGGATCTTCTCCGAGGAGGCCGCGGTCTCGTAGGAGAGGAACCACTAAGGTTTGGTATGAGCTAACACAAAGCTAACCCTAGATAGTTTACGTAGAGTGATATATATAGGCTAGGAGGGGCGAAGGGGTACATGGGCCTCGACCCAACATCATGCACGCAGGCACTGTCCGGATGATCCGGACGTTTGTCCGGATGATCCGGGCTTCGGGGGTCGGGATGATCCGGGGCGGCGTCCGGATGATCCGGACGTGTCTGAATGGCTGCCGGTGGTCCGGATATCCGGGGCTTGGTCTGGACGTCCGGGTTCGTCTGTATGATCCGGGCTGGGGTCCGGATGATCCAGCTTCAGCTTGGGCTCTTGGGTGTCGTCGGGCACATTTGTTGGATCGTCTGGACGTTTGTACGGATCATCCTGGCATCGGCCGGATCGTCCAGGACTTTGTCCGGATCGTCCGGGCTGGCTGAGTCTCGGCGGTTTTTCTCCTCCTTCTTCCTCCTTCGATACTTCTTGTCCCTTGACTTCTCCATGGTTGCTCCCGAGGTGCGTGAGTATGCAGAAAGTCTCTGATGAGGGTAGCAGCCATGTCTCGTGTGAATCAACGTGACGTAGAGAGAGGAGTGAAGTCACCTTGTCCTCGAGAGCTCGTGCTCAAGCACGTGTCATGGGTCCACTTGGCACTTGGTGAGATGAAGGTAGGTCCATGGGGATGACCTTGGGATGCTCCGCATCATCTCCCCTCCCTTGGGAAAGATCCGATCTCGGATCGAAATCTTCATCACCATGGAAAGTGGAGAGATCCTTGACGTTGAATACATCACTCACGTTGTACTTGTCGCGTGGAAGGTCGAGCTTGTATGCATTGTTGTTGTAGCATGCTAGCACCTTGAATGGTCCGTCGGCCCGAGGTAGTAGTTTGGACTTGCGCTCGTGGGGGAAATGGTCCTTGCGAAGATGTAGCCATACGAGATCTCCCGGTTGGAACACCATAGGCTTCTTGTTGGCGTTGAGCTTGGACGCTAGTCGATGTACTTGCCTCTAGATCGTTGCTCTTGTATCTTCATGCACCTTGTTGAGATAGCTTGCTCGAGCACTTGCGTCCAAGTTGATGTGTTCTTGTAGAGGTAGAGGTAGGATGTCCAATGGAGACAACGGGCTGAAGCCGTAGACGACCTCGAAAGGGGACTTGTCGGTAGTCGAATGTCTTGCGCGGTTGTAGGCGTACTCAGCGTGGGCAAGCATTGCTCCCATTCCTTGACGTTCTTCTTGATCAACGCGCGAAGAAGCGTCGAAAGCATGCAGTTTGTCACCTCCGTTTGGCCGTCGGTTTGTGGATGATATGCCGAAGAGAAGAGGAGCTTCCTGCCGAGTTTGGCGCATAGAGTCTTCCAAAAGTAGCTCAAGAACTTGACGTCCCGGTCCGACACGATCGTCTTGGGCACTCCATGTAGACGAATGATTTCCCTACAAAAGAGATTTGCCACATGTGAAGCATCGTCGATCTTGTTACAAGGAATGAAATGAGCCATTTTAGAGGATCTATCCATGACAACAAACACAGAATCTTTTCCATTTTGAGTCCTAGGCAATCCAAGTACAAAGTCCATGCTTATGTCTTCCTATGGATGGAATGGAATAGGAAGTGGCATGTAAAGACCATGAGATTGAGCTTTTGACTTAGCTTTGCGACATGTAGAGCATCGGTTGGTGAGGCGTGAGACGTCACATAGCATCTTGGGCCAAAAGTAGTTCTTGGAGAGTGTAGCAAATGTCTTGTCGCGACCAAAATGTCCCATGAGTCCTCCTCCATGAGATTACAGCAAAAGGAGCAAACGTAGCGAATACTCGGGAATGCAAAGTTTGTTAGCTCTCATAAGATATCCATCCTTTATGTAGTAGTGTTCCCAAGAAGTGTGAGCCAAACACTTAGCATAATGTTTTGCAAAGAAAGGATCATGCTTATATAAGTTCTTTATGTGCTCAAAGCCAATAACATTCAACTCAAGTTTTGTGACAAGCATGCATTTGCGTGAAAGCGCATCCGCCACAACATTTTCTTTCCGTTTGATGTACTTGATGACATAGGGGAAAGACTCTATGAACTCACTCCACTTAGCATGAGGCTTGTTCAATTTAGTTTGACCTTTGAGATACCTGAGTGTATCATGGTCTGTATGAAGAATGAATTCATGAGGTCTAAGGTAATGTTCCCAAACACGCAAAACTCTCACCAAGGCATAGAGCTCTTTATCATAAATGGGGTAGTTAAGTTGCTCTCCGGATAGCTTCTCGCTAAAGTATGCAATTGGTCGCTTTTCTTGCATGAGCACGCCACCTATGACGGTACCACTAGCGTCACAATGAATCTCAAAAGGTTTATCAAAGTTGGGTAGGGCAAGAAGTGGTGCGTGGGTGAGCAAATCTTTGAGCTTAATGAACACTCTGTCTTGCAAAGGACCCCAAACAAAGGGTGCGTTCTTCTTGCTCAAGGCGTGTAGAGGCATAGTAATTGTGCTAAAGTCCTTCACAAAACGTCGATAGAAACCGGCTAAACCAAGAAAGCTACGCACTTGTTGGAGGTTCGTTGGTTGAGGCCAAGTTTTAATTGCTTAAATTTTAGTTTCATCAACGTGAACACCTTGGGAAGAGACAACGAATCCTAAGAAAACGACCTTGTCAATGCCAAAAGTGCATTTCTCCATGTTAGCATATAAGTTTTCTTTCCGAAGGGTTTGTAAAACCATACGAATGTGTGTCACATGGTCCTCAAGTGACTTGCTAAAAACGAGGATGTCATCAAAGTAAACCACTACAAAGACGCCTATGTAGGGTCATAGAACAAAATGCATGAGACGCACAAATGAACTGGGCGCTTCCGATAAACCCATTGGCATGACAAGCCACTCATATAACCCAAACTTGGTTTTGAAAGCCGTTTTCCACTCATCACCCTCTTGAATGCGAATTTGGTAGTAACCACTTTTAAGGTCAATTTTTGAAAAGATGGTGGCACCACATAATTCATCAAGCATGTCGTCTAAGCGTGGGATAGGGAGACGGTATCTAACGGTGATAGCATTTATCGGGCAACAATCGGAGCACATGCGAAAACTTCCATCTTTCTTAGGGACGAGAATAACCGGAACAACACAAGGGCTCAAGCTTTCACGTACATGACCTTTGTCGATGAGTTGTTGTACTTGTCGTTGTATCTCCTTGGTTTCCTCGGGGTTGACACGGTTAGGAGCCTTGTTCGGGAGTGGTGCACCGGGTATGAGGTCGATGCGGTGTTCGATTCCGCGAATTGGAGGTAGTCCCGGAGGTAGCTCATCGGGGAAGACGTCCGAGAATTCCTGAAACAATTGAGACAACACTAAAGGTGGAGGTGTTGAAGTGTTAGTAGGTTTGGCTTCCCCTTTGCATAAATGCACAAGGTGAAAGACACTCGAGGGGTTCTCACACACTTCTCTCATCTCACTTTAGGTGGCGAATAGCACTAGTTGTTTCTTATCACTCATCATGGAGTTGCTCATATTTGGCTTATGGCTCTCGCTTTCCTTTTGGTGGCTCACTCTCTCACCATTCTCTCCATGATGGTTGGTAGGTAAGTGTTTGTCGGCGGCTACTTGACTTGGAGACATTGGGCGTAGCACGAACTCCTTTCCTTTCATCTTGAAGCTATAGTGGTTGGTCCGTCCATAGTGTGTGACTCCACGATCATATTACCATGGTCGTCCAAGTAGAAGGTGGCACACGGACATAGGGACCACATCACACTCAAGTGTGTCCTCGTAGGCGCCGATCTTGAAGGAGACTTGCACGGTATGCTCGACTCGAAGAATTCCGGCGTCGTTAAGCCATTGGACCTTGTAGGGGTGAGGGTGCTTCGTCTTGACCAATTGTAGTTTGTCGCATAGCTCTTCGCTTGCCAAGTTCTGACAACTTCCTCCATCGATGATGACCTTGACGGAGCGTCCATTGATGCCGGCCTTGGTATGGAAAATGTGACATCATTGGTCGTCATCTTGTTGATGTTGTAGTGTCAAGACCTTGGAAACAACGAGATTGGGACTCGAGTCATTGTCGCAAAACACTTGATGGTCTTCATCTTCATTCACTTGTCGATGCATAGCCACATGCTCAAGGGCTTCCATCTCATCGTCGCTCATTGAGTCATAAGATCCGTCAACATTGATGATCATGGTACGAACGGTCTTGCACTCAAATGACTTGTGGCCTCGCCCTTGGCACTTGAAGAATTTGATGGAACTCGTCTTGGAGTTGTCCTCGGTTGGAGTTGTAGATGATGAAGCTCTTGGCTTGAAGTTGTTTGTAGAAGGTGGCCGACTTGATGTAGTCGCATTCTTGTAGCTTGACTTGTCACCGAAGTTTATAGATGGCTTTGTAGAGGTAGGAGTAGCCGAAGTCGTTGAAGCTTGGTTGTAGGAGCCGAAGTTCTTGGAGTAGAACTTGGAGTACTCGTAGTCCTCTTGAACTTGTCGCTCCACTTTGGTTGCTTGGTGTACTAGCTCGAGGAGGGTCGTGTAGGGTTGAAAGTCCGCAATCTTCTTGATAGGATAGTTGAGTCCATTCAAGAATCTCGCCATTGTTTTCTCTTCATCTTCCGTGATGTTGGCTCTTATCATGGAAATCTTCATCTCCTTGTAGTACTCTTCAACGGACTTGGTACCTTGCTTGAGTAGTTGTAGCTTCTTGAACAAGTCACGGTTATAGTGTGTTGGCACAAAGCGTGAACAAGTCACGGTTGTAGTGTGTTGGCACAAAGCGTGCTCTCATGACTTCCTTCATTTGACCCCAAGTAGTGATGGGCGGTTCACCTTTTGCTTCTCTTCTCTTAATGATTTGCTCCCACCAAATGAGAACATAGCCTTGGAACTCAAGGGAGGCCATTGCGATTTTCTTCTCCTCATCGAAGTTGTGAAGATGAAAGATCTTGTCAACCTTCAATGCCCATGAGAGGTAGTCTTCGGGATCAATTCTTCCGGAGAACTTTAGCATGGTGAACTTAAGCTTGCCATAGCGATGCTCTTCATTGTTGGCTTGCCTATTGGGAGGGCGTTCTTGATTTGGACGATTGTCAATCTCATGTTGCTCTTGGCGGAGTAGTTGTTCATTGTCATTGTGTACTTGCCGAGCTTGTGGTTCTTGTTGAGGTTGTTGCTCTTGTCGCGCTTGAGGAGGGGTTTCTTCGTGCATTCATGCTTGGTGGCGCCTCTCTTGCATCTCCTCACGAAGGAAATCCTCTTCTTGACGAGTGTGTCGATTGCGAGTTGCCACATTGCGATGTGGATCACGTAATGCTCGTTACGCCTGAAGAGCTTGAGCTTCTCGGCGTTGTTGTGCTTGACGACGAGCTTCGGCATCTTGTTCTTCTTGGTGTTGACGTGCTCGCTCTTGTTGTTGGCGTAGTCTTTGCTGTTCTTGTGCTTGCTCAAGTGTAGCTTGGTTTTGACGATGTCGACTTTCTTGCTCGTCGAGTAGGTCTTGGGAGCTCTTGTCATGAAGTGGATTCTGGTTGTCATGTCGAGCTTGACGTGCGGCTTGACGAAGAGTGTTCGATGTGGGGGTACTTGAGTCATCCGTTGAGTCGATGTGGCGACTTGAGCGGCTTCGTCTTTGAGAGGATGTGGAAGAAGAGCGTCGGTTAACTATCAAAGTCCGTAGCGCATAGAATTGAGTAGCCATGTTGGTGTTTATGATGTGGAATTGCTCTCTTGTTCTTGCTTCAAATTGACGCGCGTCGGCGGCGACTTGCTCAATGTGCTCTTGCATAGCTTCACTTTCTTGGTGTAGAGCTCGTTGGACACCGAAGAGATGTAGTTTGGTGACGTAGTTGTTCGATTCTTGAGGATCATCGAAGAGCGGGTTCGTAGATGTACTTGGCCTATCCATCGTCACAAGCAAGTATGTGAGTGGGAGAAAGGAGAAGACAATACCAACTGTACCTTGACCGAAGTTGACAATGGATCAATGATCACTCAATAATGTAATCCAGAAATAGTAGTAATGGTACCAAGTCTTGTCGATTCTCACACCTACACAAGTAAAGCTTTGTAGAGGAGCTTGGTTAGGATGGTGGCAAAATTCAATGCAAAAAGTGAGTAAGATTCAATGATGTTGAAAATGATTAACAATTGGCTCATGCAACAAGTAGATCACAAGCAATAAGTAGCACACGGAACACACGCATGGATAGATAAATGTGGTTGTGCAACCAAAAGTGGGTGAAAATGTGGAATCCACGGAAAATGCTCGTGTTGCACAACTCTAGAGAGACGCTAACCGATTGCTTAATAGGCGGATACACACTTGTGCACGTCCTATAAGAGCAATGTAATGACTTCCTATCACAAGTATGCCATGAGGGTATGATGTGCCGATGCTTTAGCACAAGATGAAGTATTGCTATCTCATATGATCCCTTTCGATGCAAGGCGTTTGATGCTATTGTGCTTTTGCTTATAAGCTTTGGATGGCTCTTTTGCTTAAAAGCTTGTGAGCTCTTTCTTTGGCCAGTTATGCATGCTTCTCGGATCAAGGTAGCTATTGTGTATGCGGAACACTCTTGTGTCACATGGAGATATGATGATGTAGTATGCAATGTCTATGACTATCACTAATGTGCACAAGTGTCGTGGCCCGGCAATACTCAAATGGCTAGTCTCGGTAGGAAAGCTACGCAAAATGGTTGATGATGGTCTATCAATTACAATTGCAAGGTAGTAGACGAAGTGTCGTCGATATTACCGTCCTTGTCGAGGTTGAGAGGTGGTCTTGTCGATGTCGTTCCGCTCCGAGATAGCCGAAACACAAACGGAAACGGAGAAAACCACAACTCAAAATGATCCAAGACACAAAGGGGTAAGACCGTAGTGATGTTGGTTATTCGATGGTAATGGGGGTGTAAATGTCGAGGGTATAGCGGAAGAGGTGTCTTGTGTTTTTGCGGTGGCGGAAAGGTGGCGAAGAAAAACTGCAAAATGTAGTTTCGACAGGGTTGGCCGGATGATCCAGGCTCCGACCTGATGATCTGGATGGATGTCCGGATGATCCGGGTTTGTCAAACCTTGCGGGATGAGCTCGGGGAAGAGGTGGAAAAATTATTTTTCTTGGATTTTCAGTGGTTTTTGAGGGTGGGGGAGGTGGGAAGAATGGTAAACCACTTGTCACACAGCTCAACCACGGATCACAATCAACAAAATCTCATCAAAACACACGAATCACGAAAAAAATTGTGGGGCTATTATTGTGGGGATTTTCGAATTTGGACGAAAAACAACAAAAACAAGCTAGAAAACAAGGTGTGGGGCTTCAAATTCGTGATCAACCAAGGCTCATGATACCATAGATGATGTAGGGTGGAACCCTACATGGCCAATCTTTCACGAAAAGGAGGGATCCCGAGGAAGAACACGAGGGGCACGAGGAAAAACACAAGAGAGACAAGGAGAAAACACTCAAATCAACAAACTTAGGTCACACAAATTCTAGATCTGGGTACACAAAGTGCGATACACGATACACGATCAACTAAGGACGATACAAGTAGCGGTAGTCATCTCCGTGAGGATGTCTTGATGTTCTTTTCCTTATAGGAGGTCTTGAATCCGGTGGATCTTCTCCGAGGAGGCCGCGGTCTGGTAGGAGAGGAACCACTAAGGTTTGGTGTGAGCTAACATATAGCTAACCCTAGATAGTTTAGGTAGAGTGATATATATATAGGCTAGGAGGTGAGAAGGGGTACATGGGCCTCAGCCCAACATTATGCACGCACGCACTGTCCGAATGATCCGGACGTTTGTCCGAATGATCCAGGCTTCGGGGGTACGGATGATCCGGGGCGGCGTCCGGATGATCCGGACGTGTCTGAACGGCTGCGGGTGGTCCGGATATCCGGGGCTTGGTCCGGACGTCCGTGTTCTTATGGATGATCCGGGCTGGGGTCCGGATGATCCGGCTTCAGCTTGGGCTCTCGGGTGTCCTCGGGCACATTTGCCGGATCGTCCGGACGTTTGTCCGGATCATCCGGGCATCGGCCGGATCGTCCGGGACTTTGTCCGGATCGTCCGCGCTGACGGCGTCTTGGCGGTTTTTCTCCTCCTTCTTCCTCCTTCGATCCGTCTTGTCCCTTGACTTCTCCATGGTTGCTCCTGAGGTGCCTGAGTATGCAGAGAGTCTCTGATGAGGGTATCATCCATGTCTCGTGTGAATCAACGTGACGTAGAGAGAGGAGTGAAGTCACCTCGGCCTCGAGAGCTCATGCTCGAGCACGTGTCATGGGTCCACTTGGCACTTGGTGAGACGAAGGTAGGTCCATGGGGATGACCTTGGGATGCTCCACATCAGATGTAGTCGCATTCTTGTAGTTGGACTTGTCACCGAAGTTTGTAGATGGCTTGGTAGAGGTAGGAGGGACCGAAATCATTGAAGCTTGGTTGTAGGAGACGAAGTTATTGGAGTTGAACTTGGAGTACTTGTAGTCCTCTTGAACTTGTCGCTCCGCTTTGGTTGCTTGGTGTACTAGCTCGAGGAGGGTTGTGTAGGGTTGAAAGTCCGCAATCTTCTTGATAGGATAGTTGAGTCCATTCAAGAATCTCGCCATCGTTTGTTCTTCATCTTCCGTGATGTTTTCTCGTATCATGGCAATCTCCATCTCCTTGTAGTACTCTTCAACGGACTTGGTACCTTGCTTGACGAGTTGTAGCTTCTTGAACAAGTCACGGTTGTAGTGTGTTGGCACGAAGCGTGCTCTCATGACTTCCTTCATTTGAGCCAAAGTAGTGATTGGAGGTTCGCCTTTTGCTTCTCTTCTCTCAATGATTTGTTCCCACCAAATGATAACATAGACTTGGAACTCAAGGGAGGCCATAGCAATTTTCTTCTCTTCATCAAAGTTGTGGAGGCGAAAGATTTTATCAAATTTCAATGCCCATGAGAGGTACTCTTCGGAATCAATGCTTCTGGAAATTTTTGGCATGGTGAACTTAAGCTTGCCATAGCGATGCTCTTAATTGTTGGCTTGCCTATTGGGAGGGCGTTCTTGATTGGGACGATTGTCAACCTCATGTTGCGCTTGGCGGAGTAGATGTTCATTGTCATGGTGTACTTGCCGAGCTTGTGGTTCTTGTTGAGGTTGTTGCTCGTGTCGCGCTTGAGGAGGAACTTGTTGTTGAATTCGTGCTTGGTGGCGCCTCTCTTGCATCTCATCGCGAAGGAAATCCTCTTCTTGATGAGTGTGTCGATTGCGAGTTGCCACATTGCGATGTGAATCACGTAATGCTCGTTGCGCCTCAAGAGCTTGAGCTTCTCGGCGGTGTTGTGCTTGAAGATGAGGTTTGCATCTTGTTCTTCTTGGTGTTTACGTGCTCGCTCTTATTGTTGTTGGCGTATTCTTTGCCGTTCTTGTACTTGCTCAAGTGTAGCTTGGTTTTGATGATGTCGACTTTCTTGCTCGTCGAGTAAGTCTTGGGAGCTCTTGTCATGAAGTGGATTCCGGTTGTCATGTCGAGCTTGACCTGCGGCTTGTCGAAGAGTGTTGGATGTAGGGGTACTGGAGCCGTCCGTGGAGTCTGCGTGTCGACTTGAGGGCTTCGTCTTTGAGAAGATGTGGAAGAAGAACGTCGGTTGACTATCAAATTCCGTACGCATCGAATTGAGTAGCCATGTTGGTGTTGATGATGTCAAATTTCTCTCTTGTTCTTGCTTCAAATTGACGCGCGTCGGCGGCGACTTGCTCAATGTGCTCTCGCATAGCTTCACTTTCTTGATGTAGAGCTCGTTGGACACCGAAGAGATGTAGTTTGGTGACGTAGTTGTTTGATTCTTGAGGATCATCGAAGAGCGGGTTCGTAGATGTACTTGGCCTATCCATCGTCACAAGCAAGTATGTGAGTGGGAGAAAGGAGAAGACAATACCAAATGTACCTTGAACGAAGTTGACAATGGATCAATGATCACTCAATACTGTAACCCGGAAATAGCACTATTGGTACCAAGTCTTGTCGATTCTCACACCTACACAAGTAAAGCTTTTAGAGGAGCTTGGTTAGGTTGGTGGCAAAAATCAATGCAAAAAGTGAGTAATATTCAATGATGTTGAAAATGATTCACAATTGGCTCATGCAACAAGTAGATCACAAGCAAGAAGTAGCACACGGAACACGTGCACGGATAGATAAATGTGGTTGTGCAACCAAAAGTGAGCGAAAATGTAAAATCCTCGGAAAATGCTCGTGTTGCACAACGCTAGAGAGACGCTAACCGATTGCTTAATAGGCAGATACACACTTGTGCACGACCTATAAGAGCAATGTAACGACTTCCTATCACAAGTATGCTATAAGTGTATGATGTGCCGATGCTTTAGCATATGTTGAAGTATTGCTATCTCATATGATCTCTTTTGATGCAAGACGTTTGATGCTATTGTGCTTTTGCTTATAAGCTTTGGATGGCTCTTTTGCTTAAAAGCTTGTGAGCTCTTGATAGAGGCAAAGGTGTCCCGTCTTTCGATGAGATGGTGGCTATCGTTTTGGAGGAAGTCGACTTTGACGATCCGACTACGAACGTGCGAGGACGTCGCGCCTTAGCAATCGCTAAACCAACTCCGAGAGGTTGTTGACCACGCCGGAGCACGATCAACCTGACCACGAAGGTCTGTTTCCTGCAGGCAAACGAAGAACAAGCAAGAAACTAAGATTGCAATCTGGATATTGCGAATATAAGAGGAAAGCTTTATTGATCAAGGTGGGGTTCTGTGACGCCTTGGTCTGGTCGTTGAACACAAACGAAGTACGCGAAGTTGCAGCTATGGCGAACTTTTAATCTAAACAAAACCCAAAGTCTAAACGACGCCCTAAGGGCTGTATATATGAGGGAAAGAGGGGGGAATTTCGTGGCCCTTGGTGGAGGGGTCCGAAACCAACCCTAACTCTTGTTTCCCCACACATACGGACTCTAAAAACAGCCTATACTCAAGTATTTCGAAATTACATGGGCCTGGCCCAATAATAAGGTGACGCAGCACCTAAAATAGCCTCTGGACGAAATTTATGAAGTGGCATCCTGTATATTTCGTCCAAGTCTTCTCGCACTCATTATGGTGGCTTCAAAGTCCTGAAATCATCCATTGTAACTCCATTCTTGTCCCCCTTGCGCATGCCATCATCTCCATGCTTGATCTTGCTCCAATGTTCATCCTTCTTGTCCAAGCTAGGCCCTTCATTTGTAAGCAAGACAAATGTATCCAATTTAGGCAGCATCATATTCTCATGAACATTAGATTCATTACCAAGAAACGAAAGTACCTGGTAATTTAATTGGCGTGCGCGAGCTCTAGTAATTGGTCCTGTATATGTGTCAGTTGGAGCTGTGGGTGTAACCTTGTGAGTGATGTCCTCATCACGTTCTGTTCGCGTGATCATAGATGGAGGGAGTTGCAACAACTTGGCTAGCATGGAGATGGTGGAGAAGCTATCTCTCACCACAAGACCACATCCACATCCTTACTACATCCAATGGTTCAACAACAGCGGCAAGGTTAAGGTAACACGTACTGTTCGTGTGCATTTTAGTATCTCTACATATGCTGATTATGTAGATTGTGATGTGGTACCTATGCAAGCATGTTCCTTATTACTTGGTAGACCATGGCAATTTGATAAAAATTCTGTACACCATGGTAGAAACAATCAGTATACTCTTGTTCATAAGGATAAAAATATTACTTTGCTTCCTATGACTCCTGATTCCATTTTAAAAGATGATATTAATAGAGCTAATAAAGCAAAACAGGAGAAAAATAAGAGTGAAAATCAGATTGTGGCAAAAGAATTTGAGCAACAAATGAAGCCTAATAGTAAACCATCTACTGTTGCTTCTGAAATTAAATTGAAAAGTGCATGTTTATTTGCCACCAAATCTGATATTGATGAGCTAGATTTTAGCAAATCTGTTTGCTATGCTGTTGTATGCAAAGAGGCATTATTTTCATTCGAGGACGTGCCTTCCTCTTTGCCTCCTGTTGTCACTAACATTTTGCAGGAGTTCGCTGACGTCTTTCCACAAGACGTGCCACCGGGATTACCACCTATTCGAGGGATTGAGCATCAGATTGACTTAATTCCCGGTGCATCGCTACCCAACCGCGCACCATACCGTACCAATCCAGAAGAGACGAAGGAGATTATGCGTCAAGTACAGGAGCTACTCGACAAAGGTTATATACGCGAATCCCTTAGTCCTTGTGCTGTTCCTATTATTCTAGTGCCGAAAAAGGATGGTACATCGCGTATGTGTGTTGATTGTAGAGCCATTAATAATATTACTATTCGTTATCGTCATCCTATTCCTAGGCTAGCTGATATGCTTGATGAATTGAGTGGCTCTACAATATTCTCCAAAGTTGATTTGCGTAGTGGATACCATCAAATTCGTATGAAATTGGGAGATGAATGGAAAACAGCATTTAAAACTAAGTTTGGATTATATGAGTGGTTAGTCATGCCTTTTGGGTTAACTAATGCACCTAGTACTTTCATGAGATTAATGAATGAAGTTTTACGTGCTTTCATTGGACGATTTGTGGTAGTATACTTTGATGATATATTGATTTTTAGCAGATCTTTGGAGGAACATTTGGAACATTTACGTGCTGTTTTTATTGCTCTACGTGATGCACGTTTATTTGGTAACCTTGGAAAGTGCACCTTTTGCACCGACCGAGTATCTTTTCTTGGCTATGTTGTTGCTCCACAGGGAATTGAGGTTGATAAAGCCAAGATTGAAGCTATTGAGAGTTGGCCGCAGCCCAAAACGATCACACACGTGAGGAGTTTCCTTGGCCTCGCTGGATTCTATCGGCGTTTTGTGAGAGATTTCAGCACCATTGCTGCACCTCTCAATGAGCTTACAAAGAAGGATGTGCCTTTTGTTTGGGGTACTGCACAGGAAGAAGCATTCACGGTATTGAAAGATAAGTTGACACATGCTCCTTTACTCCAACTTCCTGATTTTAATAAGACTTTTGAGCTTGAATGTGATGCTAGTGGAATTGGGTTAGGAGGTGTGTTATTACAAGATGGTAAACCTGTTGCATATTTTTCTGAAAAATTGAGTGGGCCTAGTCTGAATTATTCTACTTATGATAAGGAATTATATGCTCTTGTTCGGACTTTGGAGACATGGCAACATTATTTATGGCCCAAAGAATTTGTTATACATTCTGATCATGGATCTTTAAAGCACATTAAAAGTCAAGCAAAACTGAACCGTAGACATGCTAAATGGGTTGAATTCATAGAGACTTTCCCTTATGTTATTAAACACAAGAAGGGAAAAGAAAATGTTATTGCTGATGCATTGTCTCGTCGTTATACTATGCTTTCACAACTTGACTTTAAAATATTTGGTTTGGAGACCATCAAAGATCAATATGTGCATGATGCTGAATTTAAAGATGTATTGCAGAATTGTAAAGAAGGGAGAACATGGAACAAGTTCGTCGTTAGTGATGGATTTGTGTTTCGAGCTAACAAGCTATGCATTCCAGCTAGCTATGTTCGTCTTTTGTTGTTGCTGGAGGCGCATGGAGGAGGATTAATGGGACACTTTGGCGTGAAGAAGACGGAGGACGTACTTGCTACACATTTCTTTTGGCCAAAGATGCGATGGGATGTTGAGCGTTTTGTTGCTCGCTGCACTACATGTCAAAAAGCTAAGTCACGACTCAATCCTCATGGTTTATATATGCCTTTGCCTGTCCCTAGTGTTCCTTGGGAAGATATATCTATGGACTTTGTTTTGGGTTTACCTCGAACAAAGAAGGGGAGGGATAGCATATTTGTTGTCGTGGATAGGTTTTCGAAGATGGCACACTTTATACCATGTCATAAAAGCGATGATGCTGCTAATGTTGCTGATTTGTTCTTTCGTGAAATTATTCGCTTGCATGGTGTGCCAAATACTATTGTTTCAGATCGTGATACTAAATTTCTTAGCCACTTTTGGAGATGTTTATGGGCTAAGTTGGGGACAAAACTGCTTTTTAGTACTACTTGTCACCCCCAAACTGATGGACAAACTGAAGTAGTCAACAGAACTTTGTCTACTATGCTTAGGGCTGTTTTGAAGAATAATAAGAAAATGTGGGAAGAATGCTTGCCTCATATTGAATTTGCTTATAATCGTTCGTTGCATTCTACTACTAAAATGTGCCCTTTTGAAATTGTCTATGGTTTCCTACCTCGTGCACCTATTGATTTGTTGCCTCTTCCATCTTCGGAGAAGGTTAATATTGATGCTAAACAACGTGCTGAATTGATATTAAAAATGCATGAGTTAACTAAGGAAAATATTGAGCGCATGAATGCTAAATATAAACTTGTTGGAGATAAGGGTAGAAAACGTGTTGTCTTTGCACCTGGAGATCTTGTTTGGTTACATTTGCGTAAGGATAGGTTTCCTAATTTGCGCAAGTCAAAGCTAATGCCACGTGCTGATGGTCCTTTCAAGGTGTTAGAGAAAATAAATGATAATGCATATAAACTTGAGCTGCCTGCAGATTTTGGGTTTAGTCCCACATTTAACATTGCAGATTTGAAGCCTTACTTGGGTGAGGAAGATGAGCTTCCGTCGAGGACGACTTCAATTCAAGAAGGGGAGGATGATGAGGACATCACTAACAAGGTTACACCCACAGCTCCAACTGACACATATACAGGACCAATTACTAGAGCTCGCGCACGCCAATTAAATTACCAGGTACTTTCGTTTCTTGGTAATGAATCTAATGTTCATGAGAATATGATGCTGCCTAAATTGGATACATTTGTCTTGCTTACAAATGAAGGGCCTAGCTTGGACAAGAAGGATGAACATTGGAGCAAGATCAAGCATGGAGATGATGGCATGCGCAAGGGGGACAAGGATGGAGTTACAATGGATGATTTCAGGACTTTGAAGCCACCATAATGAGTGCGAGAAGCCTTGGACGAAATATACAAGATGCCACTTCATAAATTTCGTCCAGAGGCTAATTTAGGTGCTGCGTCACCTTATTATTGGGCCAGGCCCATGTAATTTCGAAATACTTGAGTATAGGCTGTTTTTAGAGTCCGTATGTGTGGGGAAACAAGAGTTAGGGTTGGTTTCGGACCCCTCCACCAAGGGCCACGAAATTCCCCCCTCTTTCCCTCATATATACAGCCCTTAGGGCGTCGTTTAGACTTTGGGTTTTGTTTAGATTAAAAGTTCGCCATAGCTGCAACTTCGCGTACTTCGTTTGTGTTCAACGACCAGACCAAGGCGTCACAGAACCCCACCTTGATCAATAAAGCTTTCCTCTTATATTCGCAATATCCAGATTGCAATCTTGGTTTCTTGCTTGTTCTTCGTTTGCCTGCAGGAAACAGACCTTCGTGGTCAGGTTGATCGTGCTCCGGCGTGGTCAACAACCTCTCGGAGTTGGTTTAGCGATTGCTAAGGCGCGACGTCCTCGCACGTTCGTAGTCGGATCGTCAAAGTCGACTTCCTCCAAAACGATAGCCACCATCTCATCGAAAGACGGGACACCTTTGCCTCTATCAAGCAATGGTGCTGAAATCTCTCACAAAACGCCGATAGAATCCAGCGAGGCCAAGGAAACTCCTCACGTGTGTGACCGTTTTGGGCTGCGGCCAACTCTCAATAGCTTCAATCTTGGCTTTATCAACCTCAATTCCCTGTGGAGTAACAACATAGCCAAGAAAAGAGACTCGGTCGGTGCAAAAGGTGCACTTTCCAAGGTTACCAAATAAACGTGCATCACGTAGAGCAATAAAAACAGCACGTAAATGTTCCAAATGTTCCTCCAAAGATCTGCTAAAAATCAATATATCATCAAAGTATACTACCACAAATCGTCCAATGAAAGCACGTAAAACTTCATTCATTAATCTCATGAAAGTACTAGGTGCATTAGTTAACCCAAAAGGCATGACTAACCACTCATATAATCCAAACTTAGTTTTAAATGCTGTTTTCCATTCATCTCCCAATTTCATACGAATTTGATGGTATCCACTACGCAAATCAACTTTGGAGAATATTGTAGAGCCACTCAATTCATCAAGCATATCAGCTAGCCTAGGAATAGGATGACGATAACGAATAGTAATATTATTAATGGCTCTACAATCAACACACATACGCGATGTACCATCCTTTTTCGGCACTAGAATAATAGGAACAGCACAAGGACTAAGGGATTCGCGTATATAACCTTTGTCGAGTAGCTCCTGTACTTGACGCATAATCTCCTTCGTCTCTTCTGGATTGGTACGGTATGGTGCGCGGTTGGGTAGCGATGCACCGGGAATTAAGTCAATCTGATGCTCAATCCCTCGAATAGGTGGTAATCCCGGTGGCACGTCTTGTGGAAAGACGTCGGCGAACTCCTGCAAAATGTTAGTGACAGCAGGAGGCAAAGAGGAAGGCACGTCCTCGAATGAAAATAATGCCTCTTTGCATACAACAGCATAGCAAACAGATTTGCTAAAATCTAGCTCATCAATATCAGATTTGGTGGCAAATAAACATGCACTTTTCAATTTAATTTCAGAAGCAACAGTAGATGGTTTATTATTAGGCTTCATTTGTGATAGAGGCAAAGGTGTCCCGTCTTTTGATGAGATAGTGGCTATCGTTTGGATGAAGTCGACTTTGACGATCCGACTACAAACGTGCGTGGACGTCGCGCCTTAGCAATCGCTAAACCAACTCCGAGAGGTTATCGACCACGCCGGAGCACGATCAACCTGACCACGAAGGTCTGTTTCCTGCAGGCAAACGAAGAACAAGCAAGAAACTAAGATTGCAATCTGGATATTGCGAATATAAGAGGAAAGCTTTATTGATCAAGGTGGGGTTCTGTGACGCCTTTGTCTGGTCGTTGAACACAAACGAAGTACGCGAAGTTGCAGCTATGGCGAACTTTCAATCTAAACCAAACCCAAAGTCTAAACGACGCCCTAAGGGCTGTATATATGAGGGAAAGAGGGGGGAATTTCGTGGCCCTTGGTGGAGGGGTCCGAAACCAACCCTAACTCTTGTTTCCCCACACATACGGACTCTAAAAACAGCCTATACTCAAGTATTTCGAAATTACATGGGCCTGGCCCAATAATAAGGTGACGCAGCACCTATAATAGCCTCTGGACGAAATTTATGAAGTGGCATCTTGTATATTTCGTCCAAGGCTTCCCGCACTCATTATGGTGGCTTCAAAGTCCTGAAATCATCAATTGAAACTCCATTCTTGTTCCCCTTGCGCACGCCATCATCTCCATGCTTGATCTTGCTCCAATGTTCATCCTTCTTGTCCAAGCTAGGCCCTTCATTTGTAAGCAAGACAAATGTATCCAATTTAGGCAGCATCATATTCTCATGAACATTAGATTCATTACCAAGAAACGAAAGTACCTGGTAATTTAATTGGCGTGCGCGAGCTCTAGTAATTGGTCCTGTATATGTGTCAGTTGGAGCTGTGGGTGTAACCTTGTTAGTGATGTCCTCATCAATATATGGTGGTAGGATATGGCAGCGGTGGTAGGTTATGGCAGCGGTGGTGGTATATGGATTCGGATTGGTGGTGGTATATGGATACGGATCGGTGGTGGTATGTGTCAGTAGTGATGAAGATGTTGCGGCGGCGGCGTGACAACTGTGAACAGAACTCGAAACTCTAAAGAACTAGACGCTAAGACCAGCAACTTGACACGACGATGCAACCGTAAATTCAACAAAGCAAATACAGAAAAGATTATGCAAAGGCTCAGATTGGTTCGGATGGGATGAACTAACCCTAATTTTTTTTTGGCTTTTTCGTGGACTGTAGGTATGAAGAACAGACTCGATCTAATCTACGAAAAACTGTAAAATCTCACCGAGCAACCTGGAAATCTGATACCACTTGATAGAGGCAAAGGTGTCCCGTCTTTCGATAAGATAGTGGCTATCGTTTGGATGAAGTCGACTTTGACGATCCGACTACGAACGTGCGTGGACGTCGCGCCTTAGCAATCGCTAAACCAACTCCGAGAGGTTATCGACCACGCCGGAGCACGATCAACCTGACCACGAAGGTCTGTTTCCTGCAGGCAAACGAAGAACAAGCAAGAAACTAAGATTGCAATCTGGATATTGCGAATATAAGAGGAAAGCTTTATTGATCAAGGTGGGGTTCTGTGACGCCTTTGTCTGGTCGTTGAACACAAACGAAGTACGCGAAGTTGCAGCTATGGCGAACTTTTAATCTAAACAAAACCCAAAGTCTAAACGACGCCCTAAGGGCTGTATATATGAGGGAAAGAGGGGGGGAATTTCGTGGCCCTTGGTGGAGGGGTCCGAAACCAACCCTAACTCTTGTTTCCCCACACATACGGACTCTAAAAACAGCCTATACTCAAGTATTTCGAAATTACATGGGCCTGGCCCAATAATAAGGTGACGCAGCACCTAAAATAGCCTCTGGACGAAATTTATGACGTGGCATCTTGTATATTTCGTCCAAGGCTTCTCGCACTCATTATGGTGGCTTCAAAGTCCTGAAATCATCCATTGTAACTCCATTCTTGTCCCCCTTGCGCATGCCATCATCTCCATGCTTGATCTTGCTCCAATGTTCATCCTTCTTGTCCAAGCTAGGCCCTTCATTTGTAAGCAAGACAAATGTATCCAATTTAGGCAGCATCATATTCTCATGAACATTAGATTCATTACCAAGAAACGAAAGTACCTGGTAATTTAATTGGCGTGCGCGAGCTCTAGTAATTGGTCCTGTATATGTGTCAGTTGGAGCTGTGGGTGTAACCTTGTTAGTGATGTCCTCATCATCTCTTTCTTTGGCCACTTATGCATGCTTCTCGGATCAAGATAGCTATTGTGTATGCGGAACACTCTTGTGTCACACGGAGATATGATGATGTAGTATGCAATGTCTATGACTATCACTAATGTGCACAAGTGTCATGGCCCGACAATACTCAAATGGCTAGTCTCGGTAGGAAAGCGATGCAAAATGGTCTATGAGGGTCTATCAATGCAATTGCAAGGCAGTAAATGAAGTGTCGTCGATGTTACCGTCCTTGTCGAGGTTGAGAGGTGGTCTTGTCGATGTCTTTCCGCTCCGAGATAGCCGAAACACAAACGGAAACGGAGAAAACCACAACTCAAATTATCCAAGACACAAAGAGGTAAGACCGTAGTGATGTTCGTTAGGCAATTGTGGAAATGTCGAGGGTATAGTGGAAGAGGTGTCTAGGGTTTTTGCAGTGGCGGAAACGGGGTTACGAAAAACTCCAAAATGCAGTTTTGTCACAGGAAGCCGGATGATCCGGGTGTAGCCGGATGATCCGGGTGGATGTCCGGATGATCTGGGTGGGTCAATCCGGTCGGGATGAGCTCGGGGAAGTGGTGAAAATTAGGTGGGAAATGATTTTTTCGGGGTTTTTGGGCGGATTTGAGGGTGGGGGAGGTGGGGAAAATGGTAATCCACGTGTCACACAACTCAACCACGGATCACAATCAACAAAATCTCATCAAAACACACAAATCACAAAAAAATTGTGGGGCTATTTTTGTGGGGATTTTTGAATTTGGACAAAAAACAACAAAAACAAGCTAGAAAACAAGGTGTGGGGCTCCAAATTCGTGATCAACCAAGGCTCATGATACCATAGATGATGTAGGTGGTGCCCTACGTGGCCGATCTTTCACGAAAAGGAGGGATCCCGAGGAAGAACACGAGGGGCACGAGGAAAAACGCAAGAGAGACAAGGAGAAAACACTCAAATCAACAAACTTAGGTCACACAAAATGCTAGATCCGGGTACACAAAGTGCGATACACGATACACTGTCAACTAAAGATGATACAAGTAGCGGTAGTCATCTCCGTGAGGAGGTCTTGATGTTCTTCTTCGTAAAGGAGGTCTTGAATCCGGTGGATCTTCTCCGAGGAGGACGCGGTCTCGTAGGAGAGGAACCACTAAGGTATGGTATGAGCTAACACAAAGCTAACCCTTCAAGATAGGCGCCTACGAGGACACACTTGAGTGTGATGTGGTCCCTATGTCCGTGTGCCACCTTCTACTTGGACGACCATGGCAATATGATCGTGGAGTGACACCCAATGGACGGACCAATCACTATAGCTTCAAGATGAAAGGAAAGGAGTTCGTGCTACGCCCAATGTCACCAAGTCAAGTAGCCGCCGACAAAAACTTACCTACCAACCATTGTGGAGAGAGTGGTGAGAGAGTGAGCCACCAAAAGGAGAGTGAGAGCCACAAGCCAAATATGAGCGACTCCACGATGAGTGACAAGAAACAACTAGTGCTATTCGCCACCAAAAGTGAGATGAGAGAAGTGTGGGAGAACCCCTCGAATGTCTTCCACCTTGTGCTTTTATGCAAAGGGGAAGCCAAACCTACTAACACTTCACCACCTCCACCTTTAGTGTTGTCTAAATTATTGCAGGAATTCTCGGACGTCTTTCCCGATGAGCTACCTCCGGGTCTACCTCCACTTCGCGGAATCGAACACCGCATCGACCTCATACCCGGCGCACCACTTCCGAACAAGGCTCCTTACCGCGTCAACCCCGAGGAAACGAAGGAGATACAACGGCAAGTACAACAACTCATCGACAAAGGTCATGTACGTGAAAGCTTGAGCCCTTGTGCCGTTCTGGTTATCCTCGTTCCTAAGAAAGATGGAAGTTTTCGCATGTGCTCCGATTGTTGCCCGATAAATACGATAACCGTTAGATACCTACCGTCACCCTATCCCACACTTAGACGACATGCTTGATGAATTATGTGGTGCCACCATCTTTTCGAAAATTGATCCTAAATGTGGCTACTACCAAATTCGCATTCAAGAGGGTAATGAGTGGAAAACGGCTTTCAAAACCAAGTTTGGGTTATATGAGTGGCTTGTCATGCCAATGGGTTTATCGGAAGCTCCCGGTTCATTTATGCATCTCATGCATTTTGTTCTACGACCCTACATAGGCGTCTTTGTAGTGGTTTACTTTGATGATGTCCTCGTTTTTACCAAGTCGCTTGAGGACCATGTGACACACATCCGTATGGTTTTGCAAACCCTTCGGAAAGAGCGCTTATATGCTAACATGGAAAAATGCACTTTTGGTGTTGACAAGGTCGTTTTCCTAGGATTTGTCGTCTATTCCCAAGGTGTTCACGTTGATGAAACTAAAATTGAATAAATTAAAACTTGGCCTCAACCAACGAATCTCCAACAAGTGCGTAGCTTTCTTGGTTTAGCCGGTTTCTATCGACGTTTTGTGAAGGACTTTAGCACAATTGCTATGCCTCTACACGCATTGAGCAAGAAGAACGCACCCTTTGTTTGGGGTCCTTTGCAAGACACAGTGTTCATTAAGCTCAAAGATTTGCTCACCCACGCACCACTTCTTGCCCTACCCAACTTTGATAAACCTTTTGAGATTCATTGTGACGCTAGTGGTACCGTCATAGGTGGCGTGCTCATGCAAGAAAAGCGAACAATTGCATCCTTTAGCGAGAAGCTATCCGGAGCGCAACTTAACTACCCCATTTATGATAAAGAGCTCTATCCCTTGGTGAGAGTTTTGCGTGTTTGGGAACATTACCTTAGACCTCATGAATTCATTCTTCATACGGACCATGAGACACTCAAGTATCTCAAAGGTCAAACTAAATTGAACAAGCCTCATGCTAAGTGGAGTGAGTTCATAGAGTCTTTCCCCTATGTCATCAAGTACATCAAAGGGAAAGAAAATGTTGTGGCGGATGCGCTTTCACGCAAATGCATGCTTGTCACAAAACTTGAGTTGAATGTTATTGGCTTTGAGCACATAAAGAACTTATATAAGCATGATCCTTTCTTTGCAAACCATTATGCTAAGTGTTTGGCTCACACTTCTTGGGAACACTACTACATAAAGGATGGATATCTTATGAGAGCTAACAAACTTTGCATTCCCGAGTCTTCGCTACGTTTGCTCCTTTTGCGGTAATCTCATGGAGGAGGACTCATGGGACACTTTGGTCGCGACAAGACATTTGCTACGCTGTCCAAGAACTACTTTTGGCCCAAGATGCTACGTGATGTCTCACGACTCACCAACCGATGCTCTACATGTCGCAAAGCTAAGTCAAAAGCTCAATCTCATGGCCTTTACATGCCACTTCCTATTCCTTACCATCCATGGGAAGACATAAGCATCGACTTTATGCTTGGATTGCCTAGGACTCAAAATGGAAAAGATTATGTGTTTGTTATCGTGGATAGATTCTCTAAAATGGCTCACTTCGTTCCTTGTAACAAGATCGACGATGCTTCACATGTGGCAAATCTCTTTTGTAGGGAAATCATTCTTCTACATGGAGTGCCCAAGACGATCGTGTCGGACCAGGACGTCAAGTTTTTGAGCTACTTTTGGAATACTCTATGCGCCAAACTCGGCATCAAGCTACTCTTCTCCTCAGCATATCATCCACAAACCGACGGCCAAACGGAGGTGACAAACTGCACGCTTTCAACGCTTCTTCGCTTGTTAATCAAGAAAAACATCAAGGAATGGGAGCAATGCTTGCCCATCGCTGAGTACGCCTACAATCGCACAAGACATTCGACTACCGGCAAGTCCCCTTTCGAGGTCGTCTACGGCTTCAACCCATTGTCTCCATTGGACATCCTACCCCTACCTCTAAAAGAATGAATCAACTTGGACGCAAGTGCTTGAGCAAGATATCTCAAGAAGGTGCATGAAGATACAAGGGCAACGATCGAGCGGCAAGTACATCGCCTAGCGTCCAAGCTCAACGCCAACAAGAAGCCTATGGTGTTCCAACAGGGAGATCTCAAATGGCTACATCTTCGCAAGGACCATTTCCCCAACGAGCACAAGTCCAAACTTCTACCTCGGGCCGACGGACCCTTGAAGGTGCTAGCACGCTACAACAACAATGCATACAAGCTCAACCTTCCACGCGACAAGTACAACGTGAGCGATGTATTCAACGTCAAGGATATCTCCACTTTCCATGGTGATGAAGATTTCGATCCGAGGTCGGATCTTTCCCAAGGGAGGGGAGATGATGCGGAGCATCCCAAGGTCATCCCTATGAACCTACCTTCGTCTCACCAAGTGCCAAGTGGACCCATGCCACGTGCTCGAGCACGAGCTCTCGAGACCAAGGTGACTTCACTCCTCTCTCTACGTCACTTTGATTCACACGAGATATGGCTGCTACCCTCATCAGAGACTCTTTGCATACTCAGGCACCTCGGGAGCAACCATGGAGAAGTCAAGGAACAAGAAGGATCGAAGGAGGAAGAAGGAGGAGGAAAACAGCCGAGGCTCAGCCAGCCCGGATGATCCGGAGGAAGTCCCGGACGATCCGGCCGAAGCCCGGATGATCCGGACAAACGTCCGGACGATCTGACAAATGTGCCCGAGGACACCCGAGAGCCCCAGCTGAAGCCGGATCATCCGGACCCCAACCCGGATCATCCGGACGAACCCGGACGTCTGGACCAAGTCCCGGATATCCGGACCACCTGCAGCAGATCAGACACGTCCGGATCATCCGGACACCGCCCCGGATCATCTAGACCCCCGAAGCCCGGATCATCCGGACAAACGTCCGGATCATCTGAACAGTGCCTGCGTGCATGATGTTGGGCCGAGGTCCATGTACCCCTTCGTCCCTCCTTGCCTATATAAGTCACTCTACCTAAACTATCTAGGGTTAGTGTTGTGTTAGCTCATCCCAAACCTTAGTGGTTCCTCTCCTACTAGATCGCGGCCTCTTCGGAGAAGATCCACCAGATTCAAGACCTGCTATACGGAGAAGAACATCAAGACCTCCTCACGGAGATGACTACCGCTACTTCTATCGTCCTTAGTTGATCGTGTATCATGTATCGCACTTTGTGTACCCGGATCTAGCATTTGTGTGACCTAAGATTGTTGATTTGAGTGTTTTCTCCTTGTCTCTCTTTTGTTTTTCTTCGTGCCCCTCGTGTTCTTCCTCGGGATCCCTCCTTTTCGTGAAAGATCGGCCACGTAGGGTTCCAGCCTACATCAGATCTACTCCACGAGAGAGACCGTGGCCCCTCTACGGAGAAGATCCACCTTGGATTCAAGACCCCTAACGGGAAGATCCTTCGCGAATTCAAGACCTCCTCACGGAGAAGAACTTTACCTTGTATCTTTCCCTTTGTTGTTCATGTACCGTGTGATCTTGTGTGTTTGATTGTCTAGTGGATGTGTGATTGGACTTGTTCTTGAGTGTTTTCCCTTGTGTTTTCTCCCCTTGTTCATCGTGTTCTTTGTGGGATCTGTCGTGGGAACGATTTCGACAATAATAAGGTATAGGGTAAAGGAGCACGATCTATCGAGATGCACATGGGTGACATGGTGGTTTTAGCGAGTTCGGGCCTCTCATGGTAGAGATAACAGCCCTACGTCTCGTGCTCCGGAGAGCCTTTGTTTTATCTGAGTATGTATCCAGAGATTACAATACGCGAGAGAGGGAGGAACGGATCTGAAAGTGCAACTAATCCCCGGGTGGTTTTGGTAATTAATAACAACATATATATCATTGAACTAATATTTACTTGAGAATCATTTCAGAGAAGTTCGATGATATGGGTATGGAAATGTCTGAAGAAGTGGACCCCTCAAAATGCTAAGACAAGCATTGGCAAAAGCTCAAGACTCCATTTTTGGTTTAGTGATCAAAGATCACATTGAGTCCATAGGAAAAGCCAATACTATAAAAAGGGGATGAGGTTGTGTTGATGATCTGGTTGCTCAAGTGCTTAGTGATCTAGCTCCCTCAACTATCAGCACCCTTCACTACTTAACACACTCATAAGTAATCTCGGACAAACCGATTCTGCAAACTCAGTCCCACCGAGATGAACCACCTCAGCTATTCTTCCAAACCCTAATTTTTCGGTCCATCCGATTTTGAGTTCGGTCTTACCGAAACTGGACTGCCAACCTTCTGTAACCAATTGACATCATATCGGAATATCCGAGTTGTTAATTTCGGTCCCACCGAGAATGGCAAGCTCCTACCTTTGACTCACATCGGACACACCGAGATGGTATTTTCGGTCCCACCGAAAATCCCAACGTTCACTATATTTGAACTTTCGGTCTGACCGAGTTTTCACTTCGGTCTCACCGAGATTGCTCAATTATGTGTGTAACGGTTGGATTTTGTGTGGAGGCTATATATACCCCTCCACCCCCTCTTCATTCGTGGAGAGAGCCATTAGAAAGTCTACCACTCCTACTATACACTTTCTGAGAAGAGAACCACCTACTCTTGTGTTGAGATCAAGTCATTCCATTCCTACCATATGAAACTTGATTTCTAGCCTTCCCAAGTTGCTTTCCACTCAATCCTTTCTTCCACCACAGCCATATCAGTGAGGAGAGTTGAGTGTTGGGGAGATTATCATTTGAAGCACAAGAGCAAGGAGTTCATCATCATCAACAACATCTATTACCTTTTGGAGGGTGGTGCCTCCTAGATTGGTTAGGTGTCGCTTGGGAGCCTTCGTCTTTGAGATGTGGAGTTGAACCAAGAAGTTTGTAAGGGCAAGGAGATCTCCTACTTCGTGAAGATCTACCCCGAGTAAGTCTAGTCCTCCGTGGGCGTAGGCCATGATGGAATAGACAAGGTTGCTTCTTCGTGGACCCTTTGTGGGTGGAGCCCTCCGTGGACTCGCGCAGCCGTTACCCTCCGTGGGTTGAAGTCTCCATCAACGTGGATGTACGATAGCACCACCTATCGGAACCACGACAAAAATCTCCGTGTCTCCAAACTGCGTTTGATCTTCTCCACCTCTCTTTACTACATGTGCAATTTACTTTCCGCTGCTTATACTCTAGAATTGCATGTGTAGGGTGATACTTGAATTGATCTTAATTGTGAAACTGCCAAAAACTTTGCATAATCAAAAGGCAGATTTTTTATATTGTCAAGTAGTCTAATCACCCCCCCTCTAGACATACTTTCGATCCTACAAGTGGTATCAGAGCTTTGGTCTCCATTGTTTTGGTTTCCATTGCATTGGACTCCATAAGCTTGGTTTCACAACCTAGGAGAGTATGGCGTCTAGTGAGGGTAATTATCGTAGAGGTCCTTACTTTGATGGTACAAATTTTGCTAGTTGGAAGCATAAAATAAAATGCATATTCTTGGTCATAACCCAGCCGCATGGGGCATTATTTGTGTTGGTATGCAAGGTGATTTCTTCGAAGAAGGAAAAGTTCCGGATCGCGAAGCTACACCGGAAGAGTTGCGGATGTTGCAAAACAATGCTCAAGCTTGTGACATTCTCTTCAATGCTTTGTGTCCCGAGGAGTTCAACAAAATCAGCCGTCTTGAGAAGGCTAAAGAGATTTGGGATACTTTGGTTGAAATGCACGAAGGTACTGAATCTGTGAAGGAATCAAAGTTAGATATTCTTCAAGGTCAACTTGACAAGTTCAAGATGAAGGATGGTGAAGGAGTCGCTAAAATGTACTCTAGGCTTGCTCTCATCACAAATGAGATTGCCGGCTTAGGAAGCGAAGAAATGACCGACCGATTCATCATCAAGAAGATTCTAAGAGCTTTGGATGGAAAGTATGACACCGTGTGCACTTTGATCCAAATGATGCCAAACTACAAGACTCTCAAGCCAACTGAAGTCATTGGAAGAATTGTTGCTCATGAGATGACACTTAAGGATAAGGAAGAGCTTCACAACAAGTCAAGTGGTGCCTACAAAGCTACAAGTGATGCTCCTACTACCTCAAGTGACAAGCTAATTTCCAATGAAGAGATAAGCCTAATGGTCAAGAACTTCAACAAGTTCTACAAGAATAGAGGCAAAGAAAGAAGCTCAAAGTCTAGATCATATGATGAAAAGAGATCTTCTAGTCGTGATCGAAACTGCTACAATTGTGGAAGACCCGGACACTTCTCAAATGAGTGTACGGCTCCCCACAAGAGAAGAGAAGAATCTCCAAGAAGAAGAGCAAGAGATGAGTCACCTCGGAGAGAGAGAAGGAGTAGAGATGATCGTTATGAACGAAGACCCTCTCGGAGAAGCAAGGATTCGGAGAGGAAAGACAAGTCATCAAGGAGCTACATAAGAAGAAGACATCAAGCTCATGTAGGTGAATGGGTCTCCGGCTCCGACTCCGACAATCAATCCGATGGAAGCTATCACTCTGACTCCGACTACAGTCAAGATGAAGGTGTTGCCGGACTTGCACTCGTATCCTCCAACTCCAACTCCTACGACTTATTTGATTCACCAAATGAGGGAATTGGAAGATGCTTCATGGCTAAAGGCCCCAAGGTAACACACCCTGAATTCATTGACTTTGATAGTGATGAGGATGACTTGCTTGGTGAAGATGAGCTCTTGCATGATAAATCTAGTGAGCTTAGTAATGATGAAAATGCTAGTAGTCTTTATAGTCGAGAAGAGTCGAATGACAATGCTATGAAGGAGATTGAGCGTCTAACTAAAGAACTAAACACTCTTAAGTTAGCTCATGAAACAACTCAAGAAGATCATAGAGAGCTCCTAAGATCTCATGAGAAGCTACGCTTCGAGAAGCTCACTCTAGAGCAAGAACATGAGTTTCTAAAAGCGATCAATGACGATCTTTGAAAGAAGAGTTATTCATATCTTGCCAAACGACTTCTCTTGTCTAATTTCTTGCCACCTATTAAGACTAAACATGACAAGCATAAGAAAAATTCTTCCTCTAGTAGTAACAATAACCATGTTAAAACCAATATTGTTGCTTCTAGTAGTTCTCTTGATTCCACTAACAATGTTTCAAGCCAAGTTACACTTGAGCAAGAAAATAGCTTATTGAAGGAAATCATAGAGAAAGGTGTCTACAAGAGTCTTGCCGGAAGCAAGAACTTTGAGGAGATTGTTCGCAAACAAGGAAGGCACCGGAAGAATCAAGGGATTGGTTTTGAGCGAAAGTTCAACGCCGAAGGTGTTGAGTGGGAAGAAGGTCAATACCCTACTCCACAGTTTGTTTCACAAAAGGAGAAGTATGATCCTACTTATTCCAATGTGGAACAAGCTCAAGATGACCTTCTACCACAAGACCACAAGCTAAAGGCCAAGGACAAGCTTCAAGAGGAGATTGATGCATTCATTGAAGCACCTCAAGCCATGGTCAAGTGGGTTCCCAAGGACACATCAAGTTCTACTTCGTCAAGCTCAACTACAACCCCAAGGATTCCCATCAAGATGATGTGGATCCCAAAGAAGAAGAACTAGAAGGTTCTTGAGGGTGACTCCGCCAACAAACTTCACTCATATTCATTTTGGCAAGAACTTGTGCAATCAACTTCCACATCATGCACTAGTTCATGGAGTCACAAACCCTCTTGTTGGTAAGTCAAGGGACAAGGTAATCATTGCTTTCATGGACATCATCTTTTGTGTACTTCAATCTATGTCTATGGATATTCCTGTTTGTTCCTTGTGGGACTAACCCATGTAGGTATTGAAAGTGCCCTAATCCAAAGGATAGCTCCCAACTCTTGATGATCTACATCATCATTGAGCATCCACATCTTCAACATCTACATGAAGTCTTCTACGACAACCCAAGGTTAGTTTGACCCTTTAAAAGGGGTTCTCACATCTAGGGGGAGCTTTGCTCTAAAAATTGAGCTAAAGCATCTCCAAATGATGTGGACACATAAATGCTTTATGTAAAAGTGCTAATCCCACTTGTGCTTAAACGATGAGTATGACCTGTGATCAAATGTTCTCATTTGGCTCCTAAGTCAAAATACTCATATATAGATGACCTAGTCATCGACAAATTGTGTGCTAGTAGCTAGAGTATTGGTTGTGCATGTTTGACACATATTTCAGTTGCTATCTTATTGTGTGAGCATGTTGAATGCATGATTTTATCCATTCAAGGACATCCATTTGTTGTTTTGATTGTTTTGATTTTTCTGGCCAAATGGATGGACAAGAATGCCTAAGCACCTTCCCTAGCTATCTATGCTTTCTTGTCTCAAATTCTATTCATGCTCATATCACAACTTTGAACAAGTCATTTTCGGACCCTCCGAGTGAGGAGCACTCGGAGCCACCGATCCGTCTAAGGCTGACTTCCAAAACCTTCTAGGTCCATTTCGGTCTGACCGGCTTTTCCATCTCGGTCCAACCGAAACGCTTAGACTGATCTAGGTTTCATCTCGGTGAAACCGAGTTTAAAATCTCGGCGTGACCGATATGAATAACTGCACAGCAGTTAGCCATTTCGGTGTCACCGAGTTTTTCAACTCGGTCCCACCGACAGTATGGGGATATATATACCTAAGGGGTGCGCGCGATTTAACTCTTCAAACCGTTTCGCCCCCAAGTCCCCTGCTGCCGTCGCCCTGGTCTTCGGATCGTCGCCGTCGTCGCCTGTGCGCCCTCGCCGCAGGTCTCCGCCGCCGTCAACGGTAATCCTCTCCGCGCCGTTGCCGCCGTAGAGGGACTCCACCAAGTTAGGGTGAGTCCCGATCCCTTTCGTGCTCCCCATTTGATTCTTGCACGATTGGTTTGCCATGAATCTATCCACGTTTGAGATATTCCCTAAACATCAGATCAGATCCTCTAGTTTCGAGCGAAATTCTTAGGTTTAGGTTTCCATGGAACACATCTCGGTGAAGCCGATTTTGAAACTCGGAATGACCGATTTGGCCTCTGGCCATTGCACTGCACCATTCGGTCTAACCGAGTTGTGCAAATCGGTGTGACCAAAACTTAGCTTCAGTGAAACCCTAGTGTTTCGGTAGGACCGAAACCCATTTCGGTCTGACCGAAAGTGGTGTGTAGGCCTCTGTATACACTTCGGATTCACCGAAACTTAAAATCGGTTTGACCGAAATGCATTCTGTGAAAACTCAAAACTAAGATTTGAACTCATTTTTTTTTGCAAAAACTTCTGCAGTTGTGATAACTCTTCTACTCTGCCTATACCTTATCTTTTCACAGGTTGTCAGCCATGTCAGATGTCAGTGACAGCCAGAACAGGTCTGAATCACCGTTTGCAGAGATTCCAGAGGCAGATACCAGTCCTGAGGCTAGCAGTTCCAGTGATGATGGTGAGAGGAGCACCCCTAGTGGTTTGCCTCCTGCAGCCACCAGAACCAGAAAGAAGAGAAATTCTGATGATGAGGACTCTGACTTCGTTGCTGAGGAAGTTACCTCCAAGCCCAAGAGGAATGTTGTTGCCAAAGAGCACCAAGGGCAGCAGTCGAGGAAAGGCACAAGCAAGGTAAAGCAATCAGCTGTTGCAAAGAAGCTAAACTTGGAAGAGCCAGCTCCAAGTAAGGTGAAGAAAACTTCCAAGAGGAAGAGGGTAGTATATGCTGAACCTCAAGTTGATGCAGCTGCTGAAGAAGAAGAAGAAGATGCACCCCAGCTTCCTCCTCAGAAAGCTAAGTTCATGGGTGATGCTATTAGGGCTCAAGCCTCTTCTAAGCCCAAGAAGCCTGCTCAAGCCAAGGCAGCTCCATCCAAGCCCAAGAGGACAACCAGGAGCATTCCAGCTTCTGAGAAGAACAAAGGTGAGATGCCACCGTCTGAGTCAGATGAAGAGCATGTGTTGCTTAAGCTCCGTCCTAAGTTGCCACTCCACAATGATGCTCATCCTCAAGCTGAGGACATGAAGGCAAGGAAGGATAAAGGTCTCAGGCTATGGAGACAGTCTGATCCATATGCCGTGAGGAGAAGGACTGCTGTGGACCCCAGATTCCACACCAGAGAGCAGCAGGACTTCTATGAGACCGTGCTGATGGATAAGAAGCCTATTGTTGCTGACACCAGGTATGTTGACTGGAAGTACATTGACAGTGAAGAGCACCGAGACTTCTTTCCCCATGTGCATGCGAGCTTTACTGCATGTGGAGTTGCTGATTTTGTGGGTGAAGAGCTGACAGCTTGGAATGACGAGATGATCATGCAGTTCTACGCCACAGCCCACTTCTATCCTGATGGCAAGATCACCTGGATGACTGAAGGTCAAAGGTTTTCTTCGTCTGTTGAAGAATGGGCAGAACTTCTGAATGCTCCAGTGCAGAGAGAGGACGACATTGATGTCTATGGGATTCCTAAGAAGAGTCATGATTCCATGAAGAACATGTACAAGGAGATCCCCGCTGCTGATTTGGAAGGGTGGAAGCTTGGCTCAGTGTACTATCTCCAGGCAGGTCTGACCACCACTAACACTATTTTAAGGCATACCTTGATGCCCAAGTCTGGAGACCACCGCATGATTCGAGGCTATTCTATCAACATGCTGCACATTCTCGATGAGAAGGCACCTTTCAAGGTGATGGACTTGATGGTAGAGACCATTAAGAGGACTGCAGCTGACCAGAAGCGGTCATGTGGGTTTGCCCCGCAGATTCAGATGCTCATCAATGCCAAGTTTGGCACGGGCAAATTCATGTTGGATAGGAAGCACTTGCCACTGCAGCCAGAGCATGAGGACAACGTAGTTGTGATGGATGAGGAGGATCCAACCTCAGTTGAAGGACAAGCCAAAATCGAAGCTGCGAAGAAAGCTAAAGCTGACAAAGAGGCAGCAGCAGTAGCAGCTAAACCAAAGAGCTTCGGAGAGCAGATTCTTGAAGCTACCCAGAGGATTGAACAACGCCTGGCCAGCATTGAGCAATCTCAGGAAAGCCTAGAGAGGATTGTTGAGGACAAGATCCACGCTCTGGACGTGAAGCTGACAGAGATTCAGGTGTCCGTCAACAAGCTTGAGGCAGACATGGAGGAAGCAAGGCAGGAGAGAGCAGAGCTCATGCAGGATGATCTAGTCCAGGACTCTCATCGCCAGACTGCTCAGGTTCCCAGAGGATCCAGATCTGCAGCTATCCCAGTGACTGACTCCAGGGCTACCACTTCAGCACCAGCCACAGCTCCAGCAGTTACTCCAGCTCCAGCATCCACTCCTCCAGCGCAGACATCAGCAGAAGTCTTCGCCGATGCCGTCATTTCTACTCCGACATCTACCCAGACGGGAGCCGCCAGCAGAGCCCGCAGTGACGCTTAGCTCTATACCTTTTCGAACCTTTTGGTAACTTGTTGCCAAAGGGGGAGAAAGTGTATAGATCATAGGGCTTCGAGAGAGAGAGTGCTCTTTCGTTCTTTTGCCGGTTTCCTTTGAGATACATTGGTTTCCTTTGGTCTTTTGAAACTTTCAGTGTGCTTGCTACTACGTTTGATGCTACCTTAATGAGTGCTTGGTCATACTATGCTTTAATGTGTGCTTAATGCTTATCATATGCTATTCCTTATTGTATGGCTATTTACTCTTGTCTTGGTGGTTGAGTGCATGTTATTCATTCTTATCATTTTGTGCGCTCCACCAAGATGTATGTGACATGGAAGAGTGACCCATAATCCTAATCGATTGTGCATTTGCATTCAAACGCAAATTTTAAATAATGCACAAATTTAGGGGGAGCTCTTGTTTATCACATACTTCTCAAAGCGACGATATTATTCATTGATTATATCTTTTGTCGAAGCTTTGATCTATATGTTGTCATCAATTACCAAAAAGGGGGAGATTGAAAGTGCAACTAATCCCCGGGTGGTTTTGGTAATTAATAACAATATATATATCATTGAACTAATATTTACTTGAGAATCATTTCAGAGAAGTTCGATGATATGGGTATGGAAATGTCTGAAGAAGTGGACCCCTCAAAATGCTAAGACAAGCATTGGCAAAAGCTCAAGACTCCATTTTTGGTTTAGTGATCAAAGATCACATTGAGTCCATAGGAAAAGCCAATACTATTAAAAGGGGATGAGGTTGTGTTGATGATCTGGTTGCTCAAGTGCTTAGTGATCTAGCTCCCTCAACTATCAGCACCCTTCACTACTTAACACACTCATAAGTAATCTCGGACAAACCGATTCTGCAAACTCAGTCCCACCGAGATGAACCACCTCAGCTATTCTTCCAAACCCTAATTTTTCGGTCCATCCGATTTTGAGTTCGGTCTTACCGAAACTGGACTGCCAACCTTCTGTAACCAATTGACATCATATCGGAATATCCGAGTTGTTAATTTCGGTCCCACCGAGAATGGCAAGCTCCTACCTTTGACTCACATCGGACACACCGAGATGGTATTTTCGGTCCCACCGAAAATCCCAACGTTCACTATATTTGAACTTTCGGTCTGACCAAGTTTTCACTTCGGTCTCACCGAGATTGCTCAATTATGTGTGTAACAGTTGGATTTTGTGTGGAGGCTATATATACCCCTCCACCCCCTCTTCATTCGTGGAGAGAGCCATCAGAAAGTCTACCACTCCTACTATACACTTTCTGAGAAGAGAACCACCTACTCTTGTGTTGAGATCAAGTCATTCCATTCCTACCATATGAAACTTGATTTCTAGCCTTCCCAAGTTGCTTTCCACTCAATCCTTTCTTCCACCACAGCCATATCAGTGAGGAGAGTTGAGTGTTGGGGAGATTATCATTTGAAGCACAAGAGCAAGGAGTTCATCATCATCAACAACATCTATTACCTTTTGGAGGGTGGTGCCTCCTAGATTGGTTAGGTGTCGCTTGGGAGCCTCCGTCTTTGAGATGTGGAGTTGAACCAAGAAGTTTGTAAGGGCAAGGAGATCGCCTACTTCGTGAAGATCTACCCCGAGTAAGGCTAGTCCTCCGTGGGCGTAGGCCATGATGGAATAGACAAGGTTGCTTCTTCGTGGACCCTTCGTGGGTGGAGCCCTCCGTGGACTCGCGCAGCCATTACCCTCCGTGGGTTGAAGTCTCCATCAACGTGGATGTACGATAGCACCACCTATCGGAACCACGACAAAAATCTCCGTGTCTCCAAACTGCGTTTGATCTTCTCCACCTCTCTTTACTACATGTGCAATTTACTTTCCGCTGCTTATACTCTGGAATTGCATGTGTAGGGTGATACTTGAATTGATCTTAATTGTGAAACTGCCAAAAACTTTGCATAATCAAAAGGCAGATTTTTTATATTGTCAAGTAGTCTAATCACCCCCCTCAAGAAATACTTTCGATCCTACAGGATCCTCATGCCTGGGCTAAGTCCTGAGACTAATGGCGAGAAAGAGAGAGAGGAAGAATATGAGCCTCTCCGGAGCACGAGACGTAGGGCTGTTATCTCCACCGTGAGAGGCCCGAACTCGATAAAACCACCGTGTCGCCCATGTGCATCTCGATAGATCGTGCTCCTTTACCCTATACCTTATTATTGTCGAAATCGTTCCCACGACAGTTGGCGCCCACCATGGGGCAAGGCGTCTTAGCGACATCTGGTGAGGTTGCAATTTATTCTCCGACCTCCTTCATCATGGTGTCAGGCAGTGGTTTAGCGTTGGGCCGCGAGATCCGGCTCGGCGCGCTCATTTTCATCGCCGACGACTCCGCATGGCTCCAGGAGGCCCCTCTCGACGTCGAGGCTCTGCCCGCCCGTGGGGCTGCGCACTTTCGCGCCAGCTCCTGCGGCGTCCTCCTTCGGCAGCCGTCGACTCAGTATTCATCGATCCCTACATTGTCCCCCATCCCCGCCGGACGCCGTCGCAAGCGATCCGGTCGCTCACGGCTCCAGCTGTGGGTGAAACACGCGGTGGCCCGTCAGACGGCCATCCCTCAAGTTGCGGCCATTGAGCCCGACGGTTACCTCTACGGGTCGGTCGATCCGTCGATCGAGCTCGTAGATTCTGTTTCTGAGTGCGGGAGCAGCGATCCCGGAGCGGAAGTCCTCATGGTCGACTCGCGCCACAGCCCGCCAGGTTTTCCTCATGGTGGAGAAGGGGGCAGCGGCGGCGGCCGTTCACACGACAATGACGGCTACATTCCTCAACCCCTCACCGCCGAGCAGAGGGCTAAGCTTTGTCGCCGCAACGAAGACACACTCTTCACTCCCATCGTGGGAGATTCTCCAGAGGCTCTGGCCCTGGAAGCCACGCGCTTGGCCACCATGGCCGAGCGCGCGCGCTTGGAAAATATCCAACGCGCCCTCGACGAACAGGCCCGTCGACTTGCCCCCGAGTCCAGTCGACGACCGCGGCAATCACACCCGCGCGAGACTCAGGTGTTCTGCACACCAGTCTAGAACCTTGAAGCTGCGGCTCGCATCACGGAGTCGATTCAACCTTCTCAGTCGGAGGCTGGGAGAGGCCTTCAGCAGATCCGAGCTTTGCTCCGAATGGATGAAGAGCAAAACGCGGCTGTTTCTCAGTCGCGCAACAGGATCCACAGCAGATCGGTGGCTACGGACACCGTTTGGTCAGCCCACAGTCCAAGATCGCCCCCAAGGAGTGAGGAACGTGGCCCGCGGCAAGACCGGCCTCTGGGTCGGAATGACGAGCAACACGACCGTCGACCCGGTCACCATGATCGCCGTCGAGTGCCTACGCCTCCTCCGGGAAGCGGATCGTACTCGCCCCGGTGGCACGAGGGCAAGCGCCTGCGCGACGATGAGCGGAGGGTTCCCCCAGATTCCTGGAGGCCAGGTTTCGATGCAAGGTCTATTCTTGTGCAGGGACGGGTCGACCGGAACAGGGCGTTCAGAGAAGAGCAAGGCAGAGATCAACCGACTGGGAGCCGAGCACCTGTCTCTGGACCCGAGTGTTTCTGCAGTGCTATCAGAGCCGCAGAGATCCCCCCGAACTTCAGGTTAGCGGCGGGAGTAAGCAAGTTCACCGACGAGTCAAAACCAGACACCTGGATAGAAGACTACCGAGTGGCTATACAGATCGGAGGCGGCAACGACGACGTGGCCATGAAGCACCTTCCTCTGATGCTGGGCGGTTCGGCTCGAGCGTGGCTCAATCAGTTGGCCCCCGGGAGTATTTACAGTTGGGAAGAGCTCGCGCAAGTGTTCATTCGGACCTTTGAAGGCACCTGCAAGCGTCCTGCTGGACTCACAAAGCTTCAGCACTGCGCGCAGAAGTCGAATAAAACTTTGAGGGATTACATCCAGCGATGGACCACTTTGCATCACACGGTGGAAAATGTGTCTGAGCACCAGGCAGTTTGCGCCTTCAAGGAAGGTGTACATAATCGAGAGCTGAATCTGAAGTTTGGTCGAACATGCGATATGTCCCTTTCACGAATGATGGAGATTGCCAGTCGGTACGCCAACGGCGAAGAGGCCAATCGGCTCCGAAGTGGCAAGAAACCAGTCGGGCAGGATGATCAGAATTCCAATCGGAAGAACAAGCGCAAGGCCGAGCCAGCTACTCAGGGCGAGGCTGCAGTGGTCAATCAGGGAAAGGGCAAAGGAAAGCCGAAGGGGTCCTGGGCCCCCAAGAAAGTGAAGGATCAAGCTGGGAATGATGTACTCGACCAGCCATGTCCCATTCACACGAAGAAAGATGAAGAGGGAAACTTGGTATATCCCAAGCACACCACTCGACAATGTCGGCTCCTGATCCAGAACTTCCAGAAAGATTAGCCGACTGAGAAGCAAAGGAATCAAAAGAGTCTGAAGACAAGGAAGGGGATCGAGGATACCCCCAGATCAACTCCACTTTGGTGATCTTCGCAGACGTCGAGAGCAAAAGTCGACTGAAAGTCATCAATAGAGAAGTAAACATGGTTGCCCCGGCGACCCCCACGTTTTTGAAATGGTCCAAGACCCCCATCACTTTCGATCAGTCTGATCACCCTGCGCACATTGCCACCCCCGGGGGACAGGCGCTGGTGGTCGACCCTGTGGTCGAGGGCACACGTCTGACCAGAGTCCTGATGGATGGAGGCAGTGGCTTGAATATCTTGTATGCAGCAACCCTCCGGGATATGGGCATTCCAATGTCCATGCTGAGCGAAAGTAACATGAGGTTCCACGGGGTCATCCCCGGGAAGAAGGCCGACTCACTTGGCCAAATCAACTCCACGTGGTCTTTGGCGAGTCGAAGAATTATCACAAAGAGAAGCTGACGTTCGAAGTGGTGGACTTCAATAGCGCTTATCACGCCATCCTGGGTAGGCCCGCCTACGCAAGGTTCATGGCTCGACCGTGTTACATTTACCTCAATCCGAAGATGCCGGGACCCAATAGCGTTATAACCGTCACTGGGAACCGTCAGAAAGCGGAAGAGTGCTTCTAGAAAGGCTCGAAGATCGCTGACGAGCAGATGGCAGTAGTAGAGATGGAGGAGTACCAAAAGAGCGTCGATCCGAGTGATCTACTGAGGGCAAAGAAGCCGGCTTCCGAGTCTGCTTTCCAGTCGGCCGGGGACACGAAACCCGTGCACATCCACCCCACCGACCCCAACGCAGCACTGACCCACATTTCCACTACACTCGACAGCAAATAGGAAGAAGCGCTCATCCAGTTCCTCCGTGAGAACTGGGACATCTTCGCATGGAAACCATCAGACAGGCCGGGTGTGCCCAGGGGACTGGCTGAGCACCATTTGCGAGTCGACCCAAAGGTGAAGCCTATGAAGGAACATCTCCGTCGGTCCGGTGCGGAGAAACGAAAGGCAATTCGCGAGGAAGTGCCTCGACTCCTGGCAGCTGAGTTTATCTGCGAGATTTACCACTCCGAGTGGCTCGCCAATGTCGTCATGGTCCCCAAAAAGGACAAGTCTCTCCGCATGTGCATCGATTTCAAGCACATCAATTGGGCCTGCCCGAAGGATCATTTTCCTCTCCCCTGCATCGATCAGATAGTTGACTCGACTGCGGGATGTGAGCGTTTGTCCTTTCTGGACGTGTATTCCGGGTACCACCAGATCCGTCTATTCGGACCCGATGAAATCAAGACAGCTTTCATCACCCCCTTCGAGTGTTTCTGTTATGTCACCATGCCTTTCGGTCTCAAAAATGCCGGCGCTACCTTCATGCGCATGATCCAGAAGTGTTTATTAAAGCAAATCAGTCGGAACGTCGAGGCATACATGGATGACATTGTGGTCAAGTCACGGAAAGGTTCTGACCTGCTGACCGACCTCGCTGAGACATTCGCAAACTTAAGAAGCTATGATATCAAGCTCAATCTGTCGAAGTGTACATTTGGAGTTCCTGGCGGCAAGTTGCTCGGTTTTCTCGTTTCCGAACGGGGAATCGACACCAATCCAGAGAAGGTCAACACCATCCTCCGAATGAAATGCCCCGAGCGTATACACGACGTCCAGAAGCTTACTGGTTGCTTGGCCGCATTGAGTCGATTCATTTCTCGTCTCGGTGAGAAGGCACTGCCTCTCTACCGACTCATGAAGAAATCAGACAAGTTCGAGTGGAATTCCGAAGCCCAAGCAGCATTTGAAGAGCTCAAAGCCCTGCTGTCCACCCAGCCGGTGCTTGATGCCCCAGTCAGCAGAGAGCCTCTTCTACTATACATTGCAGCCACCGGACAAGTTGTCAGCATTGTACTCACGGTCGAGTGGGAAGAAGAGGGCAAGGCATACAAGGTCCAGCGCCCGGTCTATTACATATCCGAAGTTTTGACTCCCTCCAAGCAAAGGTACCCGCATTATCAAAAGCTCGTGTACGGGATTTACTTGACTGCAAAAAAGGTTGCCCATTACTTTTCGGACCATACAATCTCAATCGTCAGCGACGCCCCGCTGTCAGAAATCCTGAACAACCGAGACGCAACCGGTCAAGTGGCAAAATGGGCGATTGAAATTCTTCCATTAGATATCAAGTTTGAAGCGAAGAAAGCCATCAAGTCTCAGGCTATAGCAGATTTTGTGGCCGAGTGGATAGAACAAGAGTTGCCGACTCAAGTTCAGTCGGACCACTGGACTATGTTCTTCGACGGATCCAAGATGCTGAACGGATCCAGTGCAGGCGTGGTCCTGGTTTCTCCCAGGGGCGACAAGCTCAGTTACGTCCTTCAGATCCACTTGGACTCATCGAACAACGAAGCTGAGTACGAAGCACTTTTGTACGGGTTGCGCATGGCCATCTCACTCGGCGTCCGTCACTTGACGGTTTATGGCGACTCTGACTTAGTGGTGAACCAAGTGATGAAGGAATGGGACATTAGGAGCCCGACAATGACCAGTTATTGCAGTGCAGTGCGGAAGCTTGAAAAGAAGTTTGAAGGTTTAGAGCTCCATCATGTGCCCAGAGCCAAGAATCAGCTGGCCGACGACCTCGCAAAAATTGGGTCGACTCAGAAGGCTATTCCCAAGAATGTGTTCCTGGAGCATCTGCACACCCCTTCTGTCAAAGAAGACCCCTTCACGGAAGAGCCCCCGCAGCCAGTCAGTGCGTCAGATCTGACTGAAGTCGAAGTACCTACGGTGGTCGACCTGATCATGGAGGTCCTAGTGATTACGCTAGACTGGACTGTGCCATACATATCGTATCTACTCAGGCAAGAACTCCCGGAAGATGAGGAGGAAGCGCGCCAGATCATCCGCCGATCCTAGGCGTTCACTATCTTTCAGGGTCAACTCTACAGAGAAAGCGTCACCGGAGTCACTCAGCGCTGCATCACTCGAGAGAAAGGTCGATTGATCCTGGATGAGATTCACTCGGGAACTTGTGGCCACCACGCTTCCTCTCGGACTATAGTGGCCAAAGCATACCGAGCCGGGTTTTACTGGCCCCGTGCCAACGAGATGGCCAAGGATATTGTGGACAAGTGCGAAGGTTGCCAATTCTACTCCAACATGTCCCACAAGCCGGCGTCTGCCCCAAAGACCATTCCGCTAGTCTGGCCCTTCGCTGTTTGGGGCTTGGACATGGTTGGCCCTTTCAGAACGGGCAGAAGCGGATTCACCCACCTACTCGTGGCAGTCGACAAGTTCACCAAATGGATTGAAGCCAAGCCCATCAAGAACCTCGAGTCGAGCACTGCCATCAGCTTCATCAGGGAATTAATATTCAGATATGGAGTTCCCCACAGCATCATCACAGACAACGGTTCTAACTTTGACTTGGATGAATTCAGAGCTTTCTGTGCTTCTCAAGGAACACGAGTCGACTACGCCTCCGTGGCGCATCCGCAGTCAAATGGACATGCAGAAAGAGCAAATGGTTTGATTCTCCAAGGCCTAAAGCCGCGGCTCATGCGTGATCTTAAGCATGGCGCTGGGGCTTGGGTAACTGAACTACCATCTGTCCTATGGGGTCTGAGGACAAATCCAAACCGGTCGACTGGCCGTACCCCTTTCTTCATGGTCTATGGAGCCCAAGCTGTGTTGCCGAGCGACTTATTGCACAACGCCCCCAGAGTGGAACTCTTCTCCGAAGCCGAGGCAGAGCAGGCTCGTCAGGATGCAATCGACCTTTTGGAAGAGGAACGAGAGATGGCCTTGATCCGGTCGACCACCTATCAACAAGACCTGCGTCGATTCCATGCTCGCAACGTCCGAAGCCAAGCATTCCAGGAAGGAGACCTGGTCCTTCGAGTGCATCAGAAACGACCACACAAGCTAGCCCCGGCCTGGGAAGGCCCATTCATCATCACCAAGGTGCTGCACAACGGAGCGTACCACCTCTACAATGTCGCCAAGAAAAAAGACGAACCTCGTTCGTGGAACACGGACCTGCTCCGCCGCTTCTACAGTTGAGACACTCGACAGTCGAGTTGTAATAAAGATTTCCCAATTTGTTTCAAAGACAAGTTTGCAGTGGTCCTTTAATGATTGATGCTTTCTAAAAACGCTGGTCTTCAAAATCCCCGAGTGGGTTCTTAGCCACGAACCCGATTCGCCTAAGTTTCAAAAAAATTACTCCGAGTGAAGAGTAACCCTCTAACTCGGGGGCTTAGCCGCGAACCCGATTCACCTAAGTTACAAACGCTTGCTCCGAGTGAAGAGCAACCCTCTCACTCGGGGGCTTAGCCGCGAACCCGATTCGCCTAGGTTACAAACGCTCACTCCGAGTGAAGAGCAACCCTCTCACTCGGGGGCTTAGCTGCGGTCCTCCGAGCTGCGTCATGAGTATAATGTGGCTCTGTGATGTAGGGTGGAACCCTAATCAGCAGATCTTTCACGTTTGGAGGATATCCCACGATGAACACGGAGAACACAAGGCGGAAACGGGGGAAAACACGAGAGGAAAACACGCAAATCAACATGAAGATGATCACACAAGTGCTAGATCCACGATACACATCGAGATACACGGTCCATAGTCAACGGCGGTGGTACAAAGATAGTCTTCTCCCGGAGGAGGTCTTGGTTATCCCGTAGGATCTTCCCCAATGTGGAGGTCTTGAATCCGAGGTGGATCTTCTCCGAAGAGGCGCGCGGTCTCGTGGGAGAGAATCCACACAAAGGTCTGAAATGAGCTATCCAAAAGCTACCTCCAAAGGATGGGAGTCAACGAGTATATATTACACAAATGGTCGCCGTCGGGGCGGACGTCTGCAGGTTACCGGACGTCCGGAGGTTCCGGAGGGACCGGACGTCCGGAAACCCTTGGATTTCCGCTATTTAGCTTCTGTGGTCATTGTCACAGACGTCCGGTGGCTTCTGGTCGTCCGGTCGACTGGGAGTGGCCGGACGTCCAGTGCCTAGAAGTCGCCGGTCGTCCGGTGCAGGCCGGACGTCCGGTGCCTGTAGCATCATCAGCCTTCCTTCTTCTTGTTCCCGACACTTGTCGAACTCGCCGTCTTGACCAATGTGCAGAGCTGTCCCGTGGCCTTCATCCAAGTACCTGAATATGCACATAGTTCCTGATGAGGGTAGAAGCCATGTCTCATGTATATCGGAAGGGTTTAGAGCAAGGAGTGAAGTCACCTCGGTCTCGAGAGCTCTTGCACAGGCTCGAGTCATTGGTCCTTTTGGCACTTGATGAGGCGATGAAGGGTCCATGGGGATGACCTTAGGATGCTCCGCATCATCTCCCCTCCCTTGGGAAATATCCGACCTCGGATCGAAATCTTCATCACCATGGAAAGGAGATAGGTCCTTGATGTTGAAAGTATCGCTCACGGAGTACTTGTCTCGTGGGATGTCGATCTTGTAGGCATTGTCGTTGTAGCATGCTAGCACCTTGAAGGGTCCGTCGGCGCGAGGTAGAAGTTTGGACTTGCGCTCGTGTGGGAAATGGTCCTTGCGAAGGTGAAGCCAAACAAGATCTCCCGGTTGGAACACCATTGGTGCCTTGTTGACGTTGAGCTTGGTGGCGAGACGGTGGACTTGTCGCTCGATCATTGCCCTTGAATCTTCGTGCACCTTCTTGAGATAGCTTGCTCATGCACTTGCGTCCATGTTGATGCGCTCTTTTAGAGGTAGAGGTAGAATGTCCAAAGGGGACAACGAGTTGAAGCCGTAGATGACCTCGAAGGGAGACTTGCCGGTGGTTGAATGTCTTGCGCGGTTGTAGGCGTACTCGGCGATGGGCAAGCATTGCTCCCATTCCCTGATGTTCCTCTTGACCAACACACGAAGAAGCGTCGAAAGCGTGTGGTTTGTCACCTCCGTTTGGCCGTCCGTTTGTGGATGGTACGCCGAAGAAAATAGGAGCTTGATTCCGAGCTTAGCGCAGAGGGTTTTCCAAAAGTAACTCAAGAACTTGACGTCCCGGTCCGACACGATAGTTTTCGGCACGCCATGTAGACGAATGACCTCCCTACAAAAGAGAGTTGCAACATGTGAAGCATCGTCTATCTTGTTACAAGGAATGAAATGAGCCATTTTAGAGAAACGATCCACGACAACTAGCACGGAATCTTTGCCATTTTGAGTCCTAGGCAATCCAAGTACGAAATCCATGCTTATGTCTTCCCATGGATGGTATGGAATAGGAATAGGCATGTAAAGACCATGAGATTGAGCTTTGGACTTAGCTTTGCGGCATGTAGAACATCTGTTGGTGAGTCGCGAGACGTCACGGAGCATTTTGGGCCAAAAATAGTTCTTAGAGAGGGTAGCAAATGTCTTGTCATGTCCAAAGTGTCCCATGAGTCCTCCTCCATGAGATTCCTGCAAAAGGAGCAAACGAAGCAAAGACTCGGGAATGCAAAGTTTGTTAGCTCTCATAAGATATCCATCTTTGATGTAGTAATGTTCCCAAGAAGTGTGAGTCAAGCACTTAGCATAAGCATTTGCAAAGAAAGGTCATGTTCATATAAATCTTTTATGTGCTCAAAGCCAATCACATTCAACTCAAGTTGTGTTACAAGCATGCATTTGCGGGAAAGCGCGTCCGCCACAACATTTTCTTTCCCTTTGATGTACTTGATGACATAGGGAAAAGACTCAATGAACTCACTCCATTTAGCATGACGCTTGTTCAACTTAGTTTGACCTTTGAGATATTTGAGAGTCTCATGGTCCGTATGAAGAATGAATTCATGAGGTCTAAGATAATGTTCTCAAACACGTAAAACTCTCACCAAGGCATAAAGCTCTTTATCATAAATAGGATAGTTAAGTTGCGCTCCCGATAGCTTTTCGCTAAAGTACGCAATTGGGCGCTTCTCTTGCATTAGCACGCCACCTATGCCGGTACCACTAGCATCACAATGAATCTCAAAAGGTTTATCAAAGTTTGGTAGGGCTAGAAGTGGTGCGTGCGTGAGCAAGCTTTTGAGCTCACTGAACGCGGTGTCTTGCGAAGGACCCCAAATGAAGGGTGCGTTCTTCTTGCTCAAAGCGTGTAGAGGCATAGCAATGATGCTAAAGTCCTTCACAAAACGTCGATAGAAACCGGCTAAACCAAGGAAACTACGCACTTGCATGAGATTCGTTGGTTGAGGCCAAGTTTTAATTGCTTCAATTTTAGTTTCATCAACGTGAACACCTTGAGAAGAAACGACAAATCCTAGAAATACAACCTTGTCAAAGCCAAAAGTGCATTTCTCCATATTAGCATATAAGCGCTCTTTCCGAAGGGTTTGTAAAACCAAACGGATGTGTGTCACATGGTCCTCTAGCGTCTTGCTAAAAACGAGGATATCATCAAAGTAGACCACTACAAAGACACCTATGTAGGGCCGAAGACAAAAATGCATAAGACGCATAAAAGAACCGGGTGCTTCCGATAAGCCCATTGGCATAACAAGCCACTCATATAACCCAAACTTGGTTTTGAAAGCCGTTTTCCACTCATCACCCTCTTGAATGCGAATTTGGTAGTAACCACTTTTGAGATCAATTTTTGAAAAGATGGTGGCACCACATAATTCATCAAGCAGGTCGTCTAAGCGTGGAATAGGGTAACGGTATCTAATGGTGATAGCATTAATAGGTCGACAATCGGAGCACATGCGAAAACATCCATCTTTCTTGGGCACGAGAATAACCGGAACGACACAAGGGCTTAGGCTTTCACGTACATGACCTTTGTCGATGAGTTTTTGCACTTGCCGTTGTATCTCCTTTGTTTCCTCGGGGTTGACGCGGTAGGGAGCCTTGTTAGGAAGTGGTGCGCCGGGTATGAGGTCGATGCGGTGTTCGATTCCGCGAAGTGGAGGTAGACCCGGAGGTAGTTCATCGGGAAAGACGTCCGAGAATTCCTGCAACAAATTAGACAACACTAAAGGTAGAGGTGGTGAAGTGTTAATAGGTTTGGCTTCCCCTTTGCATAAAAGCACAAGGTGGAAGACACTCGATGGGTTCTCACACACTTCTCTCATCTCACTTTTGGTGGCAAATAGCACTAGTTGTTTCTTGTCGCTCATCGTGGAGTCGCTCATATTTGGCTTGTGGCTCTCACTCTCATTTTGGTGGCTCACTCTCTCACCATTCTCTCCACGATGGTTGGTAGGTAAAAGCTTGTCGGCGGCTACTTGACTTGGAGACATTGGTCGGAGCACGAATTCCTTGCCCTTCATCTTGAAATGATAGTGATTTGTCCGTCCATTGTGTGTGACTCCACGATCATATTGCCATGGACGTCCAAGAATAAGGTGGCACACGGACATGGGTATCACATCACATTCAAGAGTGTCCTCGTAGGCGCCAATCTTGAAAGAGACTTGCACGGTGTTCTCGACTCGAATAATTCCGGCGTCGTTTAGCCACTGGACCTTGTAGGGGTGAGGATGCTTCGTCTTGACCAAATGAAGCTTGTCGCATAGCTCTTCACTTGCCAAGTTGTGACAACTTCCTCCATCGATGATAACCTTGACGGAGCGTCCATTGATGCCGGCCTTCGTATGGAAAATGTGACATCGTTGGTCGTCATCTTGTTGGTGTTGGAGTGTCAAGACTTTGGAGACAACAAGATTGGGGCTTGAGTCATTGTCGCGAAACACTTGACGGTCTTCTTCTTCATTCACTTGGCGATGCATAGCGACATGCTCAAGTGCTTCCATCTCATCATCGCTCATGGAGTCATAAGATCCGTCATCGTTGATGATCATGGTGCGAACGGTCTTGCACTCAAATGACTTGTGGCCTCGTCCTTGGCACTTGAAGCATTTGATGGAGCTCGTCTTGTTGTTGTCTTCGGTTGGAGTTGTAGTTGAGGAAGCTCTTGGCTTGAAGTTGTTGGTAGAAGGTTGACGACTCGATGTAGTCGCATTCTTGTAGCTTGGCTTGTCGCCGAAGTTTGTAGATGGCTTGGTAGAGGTAGGAGGAGTAGCCGAAGTCGTTGAAGCTTGGTTGTAGGAGCCGAAGTTCTTGGAGTTGAACTTGGAGTACTTGTAGTCTTCTTGAACTTGTCGCTCCGCTTTGGTTGCTTGATGTACTAGCTCGAGGAGATTGTTGTATGGTTGGAAGTCCGCAATCTTCTTGATTGGATAGTTGAGTCCATTCAAGAATCTCGCCATTGTTTGCTCTTCATCTTCCGTGATGTTTGCTCTTATCATGGCAATCTCCATCTCCTTGTAGTACTCTTCAACGGACTTGGTACCTTGCTTGAGGAGTTGTAGCTTCTTGAACAAGTCACGGTTGTAGTGGGTAGGCACAAAGCATGCTCTCATTACTTCCTTCATTTGAGCCCAAGTGGTGATAGGAGGTTCGCCCTTTGCTTCTCTTCTCTCTATAATTTGCTCCCACCAAATGAGAACGTAGTCTTGGAACTCAAGGGATGCCATTGCGATCTTCTTCTCTTCATCGAAGTTGTGAAGGCGAAAGATCTTGTCAACTTTCAATGCCCATGAGAGATAGTCTTCGGGGTCAATGCTTCCGGAGAACTTTGGCATGGTGAATTTGAGCTTGCCATAGCGATGCTCATCATTGTTTCCTTGCCTATTGGGAGGGCGGTCTCGATTTTGGCGGTTTGCCATATCTTGTTGCTCTTGTTGATGTAGATGTTCTTGTTGGGGTTGTTGCTCTTGACGCGCTTGAGGAGGAGCTTCTCGTTGCATTCTTACTTGATGACGTCTTTCTTGCATCTCATCGCGAAGGAAATCCTCTTCTTGACGAGTGTGTCGAGTGCGGGCTGCCACATTGCGATGTGCATCTTGTAACGCTCGTTGCGCCTCCATAGCTTGAGCTTCTCGACGTTGTTGTGCTTGGCGATTAGCCTCGGCATCTAGTTCTTCTCGGTGTTGACGTGCTCGCTCTTGTTGTTGTTGGCGTAGTCCTTGCCGGTCTTGTGCTTGCTCAAGTGTAGCTTGGTTTTGACGGCGTCGGCTGTCTTGCTCGTCGAATAGCTCTTGTGAACTCTTGTCATGAAGAGGCTGCCGGTTGTTATGTCGATCTTGACGTGCGGCTTGACGAAGAGTGTTGGACGTAGGTGTACTTGAGTCTTGCGTGGAGTCGGAATGGCGACTTGAGCGGCTTCGTCTTTGAGAGGATGTTGAAGAAGAACGTCAGTTGATTATCAACGTCCGGAGCTCGTTGTATTGAGTAGACATGTTGGTGTTGATGATGTCGAATTGTTCTTTTGTTCTTGCTTCAAATTGGCGCGCGTCCTCGGCGACTTGACCAATGTACTCGCGCATACCTTCACTCTCTTGATGTAGAGCTCGTTGGACACCGAAGAGATGTAGTTTGGTGACGTAGTTGTTCGCTTCTTGAGGATCGTCGAAGATCGGGTTGGAAGATGTACTTGGCCTATCCATCATCACAAGCAAGTATGTGAGTGGGAGAAAGGAGAAGACAATATCAAAAGTACCTTAACCAAAGTTGAAAATGGATCAATGATCACTCGATTATGTAACCCGGAAATAGCACTATTGGTACCACTTCGTGTCGATTCTCACACCTACACAAGTAAAGCTTTGAGAGGAGCTTGGTTAGGATGTGGCACAAATTCAATGCAATTGTCAAAGTGACTCAATGATGTTGAAAATGGTTCACAATTTGCTCATGCAACAAATAGATCACTAGCAAAGTAGCACACGGAACACACGCACGGATAGATAGATGTGGTTGTGCAACCAAGGGTGAGCGAAAATGTGGAAACCACGGAAAATGCTCGTGTTGCACAACACTAGAGAGACGCTAACCGATTGCTTAAAAGGCGGATACGCACTTGTGCACGACCTATAAGAGGCAAAATGTAACGACTAACTATCACAAGTATGCTATGGGTGTATGATGTGCCGATGCTTGAGCACAAGATGATGTAGCTATGATGTATGATCTCTTTTGATGCAAAGCGTATGATGCTATTGTGTTTTTGCTTGGGTTGGCTCTTGTGCTTAAAAGCTTGTGAGCTCTTTCTTTGGGCACTTATGCATGCTTCTCGGATCAAGGTAGCTATTGTGTATGCGGAGCACTCTTGTGGCACATGGAGATATGACGATATGGTATGCAATATCTATGACTATCACTAATGTGCACAAGTGTCGTGGCCCGGCAATACTCAAATGGCTAGTCTCAATGGGAAAGCTACGCAAAGATGGTTCATAGGGTGACAATGCAATTGCAAGGAAGAAAGAAGAAAGTATCGTCGATGTTACCGTCCTTGCCGAAGTTGAGCGATGGTGTTGTCGAAGTCTTGTCGTTCCAAGGTGGCCTAAACATCCAAGGAAACGGTGAAACCACAACTCAAGTATCCAAGGCAAAGGGAGACAAGATGTTCCGAATCGTAGCAGAGAAACGATGGTGGTTGCCGAAGGTGAGATGAAAGGTGGGTGGTAGCGGAAGGTGGTACGTAACTGAACAGATTCAGCTTCGTCAGGTTCTGTCGGACGTCCGGAAGGTACCGGACGTCCGGTCGGTCGGAAGGGGTCGGACGTCCGGAAGTTCCGGAAATCCGGTAAAAGTCTCTGTAAGCGGGGTGCCGGTCGTCCGGTGTTTAGCGGGCGTCCGGTGTCTCGCGGGGTGCCGGGCGTCCGGTAAACGTCGGTCGTCCGGTAGGTCTGGGGCTAGGTTTCTCGGATCCGTGGACAAATCTGTCAAACTTGGCCGAATTTGCGGAGGAAAATCAGTGAAAAGGTGGGGAAAAGCTAGATCCACTCGTGGCACAGCAAATCCATGGAACAAAGTCAACAAAATCTTGCCAAATCAACCAATCACAAAAAAAATTTGGGGCTATTTTTGTGGGGAATTTTCGAAATTGGAAAGAACACAACAAAAACAAGCTAGAAAACAGGGTGTGGGGCTCCAAAATCGTGATCAACCTATGCTCTGGATACCAAGATGATGTAGGGTGGAACCCTAATCAGCAGATCTTTTACATTTGGAGGATATCCCACGATGAACACGGAGAACACAAGGCGGAAACGGGGGAAAACACGAGCGGAAAACACGCAAATCAACACGAAGATGATCACACAAGTGCTAGATCCACGATACACATCGAGATACACGGTCCATAGTCAACGGCGGTGGTACAAAGATAGTCTTCTCCCGGAGGAGGTCTTGGTTATCCCGTAGGATCTTCCCCAATGTGGAGGTCTTGAATCCGAGGTGGATCTTCTCCGAAGAGGCGCGCGGTCTCGTGGGAGAGAATCCACACCAAGGTCTAAAATGAGCTATCCAAAAGCTACCTCCAAAGGATGGGAGTCAACGAGTATATATTACACGAATGGTCGCCGTCGGGGCGGACGTCCGCAGGTTACTGGACGTCCGGAGGGACCGGACGTCCGGAAACCCTCGGATTTCCGCTATTTAGCTTCTGTGGTCGTTGTCACGGACGTCCGGTGGCTTCCGGTCGTCCGGTCGTCTGGGAGTGGCCGGACATCCGGTGGCTTCCGGTCGTCCGGTGCCTGGAAGTCGCCGGTCGTCCGGTGCAGGCCGGACGTCCGGTGCCTGTAGCATCGTCAGCCTTCCTTCTTCTTGTTCCCGGCACTTGTCGAACTCGCCGTCTTGACCAATGTGCAGAGCTGTCCCGTGGCCTTCATCCAAGTACCTGAGTATGCACAGAGTTCCTGATGAGGGTAGAAGCCATGTCTCATGTATATCGGAAGGGTTTAGAGCAAGGAGTGAAGTCACCTCGGTCTCGAGAGCTCTTGCACGTGCTCGAGTCATTGGTCCTTTTGGCACTTGATGAGGCGATGAAGGGTCCATGGGGATGACCTTGGGATGCTCCGCATCACTCTGCCTTCCGAGCTCCGCCACAAATACAATGTAACTTGGAATCGCCTAAGTTACAAACATACACTCCGAGTGAAGAGCAATCCTCTCATTCGGGGGCTTAGCTGCGGCCCCGTGACTCACCTAAGTTTCAAACGCTCACTCCGAGTGAAGAGCAACCCTTCACTCGGGGGCTTAGCTGCGGTCCTCCGAGCTGTGCCATAAGTATAATGTAGCTCTGTCTTCCGAGCTCCGCCACAAATAAAACGTAGTTTGGAATCACGTAAGTTACAAATATCCACTCCGAGTGAAGAGCAATCCTCTCACTCGGGGGCTTAGCTGCGGCCCCGTGACTCGCCTAAGTTTCAAACGCTCACTCCGAGTGAAGAGCAACCCTCTCACTCGGGGGCTTAGCTGCGGTCCTCCGAGCTGCGCCATAAGTATAATGTGGCTCTGTCTTCCGAGCTCCGCCACAAATACAACGTAGCTTGGAATCGCCTAAGTTACAAACATCCACTCCGAGTGAAGAGCAATCCTCTCACTCGGGGGCTTAGCTGCGGCCCCGTGACTCGCCTAAGTTTCAAATGCTCACTCTGAGTGAAGAGCAACCCTCCCACTCGGGGGCTTAGCTGCGGTCCTCCGAGCTGCGCCATAAGTATAATGTGGCTCT
>LR738710.1:414573184-414667042 GCA_902687465.1 Secale cereale
AGCTTGGAATCGCCTAAGTTAATAACATTCACTCCGAGTGAAGAGCAACCCTCTCACTCGGAGGCTTAGCTACGGTCCTCTGCACCATAAGTATAATGTGGCTCTGTATTCCGAGCTCCGCCACAAATACAACGTAGCTTGGAATCGCCTAAGTTACAAACATTCACTCCGAGTGAAGAGCAACCCTCTCACTCGGGGGCTTAGCTGCGGTCCTCCGAGCTGCGCCATAAGTATGATGTGGCTCTGTATTCCGAGCTCCGCCACAAATACAACGTAGCTTGGAATCGCCTAAGTTACAAACATCCACTCCGAGTGAAGAGCAACCCTCTCACTCGGGGGCTTAGCCACGGCCCCGTGACTCGCCTAAGTTACAAACGCCCACTCCGAGTGGAGAGAAACCCTCTCACTCGGGGACTTAGCTGCGGTCCTCCGAGCTGAGTCATAAGTATAATATGGCTTTGTCTTCTGAGCTCCGCCACAAATACAACGTAGCTTGGAATCGCCTAAGTTACAAACATCCACTCCGAGTGAAGAGCAACCCTCTCACTCGGGGGCTTAGCTGCGGCCCCGTGACTCGCCTAAGTTACAAACACACGCTCCGAGTGAAGAGAAACCCTCTCACTCGGAGGCTTAGCTACGGTCCTCCGAGCTACGCCATAAGTATAACGTGGCTCTGTCTTCCGAGCTCCACCACAAATAAAACGTAGCTTGGAATCACCTAAGTTTCAAAAACCGTTCCGAGTGAAGAGCAGCTCTCTCACTCGGAAGCTCAGCCGCGGCCTTCCGAGCTCTGCCGCAAGTACAACGTCGCCATCAAGGCGACGACTCAAAGATTCAAGCGATCAAAAAAGGGTCACAAGCCAAGGAATCAAATCCAGATAAAAGTCCCGCAAGATTCGGGCAAGAGTACCTGGGCCACGAGCCCACCAGAGTTTAACGATTACAAGACCACTCTGCATTCGGAGGCAAATTGAATTAAAGTATCAAAGTTCACTCATTCCTCAGGAGGAGGCGGACTCGCAGGCGCAACGAACTGGTCCATGTCGATCCCATCAGCAATACGGGTGGTGGCTTCCAGGAAAGTCTCCTTGAACGACTGGAATTGGAGCTCCTTCGTATTGGCGACCTTGAGCACCGTGAGCCTTCTCTCCTTCACTTCCTTGCAGTGCACGCGGACCAAGGATAGCGCCACGTCGGCTCCACTCTGGGCGGACGACTTCTTCCACTCCTGCACTCGGCTGGGGATCTCATTGAGTCAAGTCATCAGAGACCCGAGATTGTTCTCCTGCACGACTCCCCTCCAGAGCGTGGTGTCGATCCGGGCCATCACCGCCTTCAGCCGTCCCAGGTAGTCCGTGGCAGCAGTAAGACGGGACTCCAGCCTCAAGATATTCATGGCAACCTCGTCCTTCACGATGGAATTGGCTGGGTCCAGGCCGGGCTCGACCTGCCCAGTCTCTTCTTCGAAGTTGCGGCAGAATTCTGCACCACAAAAAGCAAGTCGAGTCAGCAAGCAAAACACGGGTCGACCGATCCAACTTAGCTTGAGCCAAAGATACATACCTTCAAGCACGAGGTACCACTTCTTGGTAAGGTCGCCCAGATAAGCCTCAAGATCAATCCTCTTCTGGAAGAGGGCCTCGTACTTGTCGTTCAGGACACTCTTGGCATTCTTCAGTCGAGTCACCTCTTGGTTAGCTGTGTCGAGTGAGCCCCTCAGCCTGATGATCTCCGCCTCGAGCGCGCCTACGGAGGCCAGCTTCTGCGCCGCTAGTTCTGCCTTCTCTTGAGCCGCCTGCTGCGCCGCCGCCAACTCGAGATCTTTCTGCTCCAAGGCCGCTTTCAATTGACCTACCAAAGACAACACTGGACAGATGAACATGAGGAGACACAAGACATATTTATCAAAAGTCAGTCGACAAGTGGTTAGCGTTAGTTACTGGCCGCGTCATCCTGCGTCTTCTTCAGGTGGTCCCGAGCCAGCTGCAAGTCGAGATTGAGCTGGATCTGCTTCTTCTCAAGGTCTGCAAATTTGGCTCCAAACTCGCAAGACTTCCGCATCAACACAACAAAACAAGATTCTAAGACTACAGTCGAGTCAAACACTCAACCGCAGTCTCGAGGACTACACCCAGTGGGTGCACTGAGCGTGTCCCCACTGGTTCTCACTCGGCCAAGATCAGTCTGGCTCGAGCTAAAAAAAACAAGGAAGAAAAGTTCTATCGTCAGACCATGGCCGACTGCCAGCAGTCGACCACAGTCTCGGGGACTACACCTAGTGGGTGCACTGAGCGTGCCCCCACCGGTTCTCACTCGACCAAGATCAGTCTCGCTCGAGTTCAAGGGAAGTTGAAAGCAAACACATCAAGACTCTCACCTAGTGGGTGTGACATCATCTTACGAACAAAGCAGCAGATTCTTTCAAAACCAAAGACTATTCCAGCGCACCAAGCAAACCAGTGGAGAAAACAAACCTGGACGTTGGCCCGAAGAGCAGAACTAGCATCATAAGCAGCCATGCTGGCCTCGTACGCCGCCTTCGTCTTCTCCATCATCAACCCCGCCTGGCGAACGGCTTCTTGAGCTGCTCCCACGGGATCCTCCGGGAGGCGATAGGAGGAGAAGAGAACGGACAACAGAGCAGGCGCTGGGTCGACGGCCGGAGCACGCGCTGGGTCGACGGTCGGAGCAGGCGCTGGGTCGACAGTTGGGACAAGCGCTGGGTCGACGGCCCCTCCAGCCGACGAAGCGGGGCGTACAGCCGACACGGAGTCGGCAAAGGAGACCGTGGCTAGGACCGCGTCTTCCTGTTGCTGGGCCTCCGGGCCAGAAGGCACCTTCTGGCCCTTCTTCCCCGTGTGTCGTCGAGCCCCTCCCAAGTGCTCCTCATCAACATCATCATCATCTGGGAGCTCTATGATGAGGTGCGGCACTTCAAGACAAACAATAGTGAAGTTCAATCGACCATCATCCCTAACCGACGGAAAGTAAGGCACGATCTAGACATGAGTCGACAAAGACATGGTCGACCTTCGAGAGGTAGAAAGGAACGAAACTGAATCGTACTTACGTGGAGGCGATGGGAACATCCACCTTAATCTTGGGCAGAGCCTTCTGGGGCTTGGCGGTGATAACCTTGGGATGTTTGGGCGCCTTCTCAGATGGGTCGGGAGTGGCCGTGCGAGCGCGCTTGGGCATTTGGGAGCCAGAGGGACCCGTCCGAGAGCGCGCAGCCCCTGGGTCGCGCTTCCCCTTGGACCGCTTCTCATCACGAGGAGGTGACTCGACCTCCTCCCCGTTGCTGTAGTCCTTGTTCTCCTCTTCGTTCTCCTCCTCCGACTTCCACTCGAAGGCGTCGCCCACGCCCTCCTCGCCCTCCTGGACCAGATCCCCGTTGGGCAGCGAGTACATTTCAGTATAAATCTGCGAAAAAGGAAGATTAGCCGAACATCAGTCAGACTCGTCAAGACAACTACAAGCCAACAGCAGGAACACCACTCGGGAGCCGGAAACATACCTTGACAGGCAAATGGTCCGCGTCGAATGGGAGGACCCTCCCAGACCCCCTGGGGTTGTCTTTGTTCCCCGTGACGCAGTTCAGGCACTGCGCCACGTACTTCGCGTTAGCCGCCTTCGGGTGAACTCGCGACGAGTCGTCGGTGCCGGAGTACAACCACATCGGGTGGTCCCGAGCCTGGAGCGGCTGGATCCTCCGCGTGAGGTACACCTCTAGCAGATCCAACCCTGTTACTCCCTCGCGGACCAACTGGACGACCCGTTCCAGCAACATGTTCACTTTGGCCCTCTCGGCTTTACCCATGATCATTGAAGGAGGCTGAATGGCTCGACCAAGAGAGAAAGGAGGGGGACCAGTCGACTGACCCGGGGTCGGACTGTCCTTGCAATAGAACCAAGTCGACTGTGAGCCCCGAATCGACTCCAGAAGGATCATAGGGGGAAAGGCACACCTATTCCTAAGTTGGATGCCGAGTCCGCCGCACGCCTGGAGGATGTGCGTCTTATCTTCACTCGGGTTCGCCTTCTTGACGGTTTGCGAGTGGCAAGTAAAGATGTGCTTGAACAAACCCCAGTGCGGCCGGCAGCCGAGGAAGTTCTCGCACATGGAGATGAATGCGGCAAGGAAAGCGATAGAATTGGGCATGAAGTAATGCAGCTGGGCGCCGAAGAATACCAAGAAAGCACGAAAAAAGGGTGTGGAGGCATGGAGAAACCTCGGTCGACGTGGGTCGGGAGAAGGACGCACTCGCCTTCCCGCGGCCGGGGCTCGAGCTCGCCCTCCGGCACCCGCGATGAGCCATGAGCGACCAGTCCCTCCTCCTCCAACTCCTCCATATCCTCCGCCGTGACAGTGGATCGGATCCAATCCCCCTGGATCCAACCACGAGGGATCCCGGACCTCGACGACGATCCGCTACGACCGGAACGCCTCCTCTTCCCCGTCGCCGCCTTCTTTGAACGTTCCATCGCTGCAGTCTTGTCCTTGCCCATGGCACACGAGCCGGCGGTTGCTGTGGAGAAAAGCGAGAAGGAGCAGAGGCACGGCGGAGAGGCAGAGGCGAAAGAGCAAGGGATGGGCGCACAGTTCCCCCGCTTTGGGCTCGGCGCGCACTTATAGCACCCCGGTCGAGTGATTGACCGGTGGCCCCGAGCGATCTTATCAACCCGCAACCGGCGCAGACGCAATACGTGGCGAGGATCGATGCATCTCGAGCATATCCATCCGATTGTTGCGGCACGTCCCGCCCCGCGCGCTTCCCCAAATTTTGAAACCCCGTCGAGTCCGACGACCAAAGAGCAACCAACCCCGCTGAAAACTACGCACGCCAATGACACCCGACGCCTAGCGCAAAGCTCAGTCGACGGAAGACGCAATCAACACACTCGACGGTTCCAAAATCGATCAAGGCGACCAAGACAAGATTGGGGAGGACAGCCTAGTCCGCGAGCTCAGAGAAGGCTACCCCAGGGGCGTCGAGCCAGAACAGGGGCTTTCCTCAGCACTCTCTCCTGCTCAAGCCTCAATCCATTCGGGGCTACTGACGAGGTTACAGACCTAGGGTAGGGTCACAGGCCTGACCCAAGTACCCCACCCAAGGTCACTACCCCAGAAGATCAAAAGGCAAAACCTATGATGACAAAGACAGTCGACTGAGACGGCCCAAGAGGACATCCCACTCGACTGGACAACACCTACAAGATGAATCAACCCCACTCGACCAATCTAAGGCACTCGACCCCGAAGGTCAAAGGTCCCTTAGGGCAATAATGCTCTGGTATTTACTCGCCATAGTGAATGCCTTAATTACTCTTTACTGTAGGCGTTATCAGTAACGCCTGCCTTAATGTACATTGAACCCTTGGTAACGTGGAGCATGGCTGGGGTCCTGGCACACTATATAAGCCACCCCGTCCTCCTATACAAGGGTTCGCATCCTTGTAACTCAGATACACACATATCAGTCGACCGCCTCCGGGCACCGAGACGTATGGTTGTTACTTCCTCCGTGAAGGGCCTGAACTCGTAAAACACCATATGTACAACTTCACCATATATAGGGCCTTGACTCCTCATTCGTACCCCCTACTCGTACTGTCAGGCTTGGAACCACGACAAGATCCTCTCCATTTCGTGAAAGATTGACCATCTAGGGTTCCGCCCTACATCAGTCTGGGAAGTTGATTGAGGTAGAACCTATTGCCTGCATTATTTTCAAACCCCCGAGAGTTACTTCTACGTTATGCTTAGGTTGCCATGTTATGCTCGTAGACATGGTTTGTGATGAGAGAATCCATGACAGATGTGAGTTGTTAATTAATGGTTCAACTTAAGATGGCTACTTGAATACACATCTGGGTGGATTGGTTGTAAGGCACCTGGAGAATCCAGTGTTGTCCTAGGAAATCCCGGAGGAACCGTGTGATTATCCTATGGAATGCCATCCAGGCTCAAAGGGATCATAAAACTATTCATGCTTGAAACTTCCGTGTGCAGCCACAATGCCATTATGGGCTCTGGCATAGTATGAGTAAGTTGTGTGAGCTCTTTCAGTGGTGGACTAGCATATGTAGGGGAAAGTAGGTGTACGGGTCCACCCGGGGTAAAGAGTAAATGCTTCTGAAATATTGTGTCTCGGTCATCCGTTTCTCAAACACCATGTAGTGCGAGACATCAAGCGGAGAAGATCGAGTCTTGAGGGGAAAAGTGCACAAACCTCTGCAGAGTGTACACACTAATCATGATTAGCCGTGTCCCCGGTTATGGACATCTTGAGTATCTGGTACTTGAATTATTGCTTGATCTCATCACTCTAAAACTAATTTGCTGGGTTAATAATGACTAATTTAATTGGGATTGAGTTGGAGGAACCTTCTCACTGATGTTTCAACCATCATGATAGTTAAAATGAAAGTTATTCCTTTGTTGTAGGAAAAAATTGGCTTTACGCAAAAAAATTAACCTTAGAGCCTCCACCAGCCAAATATGTATGTAGTGTTAGCCTTTATTCTATTACTTGCTCTATTGTGTTATCCCGCCAGCATATTCCATGTGCTGACCCGTTTCGGGCTGCAACATATTACGTTGCAGAATTTTCAGAAGAAGAGTAAGGTGCGCTAGGTCGTTTTTCATACACTCAGCTATGCCGTTGGAGTTGATGGACTCACTTATCTTCCAAGCCTTCCGTTGTTATTTTGTTAGATGGCCTTATGCGATATACTTTTGTAATAAGTTCTCGTTTGAGACATTCGATGTAATAAGTATGTGATTATCACTCTGTTATAAATCCTTCAAGTACTGTGTGTGTCAGCATTACCGATCCAGGGATGACACAGAAGAAAGAGACTTCGGTCCATTCAGATCGTGGTCGCTACATTTATCAATAAGTAAAGAAAGCATCATGCAACAGTCTTCTGGGACTTAGAAGAAAAATTAGACCTCGGGAAGGGTGGACATGTCCAGTCTAGAGCGGACATGTCCGTCGGCGCAGGCTCTCGGGCCCACCTGGCAACCACACAAGAGAGGCGGAGGCGGACATGTCTGGCTCGATCGGATGTTCGGCGGCTGCCGGCGATGATGATGACGGGGGGAGAACCGGAGGAGGCCGGCGGGATCGGCAGGCAGCACAGCCAAGCACCGGAGTCGCGAATCCCGGGCGCACCTCGCAGGGATCCGGCTGCAGGCGGCCGACGAGTGAGCTGAAAGCGGCAGGGCGGCGAGCTACCTCGAGGGCGAGGTCTCCAGCGGCTCGAGACGGAGGCGCCGGTGGCACCTGCGCCGGCAGCGAGGGGGCGGACCTCCAGCGATGGCGGGGGCGGATCGGGGAATGGGGCGGCTGGATCCGGCGGCGGCGTGGCCGGATCGAGCGGGCGGCGGTGGTGAGGGGCGAAGCCAGCAGCGGGGTGACGCACACCGGCGGGCGCGGCAAGCGAAGGGATGGCCGAGAGCGGCGGAGCGGCTCGGCGTCCGGGGTTGGGCCCGGTTCGGCCCGGCCTGGCGGGCCGCGGCTGGCTGGGGAGGGGAGGAGGCCAGCGTGTCAAGCCCAAGATACGATTCTATCCCGATCACGTGACACTTACGTGATTGGGGCACAACCGCATTTCGGGCGCTTAGCAAGATGGATATCATTACATCGTACCATTACATACATACATGGGGGATACAACAATACATACAAGTCACACGAATACAACAATATCAATACAAAGTATCCGACTACGGATACAAACATGAAAGCACAAAGACATCCATATGCTATCCCAGGCTGCCGACCCGGAACCTAACCCTAGACTGAAGAAGAAGAACTCCAACAAAAGAACAACGCTCTCACGTCAAGACATCGGAAACCTGCACCTGCAACTGTTGTTGTAGTATCTGTGAGCCACGAGGACTCAGCAATCCCATAACCATGGGTAACAAGACTAGCAAAGCTTAATAGGTAGGAAGAGGTAAAGTGGTGAGGTTGCAGCAGCGGCTAAGCAAAAATATATGGTGTCTAACTTACGACTACAAGAATAAGATGATCATCTACGCAAACGGTCGCAACTAGTAGTGATCGCTAAAGATCCTGAACTACTTACGAGTCAAACATAACCCCACCGTGTTCTCTTCTCAAAATAAAAAGAGACAGTCACGGTTACTCACACAATTGTGTGTTTTACTTCGGATCCTCTGTCAAGTTTTCTACAACCGGACATTAACAAATTCCAATATGCCACATAACCGCGGGCACGGCTTTCGAAAGATCATAACCCTGCAGGGGTGTCCCAACTTAGCCCATCACAAGCTCTCACGATCAGCTGAAGTGATAAATATAATATCATCACCCCTTATCTTAGGGAAAACCGATCAGGCTCGGCATCCCGGTGCACAAGACATTTCGACAATGGTAAAACAAGTCCAGCAAGACCTCCCGGCGTGCCGACACCCTGATAGTAGCTGCGCGTATCTCGTCTCAGGCCACGACCGGATGGGCGATCCTACAGGTAAAACCAATCCTCGAGTTTCCCCGTGGTGGCCCCGCATAACCCCCGTTTGGGACCAACACCATCAGCACTGGCCCCCCCTGTTATGTAGAATTAAGAACCCGGGGACATGACCCCCTATGCAATTAATTAATTAATTAAGTTGTTATTATGAGCAAATTAAAACCAATGTTGGGCCTTGCTGGAGGAGTTTTATTCAAAGACGAATTGTCAAGGGGTCCCCATATACCCATTGTGTAAGGAACGCAAAATCAAGGAACATAATGCCGGTTTATCGGCGCCTAAGGTGGCATGAGTGGAACAAAACACCGAGCAAAAGGCCAAGCCTTCCACCCATGCCCAGTATATAGGTGTGTTAATAATAATAATAGATATTGTGATATTCCAACAACAAGTTCCCTCCTGGAATGATCTTCATCTTCACCTGCAACTAACAATGCTATAAGAGGGGCCCAGCAAGCGGGTGACATAGCCAAACAATGGTTTTGCTAGGAAGGTTTCAAAGGTTAGAGGTTTCATGGAAACAAGGAGAGGGGCTGACAATAAGATGGGTAGCGCGACATGTAACGATAGCATCGAGACAACTAAGCAAAGGCAATGCTAGTAAAGGTATCCAAGGGTATGGTCATCTTGCCTGAGATCCCGCAAGGAAGAAGAACGGATCCATGAAGAAGACGAAGAAGAAGCCTTGAAGAAGAACCACGGGAAGTCGAACGAATCCTCACGATCGCAACGGAACAAGCACTAACGAGTAGAAGCAAGCAATACGGTAAACACACTACACAAGGATATGACAATATGCGCAACCAAGTATGATGCAAAACAAGTCTACTTATGATGCACAGCAAGTCTACACAGGAAGCAAAACATGGCAAGGTAGGAAGCACAGAAAAACAACACAAGTCTATATGACGCAATACATGACAAGGTATGATGCATGACAAGTCTACACAGGAAGCATTACATGGCAAGGTAGGAAGCACATAAAACAACACAAGTTTATATGATGCAATACATGTCAAGGTATGATGCATGACAAGTCTACACAGGAAGCATTACATGGCAAGGTAGGAAGCAAAGAAAACAACACAAGTTTATATGATGCAATACATGGCAAGGTATGATGCATGACAAGTCTATACAGGAAGCATTACATGGCAACATAGGAAGCACACCAGAACAACACAAGAACAAGACAATAAACTCAAGCAAGTATGATGCAAAACAAGTCTATACAAGATGCAAAACATGGCAAGGCATGAATCACTCAAAAACAACACAAGTCAACAAGTTTAAATGAGGCCGGAAACTACATATAACAAAACCCGGTAAGCCCTCATATGCATAGTTTGAAATTAGTCCAGATCTGCATGAGCCTTAAGTTAAAGTTGTTAAACAGATTTTTAACATGCACCAACATGGTCTACACTAAATTCTAGTCAAGTTACATATAAAGTTTGTTTAATTCGGAGCTACGGCCTAGAAGATATGAGCAAAACAAGTTAAGCATGGCAACGGTGCAAGATGCACCCAAACATCTAGCAAACATCCTCCAAACATGTTTAACAAGATGATATTATGATTCTACATGCAAAATCACACAAGTTTCATACAAGGAACACTCCAAACGGAGCAACGGGCTAAAAGACACACATGAAACAACATATAACAACAAGCTGAAGTTAACAGGTACATAGCAACTTTGGAGCAAGGTAAATATATGCTACAACACTCAAACATGGTGATAAGAAGCATGGACATGAAGTATACATATCCTACAGCAAACAACTCCATTGGAGCAACTCCATAGGAGGCATGGATCAATAGCAACAAGCTACAACATTTTGATCATGACAATAAAAACCTGACAGCAATATTTTATAGCAATTTGGAGCAAGAATTAATTATGCTACAGCCACCCAAATGAGCAAGTGAGGACATGGATGGATAGACAACAACATATACAAGAAGGAAAGATCAATGGCCACCTCAAAACTAACATGGATTTGCCTAAGGCATCAAGCAAACATAGCATCAGGATATTACAGATTCCAGACTTAGTGAAATTTCACTAAGTGTTAAAACAGTAACAGCAACATGGCAAGTTTGCAAGCATGTTTAAGTCAACATAAGGCATATCATGTAAAGTTAAATGCACCACATCAAAGAACACATCATGGAGATTCTAAAACATCTAGGCATGAGACAAGGGGACAAACACGTCAATAGCAACGAGCTCCTCAACTAGGCATCTCGTAACAAGTCACAAAACCTAACAGCCACTTGCACTTTTGCAACAGGGATAAACATATCAATATGAACTCAAACAAGCATGCTATAGCAACCAACATGTAGAGCATCTCTTGATGAACATTTTGACATATCATTTGCATCATTTGGATAAACATGCACCAAGTTATCATATCACAAACATGGCAACAAAATAACAAGTAGCAGCAGTTTATACAAGTAGCACCCTTGCAACAGAGATTAGAGCATCTAGATGAACTCAAATGAGCATGGCAGAATGGAACAAAGTGTAGTACACATCACCACGATAATTTTGACATATCGTACACTCAATTTGGATACGTACACGCAAAGTTATCACCAGACAAAGATGCAACATTATATGCAAAATTTAGGGACTTAGCAGAAAAAGGGGCAACCTCAGGAAACGGACATGTCCAAAGACTGGGCGGACACTCCTGGCGGCGGGACCCACCGGTCAGGCACACCGAGGGGAAGCGGGCGGCAGGCGGAGCGGGTCGGGTTTTCGGGCGACGAAACGGGTGCCCGTTCCCGAATGGAAGAAGGGCGGTGGCGGACGGCCTTCGGCGGCGGTCGGTGACGAGCGCCGGCGAGCAGGGACGATGGATCGGGCCGGGATCCAGCGGATCCGGCCGGCCGGCGGCGAAGGATGGGTCGCGGCGCGCTGGAGGATCCCGGAGGAGGGGCGGCGACCGGCTCCAGCGAGCTGTCGCGGCGGGGCGGCGAGGTAGGCAACGGTGGCGGGGCAGTGAGGCCGAGGAGGAGGCTGGAGGGAGCGGGCGGAGGCCGTCGCGGTGGCGCGTGGGGATCCCGGCGGCGGGGCTGGACGCGGGAGGCGCGGGGCGCTCGGCCCAGATCTGCCCGGGGCGGGCCTGGAGCGGGCTCCGCGGGCCGCGCGGGAGCTGGGAGCGGGGCGACGGGGAGCCAGCCAGGCGCGAGGAGCCGCGGCTGGTTGCGGGAGCCGGCTCGAGGGACTCTGTGCCGTCCGATCTGGCCGCGGACGGCCGAGATCCCGGCTCGGGAGTCGGCTGACGGCTCGGGGAAGCCGGCGGCGCGGTTGGCTCGGATGGCGGCGCTGGAGGGGGGAGTCTGGCGCGGATTTCGAGGGGAGGAAGAAGAAGGCCATTTTTGGCTGGGGTAGACTGCTTAAATATGTAAGGGGAATTAGGGATAGGGTTTGGAGGGGTTTTAGCTCCTTTTCGAGCCGTACGATCTCGATCGTGCGGCTCCGAGCGGAGGGGGGAGGCTGGGCCTTGGTGGGCTGTGTAGAGGGGTGTGGGCTGAGATGAGAGGAGAGGAGAGAGGCCCGCTGGGGTTTTCGGAGACCGAAAACGTCCGACGAATTAACCGGCGACTAGTGCCGCTATATATCCGTTGGGCTATCAAACGAGCTCCGAATGCGATGAAATTTGGCAGGCGGCCTGTATACACTATAATAAGACCACATGCCAAGTTTCAACCCATTCCGAGAACATTTTTCGGCCACTTATAAAATAAATATTCGGAGGCACCGCGGGCGCGGGCGCGTGTGAGTGTGTTTGGGCTCAGAACGGACAACGGAAAGGACGAGGGGACTCGGGCGGATGCAAGTTTTGAAAACATGCTGATGCAACACACATGATGTCATGGCAAGATGCAACACGCGAGCAGATGACAAGGCAACGACGACGAATATCTAGCTGACACCTGGCGCGCCGGTCTCGGGGTGTCACAACACCCCCCTACTAACAAGAGATCTCGTCCCGAGATCTTAGGAACGAGACGGAAGGAAAAAGGAAGAACAAAGTTCTTCAAGAACAAAAGAGTGAAACCAAAGAACGTTGAGAGGTTGAACAATATGAGAGAAGGTACAACGGAGATGAACGAAGTTGCAAAAACTTCGTTAAACAAGAGGAGCAAGGAATACAATGAGAATCAAGGAGGTTGAAAGGCACGAAGCACGAGCTGAAGTAACGAGAATGAATTCGAAACCACTCCGGTTAAAAGAGATGGAAAATGAATGTCCACGAAGGAAAATCGGGCGGCGCTCCAGCTGAAAGTGGAAGGAATATAACACAACCTCGAGAAGATGGAATAGAACTAGACGAGATGAACAAAAAAAAAGCTTCCGGAAGAATTAAAGAATGGAAATAAAAGAATGGAGAAGATGACAACTTCCATCGCGAATGAATTGAAAGGGCATCTTCACAAAAGGCTTGAATGGAGTTGTTGAGAAAATCAACAATAAAAGAATAAGTTGTTATGGACTTATTTAAACATCTCAAGACTTGAGGTGAATAATGCCACAATAATAGATTGAATAGATGAGATGAAGGAAGAAATGCAAAACTCCACTTCAAAGAATACGGAGAATTATTTGCACTCGAGAGGTAGAAGAATAAGAATGCTTGAGCTGCTCCAGAAGAATTAGGTGAACGTTTGAGAATGAATTAAATCCTGAAGAACCACCATGAAGAAGTCCGGTAACGAAAGGATGATGATATAGAAATGACGGATGAAAAGAATAAGATTAACGCCTTGCGATGATTAAACGGGGTTCCGACGAGATAACCGAGAAAAACTTGAACTCCAGAAACGAAAATACTTGGAACTAGAATTTATTCATCAAGAATAAACTCCGAAGGAAGGAATTAATAAACTCCACAAGACGAATAAGAATTATGTTATGCTTATCCTCCACCAATTAAATTGATGAACAATGGATTCACAACTACTTATTCTCCTTGAAATGATTAAAGGGGAATATATCGCAAACTTGCGAAAATCTTCTTGAACCACCGGTAGGATTGAAAGAACGAATGAATTGATATAATAGCACCGGAAAAGAACTCTTGAGCGAGCCACCGTAAAGAATTGAAGCCGAGTGAATAAAAAAGAACAATCCACCGGGAAGAATAAAAGATCGAGTGATGAAAGAGAACAAACCACCGGAAAGAATTAAATTGAGTGAAGAACAAGAATGACCACCGTAAGGAATGAAATTGAACGATGCAAGAGGACAAGCCACCGTAAGGAATGAAATTGAGTGAACACAAGAGAATGACTCTCCGGGAAGAATAAAGCACTTGAGGAAAATTTGAATGACGAGAACGAAGAGATCGCGGACGGATTAAAGAATACTTGAACAAGCACCGGAAGAATGTGAGACGAACGAAGAGGCATCAAAGAAGAATATTTGGAGGACGAAGTTGAAAACTGAGAACGAAGAAATCTTCTGAAATGATGGCCTTCGGAGGAACACAAAGAAAAGAACTCGTGAAAATACTCCGGATGGGTAAGGAAATGTATTTATGACAATCAGAATAATTCGAGAGGATAGCATTAAGCTAGAAGCACGAATCTCCGAGAGAACGGACAAGACTCAGGGGAAAACGCTTCTTTGGTCTCCAAATGATGACAAGGAACACAACCAAAATTATTGAGACACTCCGGAAGAATTAAAAGAGGAAAGGTTGAACCAAACATGAAAAGAATTTGCAAACAAACTTGGAGAAGGCATATGACTGATGGAATCCATACTTACGTCACACTTGAAAAGAATTTGAGAACACTCCGGGAATTAGAAGAGTCAGGTAAGATCCTGGGGAAAAACCTGTGGGTTATGAGCCCACCAAAGAGAAAACACCGTTGGAAAGCATCGAAAAGGAGATAGTGCATCGGAACGATTAAAAGACTCAAATGAGGTGACAACCTCGAATTAATTAGAACAGAGACGAATCCCTTGAGATGTCTTTGGAACACCGGAACAATTAAATGGCGAGAGGTGAACGAGCAAGGTGAAACATTTGAGCCGAGGGAAAAGGATATGATCCACACCAAATACTTGAATTGAATCCACCGGAGAAGAAAAGAGATGAAGAATATCAAACGAGAGGAGAAATCCTCGGAGAAGAAAAAGAAGAATGATGACGAGTTAGGCAAGAATTCACCAGTTGAAACAATTGAGGAAAGAAAGCAAAGACTTCACACGAGTAGGATGGATACTCGATTAAGGACTCCGGTCTGAGAAGCAAAAGGGTGGGCGGGTGGGAAAAGAAAAGACCACATCGGATGGGGAAACACCGTCGGTTGAAAAGAACTGAGGATTGCACTTGCAAAGAAGAAGATGGTTGAATCCACTTGATGAGAGATGCACCAGATGAAAGAACTAACAACGCGACAAACGAAAACTAACCACGTGATCCTAAAAAAATTTGAAGGGGAAGAGGGGTAATTCAAAACACCTACGTCAAGATTCCTCACCAGAGCGACGAAGGGGCAGGGGAATAAAAAGAATTCCTACTCTCCGATATGACTAGACACCGAAAAAGTTTTCTGCTTGACTCAACAACGGCCAAGCTACGATCAATCAAGGGGGCTCCTATGGTCGGTCGAGGCTCTGATACCAACTTGTCAAGCCCAAGATGCGATTCTATCCCGATCACGTGACACTTACGTGATTGGGGCACAACCGCATTTCGGGAGCTTAGCAAGATGGATATCATTACATTGTACCATTACATACATACATGGGGGATACAACAATACATACAAGTCACATGAATACAACAATATCAATACAAAGTATCCGACTACGGATACAAACATGAAAGCACAAAGACATCCATCTGTTATCCCAGGCTGCCGACCCGGAACCTAACCCAAGACTGAAGAAGAAGAACTCCAACAAAAGAACAATGCTCTCTCGTCAAGACATCGGAAACCTGCACCTGCAACTGTTGTTGTAGTATCTGTGAGCCACGAGGACTCAGCAATCCCATAACCATGGGTAACAAGACTATCAAAGCTTAATAGGTAGGAAGAGGTAAAGTGGTGAGGTTGCAGCAGCGGCTAAGAAAAAATATATGGTGGCTAACTTACGAGTACAAGAATAAGATGAGCATCTACGCAAACGGTCGCAACTAGTAGTGATCGCTAAAGATCCTGAACTACTTACGAGTCAAACATAACCCCACCGTGTTCTCTTCTCAAAATGAAAAGAGACAGTCACGGTTACTCACACAGTTGTGTGTTCTACTTCGGATCCTCTGTCAAGTTTTCTACAACTGGACATTAACAAATTCCAATCTGCCACATAACCGCGGGCACGGCTTTCGAAAGATCATAACCCTGCATGGGTGTCCCAACTTAGCCCATCACAAGCTCTCACGATCAGCTGAAGTGATAAATATAATATCATCACCCCTTATCTTAGGGAAAACCGATCAGGCTCGGCATCCCGGTGCACAAGACATTTCGACAATGGTAAAACAAGTCCAGCAAGATGTAATGCCCAGGATGGGACTATACCTCCTACGTGTCGAGGCACGACTTAAAGGTATAAGCCCATCCTAGAATGATCTCAAGTTTGGTATCTTTGCACGACTAATGTAAAAGAGGGATTAAAATGCAAAAGGAGATAGTTGGCTTACACTCGCCACTTCACACAATACATTACATAAGCATAACATCACTCAAAACATCACAACCCGACTACGGGTGAAGAACCAAAAGAAAGATACCAAACAACATAAAGCCACAGGTCAGGATCGAATCCTAGTAGAAACCACTACTGAACAACGAAACAACACAAACAAACGGCAACTCTCTTCCTCGAGCTCCTGGTGAAGAACTTGAACCAGCTCCTGCATCATACTCGGTTGAACCTGCATCTGGTGTTGTAGTAACTGTGAGTCACGAGGACTCAGCAATCCCATAACCATGGGTAACAAGACTAGCAAAGCTTTAAGGGTAGGAAGAGGATAGTGGTGAGGCTGCAGCAGCGACTAAGCATAATATGGTGGCTAACTTACGAGTACCAGAATAAGATGAGAAGCTACGCAAACGGTCGCAAAAGAGGTGATCGCTAAAGATCCTAACTACATACGGTCAAACATAACCCCACCGTGTTCTCTTCTCAAAGTGAAAAGAGACAGTCACGGTTACTCACACAGTTGTGTGTTTTACTTGGGATCATCTGTCAAGTTTTCTACAACCGGACATTAACAAATTCCAATCTGCCACATAACCGCGGGCACGGCTTTCGAAAGTTCATAACCCTGCAGGGGTGTTCCAACTTAGCCCATCACAAGCTCTCACGATTAGCTGAAGTGATAAATATAATATCATCACCCCTTATCTTAGGGAAAATCCGATCAGGCTCGGCATCCCGGTAGCACAAGTCATTTCGACAATGGTAAAACAAGTCCAGCAAGACCTCCCGGCGTGCCGACACCCTGATAGTAGCCGCGCGTATCTCGTCTCAGGCCACGTCCGGATGAGCACAGCGTACAGTAACCGAAGACCCCAGGTGACTGGGTGGCACCGCACACGACTCTATTTGGGACCAACACCATCAGCACTGGCCCCCCTTCTATGTAGAATTAAGAATCCTCGGGTAGCGCTAACTCCCTATGCAAATTTAATTAATTAATTAAGTTGTTATTATGAGGCAAATTAAAACCAATGTTGGGCCTTGCTGGAGGAGTTTTATTCAAAGTCGAACTGTCAAGGGGTCCCCATTACACCCATCGTGTTAGGAACGCAAAAATCAAGGAACATAATGCCGGTTTATCGGCGCCTAAGGTGGCATGAGTGGAACAAAACACCGAGCAAAAGGCCAAGCCTTCCACCCATGCCCAGTATATAGGTGTGTTAAGTAATAATTATAGATATTGTGATATATCCAACAACAAGTTCCCTCCTGGAACAAACTTCATCTTCACCTGCAACTAACAACGCTATAAGAGGGACTGAGCAAGCGAGGCTGAGCAAGCGGGTAACATAGCCAAACAGTGGTTTTGCTAGGAAGGTGTCAAAAGTTAGAGGTTTCATGGCAACAAGGAGAGGCTGACATAAAAGATGGGTATCGCGACATGTAACGATAGCATCGAGACAACTAAGCATGGCAATGGTAGTAAAGGTATCCAAGGGTATGATCATCTTGCCTGGGATTCCACAAGGGAGAAGAACGGATCCATGAAGTAGACGGAGCAACAGTCGAGCGGATCCTCACAACTCTGGAACGGAACCGAAGCTAACAAGAGAAGCAACCGGAAAGAAACAAACAACACGGTAAACACACTAGCAAAACATGGCATACGATGCACATCCAAGTATGATGCATGTCCGGTTTAAATATGCATGGCATGGCAAAGTGCACAAACAAAACTACAAGTTAAGTGGAGATCAATATGCAACGAGTTGCATATTGACGAAACACCACATTTAAATATTTAGTTGACTCTCATTTAATTACAAGACAAGATTAAATGTTGGTTAACATGGCAAGAGGTGAAGCATAAAGAAACTACACTATTTAGGCATTTTAAATGGGGCCGGAGAATAACAACAACATATCCGGAAAAATCCCCATGAGCATGTTTAATAATTATAAAGCAACAACAATTAAGCATTTAGGGTTGTTAACATGATGCGGATGATATGATCAAGTTTATGCAATTTTATTAAAAGGTTAACATAAGAGGATATGAAGTGTTGTCACCGTGGGGGGATGAAAGGGTGCCACGGCAACGATCCGAAAATGAAGCATGGCAACATATCGGTACCGGTAACTCGTTGAGAGTCCGATGCAAAAGGTAAGGTGGAGTGAGCGAACAAGATGATGGGGTGATCCCGTTGCCGGGTTCCCACGGGTCGGCGACGAGGCAACCGAGGAACAAGACAAAAGCTGAAACGGGCTCGAAGCACAAGGGAACATTTCATACAACACACAACAAGCATCCACGGGTCACGTCTCGGGGTTATACCTTCGAAGCGTGCGTTCTCGGAGCGGTTCGAGACATAGAGGAAGGAGTCGTTCTCAGAGTCGTAGAGGAAGTAGTTGTTCACGTTTCCGAAGAGGAAGAAGTCGTTCCGTAGAGGTACTTGGCGCCTCCGTAGTCGTTCACGGGGCGACGGTAGTGGTACACATGTTGTCGGGGTACTTGTCATTATCGAGTGCTCCGGGCGTCGAGGTACTTGTACATGTCATCGTGTAGTTGAACTCGTTCATGTAGTCGTTCTCGAGCTCGTAGCCGTTCAACGTCACATGTAGAGGTACTTGAGGGTTTTCGATCTCGCGTCGTAGTTGAACAAGGGTCCAAAAGTAGATAATGTTTGCTGTTACATGGGTGCTTGACAAAACAAAATCAGCAGCAAAACAAACAAAACAAGGAAGAAGCTACGGCCTCGGCGACGAAGCTGAAAAGGCCCGGGCCTTCGCTCGGAGCTGCTCATGGCCGCGACCTTGACGATGCAGATGCGGGGCGGCCGGCGCTGCATGGACGAGGGAGCCGGGATGCTCCCGAGGCAGAGGCGGCTTGAGAGGAGGCGCTGACGAAGCCCTCGGGGTTGGAGGAGACCGGCGACGGAGGCGGCGAATGGAGGGAGCCGGGGCGCGAGGAACGGCCTGGCGAGGCCTTGGAGGGCGCGCTCGGGGCGTCATCCCCGACGTTGCAGGGCAGGAACGGCACGGCGGCCGGCGGCTGCTAGTGAAGCGAGGAGCATCGGAGGCGGGGCCTGGCGGACCCGGCCTTGGGGCGCGCAGGCGCGGAGGGAGGCGAGGAACGGGAGACGGGGCTCGGGATGCTGGCCGGCGCAGAGCAGAGGCTCCGCGCGACGCTGCTTGAGGGGCCCCGACGAGGGCGCGACGAAGGAGGGGGTGAGGGCGCGCGAGGGAGGCGAGCTGGAGAGGAGGCCGGGGCCCTGGCTGGCCTCGAGCTGGAGGACGCGCTGGCGCGAGGCTGAAGAAGAGAGGCCGTCGGCGGTCTTCGAGACGCGGAGAGGAGGGAGGCGCAGAGCAGGCGCGGGGCTCCTGCGCGGAGGGAGGCCGCTCGGCCTCGGGAGAGCGAGGCGCTGGCTTCTGGCCGCGGCGCTGGGGCCAGGCGACGCTGGTGCGGGCGAATGGTTCGAGGGAAGAGATCGGCAGAGGAAAAAGGGGAAGTGCGAGGCGAGCGGGGCCTGTCGGTCGAGAGAGAGAGGGGAGATCGAGCGAACGGGAGGAGGGTTCGGCGGCGCTGTAGAGGGAAAGAAGGAGCGATGCGGGAGGAGGGGTCGGTCGCTGGTAGTGGGCTAGGGTTGGAGGAGGAGTGGGCCGAAGGAGATGGGCCTGGCTGGAGAATAGAAGGGAGGAGAGGCCTGGTGCGGCTGGAGGGGGATGCTGCAGGCCGAAAGGAGGCCTGGCTGCTGGGCTCCTTCTTTGCTGTTTTTTCCAAAATAAAACAGAATACCACAACAAGAAAGAAAGAAGGGGGTGCTAGAAAACAGAGTTATGGCATAGGGTAAAATTCCTGGACTCACAAAAAAATGTCAGGAATTTAAATAAAAAATAGAAGGAGGTTTTTTGGAAGAACCTCGAAACAACGGAAAAGAATTACAGGGAAGGGTTTTTGAAGGAAACTCGAAGTGAGAAAGACATGGGGAAATTATGCAAGTGTGTTATGGTGATTCCGAAGCAATGGAATAATTATTAATATAGCTCCATAATTATTAGGAGGCTTTTATATGTTATAAAGAGAAGACATTCTTCCCTCGATTTAAATGGACCGAAGGTCCACATGAATTATTTAGGTTGAGATGCAAAGATTAATATGACATGATGGCATGATGACATGATGCGATGCAAAAAATAAATAACACAAGCACAAAAGAACCACACGGGCAACCCGGAACATCTGGAACCTTCTGGAATCTTCTGGGACGCCGGTCTTCGGGCGTCACAACTCTCCCACACTAACAGAGGATCTCGACCCGAGATCCTAGAGATATCACCGGGTAAAAATGGAAGAGGAAGAGGTAAAACAAAGTTGCTTCTTTCACAGACGAGTGAAACCAAAGAACCCTGAGAGGTTGAACAAGTTGAAAGAAAGAATACCACGAAGATGAGCGAAGATAAGATCACTCCGTTAAAAAGAACCTTGTAGGTTGAAGGACATGAAGCAAGAGCTCACGAACCAAAAGAATATGAAACTGCAATGGTATAGCCAAGGAATAAGAATGACAGAATTTGGACAGCACTCCGTCTGTAAATGGAAGGAATTAACAAGAACTTGCCAAGATGGGAAGATACTTGATGAAAACAACAACATACTGCCTCCGAAACAAATTAAAAGAATGGCACAAGGGTAAGAAAGATTCAGACAGCACTCCGGTTAAGAGACAGGCAAAACATGAAAAGATGAGGGAACTAGAATTAAGAATACAACACTCCGGTTAAATGATAAAAGAGAAAGAACATGATCTCGATACAAACGAGATGATGGTTTGGAGAGAGCAACATCACAATACCTCCGGAATGAAAGAATAGCATATAATCAATGAAAGAAATGAACGGAAAAAGTATGACAACTTCTCTCAAAATGAATTGAAAGAGCATCCTTACGAAGAAGGGTAGAATGGAGTTGATTGAAAAATCAACAACGAAACGAATAAGCTCATTGTGGGCTTATGGAAAACATCTCAAAATTAAGAGGTGATAACCAGCCACTAATGGAAAACAATTGATTGGATTGAGATCAACAAGGAGATGAAAACTTATCTCACCGGAATGATAAATGAAGAACTTGGGTCATTTATAAGCACCATAATAGCAACAATCCTTAGGGAAAGCTTTTAGGTGAAATACAGCCCAAGATTACTCCAACAAATAAATTGAAGGGTTAGAAGGATCTCCTGAACAAGGAAATGATGGGTTTAAATATCTCATTCTTGACAACTCGTGAATCAAGAAACATGGAGGATAATTATCAAGAATGACATAACACCATCTCAAAGATAAGATAGAAAGGATTGCAATTGGAAAGCATGAAGAAGAATGCTTGAGCTCCAACAAGAATCTTGATGAAGACTTCGAGGATGAATTAAAACATGATGATGAACCACCATGAGAACTCCGGTAATGAAAGCATGAGAAGAATATGAAGGTTGAAATGATATAATTGAAATAACTTGAAGCTCCGGAAAACAAGATGAACAACTTAGAACCAAAGATATGATATGATGAACAAGCTCCAGACAAAAGAATTAAATCACCTGAAGGAACAAGAATAAGAATTATGTTATGCATCTCCTTCACCAATTTAAATTGATGACAACCAAAGGATTTGGCATACTACTTATTCTCGTTGGAAAGAATTAAAGAGAGATCTAGCACAACCTTGGATAATTATTCAACGAACCACCGGTAGGATTATGAAAGAACGAGTGAATTAAAACGATAACAGGGAAGAGTAAACTTGAATGAACCACCGTAAGAATATGGAGACGAACGAAGAGGCATCAATGAAGAATATTGGGAGGGCGAGGTTGAAAATTGAGAACGAAGAAATATTCTGAAATGATGGCCTTCGGAGGAACACAAAGAAAAGAATTCATGAAATGCTTCGGGTGGGTATGAAAATGGTTCCTCACAATCGGAAAAGGATGGCATGAAGCTAGAACCACGAATCCCATCAAGAGAACGGGCCAAGATTTAAGAGAAACACTTCTCCGGTCTTCAAATGCTGAGAGTGAAGACGAGAAATGCCATAAGAATTGTTGAGCACTCCGGAAGAATAAAAAGATGGGAGGTGGAGCTAAAGATGGAAATAATTGAAAACAAGCTTGGAGAAGGCATGTGACTGATGGAAATCATTCTTACGTCACACTTTGACAAGAATTTGAGTATAACTCCAGAAAACAAATAGAAGAGTCAGGTAAGATCCTGGAAAAGACCTGTGGGTTAGGGCCCACTCAAAGAAATCACCGTTGGAAAAGATTGCTTGAGAGATATTGCACCAGTTGAATTAAATGGCTTGAAAGATGATAATCCTCAAAAAATTGCTTGAACGGATTAAGAATGGAATTATGAATCTTCAGCACTCCGTATATGAATAGCAAGAGGAGAATGATTAATTGGTACACCGGAATAAGAAAACATTATGAAATGAGGAAAAGGATAAGATCAACACCGAAACCTTGAATTACATCCACCGGAGAATTAGAGAACAAAAGAATGATGAACTTGAAGCTCTTGAGCATCTTCACGATAAATCACCGGATAAGAACATTCAAGGGAATGAATGAAGAAATATCACGTGAATAAAATGGATACTTCATTTAAGAATTTCTTGCTCCAAGAAGAAGAAGGGTGGGAGGGTGGGAAAAAACAAAGACAACTTGGGATGAATGAAACAGACACCGGTTGAAAAGAATTTAACATGACCATCTTGATGATCAAGAAGGACTAGCAATCCCATAGAAATATGAGAACACCAATAAGGAAAGGTATGGAATCAACATTTGACATCGAAGCAACTCGAATACCAGAATCAAAACAAAACAAAGGATTGAACGAATGAATTCCCCAGGTACATCAACTGGTCGAGAAGCCACTTGAGAACAAAAGATAAATAAAAAGGAACAAGGACCAGATAGAACAAATACAAGATAGAAGCTTCGTTCCGCATCTTTGAGCTGAAAGCTCATGGAACGTGTTACAAAAGGGTTTTGCAATCCCCGGATCAGCATAGCCAAGGACCCTTTAAGATGCAACTCCCGATCAGAACAAGTCCATAAAACCACTTCACTCAATGTAGAACCCCAAACTTCATATCGAGCATCCATTGGAAGAATGCCTAGAACTACTGGATAAACCCACCTATAGATTTCCGAAAGTTTCTAGTTATGCAATCAGGTGTTGGGGATACACGGGAAGCACCGCGCAATCAACTCTAAACCTACATCCAGGTGTATCCATCCTTCAACACATAACCAGTCTTTCTCGGAAACTGTTTACCTCGGACCTTCGAAAAGCATCCACTATAACAAGCTATGGCAATACTCTCGAACTACCTCCCCAGTACTGGGTGATGTCGGGGTTATCTTGCCACTGGCCGTATAGGAGAGATTTCCGATGTCGGCCGTCTTAAGTATTTAGTACTGCCGCGATATGCTTGTGTCAATGATACCCCGAAGCTCAACTCCTCGGTAACAGGAGGCATCGAGAACAATATCCTTGTCACAAGAACATCGAAACAATCCCAGAATACTCGCGGGATCCTAAAAAAAATTTGGTGCAATTTTTTGAAAGTAGGAGAGACAAGAGTAGTCGTCAGGAGTCCTCACCAGAGAGAAAGGGGATGAGAAGCAAAGAAATCCTACTCTCCGATATATATAGGACACAAAAATATTTTCACTATGTGCCTAGACTCAACCGTCAACGATTCGATCAATCAGTGGGGGCTTCTAGGTCGGAGAAGGCTCTGAATACCAACTTGTAATGCCCAGGATGGGACTATACCTCCTACGTGTCGAGGCACGACTTAAAGGTATAAGCCCATCCTAGAATGATCTCAAGTTTGGTATCTTTGCACGACTCATGTAAAAGAGGGATTAAAATGCAAAAGGAGATAGTTGGCTTACACTCGCCACTTCACACAATACATTACATAAGCATAACATCATTCAAAACATCACAACCCGACTACGGGTGAAGAACCAAAAGAAAGATACCAAACAACATAAAGCCACAGGTCAGGATCGAATCCTAGTAGAAACCACTACTGAACAACGAAACAACACAAACAAACGGCAACTCTCTTCCTCGAGCTCCTGGTGAAGAACTTGAACCAGCTCCTGCATCATACTCGGTTGAACCTGCATCTGGTGTTGTAGTAACTGTGAGTCACGAGGACTCAGCAATCCCATAACTATGGGTAACAAGACTAGCAAAGCTTTAAGGGTAGGAAGAGGATAGTGGTGAGGCTGCAGCAGCGACTAAGCATAATATGGTGGCTAACTTACGAGTACCAGAATAAGATGAGAAGCTACGCAAACGGTCGCAAAAGAGGTGATCGCTAAAGATCCTAACTACATACGGTCAAACATAACCCCACCGTGTTCTCTTCTCAAAGTGAAAAGAGACAGTCATGGTTACTCACACAGTTGTGTGTTTTACTTTGGATCATCTGTCAAGTTTTCTACAACCGGACATTAACAAATTCCAATCTGCCACATAACCGCGGGCACGGCTTTCGAAAGTTCATAACCCTGCAGGGGTGTTCCAACTTAGCCCATCACAAGCTCTCACGATTAGCTGAAGTGATAAATATAATATCATCACCCCTTATCTTAGGGAAAATCCGATCAGGCTCGGCATCCCGGTAGCACAAGTCATTTCGACAATGGTAAAACAAGTCCAGCAAGACCTCCCGGCGTGCCGACACCCTGATAGTAGCCGCGCGTATCTCGTCTCAGGCCACGTCCGGATGAGCACAGCGTACAGTAACCGAAGACCCCAGGTGACTGGGTGGCACCGCACACGACTCTATTTGGGACCAACACCATCAGCACTGGCCCCCCTGCTATGTAGAATTAAGAATCCTCGGGTAGCGCTAACTCCCTATGCAAATTTAATTAATTAATTAAGTTGTTATTATGAGGCAAATTAAAACCAATGTTGGGCCTTGCTGGAGGAGTTTTATTCAAAGTCGAACTGTCAAGGGGTCCCCATTACACCCATCGTGTTAGGAACGCAAAAATCAAGGAACATAATGCCGGTTTATCGGCGCCTAAGGTGGCATGAGTGGAACAAAACACCGAGCAAAAGGCCAAGCCTTCCACCCATGCCCAGTATATAGGTGTGTTAAGTAATAATTATAGATATTGTGATATATCCAACAACAAGTTCCCTCCTGGAACAAACTTCATCTTCACCTGCAACTAACAACGCTATAAGAGGGACTGAGCAAGCGAGGCTGAGCAAGCGGGTAACATAGCCAAACAGTGGTTTTGCTAGGAAGGTGTCAAAAGTTAGAGGTTTCATGGCAACAAGGAGAGGCTGACATAAAAGATGGGTATCGCGACATGTAACGATAGCATCGAGACAACTAAGCATGGCAATGGTAGTAAAGGTATCCAAGGGTATGATCATCTTGCCTGGGATTCCACAAGGGAGAAGAACGGATCCATGAAGTAGACGGAGCAACAGTCGAGCGGATCCTCACAACTCCGGAACGGAACCGAAGCTAACAAGAGAAGCAACCGGAAAGAAACAAACAACACGGTAAACACACTAGCAAAACATGGCATACGATGCACATCCAAGTATGATGCATGTCCGGTTTAAATATGCATGGCATGGCAAAGTGCACAAACAAAACTACAAGTTAAGTGGAGATCAATATGCAACGAGTTGCATATTGACGAAACACCACATTGAAATATTTAGTTGACTCTCATTTAATTACAAGACAAGATTAAATGTTGGTTAACATGGCAAGAGGTGAAGCATAAAGAAACTACACTATTTAGGCATTTTAAATGGGGCCGGAGAATCACAACAACATATCCGGAAAAATCCCCATGAGCATGTTTAATAATTATAAAGCAACAACAATTAAGCATTTAGGGTTGTTAACATGATGCGGATGATATGATCAAGTTTATGCAATTTTATTAAAAGGTTAACATAAGAGGATATGAAGTGTTGTCACCGTGGGGGGATGAAAGGGTGCCACGGCAACGATCCGAAAATGAAGCCTGGCAACATATCGGTACCGGTAACTCGTTGAGAGTCCGATGCAAAAGGTAAGGTGGAGTGAGCGAACAAGATGATGGGGTGATCCCGTTGCCGGGTTCCCACGGGTCGGCGACGAGGCAACCGAGGAACAAGACAAAAGCTGAAACGGGCTCGAAGCACAAGGGAACATTTCATACAACACACAACAAGCATCCACGGGTCACGTCTCGGGGTTATACCTTCGAAGCGTGCGTTCTCGGAGCGGTTCGAGACGTAGAGGAAGGAGTCGTTCTCAGAGTCGTAGAGGAAGTAGTTGTTCACGTTTCCGAAGAGGAAGAAGTCGTTCCGTAGAGGTACTTGGCGCCTCGGTAGTCGTTCACGGGGCGACGGTAGTGGTACACATGTTGTCGGGGTACTTGTCGTTCTCGAGTGCTCCGGGCGTTGAGGTACTTGTACATGTCATCGTGTAGTTGAACTCGTTCATGTAGTCGTTCTCGAGCTCGTAGCCGTTCAACGTCACATGTAGAGGTACTTGAGGGTTTTCGATCTCGCGTCGTAGTTGAACAAGGGTCCAAAAGTAGATAATGTTTGCTGTTACATGGGTGCTTGACAAAACAAAATCAGCAGCAAAACAAACAAAACAAGGAAGAAGCTACGGCCTCGGCGACGAAGCTGAAAAGGCCCGGGCCTTCGCTCGGAGCTGCTCATGGCCGCGACCTTGACGATGCAGATGCGGGGCGGCCGGCGCTGCACGGACGAGGGAGCCGGGATGCTCCCGAGGCAGAGGCGGCTTGAGAGGAGGCGCTGACGAAGCCCTCGGGGTTGGAGGAGACCGGCGACGGAGGCGGCGAACGGAGGGAGCCGGGGCGCGAGGAACGGCCTGGCGAGGCCCTGGAGGGCGCGCTCGGGGCGTCATCCCCGACGTTGCAGGGCGGGAACGGCACGGCGGCCGGCGGCTGCTGGTGAAGCGAGGAGCATCGGAGGCGGGGCCTGGCCGACCCGGCCTTGGGGCGCGCAGGCGCGGAGGGAGGCGAGGAACGGGAGACGGGGCTCGGGACGCTGGCCGGCGCAGAGCAGAGGCTCCGCGCGGCGCTGCTTGAGGGGCCCCGACGAGGGCGCGACGAAGGAGGGGGTGAGGGCGCGCGAGGGAGGCGAGCTGGAGAGGAGGCCGGGGCCCTGGCTGGCCTCGAGCTGGAGGACGCGCTGGCGCGAGGCTGAAGAAGAGAGGCCGTCGGTGGTCTTCGAGACGCGGAGAGGAGGGAGGCGCAGAGCAGGCGCGGGGCTCCTGCGCGGAGGGAGGCCGCTCGGGCTCGGGAGAGCGAGGCGCTGGCTTCTGGCCGCGGCGCTGGGGCCAGGCGACGCTGGTGCGGGCGAATGGTTCGAGGGAAGAGATCGGCAGAGGAAAAAGGGGAAGTGCGAGGCGAGCAGGGCCTGTCGGTCGAGAGAGAGAGGGGAGATCGAGCGAACGGGAGGAGGGTTCGGCGGCGCTGTAGAGGGAAAGAAGGAGCGATGCGGGAGGAGGGGTCGGTCGCTGGTAGTGGGCTAGGGTTGGAGGAGGAGTGGGCCGAAGGAGATGGGCCTGGCTGGAGAATAGAAGGGAGGAGAGGCCTGGTGCGGCTGGAGGGGGATGCTGCAGGCCGAAAGGAGGCATGGCTGCTGGGCCCCTTCTTTGCTGTTTTTTCCAAAATAAAACAGAATACCACAACAAGAAAGAAAGAAGGGGGTGCTAGAAAATAGAGTTATGGCATAGGGTAAAATTCCTGGACTCACAAAAAAATGTCAGGAATTTAAATAAAAAATAGAAGGAGGTTTTTTGGAAGAACCTCGAAACAACGGAAAAGAATTACAGGGAAGGGTTTTTGAAGGAAACTCGAAGTGAGAAAGACATGGGGAAATTATGCAAGTGTGTTACGGTGATTCCGAAGCAATGGAATAATTATTAATATAGCTCCATAATTATTAGGAGGCTTTTATATGTTATAAAGAGAAGACATTCTTCCCTCGATTTAAATGGACCGAAGGTCCACACGAATTATTTAGGTTGAGATGCAAAGATTAATATGACATGATGGCATGATGACATGATGCGATGCAAAAAATAAATAACACAAGCACAAAAGAACCACACGGGCAACCCGGAACATCTGGAACCTTCTGGAATCTTCTGGGACGCCGGTCTTCGGGCGTCACACAAGACCTCCCGACGTGCTGACACCCTGATAGTAGCCGCGCGTATCTCGTCTCAGGCCACGACCGGATGGGCGATCCTACAGGTAAAACCAATCCTCGAGTTTCCCCACGGTGGCCACGCATAACCCCCGTTTAGGACCAACACCATCAGCACTGGCCCCCCCTGTTATGTAGAATTAAGAACCCGGGGACATGACCCCCTATGCAATTAATTAATTAATTAAGTTGTTATTATGAGCAAATTAAAACCAATGTTGGGCCTTGCTGGAGGAGTTTTATTCAAAGACGAATTGTCAAGGGGTCCCCATATCCCCATCGTGTAAGGAACGCAAAATCAAGGAACATAATGCCGGTTTATCGGCACCTAAGGTGGCATGAGTGGAACAAAACACCGAGCAAAAGGCCAAGCCTTCCACCCATGCCCAGTATATAGGTGTGTTAATAATAATAATAGATATTGTGATATTCCAACAATAAGTTCCCTCCTGGAACGATCTTCATCTTCACCTGCAACTAACAATGCTATAAGAGGGGCTGAGCAAGCGTGTGACATAGCCAAACAATGGTCTTGGTAGGAAGGTTTCAAAGGTTAGAGGTTTCATGGCAACAAGGAGAGGGGCTGACAATAAGATGGGTAGCGTGACATGTAACGATAGCATCGAGACAACTAAGCAAAGGCAATGATAGTAAAGGTATCCAAGGGTATGGTCATCTTGCCTGAGATCCCGCAAGGAAGAAGAACGGATCCATGAAGAAGACGAAGAAGAAGCCTTAAAGAAGAACCATGGGAAGTCGAACGAATCCTCACGATCGCAACGAAACAAGCACTAACGAGAAGAAGCAAGCAATGCGGTAAACACACTACACAAGGACATAACAATATGCTCAACCAAGTATGATGCAAAACAAGTCTACTTATGATGCACAGCAAGTCTACACATGAAGCAAACCATGGCAAGGTAGGAAGCACAGAAAAACAACACAAGTCTATATGATGCAATACATGGCAAGGTATGATGCATGACAAGTCTACACATGAAGCATTACATGGCAAGGTAGGAAGCACAGAAAACAACACAAGTTTATATGATGCAATACATGTCAAAGTATGATGCATGACAAGTCTACACAAGAAGCATTACATGGCAAGGTAGGAAGCACAGAAAACAACACAAGTTTATATGATGCAATACATGGCAAGGTATGATGCATGACAAGTCTATGCAGGAAGCATTACATGGCAACATAGGAAGGACACCAGAACAACACAAGAACAAGACAATAAGATCAAGAAAGTATGATGCAAAAAAAGTCTATACAGGATGCAAAACATGGCAAGTCAGGAAGCACTCAAAAACAACACAAGTCAACAAGTTTAAATGAGGCCGGAAACTACATATAACAAAACTCGGTAAGCCCTCATATGCATAGTTTAAAATTACTCCAGATCTGCACGAACCTTAAGTTAAAGTTGTTAAACAGCAATTTAACATGCACCAACATGATCTACATGAAATTCTAGTCAAGTTACATATAAAGTTTGTTTAATTCGGAGCTACGGCCTAGAAGATATGAGCAAAACAAGTTAAGCATGGCAACGGTACAAGATGCACCCAAACATCAAGCAAACATCCTCCAAACATGTTAACAAGATGATATTATGATTCTACATGCAAAATCACACAAGTTTCATATAAGTAACACTCCAAACGGAGCAACGGGCTAAAAGATACACATTAAACAAGATATAACAACAAGCTGAAGTTAACAGCCACATAGCAACTTTGGAGCAAGGTAAATATATGCTACATCACTCAAACATGGTGATAAGAAGCATGGACATGAAGTAGACATATACTACAGCAAACAACTCCATTTGAGCAACTCCATAGGAGGCATGGATCAGTAGCAACAAGCTACAACATTTTGATCATGACAATAAAAACCTGACACAATATTTTATAGCAACTTTGGAGCAAGAATTAATTATGCTACATCCACCCAAATGAGCAAGTGAGGACATGGATGGATGGACAACAACATATACAACAAGGAAATATCAATGGCCACCCCAAAACTAACATGGATTTGCCTAGGGCATCAAGCAAACATAGCATCAGGATATTACAGATTCCAGACTTAGTGAAATTTCACTAAGTGTTAAAACAGTAACAGCAACATGGCAAGTTTGCAAGCATGTTTAAGTCAACATAAGGCATATCATGGAAAGTTAAATGCACCACATCAAAGAACACATCATGGAGATTCTAAAACATCTAGGCATGAGACAAGGGGACAAACACGTCAATAGCAACTAGCTCCTCAACTAGGCATCTGGTAACAAGTCACAAAACCTAACGGCCACATGCACTTTTGCAACAGGGATAAACATACCAATATGAACTCAAACAAGCATGCTATAGCAACCAACATGTAGAGCATCTCCTGATGAACATTTTGACATATCATTTGCATCATTTGGATAAACATGCACCAAGTTATCATATCACAAACATGGCAACAAAATAACAAGTAGCAGCAGTTTATACAAGTAGCACCCTTGCAACAGAGATTAGAGCATCTAGATGAACTCAAATGAGCATGGCACAATGTAACAAAGTGTAGTACACATCACCACGATCATTTTGACATATCATACACTCAATTTGGATAAGTACACGCAAAGTTATCACCAGACAAAGATGCAACATTATATGCAAAATTTAGGGACTTAGCAGAAAAAGGGGCAACCTCGGGAAACGGACATGTCTGAAGACTGGGCGGACACTCCTGGCGGCGGGACCCACCGGTCAGGCACACAGAGGGGAAGCGGGCGGCAGGCGGAGCGGGTCGGGTTTTCGGGCGACAAAACGGGTGCCCGTTCCCGAACGGAAGAAGGGCGGTGGCGAACGGCCTTCGACGGCGGCCGGTGACGAACGCCGGCGAGCGGGGACGATGGATCGGGCCGGGATCCAGCGGATCCGGCCGGCCAGCGGCGAAGGATGGGTCGCGGCACGCTGGAGGATCCCGGACGAGGGGCGGCGACCGGCTCCAGCGAGCTGTCGCGGTGGGGCGGCGAGGTAGGCAACGGCGGCGGGGCAGTGAGGCCGAGGAGGAGGCCGGAGGGAGCGGGCGGAGGCCGTCGCGGTGGCGCGTGGGGATCCCGGCGGTGGGGCTGGACGCGGGAGGCGCGGGGCGCTCGGCCCATATCGGCCCGGGGCGGGCCTGGAGCGGGCTCCGCGGGCCGCGCGGGAGCTGGGAGCGGGGCGACGGGGAGCCAGCCAGGCGCGAGGAGCCGCGGCTGGTTTCGGGAGCCGGCTCGAGGGACTCCGGGTCGTCCGATCTGGTCGCGGACGGCCGAGATCCCGGCTCGGGAGTCGGCTGACGGCTCGGGGAAGCCGGCGGCGCGGTTGGCTTGGGTGGCGGCGCTGGAGGGGGGAGTTTGGCGCGGATTTCGAGGGGAGGAAGAAGAAGGCCATTTTCGGCAGGGGTAGACTGCTTAAATAGGTAAGGGGAATTAGGGATAGGGTTTGGAGGGGTTTTAGCTCCGTTTCGAGGCGTACGATCTCGACCGTGCGGCTCCGAGCGGAGGGGGGAGTAGGCTGGGCCTTGGTGGGCTGTGTAAAGGGGTGTGGGCTAAGATGAGAGGAGAGGAGAGAGGCCCGCTGGGGTTTTCGGAGACCGAAAACGTCCGACGAGTTAACCGGCGACTAGTGCCGCTATATATCCGTTGGGCTATCAAACGAGCTCCGAATGCGATGAAATTTGGCAGGCGGCCTGTCTACACTATAATAAGACCACATGCCAAGTTTCAACCCATTCCGAGAAAATTTTCGGCCACTTATAAAATAAATATTCGGAGGCACCGCGGGCGCGGGCGCGTGTGAGTGTGTCTGGGCTCAGAACGGACAACGGAAAGGACGAGGGGACTCGGGTGGATGCAAGTTTTGAAAACATGCTGATGCAACACACATGATGACATGGCAAGATGCAACACGCGAGCAGATGACAAGGCAACACGACGAATATCTAGCTCACACCTGGCGCACCGGTCTCGGGGTGTCACACAACGGGCGGGCGCGGGTTGGCCGGGAGGGACGTTTGCGGCGAGGTGGCGGCTGTCCATTGGCCAGGGAGCGTGGCGGGGCGCCAAGTGGCTAGGAGGAGTTGGTAGGGCACGAAAAATGAGGCAGGGGCGCTGATTTCGAGGGGGAGGTGGCTGGAGGTTAGGGGAGAGGCTAGAGGATGCCAGATTTGGCATGGGGAGTGTTTAAATAGGGTAGGTCTAGGGTATGGGGGTTTTGGGGCTTTTGGAGCCCTCGGATGCCGATCGGATGGCTCTGGTCGGAGGAAGGGGTAGGTGGGTGAGTGGGCTGTGTAGGAGGCCTCGGGCTAAGAGGAGAGAGGATAGGGAGAGGCCCGCGGGGTTTTCGGAGATCGAAAACATCCGACGAATTAACCGGCGACTAGTGCCGCTATAGTTATCTGTTGGGCTATCAAACGGACTCCAAATGAGACGAAATTTGGCAGGCGGTCTACCTACAACATAATAAGACCACATGCCAAGTTTCAACCCATTTCGAGAACATTTTCCGGCCACTCATAAAATAAGTATTCGGAGATGCCGCGGGCGCGTGCGAGTGTGTCTGGGCTCAGAACGGACAACGGAAAGGATGGGCGGACTCGGGCGGATGCAAGTTTTGAAAACATGCTGATGACAATGCACATGATGACATGACAAAATGCAACACACAAGCAACTGACATGGCAACGGTGACGAATAACTGGGTGACACCTGGCGCACCGGTCTCGAGGTGTCACAACACTCCCCTACTAACAAGAGATCTCGTCCCGAGATCTTAAGAATGAGACGGAAGGGAAAAAGGAAGAAGGTGAAACCAAAGAACCTTGAGAGGTTGAACAACTTGAAAGAATGAACGCAACAGAGAAGAACGAAGTTACAAACACTTCGCTAGACAAGCGGAACAAGGGATACAACGAGAACCAAAAGGTTGAAGGATGTGAAGCAAGAGTTGAAGGGACAAGAAGAATCTGAAACCACTCCGGCTAAAAGAGATAGACAAAGAATATGAACAATAAAAATTTAGACAACACTCCGGTTGAACATTGAAGGAATAGGACTTGAACTTGAGAGGTTGGAATAATACTTGACAAAAGGAACAACACAATGCCTTCGGAATAATGGAATGAAAAGAATGGAGAAGAAGATGACAGCTTACTCCACGAATGAATTTGAAAGAGCATCTTGAAAAGAAAGGCTCAAACGGAGTTGTTGAGAAAATCAACAACCAACGATTAAGCTTTAAGTGGACTTATGGAAATCATCCCAAAACTTGAGGTGAATTTCCGCCACTACCAAAAGATTGAATAGCCGAGAATGAAGAAATGCAAAAATCCCTTTCAAAAGAATATGGAGAATTATTTGCATGTCGAGACACAAAAGAATAAAGCTTGAGCTGCTCCAGAAGGATTTTGCAGAACACTTGAAGAATGAATTATATCATGAAGAACCACCATGAAGAACTCCCGTGACAAAAGGATGATGAGACAGAAGTGAAGGATGCACGAATAAGATTAATGCCTTGCGATGATTAGTCGAGGTTCCGATGAGCTAGCCGAGAAACTATGAACTCCGGAAAGAAAAGGTTAAGGCACTTGGAACTAGAATTTATTCCTCATGAATAAACTGCGAAGAAAGGGATTGATCAAGTTAATGAAAAAGAATAAGAATTATGTTATGCATATCCTCCATCAATTAAATTGATGTGAAGCAATGGATTTGCATATCACTTATTCCCGTTGGAATTGAATAAAGAGGGATATGGCACAAAACTTGAGAAAGTCTTCATGAACCACCGGTAAGATTGGCAGGAATGAATGAATTGATATGATAACAAATGAAAAGAACTCTTCAGCGAACCACCGTAGAATTGAAACCGAGTGAAGAAAGAGAACAAGCCACCGGGAAGAATTAGAAAACGATCGAAGAAAAGAGAATGAATCTCTGGAAAGAATAAAGCACTTGAGGAAATTTGAAAGATGAGAACGAAGAGATCGTGAACTGATTAAAGAATACTTGAACGAAGCACCGGACGAATGTGACACGAACGAAGAGGCGTCAATGAAGAATATTTGGAGGACGAAGTTAAAAACTGAGAACGAAGAAATCTTCTGAAATGATGGCCTTCGGAGGAACACAATGGAAAGAATTCACGAAAATGCTCCGGATAGGTAATGAAAAGCATTTATGATGAATGGAATAATTCGAGAGGATAGCGTGAAGCTATAAACAAGGATCTTCGCAAGAACGAACAAGATTAAGAGAAAAAAAATCTTCTTGGGCGTTGAAATGATGAAAATGACGATGAGAAACATAACCAAAATTGCTGAGATACTCCGGAAGAATGAAAATGAGGAGATGTTGAACCAAGTATGAAAAGAATTGAAAGCGATCTTGGAGAAGGCACATCACTGATGGAATCCATAGTTACGTCGCACTTTGAAAAGAATTTCGGAACACTCCGGGAAATTAGAAGAGTCGGGTAAGATCATGGGAAAAGACCTGTGGGTTATGAGCCCACCGAAGAGAAAACACCGTTGGAAAGGATCAAAAAGAGATAATGTGCCGGAACAATTAAAAGACTCGAAGGAGGTGACAACCTTGAATTAATTAGAACACAGACGAATCTCCTGAGATATCTTCGGAACTCCGGGACGATTAAATGGCGAGAGACGAACGAGCAATTGGAAACATCTGAACCAAGGGAAAAGAATATGATGAGCACTAAATACAAATTGAATTGGAACCGCCAGAAAAGAAAAGAGATGAAGAATGACGAACTAGACGAGAATTCACCAGTTGAAATAATTAATGAGAGGAATTCAAAGACTTCACACGAGAAGGATGGATACTCGATTAAGGACTCCGGTCCGAGAAGCAAAAGGGTGGGTGGGTGGGAAAAGAAAGACAACTTCGGAAGGGGAAACAACATCGGTTGGAAAGTACCGAGGATTGAAGCAAAAGACGAGGAGGGTCAAATCGACTTGACGAGAGATGCACCAGATGAAAAGAGCAGACATCGCAACGATCGGGAAAAACTAACAGCGTGATCCTAAAAAAAATTGAAGGGGAAGAGGAGCAATTCAAAACACCTACGCCGAGATTCCTCACCAGAGAGACAAAGGGACTAAGGAGTAAAAATAATTCCTACTCTCCGATATAACTAGACTCCGAAATCAGTTTTCTTCTAGACTCAACAACGACCAAGCTACGATCAATCAAGGGGGCTCCTATGGTCGGTCGAGGCGCTGATACCAACTTGTCAGGCCCAAGATATGATTCTATCCCGATCACGTGACACACTCGTGATTGGGGCACAACCGCATTTCGGGCGCTTAGCAAGATGGATATCATTACATCGTACCATTACATAAATACATGGCGATACAACAATTCATCAAGTCACCTGCATACCACAACATCAACACAAGGCATCCGACTACGGATGCAAACATGAAAAGCACAACGACATCCATCCTGCTATCCACGGCTATCGACCAGGAACCTAACTCAAGACTAACGAGGCAGAAGAAGAAAGAACTCCAACACAAGTACATCGCTCTCACGTCAAGTCATCGGAAACCTGCACCTGCAACTGGTGTTGTAGTATCTGTGAGCAAGGAGGACTCAGCACTCCCATAACCATGGGTATCAATACTAGCTAAGCTTAATGGGAATGGAGAGGTTAAGTGGTGAGGTTGCAGCAGCGACTAAGAAAATATGGTGGCTAACTTACGAGTACAAGAATAAGATGAGCATCTACGCAAACGGTCGCAAACTAGCAATGTTCGCTAAAGATCCTGAACTACCTATGAGTCAAACATAACCCCACCGTGTTCTCTTCTCAAAGTGAAAAGAGACGGTCATGGTTACTCACGCGGTTCGTTATTTTATATCGGATCCTCTGTCAAGTTTTCTACAACCGGACATTACCAAATTCCAATCTGCCACATAACCGCGGGCACGGCTTTCGAAAGATCATAACCCTGCAGGGGTGTCCCAACTTAGCCCATCACAAGCTCTCACGATCAGCAGAGGTAAATTAATAATAATACCCCTTATCTTAGGGACAATCCGATGAGGCTCGGAATCCCGGTGCACAAGACATTTCGACAATGGTAAAACAAGTCCAGCAAGACCTCCCGGCGTGTCGACACCCTGATAGTAGCCGCGCGTATCTCGTCTCAGGCCACGACCAGAGAAGTCGGCCTACGGGAGCCAGATACCCCGAGTTTCCCTGTGGTGGCCCCGCAGTCTGCCCATTTGGGACCAACACCATCAGCACTGGCCCCCTGTATGTAGAAGAATCCTCGGGTAGCGCTAACTCCCTATGTAATTAATTAATTAAGTTTTTATTATGTTGCAAATTAAGCCCAATGTTGGGCCTTGCTGGAGGAGTTTTATTCAAAGCGAACTGTCAAGGGGTCCCCATATACCCAACCGCGTTAGGAACGCAAAATCAAGTCACATAACGCCGGTTTATCGGTTCTTAAGGCGGCACGAGTGGAACAAAACACCGAGCAAAAGGCCAAACCTCCCACCCATTGCCAAGTATATAGGTGTGTTAATATATTTAAGAGATATTGTGATATTCCAACAACGTCCAGCTCCAACATGGAGCAATCTTCATCTTCACCTGCAACTAACAATGCTATAAGAGGGCTGAGCAAGTGGGTAACATAGCCAAACAATGGTTTGCTGGGACGGTGTCAAAGGTTAGAGGTTTCATGGCAACAAGGAGAGGCTGACAACAAAAGATAGGTAGCGCGACATATAGCGATAGCATTGAGACAACTAGCATGGCAATGATAGTAAAGGTATCCAAGGGGATGGTCATCTTGCCTAAGATCCTACAAGGAAGAAGAACGAGTCCATGAAGAAGACGAAGAAGAAGTCACGAAGACGAACCAAATGTAGTTGAACGAATCCTCACGATCGCAACGGATAATGAACTAGCGAGAAGAAGCACACAACATGGTAAACACACCACTCAAGAACATGACAAGAAGCTCAACCAGTATGATGCAAGATAAGTCTATATGATGGAAAACATGGCAAGGGATGATGCAAATAAGAACAACACAACCCAACAAGTTTAAATGAGGCCGGAAACAACATATAACAATTCTAGTAAGTCCTCATATGCAATTTCGAAATTGGTCCAGATCTGAACAAACCTTAAGTTTAACATGTCTACGGTTCAGTTTTGCTTGACTTTTAATGTGCTTCAAAGATTCATGATCAGAATGTATAACAAATTCTTTGGGCCATAAATAATGTTGCCATGTTTCCAAAGTCCGAACAAGAGCATATAATTCCTTATCATAAGTAGAATAATTCAGACTAGGCCCACTCAGTTTTTCAGAAAAGTATGCAACCGGTTTACCATCTTGTAATAACACACCTCCTAACCCAATTCCACTAGCATCACATTCAAGCTCAAAAGTCTTATTAAAATCAGGAAGTTGGAGTAAAGGAGCATGTGTCAACTTATCTTTCAATACCGTGAATGCTTCTTCGTGTGCAGTACCCCAAAAAAAAGGCACATCCTTCTTTGTAAGCTCATTGAGAGGTGCAGCAATGGTGCTGAAATCTCTCACAAAACACCGATAGACATTCGGTGAGGCTAAGGAAACTCCTCACGTGTGTGACCGTTTTGGGCTGCGGCCAACTCTCAATAGCTTCAATCTTGGCTTTATCAACCTCAATTCCCTATGGAGTAACAACATAGCCAAGAAAAGATACTCGGTCGGTGCAGAAGGTGCACTTTCCAAGGTTACCAAACAAACGTGCATCACGTAGAGCAATAAAAACAACACGGAAATGTTCCAAATGTTCCTCCATAGATCTGCTATAAATCAATATATCATCAAAGTATACTACCACAAATCGTCCAATGAAAGCACGTAAAACTTCATTAATTAATCTCATGAAAGTACTAGGTGCATTAGTTAACCCAAAAGGCATGACTAACCACTCGTATAATCCAAACTTAGTTTTAAATGTTGTTTTCCATTCATCTCCCAATTTCATACGAATTTGATGGTATCCACTACGCAAATCAACTTTGGAGAATATTGTTGAGCTACTCAATTCATCAAACATATCATCTAGCCTAGGAATAGGATGACGATAACGAATAGTAATATTATTAATGCCTCTACAATCAACACACATACGCGATGTACCATCCTTTTTCGGCACTAGAATAATAGGAACAACACAAGGACTAAGGGATTCGCATATATAACCTTTGTCGAGTCGCTCCTGTACTTGACGCATAATCTCCTTCGTCTCCTCTGGATTGGTACGGTATGGTGCGCGGTTGGGTAGCGATGCACTGGGAATTAAGTCAATTTGATGCTCAATCCCTCGAATAGGTCGTAATCCCGGTGGCATTTCTTGTGCAAAGACGGCTGCGAACTCCTGCAAAATGTTAGTGACAGCAAGAGGCAAAGAGGAAAGGCACGTCCTCGAATGAAAATAATGACTCTTTGCACACAAAAGCATAGCAAACAGATTTTCTTAAATCTTGTAGGATCGAAAGTATGTCTAGAGGGGGGGTGATTAGACTACTTGACAATATAAAAAATCTGCCTTTTGATCATGCAAGTTTTTGGCAGTTTCATAATTAAGATCAATTCAAGTAACACCCTACACATGCAATTCTAGAGTATAAGCAGCGGAAAGTAAATTGCACATGTAGTAAAGAGAGGTGGAGAAGATCAAACGCAGTTTGGTGACACGAAGATTTTTGTCGTGGTTCCGAGTTGTCAGCTCTTGACCCACAAAATCAGCAACTCCACATGCAGTAAAGCTCTCATGCACATGGGGAAAGAAGTCTTGGTGCTCTTCACTGTCAATATACTTCCAGTCAACATACCTGGTGTCAGCAACAATGGGCTTCTTATCCATCAGCACAGTCTCATAGAAATCCTGCTGCTCTCTGGTGTGGAATCTGGGGTCCACAGCAGTCCTTCTCCTCACGGCATATGGATCCGACTGTCTCCATAGCCTGAGACCTTTATCCTTCCTTGCCTTCATGTCCTCAGCTTGAGGATGAGCATCATTGTGGAGTGGCAACTTAGGACGGAGCTTAAGCAACACATGCTCTTCATCTGATTCAGACGATGGCATCTCACCTTTGTTCTTCTCAGAAGCTGGAATGCTCCTGGTTGTTCTCTTGGGCTTGGCTGGAGCTGCCTTGGCTTGAGCAAGTTTCTTGGGCTTAGAGGAGGCTTGAGCCCGAATAGCATCACCCATGAACTTAGCTTTCTGAGGAGGAGGCTGGGGTGCACCTTCTTCTTCTTCTTCTTCAGCAGCTGCATCAACTTGAGGTTCAACATATACTACCCTCTTCCTCTTGGAAGTTTTCTTCACCTTACTTGGAGCTGGCTCTTCCAAGTTGAGCTTCTTTGCAACAGCTGACTGCTTTACCTTGCTTGTGCCTTTCCTTGATTGCTGCCCTTGGTGCTCTTTGGCAACCACATTCCTCTTGGGCTTGGAGGTAACTTCCTCAGCAACAAAGTCAGAGTCCTCATCATCAGAATTTCTCTTCTTCCTGGTTCTGGTGGCTGCAGGAGGCAAACCACTAGGGGTGCTTCTCTCACTATCATCACTGGAACTGCTAGCCTCAGGACTTGTATCTGCCTCTGGAATCTCAGCAAAAGGTGACTCAGACCTGTTCTGGCTGTCACTGACATCTGACATGGCTGACAACCTGTGAAAAGATAAGGTATAGGCAGAGTAGAAGAGTTATCACAACTGCAGAGGTTTTTGCAAAAAAAATGAGTTTAAAACTTAGTTTTGAGTTTTCACATAATGTATTTCGGTCAAACCGATTTTAAGTTTCGGTGAATTGAAGTGTATACAGAGGCCTACACACCACTTTCGGTCAGACCGAAATGGGTTTCGGTCCTACCGATAACCTAGGGTTTCACTGAAACTAAGTTTCGGTCACACCGATTTGCACAACTCGGTTAGACCGAATGATGCAGTGCAATGGCCAGAGGCCAAATCGGTCATTCTGAGTTTCAAAATCGGCTTCACCGAGATGCGTTCCGTGGAAACCTAAACCTAAGAATTTCGCTCGAAACTAGAGGATCTGATCTAATGTATAGGGAATATCTCAAACGTGGATTGATTCATGGCAAGCCATTCGAGCAAGAGTCAGATGGGGAGCACGAAAGGGATCGGGACTCACCCTAACTTGGTGGAGTCCCTCTACGGCGGCAACGGCGGAGAGGATTACCGTTGACGGCGGCGGAGACCTGCGGCGAGGGCGCACAGGCGACGACGGCGACGATCCGTAGACCAGGGCGACGGCAGCAGGGGACTTGAGGGCGAACGGTTTGAAGAGTTAAATCGCGCGCAGCCCTCAGGTATATATAACCCCATGCTGTCGGTGGGACCGAGTTGAAAAACTCGGTGTTACCGAAATGTATAACTGCTGTGCAGTTACGCATATCGGTCAGACCGAGATTTTGAACTCGGTTTCACCGAGATGAAACCTAGATCAGTCTAAGCGTTTTGGTTGGACCGAGATGGAAAAGCCGGTCAGACCGAAATGGACTTAGAAGGTTTTGGAAGTCAGCCTTATACGGATCGGTGGCTCCGAGTGCTCCTCACTCGGAGAGTCCGAAAAAGACTTGTTCAAAGTTGTGATATGAGCATGAATAGAATTTGAGACAATAAAGCATAGATAGCTAGGGAAGGTGCTTAGGCATTCTTGTCCATCCATTTGGCCAGAAAAATCAAAACAATCAAAACAATAAATGGATGTCCTTGAATGGATAAAATCATGCATTCAACATGCTCACACAATAAGATAGCAACTGAAATATGTGTCAAACATGCACAACCAACACTCTAGCTACTAGCACACAATTTGTCGATGACTAGGTCATCTATATATGAGTATATTGACTTAGGAGCCAAATGAGAACATTTGATCATAGGTCATACTCATCGTTTAAGCACAAGTGGGGTTACCACTTTTACATAAAGCATTTATGTGTTCACATCATTTGGAGATGCTTTAGCTCAATTTTTAGAGCAAAGCTCCCCCTAGATGTGAGAACCCCTTTTAAAGGGTCAAACTAACCTTGGGTTGTCGTAGAAGACTTCATGTAGATGTTGAAGATGTGGATGCTCAATGTTGATGTAGATCATCAAGAGTTGGGAGCTATCCTTTGGATTAGGGCACTTTCAATACCTACATGGGTTAGTCCCACAAGGAACAAACAAGAGTATCCATGGACATAGATTGAAGTACACAAAAGATGATGTCCATGAAAGCAATGATTACCTTGTCCCTTGACTTACCAACAAGAGGGTTTGTGACTCCATGAACTAGTGCATGATGTGGAAGTTGATTGCACAAGTTCTTGCCAAAATGAATATGAGTGAAGTATGTTGGCGGAGTCACCCTCAAGAACCTTCTAGTTCTTCTTCTTTGGGATCCACATCATCTTGATGGGAATCCTTGGTGTTGTAGTTGAGCTTGACGAAGTAGAACTTGATGTGTCCTTGGGAACCCACTTGACCATGGCTTGAGGTGCTTCAATGAATGCATCAATCTCCTCTTGAAGCTTGTCCTTGGCCTTTAGCTTGTGGTCTTGTGGTGGAAGGTCATCTTGAGCTTGTTCCACATTGGAAGAAGTAGGATCATACTTCTCCTTTTGTGAAACAAACTGTGGAGTAGGATATTGACCTTCTTCCCACTCAACACCTTCGGCGTTGAACTTTCGCTCAAAACCAATCCCTTGATTCTTCCGGTGTCTTCCTTGTTTGCGAACAATCTCCTCAAAGTTTTTGCTTCCGGCAAGACTCTTGTAGACACCTTTCTCTATGATTTCCTTCAATAAGCTATTTTCTTGCTCAAGTGTAACTTGGCTTGAAACATTGTGAAAGTGCAACTAATCCCCAGGTGGTTTTGGTAATTAATAACAACATATATATCATTGAACTAATATTCACTTGAGAATCATTTCAGAAAAGTTCGATGATATGGGTATGGAAATGTCTGAAGAAGTGGACCCCTCAAAATGCTAAGACAAGCATTGGCAAAAGCTCAAGACTCCATTTTTGGTTTAGTGATCAAAGATCACATTGAGTCCATAGGAAAAGCCAATACTATTAAAAGGGGATGAGGTTGTGTTAATGTTCTTGTTGCTCAAGTGCTTGGTGATCTAGCTCCCTCAACTATCAGCACTCTTCACTATTCAACACACTCATAAGTAATCTCGGACAAACCGATTCTGCAAACTCAGTCCCACCGAGATGAACCACTTCAGTTATTTCCCCAAACCCTAATTTCTCGGTCCATCCGATTCTGAGTTTCGGTCTCACCGAAAATGGACTGCCAACCTTCTGTAACCAATTGACAGCATTTCGGAATATCCGAGTTGTTGTTTTCGGTCACACCGAGATGGCAAACCCTAACCTTTGACTCACTTCGGACACACCGAGATGGTATTTTCGATCCCACCGAAAATCCCAACGTTCACTATATTTGAACTTTCGGTCTGACCGAGTTTTCACTTCGGTCTCACCGAGATTGGTCAAATGTGTGTGTAACGGTTGGATTTTGTGTGGAGGCTATATATACCCCTCCACCCCCTCTTCATTCGTGAGGAGAGCCATCAGAAAGTACCACCACTTCTACCACACACTTTCTGAGAAGTGAACCACCTACCCTTGTGTTGAGATCAAGCCATTCCATTCCTACCATATGAAACTTGATTTCTAGTCTTCCCAAGTTGCTTTCCACTCAAATCTTTCTTCCACCACAGCCATATCAGTGAGGAGAGTTGAGTGTTGGGGAGATTATCATCTGAAGCACAAGAGCAAGGAGTTCATCATCATCAACACCGTCTATTACCTTTTGGGGGGTGGTGCCTCCTAGATTGGTTAGGTGTCGCTTGGGAGCCTCCGTCTTTGAGATGTGGAGTTGAACCAAGAAGTTTGTAAGGGCAAGGAGATCGCCTACTTCGTGAAGATCTACCCCGAGTAAGGCTAGTCCTCCGTGGGCGTAGGCCGTGATGGAATAGACAAGGTTGCTTCTTCGTGGACCCTTCGTGGGTGGAGCCCTCCGTGGACTCGCGCAGCCGTTACCCTCCGTGGGTTGAAGTCTCCATCAACGTGGATGTACGATAGCACCACCTATCGGAACCACGACAAAAATCTTCGTGTCACCAAACTGCGTTTGATCTTCTCCACCTCTCTTTTACATGTGCAATTTACTTTCCGCTGCTTATACTCTAGAATTGCATGTGTAGGGTGATACTTGAATTATTCTTAATTGTGAAACTGCCAAAAACATTGCATGATCTAAAGGCAGAATTTTTATATTGTCAAGTAGTCTAATCACCCCCCCTCTAGACCTACTTTCGATCCTACAAGTGGTATCAGAGCTTTGGTCTCCATTGCCTTGGTTTCCATTGCATTGGACTCCATAAGCTTGGTTTCACAACCTAGGAGAGTATGGCGTCTAGTGAGGGTAATTATCGTAGAGGTCCTTGCTTTGATGGTACAAATTTTGCTAGTTGGAAGCATAAAATGAAAATGCATATTCTTGGTCATAACCCAGCCGCATGGGGCATTATCTGTGTTGGTATGCAAGGTGATTTCTTTGAAGAAGGAAAAGTTCCGGATCGCGAAGCTACACCCGAAGAGTTGCGGATGTTGCAAAACAATGCTCAAGCTTGTGACATTCTCTTCAATGCTTTGTGTCCCGAAGAGTTCAACAAAATCAGCCGTCTTGAGAATGCTAAAGAGATTTGGGATACTTTGGTTGAAATGCACGAAGGTACTGAATCTGTGAAGGAATCAAAGCTAGATATTCTTCAAGGTCAACTTGACAAGTTCAAGATGAAGGATGGTGAAGGAGTCGCTGAAATGTACTCTAGGCTTGCTCTCATCACAAATGAGATTGCTGGCTTAGGAAGCGAAGAAATGACCGACCGATTCATCATTAAGAAGATTCTTAGAGCTTTGGATGGAAAGTATGACACCGTGTGCACTTTGATCCAAATGATGCCAAACTACAAGACTCTCAAGCCAACTGAAGTCATTGGAAGAATTGTTGCTCATGAGATGACACTTAAGGATAAGGAAGAGCTTCACAATAAGTCAAGTGGTGCTTACAAAGCTACAAGTGATGCTCCTACTACCTCAAGTGACAAGCTAGTTTCCAATGAAGAGATAAGCCTAATGGTCAAGAACTTCAACAAGTTCTACAAGAATAGAGGCAAAGAAAGAAGCTCAAAGTCTAGATCATATGATGAAAAGAGATCTTCTAGCCGTGATCGAAACTGCTACAATTGTGGAAGACCCGGACACTTCTCAAATGAGTGTACGGCTCCCCACAAGAGAAGAGAAGAATCTCCAAGAAGAAGAGCAAGAGATGAGTCACCTCGGAGAGAGAGAAGGAGCAGAGATGATCATTATGAACGAAGACCCTCTCGGAGAAGCAAGGATTCGGAGAGGAAAGACAAGTCATCAAGGGGCTACACAAGAAGAAGACATCAAGCTCATGTTGGTGAATGGGTCTCCGGCTCCGACTCTGACAATCAATCCGATGGAAGCTATCACTCCGACTCCGACTATAGTCAAGATGAAGGTGTTGCCGGACTTGCACTAGTATCCTCCAACTCCAACTCCTACGACTTATTTGATTCACCAAATGAGGGAATTGGAAGATGCTTCATGGCTAAAGGCCCCAAGGTAACACACCCTGAATTCATTGACTTTGATAGTGATGAGGATGACTTGCTTGGTGAAGATGAGCTCTTGCATGATAAATCTAGTGAGCTTAGTAATGATGACAATGCTAGTAGTCTTTATAGTCGAGAAGAGTCGAGTGACAATGCTATGAAGGAGATTGAGCGTCTAACTAAAGAACTAAACACTCTTAAGTTAGCTCTTGAAACAACTCAAGAAGATCATAGAGAGCTCCTAAGATCTCATGAGAAGCTACGCTTCGAGAAGCTCACCCTAGAGCAAGAACATGAGTTTCTAAAAGCGATCAATGACGATCTTCGAAAGAAGAGTTCTTCATATCTTGCCAAACGACTTCTCTTGTCTAATTTCTTGCCACCTATTAAGACTAAGCATGACAAGCATAAGAAAAATTCTTCCTCTAGTAGTAACAATAACAATGTTAAATCCAATATTGTTGCTTCTAGTAGTTCTCTTGATTCCACTAACAATGTTTCAAGCCATGTTACACTTGAGCAAGAAAATAGCTTATTGAAGGAAATCATAGAGAAAGGTGTCTACAAGAGTCTTGCCGGAAGCAAGAACTTTGAGGAGATTGTTCGCAAACAAGGAAGACACCGGAAGAATCAAGGGATTGGTTTTGAGCGAAAGTTCAACGCCAAAGGTGTTGAGTGGGAAGAAGGTCAATACCCTACTCCACAGTTTGTCTCACAAAAGGAGAAGTATGATCCTACTTCTTCCAATGTGGAACAAGCTCAAGATGACCTTCCACCACATGACCACAAGCTAAAGGCCAAGGACAAGCTTCAAGAGGAGATTGATGCATTCATTGAAGCACCTCAAGCCATGGTCAAGTGGGTTCCCAAGGACACATCAAGTTCTACTTCGTCAAGCTCAACTACAACACCAAGGATTCCCATCAAGATGATGTGGATCCCAAAGAAGAAGAACTAGTAGGTTCTTGAGGGTGACTCCGCCAACAAACTTCACTCATATTCATTTTGGCAAGAACTTGTGCAATCAACTTCCACATCATGCACTTGTTCATGGAGTCACAAACCCTCTTGTTGGTAAGTCAAGGGACAAGGTAATCATTGCTTTCATGGACATCATCTTTTGTGTACTTCACTCTATGTCTATGGATATTCTTGTTTGTTCCTTGTGGGACTAACCCATGTAGGTATTGAAAGTGCCCTAATCCAAAGGATTGCTCCCAATTCTTGATGATCTACATCAACATTGAGCATCCACATCTTCAACATCTACATGAAGTCTTCTACGACAACCCAAGGTTAGTTTGACCCTTTAAAAGGGGTTCTCACATCTAGGGGGAGCTTTGCTCTAAAAATTGAGCTAAAGCATCTCCAAGTGATGTGAACACATAAATGCTTTATGTAAAAGTGGTAACCCCACTTGTGCTTAAACGATGAGTATGACCTATGATCAAATGTTCTCATTTGGCTCCTAAGTCAATATACTCATATATAGATGACCTAGTCATCGACAAATTGTGTGCTAGTAGCTAGAGTGATTGGTTGTGCATGTTTGACACATATTTCAGTTGCTATCTTATTGTGTGAGCATGTTGAATGCATGATTTCATCCATTCAAGGACATCCATTTGTTGTTTTGATTGTTTTGATTTTTCTGGCCAAATGGATGGACAAGAATGCCTAAGCACCTTTCCCTAGCTATCTATGCTTTCTTGTCTCAAATTCTATTCATGCTCATATCACAACTTTGAACAAGTCTTTTTCGGACAGTCCGAGTGAGGAGCACTCGGAACCACCGATTCGTCTAAGGCTGACTTCCAAAACCTTCTAAGTCTATTTCGGTCTGACCGGCTTCTCAATCTCGGTCCAACCGAAACGCTTAGACTGATCTAGGTTTCATCTCGGTGAAACCGAGTTCAAACTCTCGGTCTGACCGATATGCGTAACTGCACAGCAGTTATACATCTCGGTGACACCGAGTTTTTCAACTCGGTCCCACCGACAGCATGGGGTTATATATACCTGAGGGGCTGCGCGCTATTTCTTTCTTCAAACCGTTCGCCCCCAAGACCCCTGCTGACGCCGCCCTGGTCTACGGATCGTCGCCTTCGTCGCCTGTGCGCCCTCGCCGCAGGTCTCCGCCGCCGTCAACGGTAATCATCTCCACCGTTGCCGCCGTAGAGGGACACCACCAAGTTAGGGTGTGTCCCGATCCCTTTTCGTGCTCCACTTCCGATTCTTGCACGATAGGTTTGCCATGATTCAATCCATGTTTGATATGTTCCCTATACAATAGTTCAGATCTTCTAGTTTCGATGAAAATTCTTAGGTTTAGGTTTCCACGGAATGCATCTCGGTGAAGCCGATTTTTGAAACTCGGAATGACCGATTTGGCCTCTGGCCACTGCACTGCATAATTCGGTTTAACCGAGTTGTGCCAATCGGAACGACCGAAAAGTAGTTTCAGTGAAACCCTAAGTTTTCGGTAGGACCGAAACCCATTTCGGTCTGACCGAAAGTGGTGTGTAGGTTTCTGTTGAGTACTTCGGTTGCACCGAAACCTGAAATCGGTTTGACCGAAATACATTCTGTGAAAACTCAGAACTAAGTTTTGAACTCATTTTTTTTGCAAAAACTTCTGCAGTTGTGATAACTCTTCTACTCTGCCTATACCTTATCTTTTCACAGGTTTTTCAGTCATGTCAGATGTCAGTGACAGCCAGAACAGGTCTGAATCACCGTTTGCTGAAATTCCAGAGGCAGATACAAGTCCTGCGAGCAGCTCTAGTGATGATGGTGAGAGGAGCACCCCTAGTGGTTTGCCTCCTGCAGCCACCAGAACCAGGAAGAAGAGAACTTCTGATGATGAGGACACTGACTTTGTTGCTGAGGAAGTTACCTCCAAGCCCAAGAGGAATGTGGTTGCCAAAGAGCACCAAGGGCAGCAGCCAAGGAAAGGCACAAGCAAAGTGAAGCAGTCAGCAGTTGCTAAGAAGCTCAACTTGGAAGAGCCTGCTCCAAGCAAGGTGAAGAAGACTTCCAAAAGGAAGAGGGTAGTATATGCTGAACCTCAGGATGATGCTGAAGAAGAAGAAGAAGAAGCACCCCAGCCTCCTCCTCAGAAAGCTAAGTTCATGGGTGATGCTATTCGGGCTCAAGCCTCTTCTAAGCCCAAGAAGCCTGCTCCAGTCAAGGCAGCTCCAGCCAAGCCCAAGAGAACAACCAGAAGCATTCCAGCTTCTGAGAAGAACAAAGGTGAGATGCCACCGTCTGAATCAGATGAAGAGCATGTGTTGCTTAAGCTCCGTCCCAAGTTGCCACTCCACAATGATGCTCATCCTCAAGCTGAGGACATGAAAGCAAGGAAGGACAAAGGTCTCAGGCTGTGGAGACAGTCTGATCCATATGCTATAAGGAGAAGGACTGTTGTGGACCCCAGATTCCACACCAGAGAGCAGCAGGATTTCTATGAGACCGTGCTAATGGATAAGAAGCCCATTGTTGCTGACACCAGGTATGTTGACTGGAAGTACATTGACAGTGAAGAGCACCGGGACTTCTTTCCCCATGTGCATGAGAGCTTTACTGCATGTGGAGTTGCTGACTTTGTGGGTCAAGAGCTGACAGCCTGGAATGACGAGATGATCATGCAGTTCTATGCCACAGCCCACTTCTATCCTGATGGCAAGATCACCTGGATGACTGAAGGTCAAAGGTTTTCTTCGACTGTTGAAGAATGGGCAGAACTTCTGAACGCTCCAGTGCAGAGAGAGGACGACATTGATGTCTATGGGATTCCTAAGAAGAGTCATGATTCCATGAAGAATATGTACAAGGAGATCCCAGCTGCTGATTTGGAAGGATTGAAGCTTGGCTCAGTGTACTATCTCCAGGCAGGTCTGACCACCACTAACACTATTCTGAGGCATACATTGATGCCTAAGTCTGGAGACCACCGGATGATACGAGGCTATTCTATCAACATGCTGCACATTCTCGATGAGAAGGCACCTTTTAAGGTGATGTACTTGATGGTAGAGACCATTAAGAGGACTACAGCTGACCAGAAGAGGTCGTGTGGGTTTGCACCGCAGATACAGATGCTCATCAACGCCAAGTTTGGCACGGGCAAATTCATGTTGGATAGGAAGCACTTGCCACTGCAGCCAGAGCATGAGGACAACGTAGTTGTGATGGATGAAGAGGATCCTACCTCAGTTGAAGGACAAGCCAAAATCGAAGCTGCGAAGAAGGCTAAAGCTGACAAAGAGGCAGCAGCAGCAGCAGCTAAGCCAAAGAGCTTTGGAGAACAAATTCTTGAAGCTACCCAGAGGATTGAACAACGCCTGGCCAGCATTGAGCAATCTCAGGAGAGCCTTGAGAGGATTGTCGAGGACAAAATCCACGCTCTGGACGTGAAGCTGACTGAGATTCAGGTGTCTGTCAACAAGCTTGAGGCAGACATGGAGGAGACTAGGCAGGAGAGAGCAGAGCTTATGCAGGATGATCTAGTCCAGGACTCTCATCGCCAGACTGCTCAGATTCCTAGAGGATCCAGATCTGCAGCTATCCCAGTGACAGACTCCAGGGCTACCACTTCAGCACCAGCTACAGCTCCAGCAGTTCCTCCAGCTCCAGCATCCACTCCTCCACCGCAGACATCAGCAGAAGTCTTCACCGATGCAGCTATCTCTACACCGACATCTACCCAGACGGGAGCCGCCAGCAGAGCCCGCAGTGACGCTTAGCTCTATACCTTTTCGAACTTTTTGGTAACTTGTTGCCAAAGGGGGAGAAATTGTTATAGATCATAGGGCTTCGAGAGAGAGAGTGCTCCTTTCGTCTTTCGTTCTTTTGCCGGTTTTTCTTTGTGATACATTGGTTTCTTTTGGTTCCTGATACTTTATGAGTGCTTGCTACCACGTTTGATGCTACCTTAATGAGTGCTTAGTCATACTATGCCTTAATGTGTGCTTATTGCTTATCATATGCTATTCATTATTGTATGGCTATTTACTCTTGTCTTGGTGATTTAGTGCATGTTATTCATTCTTATCATTTTGTGCGCTCCACCAAGATGTATGTGACATGGAAGAGTGATCCATAATCCTAATCGATTGTGCATTTGCATTCAAACGCAAATTTTAAATAATGCACAAATTTAGGGGGAGCTCTTGTTTATCACATACTTCTCAAAGCGACGATATTATTCATTGATTATATCCTTTGTCGAAGCTTTGATCTATATGTTGTCATCAATTACCAAAAAGGGGGAGATTGAAAGTGCAACTAATCCCCGGGTGGTTTTGGTAATTAATAACAACATATATATCATTGAACTAATATTCACTTGAGAATCATTTCAGAAAAGTTCGATGATATGGGTATGGAAATGTCTGAAGAAGTGGACCCCTCAAAATGCTAAGACAAGCATTGGCAAAAGCTCAAGACTCCATTTTTGGTTTAGTGATCAAAGATCACATTGAGTCCATAGGAAAAGCCAATACTATTAAAAAGGGATGAGGTTGTGTTAATGTTCTTGTTGCTCAAGTGCTTGGTGATCTAGCTCCCTCAACTATCAGCACTCTTCACTATTCAACACACTCATAAGTAATCTCGGACAAACCGATTCTGCAAACTCAGTCCCACCGAGATGAACCACTTCAGTTATTTCCCCAAACCCTAATTTCTCGGTCCATCCGATTCTGAGTTTCGGTCTCACCGAAAATGGACTGCCAACCTTCTGTAACCAATTGACAGCATTTCGGAATATCCGAGTTGTTGTTTTCGGTCACACCGAGATGGCAAACCCTAACCTTTGACTCACTTCGGACACACCGAGATGGTATTTTCGGTCCCACCGAAAATCCCAACGTTCACTATATTTGAACTTTCGGTCTGACCGAGTTTTCACTTCGGTCTCACCGAGATTGGTCAAATGTGTGTGTAACGGTTGGATTTTGTGTGGAGGCTATATATACCCCTCCACCCCTCTTCATTCGTGAGGAGAGCCATCAGAAAGTACCACCACTTCTACCACACACTTTCTGAGAAGTGAACCACCTACCCTTGTGTTGAGATCAAGCCATTCCATTCCTACCATATGAAACTTGATCTCTAGCCTTCCCAAGTTGCTTTCCACTCAAATCTTTCTTCCACCACAGCCATATCAGTGAGGAGAGTTGAGTGTTGGGGAGATTATCATTTGAAGCACAAGAGCAAGGAGTTCATCACCATCAACACCGTCTATTACCTTTTGGAGGGTGGTGCCTCCTAGATTGGTTAGGTGTCGCTTGGGAGCCTCCGTCTTTGAGATGTGGAGTTGAACCAAGAAGTTTGTAAGGGCAAGGAGATCGCCTACTTCGTGAAGATCTACCCCGAGTAAGGCTAGTCCTCCGTGGGCGTAGGCCGTGATGGAATAGACAAGGTTGCTTCTTCGTGGACCCTTCGTGGGTGGAGCCCTCCGTGGACTCGCGCAGCCGTTACCCTCCGTGGGTTGAAGTCTCCATCAACGTGGATGTACGATAGCACCACCTATCGGAACCACGACAAAAATCTTCGTGTCACCAAACTGCGTTTGATCTTCCCCACCTCTCTTTTACATGTGCAATTTACTTTCCGCTGCTTATACTCTAGAATTGCATGTGTAGGGTGTTACTTGAATTGATCTTAATTGTGAAACTGCCAAAAACATTGCATGATCTAAAGGCAGATTTTTTATATTGTCAAGTAGTCTAATCACCCCCCCTCTAGACCTACTTTCGATCCTACACATTGTTAGTGGAATCAAGAGAACTACTAGAAGCAACAATATTGGATTTAACATTGTTATTGTTACTACTAGAGGAAGAATTTTTCTTATGCTTGTCATGTTTAGTCTTAATAGGTGGCAAGAAATTAGACAAGAGAAGTCGTTTGGCAAGATATGAAGAACTCTTCTTTCGAAGATCGTCATTGATCGCTTTTAGAAACTCATGTTCTTGCTCTAGAGTGAGCTTCTCGAAGCGTAGCTTCTCATGAGATCTTAGGAGCTCTCTATGATCTTCTTGAGTTGTTTCATGAGCTAACTTAAGAGTGTTTAGTTCTTTAGTTAGACGCTCAATCTCCTTCATAGCATTGTCATTCGACTCTTCTCGACTATAAAGACTACTAGCATTTTCATCATTACTAAGCTCACTAGATTTATCATGCAAGAGCTCATCTTCACCAAGCAAGTCATCCTCATCACTATCAAAGTCAATGAATTCAGGGTGTGTTACCTTGGGGCCTTTAGCCATGAAGCATCTTCCAATTCCCTCATTTGGTGAATCAAATAAGTCGTAGGAGTTGGAGTTGGAGGATACGAGTGCAAGTCCGGCAACACCTTCATCTTGACTATAGTCGAAGTCGGAGTGATAGCTTCCATCGGATTGATTGTCGGAGTCGGAGCCGGAGACCCATTCACCTACATGAGCTTGATGTCTTCTTCTTGTGTAGCTCCTTGATGACTTGTCTTTCCTCTCCGAATCCTTGCTTCTCCGAGAGGGTCTTCGTTCATAACGATCATCTCTACTCCTTCTCTCTCTCCGAGGTGACTCATCTCTTGCTCTTCTTCTTGGAGATTCTTCTCTTCTCTTGTGGGGAGCCGTACACTCATTTGAGAAGTGTCCGGGTCTTCCACAATTGTAGCAGTTTCGATCACGACTAGAAGATCTCTTTTCATCATATGATCTAGACTTTGAGCTTCTTTCTTTGCCTCTATTCTTGTAGAACTTGTTGAAGTTCTTGACCATTAGGCTTATCTCTTCATTGGAAATTAGCTTGTCACTTCAGGTAGTGGGAGCATCACTTGTAGCTTTGTAGGCACCACTTGACTTGTTGTGAAGCTCTTCCTTATCCTTAAGTGTCATCTCATGAGCAACAATTCTTCCAATGACTTCAGTTGGCTTGAGAGTCTTGTAGTTTGGCATCATTTGGATCAAAGTGCATACGGTGTCATACTTTCCATCCAAAGCTCTGAGAATCTTCTTAATGATGAATCGGTCGGTCATTTCTTCGCTTCCTAAGCCGGCAATCTCATTTGTGATGAGAGCAAGCCTAGAGAACATTTCAGCGACTCCTTCACCATCCTTCATCTTGAACTTGTCAAGTTGACCTTGAAGAATATCTAGCTTTGATTCCTTCACAGATTCAGTACCTTCGTGCATTTCAACCAAAGTATCCCAAATCTCTTTAGCATTCTCAAGACGGCTGATTTTGTTGAACTCCTCGGGACACAAAGCATTGAAGAGAATGTCACAAGCTTGAGCATTGTTTTGCAACATCCGCAACTCTTCCGGTGTAGCTTCGCGATCCGGAACTTTTCCTTCTTCGAAGAAATCACCTTGCATACCAACACAAATAATGCCCCATGCGGCTGGGTTATGACCAAGAATATGCATTTTCATTTTATGCTTCCAACTAGCAAAATTTGTACCATCAAAGTAAGGACCTCTACGATAATTACCCTCACTAGACGCCATACTCTCCTAGGTTGTGAAACCAAGCTTATGGAGTCCAATGCAATGGAAACCAAAACAATGGAGACCAAAGCTCTGATACCACTTGTAGGATCGAAAGTATGTCTAGAGGGGGGGTGATTAGACTACTTGACAATATAAAAAATCTGCCTTTTGATCATGCAAAGTTTTTGGCAGTTTCATAATTAAGATCAATTCAAGTAACACCCTACACATGCAATTCTAGAGTATAAGCAGCGGAACGTAAATTGCACATGTAGTAAAGAGAGGTGGAGAAGATCAAACGCAGTTTGGTGACACGAAGATTTTTGTCGTGGTTCCGATAGATGGTGCTATCGTACATCCACGTTGATGCAGACTTCAACCCACGGAGGGTAACGGCTGCGCGAGTCCACGGAGGGCTCCACCCACGAAGGGTCCACGAAGAAGCAACCTTGTCTATTCCATCATGGCCTACGCCCAGGGAGGACTAGCCTTACTCGGGGTAGATCTTCACGAAGTAGGCGATCTCCTTGCCCTTACAAACTTCTTGGTTCAACTCCACATCTCAAAGACGGAGGCTCCCAAGCGACACCTAACCAATCTAGGAGGCACCACCCTCCAAAAGGTAATAGATGTGGTTGATGATGATGAACTCCTTGCTCTTGTGCTTCAAATGATAATCTCCCCAACACTCAACTCTCCTCACTGATATGGCTGTGGTGGAAGAAAGGATTGAGTGGAAAGCAACTTGGGAAGGCTAGAAATCAAGTTTCATATGGTAGGAATGGAATGGCTTGATCTCAACACAAGGGTAGGTGGTTCTCTTCTCAGAAAGTGTATGGTAGGAGTGGTAGACTTTCTGATGGCTCTCTCCACGAATGAAGAGGGGGTGGAGGGGTATATATAGCCTCCACACAAAATCCAACCGTTACACACATATTTGGGCAATCTCGGTGAGACCGAAGTGAAAACTCGGTCAGACCGAAAGTTCAAATATAGTGAACGTTGGGATTTTCGGTGGGACCGAAAATACCATCTCGGTGTGTCCGAAGTGAGTCAAAGGTTGGAGCTTGCCATCTCGGTGGGACCGAAATTAAAACTCGGATATTCCGAAGTGATGTCAATTGGTTACAGAAGGTTGGCAGTCCAGTTTCGGTGAGACCGAAACTCAAAATCGGATGGACCGAGAAATTAGGGTTTGGAAGAATAACTAAGGTGGTTCATCTCGGTGGGACTGAGTTTGCAGAATCGGTTTGTCCGAGATTACTTATGAGTGTGTTAAGTAGTGAAAGGTGCTGATAGTTGAGGGAGCTAGATCACCAAGCACTTGAGCAACCAGATCATTAACACAACCTCATCCCCTTTTAATAGTATTGGCTTTTCCTATGGACTCAATGTGATCTTTGATCACTAAACCAAAAATAGAGTCTTGAGCTTTTGCCAATGCTTGTCTTAGCATTTTGAGGGGTCCACTTCTTCAGACATTTCCATACCCATATCATCGAACTTCTCTGAAAGGATTCTCAAGTAAATATTAGTTCAGTGATATATATGTTGTTATTAATTACCAAAACCACCCAGGGATTAGTTGCACTTTCAAATCTGGATCATCATTATCATATTTGGTGGCAAGTAAACATCCAATTTTTAATTTAATTTCAGATGCAACATGAGATGATGGTGTCTTATTAGGATTCATTTGTTGCTCAAATTCTTTTGCCACAATCTGATTTTCACTCTTATTTTGCTCCTGTTTTGCTTTATTAGCTCTATTAATATCATCTTTCAAAATGGAATCAGGAGACATAGGAAGCAAAGTAATACGTTTATCCTTATGAACAAGAGTATACTGATTGTTTCTACCATGGTGTATAGAATTTTTATCAAATTGCCATGGTCTACCAGGTAATAAGGAACATGCTTGCATGGGTACCACATCACAATCAACATAATCGGCATATGTGGAGATACTAAAATGCACACGAACAGTACGTGTTACCTTAACCTTGCCGATGTTGTTGAACCATTGGATGTAGTAAGGATGTGGGTGTGGTCTTGTGGTGAGAGATAGCTTCTCCACCATCTCCATGCTAGCCAAGTTGTTGCAGCTCCCTCGATCTATGATGACGCGAACAGAACGTTCCTTCACAACTCCCTTTGTATGGAACAAATTATGCCGCTGATTTTGCTCCGCTTGTGTGACCTGCACACTCAAAACACTTTGAGAAACTAAACATTCATACCTGTCAGCGTCTTCAGGAGCCATGTATCGCGTCTCATTTTCAGAATCATCTCCACCGTGTTCTTCGCGTGTAATAAGAGCCAAAATCTCCTCATCATAGTCACTAGCGGACTCATAACCACCATCCTCAGTAGCAATCATGACACGCTGAGATGGGCATTTGCTCGCATAGTGACCACGACCAGTGCGACGACGACATATAACATCATGTGTTGGCCCTGTGGATGCCGTGGATGAAGAAGAGCTCTGCGGAGGACCGGAAGGTGTACTCCTGGTTGATGGTGGTGCTGCCGGTTTGCTTTTATCACGGCTAGAAGCGACGGATGAAGTAGGCGGTGGTGTAGCCGGACGTGTCGAAGTAGATGATGCACGCGGTGTCCATGATGAAGGTCGACCTGCAGAATAATTAGTTCGCGCCAAGGCCTGTCGATCCTGCACTTCACGTTCAGCTTTGGAAGCAAGATGGAATAAACGAGTGATATTATTATACTCCTTATACTCTAGAATTGTCTGAATCTCTCTATTTAAGCCACCCATAAAACGTGCAAGCATAGCCTCATTATCCTCAACAATACCACATCTAATCAGGCCAGTTTGTAATTCCTGATAATATTCCTCTACAATAAAATTTCCTTGTCTTAAACGCTGCAATTTCTGAAGTAATTCGCATTGATGATATGGTGGAACCCAACGAGTACGCATAGCAGTTTTCAAAGCAGCCCAAGTAGTTGGAATATTATCCAGATGTAATCTACAATATTCAGACCACCACACACAAGCAAAACTAGTGAAAGCACAAAGAGCAGCAGCAACACGTCTCTCCTCAGGATATTTTAAACATGTAAAACGTTGTTCGGTTTCTAACTCCCAAGTAAGATATATATCAGGAACATATCTACCCTCAAATGGTGGAATATTCAATTTTAGTTTAGGGAGATGGTCATGATCGCGTACTTGAGGGTGTGGTGCAGCCCTACTATAGCGATTATTTTCATGTGGACGACCTAGTGGTTGTGGTGCTGGTTGTTGTACGTAGTTCTGATTTTGATCAACCTCATCCTCGTAATCCTCCGCGTAATCGTCCTCCTCCTCAGCAGCAGCAGGAGCCACAGAAGTATCAACAGCAGCACCAATAGTTTGGCAATGATGAAGAGCGACACGGCTCGCTTTGCGGAGGGCGATTTCGTGATGTGAAGGTGGTTGTTGTTATTGTTGCAACGGTGCAGCAGGTGGAGGTAGACGCGCCAGCACTTCAGCGAATTTGGCATCCTACTTGGTGTCAATTGACTTCTCAATGCCATCCATCCTTGCTAGTGTGCAAAACTGGTCATCACATCTTCTACCTGTTGACGCATCATTTGCTGAAATTTGTCATGCAACTCCTTGTTTGTCATGTTCTCCTAGTCAGTCTCGTCGACTTGTGATCCTGGCATGGTTAGCAGCAATAGAAACACACAAAAATATGATCCTACAGACTACTAGAAAATGGTGGTGGTGGGGCGTCACAAATCCGTCAAGCAAATCTCAAATTCTTACCAGTTCTTACCCAACAGCAGGTGGTGATCGGCAAACGTGGTAGTCAAAACTCTCAAAGGTTGGATAAAGCGATTACCAGGGAGATTCAAACGCAGGATGTAGATGTATGTGGAGCTGGGAAGGCTTATAAGATGGTAGGAAAAAGGGTCAGCAATAATCATTTCCGAGATGCAAAGTTGAATAAACGCTCAACGACGGTACTGTGTTGGTCCTAGGCTAGACGTACTAGAGACGCGAGCCTAGAACACTAACAAAATCACGGCGCTGCACGTAATCAAGGGGAAAGCACACTCTGAAAAAAAAATTATCGCCTTTTTTTGCACTCTTTTTTTTTTGCCGAAAATCACTATAATGGCGAGTGTCTCAAAATTCTTCCCAAGTCAAACTAAGATGATAGGCAAAAAAAAAATTACGAATTTTTTTATTCGGAATCAGGGCAGCGATGACGAAAAAGTGTGGTAAAATAACAGTATGATGGCACATGTCTCAAAAGACTCAGAAAAGTCTAAAACGGGATAGGGAAAAAATATTTTCACCTGCCGAAATTTTGGCCTAAAAACTGCCCGGGGGTCTCCTTTTTTTCCGAGACCTACTCACGCAAGGAAACATGAAACCGAAACTAGATGGATCTCGAAAGCCAATCTAAAACGAAAAGAACTCGGATTGGTGGCGGGTATATGGTGGTAGAATATGGCAGCGGGGATGGTATATGGCAGCAGTGGTGGTATATGGATACAGATCGATGGTGGTATGTGGCAGCAGCGATGAAGATGTTACGGCAGCGGCGTGACAACTTATGACCAGAACTCGAAACTCTAAAAGACTAGACGCTAAGACCAGCAACTTGACACGACGAAGCAACCACAAATTCAACAAACCAAAATACTGAAAAGACTATGCGAAGGCTCAAACTGGTTCGTATATGAGGAACTAACCTTATTTTTTTGGCTTTTTCGTGGACTGTAGGTATGAAGAACAGACTCGATCTAATCTACGAAAAACCGAGCAACCTGGAAATCTGATACAACTTGATAGAGGCAAAGGTGATGCGGAGCATCCCAAGGTCATCCCCATGGACCTACCGTCGACTCAACAAGTGCCCAAAGGACCCATGACACGAGCCCGTACAAGAGCTCTCGAAGCCGAGGTGAACTCGCTCCTTTACCAATTTCCTCTCGATTCACATGGAACATGCCTTCTACCCTCATCAGAAATTATATGCATACTCAGGTACTTGGATGAAGGTCACGGGACAGCTCTGCACAGTGGACAAGGCGACGCGATCGACAAATGCTTGGAACAAGAAGAAGTGCGGCTGAAGACGCTACACGCACCGGACGTCCGGCCCCTACCGGACGACCGGTCACCCCCAGGCACCGGTCGTCCGACGATCACCGAACGACCGGCGACACCCAGACAACCGGACGACCGGACGTCCGTGACACCGACCACATAACGTAATTAGCGGATATCCGAGGATTACCGGACGCCCGGTCCCTCCCGAGCCACCGGACGTCCGGTGACCCAGCGGACGTCTGACCCGATGGCGCCACCCCATGTAATATATACTCGATAACTTCCTTTGTGTCAGGTAGCTTTTGGGATAGCTCATCATAGACTTTAGTGGTTCCTCTCCTATGAGACCGCGGCCTCCTTGGAGAAGATCCACCGGAATCAAGACCTCCTTCACGGAGAAGAACATCAAGACCTCCTGACGGAGATGACTACCGCCACTTGTATCATCCTTAGTTGATCGTGTATCGTGTATCACACTATGTGTACCCGGATCTAGCATTTGTGTGACCTAAACGTGTTGATTTGAGTGTTTCCTTCTTGTCCCTCTTGTGTTTTCCCCTCGTGCACCTTGTGTTCATTCTTGGGATCCCTCGTTTTCGTGAAAGATCGGCCTAGAAGGGGTTGACCCCGCATCATATGGTATCAAGAGCCACGGTTTCTCACGAAATTGGAGCCCCTACCCGTGTTTTCTAGCTTGTTTTTGTTCTGTTCTTCCTAATTTCGAAAATTCCCCACTAAAAATAGCCCCAAAAACTTTTTTGTGATCTGTTGATTTGGCGAGATTTTGTTGAATTTGTTCCATGGATGTGTTGTGCCACGAGTTGATCTAGCTTTTCCCCACCTTTTCCCCAATTTTCTTCTGCAAATTCGGCCAAATTTCACCAATTTATCCACAAATACCTCGAACCCTAGCCCCAGACCCACCGGACGACCGACGATTTACCGGACGTGCGGAACCCCGCGAAGAACCGGACGTCCGTCACCCACGGGATGACCGGCACCTCTCTATACAGGAACTATTTCCGGATTTGCGAGACTTACTGGACGTCCGGCGACCGGACGACCGGTGACCTACCGAACGTATGACAAACCCTGACAAAACTGAACTTCCTTAGTTTTGTTCCACCTTCTGCAACCACTTACCCTTTCATACACCCACATCTACCATACCACCACCACCATTGCTTACCCATCATCTCTACGGTCTTACCTCTTGTGTCTTGGATCATTTGAGTTGTGGTTTTCCCATTTCCTTGTGTATTTCGGCTATCTCGGAACAAAGCGACATCGACGAGACCACCTCTCAACCTCGACAAGGACGGTAACATCAACGACGCTTTGTCATTCGACCTTGCAATTGCATTGTCACCCCTATAGACCATTTTTGCGTAGCTTTCCCATCGAGACTAGCCATTTGAGTATTGCCGGGCCACGACACTTGTGCACATTAGTGATAGTCATGGATATTGCATACTACATCATCATATCTGCGTGTGACACAAGAGTGATCCGCATACACAATAGCTATCTTGATCCGAGAAGCATGCATAAGTCACCAAAGAAAGAGCTCACAATCTTATAAGCAAAATAACAATAGCATCATACGCCTTGCATCAAAAGATATCATATGAGATAGAAATACATCATCTTGTGCTTAAGCATCGGCACATCATACACTCATAGCATACTTGTGATAGGAAGTCGTTACGTTTGCCTCTTATAGGTTGTGCACAAGTGCGTATCCGCCTATTAAGCAATCAATTAGCGTCTCTCTAGTGTTGTGCAACACGAGCATTTTTCGTGGATTCCACATTTTCGCTCATCCTTGGTTGCACAACCACATTTTATCTATCTGTGCGTGTGTTCCGTGTGCTACTTCGTGCTTGTGATCTACTTGTTGCATGAACAAATTGTGGATCATTTTCAACATCATTGAGTTACTTTGACAATTGCATTGAATTTGTGCCATCATCCTAACTAAGCTCCTCTCAAAGCTTTACTTGTGTAGGTGTGAGAATCGACACGAAGTGGTACCAATAGTGCTATTTCCGGGTTACATTATTGAGTGATCATTGATCCATTTTCAACTTCGGTCAAGGTACAATTTGTATTGTCTTATCCTTTCTCCCACTCACACTCTTGCTTGCAATGATGGATACGCCAAGTACATCTTCGAACCCGCTCTTCGATGATCCTCAAGAATCGAACAACTACGTCACCAAACTACATCTCTTCGGCGTACAACGAGCTCTTCATCAAGAAAGTGAAGCTATGCGCGAGCACATTGAGCAAGTCGCCGCCGACGCACGACAATTTGAAGCACGAACAAGAGAGCAATTCGACATCATCAACACCAACATGTCTACTCAATTCAATGAGCTACGGACTTTGATAGTCAACCGACGTTCTTCTTCCACATCTTCTCAAAGACGAAGCCGCTCAAGTCGCCATACCGACTCGGCAGAAGGCTCAAGTACCCCTACATCAAACACTCTTCGTCAAGCCGCCCGTCAAGCTCGACATGACAATCGGAATCCACTTCACGACAAGAGCTCCCAAGAGCTATTTGAAGAGCAAGAGAGTCAACATCGCCGAAACCAAGCTACACTTGACCAAGCGCAAGAACGGAAACGACTACGCCAACAACAACAAGAGCGAGCGCGTCAACATCAAGAAGAACAGGATGCCGAAGCTCATCGTCAAGCACAACACCGCCGAGAAGCTCAAGCTCTTGAAGCGCAACGAGCATTACGTGATTCACATCGCAATGTGGCAACTCGCACTCGACATACTCGTCAAGAAGAGGATTTCCTTTGCGATGAGATAAAAGAGAGGCGTCATCAAGCACGCCTGCAAGAAGAAGCTCTTCCTCAAGCGCGACAAGAGCAACAACCTCAACCAAACCACAAGCTTGGCAAGTACATCATGACAATGGACATCTACTCCGACAAGAGCAACATGATATTGCTAATCGTCCCAATCAAGAACGCCCTCCCAATAGGCAAGCAAACAATGAAGAGCATCACTATGCCAAGCTTAAGTTCACCATGCCAAAGTTTTCCGGAAGCATTGATCCCGAAGACTACCTCTCATGGGCATTGAAAGTTGACAAGATCTTCCGCTTACACAACTTCGATGAAGAGAAGAAAATTGCTATGGCCTCCCTTGAGTTCCAAGACTATGTTCTCATTTGGTGGGAGCAAATCATAGAGAGAAGAGAAGCAAAAGGCGAACCTCCTATCACAACTTGGGCTCAAATGAAGGAAGTCATGAGAGCACGCTTTGTGCCAACACACTACAACCGTGACTTGTTCAAAAAGCTACAACTCCTCAAGCAAGGCACCAAGTCCGTTGAAGAGTACTACAAGGAGATGGAGATTGCCATGATAAGAGCAAACATCACGGAATATGAAGAACAAACAATGGGGAAATTCTTGAATGGACTCAAGTATCCTATCAAGAAGATTGCGGACTTTCAACCCTACACGACCCTACTCGAGCTAGTACACCAAGCAACCAAAGAGATGCGACAATTTCAAGAGGACTACAAGTACTCCAAGTTCAACTCCAAGAACTTCGGCTCCTACAACCAAGCTTCAACGACTTCGGCTCCTCCTACCTCTACCAAGCCATCTACAAACTTCGGTGACAAGTCAAGCTATAAGAATGCGACTACATCAAGTCGGCCACCTTCTACAAACAACTTCAAGCCAAGAGCTTCATCATCTACAAATCCAACCGAGGACAACTCCAAGACGAGTTCCATCAAATGCTTCAAGTGCCAAGGGCGAGGCCACAAGTCATTTGAGTGCAAGACCGTTCGAACAATGATCATTAATGATGACGGATCCTATGACTCAATGAGCGACGTTGAGATGGAAGCCCTTGAACATGTCGCTATGCATCGACAAGTGAATGAAGAAGAAGACCATCAAGTGTTTTGCGACAATGACTCGAGTCCCAATCTCGTTGTCTCCAAGGTCTTGACACTCAACCATTAACAACATGACGACCAACAATGTCATATCTTCCATACCAAGGCCGGCATCAATGCATGCTCCGTCAAGGTTATCATCGATGGAGGAAGTTGTCATAACTTGGCAAGCGAAGAGCTACGCGACATGCTACATTTGGTCAAGACGAAGCACCCTCACCCCTACAAGGTCCAATGGCTTAATGACACCGGAATTCTTTGAGTCGAGCATACCGTGCAAGTCTTCTTCAAGATAGGCGCCTACGAGGACACACTTGAGTGTGATGTGGTCCCTATGTCCGTGTGCCACCTTCTACTTGGACGGCCATGGCAATACGACCGTGGAGTCACACACAATGGATGGACCAACCACTATAGCTTCAAGATGAAGGGCAAGAAATTCGTGCTACGTCCAATGTCTCCAAGTCAAGTAGCCGCCGACAAACACTTACCTACCAACCATCATGGAGAGAATGGTGAGAGAGTGAGCCACCTAACGGAGAGTGAGAGCCACAAGCCAAATATGAGTGCCTCCATGATGAGCGACAAGAAGCAACTAGTGCTATTTGCCACCAAAAGTGAGATGAGAGAAGTGTGTGAGAACCCATCGAGCGTCTTTCACCTAGTGCTTTTATGCAAAGGGGAAGCCAAACCTACTAACACTTCACCACCTATACCTTTAGTGTTGTCTCAATTGCTGCAGGAATTCTCAGACGTCTTTCCCAATGAGCTACCTCCGGGTCTACCTCTGGGTCTACCTCATACCCGGCACACCACTTCCAAACAAGGCTCCTTACCGCGTCAACCCCGAGGAAACCAAGGAGATACAACGACAAGTACAACAACTCATCGACAAAGCCCAGGTACGTGAAAGCTTGAGCCCTTGTGCCGTTCCATTTATTCTCGTGCCTAAGAAAGATGGAAGTTTTCGCATGTGTTCCAATTGTCGTCCGATAAATGCTATCACTGTTAGATACCGTCACCCTATTCCACGCTTAGACGACATGCTTGATGAATTATGTGGTGCCACCATCTTTTCAAAAATTAATCTTAAAAGTGGTTATTACCAAATTCGCTTTCAAGAGGGTGATGAGTGGAAAACGGCTTTCAAAACCAAGTTTGGGTTATATGAGTGGTTGGTCATGCCAATGGGTTTATCGGAAACACCCGTTTCATTTATGCGTCTTATGCATTTCGTTCTCCGACCCTGCATAGGTGTCTTTGTAGTGGTTTATTTCGACGACATCCTCGTTTTTAGCAAGTTGCTTGAGGACCATGTGACACACATCCGTATGGTTTTACAAACCCTTCGGAAAGAGCGCTTAGATGCTAACATGGAAAAATGCACTTTTGGCGTTAACAAGGTCGTTTTCCTAGGATTTGTCATTTCTTTGATGAAACTAAAATTGAAGCAATTAAAACTTGGCCTCAACCAACGAATCTCCAACAAGTGCGCAGATTTCTTGGTTTAGCCAGTTTCTATCGACGTTTTGTGAAGGACTTTAGCACCATTGCTATGCCTCTACACGCCTTGAGCAAGAAGAATGTACCCTTCATTTGGGGTCCTTCACAAGACACCGCGTTCAATGAGCTAAAAAGCTTGCTTACACACGCACCACTTCTTGCCTTACCAAACTTTGACAAACCTTTTGAGATTCATTGTGATGCTAGCGATACCGACATAGGTGGCGTGCTAATGCAAGAAAAACGCCAAATTGCGTACATTAGCGAGAAGCTATCCGGAGCGCAACTTAACTACCCCATATATGATAAAGAGCTCTATGCCTTGGTGAGAGTTTTGCGTGTTTGGGAACATTACCTTAGACCTCATGAATTCATTCTTCATACGGACCATGAGACTCTCAAGTATCTCAAGGGTCAAACTAAGTTAAACAAGCATCATGCTAAGTGGAGTGAGTTCATTGAGTCTTTCCCTATGTCATCAAGTACATCAAAGACAAAGAGAATGTTGTGGCGGATGCACTTTCCCGCAAATGCATGCTTGTTACACAACTCGAGTTGAATGTTATTGGCTTTGAGCACATAAAAGACTTATATGAGCATGATCCTTTCTTATCAAATCCTTATGCTAAGTGTTTGACTCACACTTCTTGGGAACATTACTACATCAAGGATGGATATCCTACGAGAGATAACAAACTTTGCATTCCCGAGTCTTCGCTTCGTTTGCTCCTTTTGCAGGAATCTCATGGAGGAGGACTCATGGGACACTTTGGACACGAAAAGACATTTGCTACGCTCTCCAAGAACTACTTTTGGCCCAAGATGCTTCGTGACGTCTCCCGCTTCACCAACCGATGCTCTACATGTCGCAAAGCTAAGTCAAAAGCCCAATCTCATGGTCTTTACATGCCACTTCCTATTCCATACCATCCTTGGGAAGACATAAGCATGGACTTTATACTTGGATTGCCTAGGACTCAAAATGGCAAAGATTCCGTGTTTGTTGTCGTGGATAGATTCTCTAAAATGGCTCATTGCATTCCTTGTAACAAGATCGACGATGCTTCACATGTTGCAAATCTCTTTTGTAGGGAAATCATTCATCTACATGGAGTCCCCAAGACGATCGTGTCGGACCGGGACGTCAAGTTCTTGAGCTACTTTTGGAAGACTCTATGCGCCAAACTCGGCATCAATCTCCTCTTATCTTCGGCATATCATCCACAAACCGACGGCCAAACGGAGGTGACGAACCGCACGCTTTCGACGCTTCTTCGCGTGTTGATCAAGAAGAACATCAAGGAATGGGAGCAATGCTTGCCCATCGCCGAGTACGCCTACAACCACGCAAGACATTCGACTACCGGCAAGTCCCCCTTCGAGGTCGTCTACGGCTTCAACCTGTTGTCCCCATTGGACATACTACCTCTACCTCTACAAGAGCGCATCAACATGGACGCAAGTGCACGATCAAGCTATCTGAAGAAGGTGCATGAAGATACAAGGGCAACGATCGAGCGACAAGTGCAACGCATAGCCACTAAGCGCAACATCGACAAGGCACCAACGATGTTCCAACCGGGAGATCTCGTATGGCTTCATCTTCGAAAGGACCGCTTCCCCAACGAACGCAAGTACAAACTACTACCTCGAGCCGACAGACCTTTCAAGGTGCTAGCACGCTACAACAACAATGCCTACAAGATCGACCTTCCACATGACAAGTACAACGTGAGCAATACCTTCAACATCAAGGACCTATCTCCTTTCCATGGTGATGAAGATTTCAATCCAAGGTCGGATCTTTTCCAAGGGAGGGGAGATGATGCGGAGCATCCCAAGGTCATCCCCATGGACCTACCGTCGACTCAACAAGTGCCCAAAGGACCCATGACACGAGCCCATACAAGAGCTCTCGAAGCCGAGGTGAATTTGCTCCTTTACCAATTTCCTCTCGATACACATGGAACATGCCTTCTACCCTCATCAGAAACTATATGCATACTCACGTACTTGGATGAAGGCCACGGGACAACTCTGCACAGTGGACAAGGCGACGGGATCGACAAATGCATGGAACAAGAAGAAGTGCGGCTGTAGACGCTACTGGCACCGGACGTCCGGCCCCTACCGGACGACCGGTCACCCCCCGGCACCGGACGTCTGACGATCACCGGAGGACCGGCGACTCCCAGACGACCGGACGACCGGAGGCCACCGGACGTCCGTGACACCGACCACATAACGTAATTAGCGGAAATGCGAGGATTACCGGACGTCCGGTCCCTCCCGAGCCATCCCATGTAATATATACTCGTTGAATTTTTTCGTGCCAGGTAGCTTTTGGGATAGCTCATCATAGACCTTAGTGGTTCCTCTCCTACGAAACTACAGCCTCCTCGGAGAAGATCCACCGGATTCAAGACCTCCTTCACGGAGAAGAACATCAAGACCTTCTCACGGAGATGACAACCGCCACTTGTATCGTCCTTAGTTGATCGTGTATCGTGTATCACACTTTGTATACCTGGATCTAGCATTTGTGTGACCTAAACGTGTTGATTTGAGTGTTTCCTTCTTGTCCCTCTTGTGTTTTCCCCTCGTGCACCTCGTGTTCATTCTTGGGATCCCTCCTTTTCGTGAAAGATCGGCCTAGAAGGGGTTGACCCCGCATCGCAAGGTGTCCCGTCTTTCGATGAGATGGTGGCTATCGTTTTTGGTGGAGTAGACTTTGACGATCCGACTACGAACGTGCGAGGATGTCGCGCCTTAGCAATCGCTAAACTAACTCCGAGAGGTTATTCACCACGCCGGAGCACGATCAACCTGACCACGAGGGTCTATTTCCTGCAAGCAAACGAAGAACAAGCAATAAACTAAGATTGCAATCTGGATATTGCGAATATAAGAGGAAAGCTTTATTGATCAATGTGGGGTTCTGTGACGTCTTTCTCTGGTCGTTGAACACAAACGAAGTACGCAAAGTTGCAGCTATGTCGAACTTTAATCTAAACAAAACTCAAAGTCTAAACGACGCCCTAAGGGCTGTATATATGGGGGAAGAGGGGGGGGGATTTCGTGGCCCTTGGAGGAGGGGTCCGAAACCAACCCTAACTCTTGTTTCCCCACACATACGGACTCTGAAAACAACCTATACTCAAGTATTTCGAAATTACATGGGCCTGGCCCAATAATAAGGTGATGCAGCACCTTTAATAGCCTCTGGACGAAATTTTTGAAGTGGCATCTTGTATATTTTGTCCAAGGCTTCCGCACTCATTATGGTGGCTTCAAAGTCCTGAAATCATCACTTGCAACTCCGTTCTTGTTCCCGTTGCGCATGCCATCATCTCCATGCTTGATCTTGCTCCAATGTTCATCCTTCTTGTCCAAGCTAGGCCCTTCATTTGTAAGCAAGACAAATGTATCCAATTTAGGCAGCATCATATTCTCATGAACATTAGAATCATTACCAAGAAACAAAAGTACCTGGTAATTTAATTGGCGTGCGCGAGCTCTAGTAATTGGTATTGTATATGTGTCAGTTGGGGCTGTGTGTGTAACCTTGTTAGTGATGTCCTCATCACCAAAGTTTTCCGGACGCATCGATCCCGAAGACTACCCCTCATGGGCATTGAAAGTTGATAATTTTTTTCGCCTCCACAACTTTGATGAAGGAAGAAAATTGCTATGGCCTCCCTTGAGTTCCAAGACTATGTTCTCATTTGGTGGGAACAAATCATTGAGAGAGGAGAAGCAAAAGGCGAACCTCCCATCACTACTTGGGCTCAAATGAAGGAAGTCATGAGAGCACGCTTCGTGCCAACACACTACAACCATGACTTGTTCAAGAAGCTACAACTCCTCAAGCAAGGTACCAAGTCCGTTGAAGAGTACTACAAGAAGATGGAGATTGCCATGATACGAGCAAACATCACGGAAAATGAAGAAAAAATGATGGCGAGATTCTTGAATGGACTCAACTATCCTATCAAGAAGATTGCGGACTTTCGACCATACACCAATCTCCTCGAGCTAGTACATCAAGCCACCAAAGCGGACCGACAAATTCAAGAGGACTACAAGTACTCCAAGTTCACCTCCAAGAGCTTCGGCTCCTACAACCAAGCTTCAATGACTTCGGCTCTTCCTACCTCTACCAAGCCATCTACAAACTTCGGCGACAAGTCAAGCTACAAGAATGCGACTACATCAAGTCGTCCACCTTCTACAAACTACTTCAAGCCAAGAGCTTCATCATCTACAACTCCAACTGAGGACAACTCCAAGACGAGTTCCATCAAATGCTTCAAGTGCCAAGGGCGAGGCCACAAGTCATTTGAGTGAAAGACCGTTCGTACCATGATCATCAATGATGACGGATCTTATGACTCAATGAGCGATGATGAGATAGAAGCCCTTGAACATGTCACTATGCGTCACCAAGTGAATGAAGATGAAGACCATCAAGTGTTTTGCGACAATGACTCAAGTCCCAATCTCATTGTCTCCAAGGTCTTGACACTCCAACATCAACAAGATGACGATCAAAGATGTCATATCTTCCATACCAAGGCCGGCATCAATGTACGCTCCGTCAAGGTAATCATCGATGGAGGAAGTTGTCACAACTTGGCTAGCGAAGAGCTATGTGACAAGCTAAACTTAGTGAAGTCGAAGCACCCTCATCCCTACAACGTCCAATGACTTAGTGACACCGGAACTCTTTAAGTCGAGCACACCGTGCAAGTCTCCTTCAAGATAGGCGCCTACGAGGACACACTTGAGTGTGATGTGGTCCCTATGTCCGTGTGTCACCTTCTTCTTGGACGACCATGGCAATATGATCGTGGAGTCACACACAATGGACGGACCAACCACTATAGATTCAAGATGAAAGGAAAGGAGTTCGTGCTACGCCCAATGTCACCAAGTCAAGTAGCCGCCGACAAAAACTTACCTACCAACCATCATGGAGAGAGTGGTGAGAGACTGAGCCACCAAAAGGGGAGTGAGAGCCACAAGCCAAATATGAGCGACTCCACGATGAGCGAATAGAAGCAACTATTGCTATTTTCCACCAAACATGAGATGAGAGAAGTGTGTGAGAACCCCTCGAGTGTCTTTCACCTTGTGCTTTTATGCAAAGGGGAAGCCAAACCTACTAACACTTCACCACCTCCACCTTTAGTGTTGTCTCAATTGTTGCAGGAATTCTTGGACGTCTTCCCCGATGAGCTACCTCCGGGTCTACCTCCACTTCGCGGAATCGAACATCGCATCGACCTCAAACCCGGCGCACCACTTCCGAACAAGGCTCCTTACCACGTCAACCCCGAGGAAACCAAGGAGATACAACGGCAAGTACAACAACTCATCGACAAAGGTCATGAATCTCATGGAGGAGGACTCATGGGACACTTTGGTCGCGACAAGACATTTGCTATGCTCTCCAAGAACTACTTTTGGCCCAAGATGCTACGTGACGTCTCACGCCTCACCAACCGATGCTCTACATGTCGCAAAGCTAAGTCAAAAGCTTAATCTCATGGTCTTTACACGCCACTTCCTATTCCTTATCATCCATGGGAAGACATAAGCATGTACTTTATACTTGGATTGCCTAGGGCTCGAAATGGAAAAGATTCCGTGTTTGTTGTCGTGGATAGATTCTCTAAAATGGCTCATTTCATTCCTTGTAACAAGATCGACGATGCTTCGCATGTGGCAAATCTCTTTTGTAGGTAAATCATTCGTCTACATGGAGTTCCCAAGACGATCGTGTCGGACTGGGACGCCAAGTTTTTGAGCTACTTTTGGAAGACTATATGCGCCAAACTCGGCATCAAGCTACTCTTCTCCTTGGCATATCATCCACAAACCGACGGCCAAACGGAGGTGACAAACCGCACGCTTTCGACGCTTCTTCGCGTGTAGATCAAGAAGAACATCAAGGAATGGGAGCAATGCTTGCCCATCGCCGAGTACGCCTACAACCGCGCAAGACATTCGACTACCGGCAAGTCCCCTTTCGAGGTCGTCTACGGCTTCAACCTGTTGTCCCCATTGGACATCCTACCTCTACCTCTACAAGAACGCATCAACTTGGACGCAAGTGCTCGAGCAAGCTATCTCAAGAAGGTGCATGAAGATACAAGGTCAACGATCAAGCGGCAAGTACATCGACTAGCGTACAAGCTCAACGCCAACAGGAAGCCTATGGTGTTCCAACCGGGAGATCTCATATGGCTACATCTTCGCAAGGACCGTTACCCCCACGAGCGCAAGTCCAAACTACTACCTCGGGCAGACGGACCCTTCAAGGTGCTCGCACGATACAATAATAACGCTTACAAGATCGACATTCCACGCGACAAGTACAATGTGAGCGATGTCTTCAACGTCAAGGATCTCTCCACTTTCCATGGTGATGAAGATTTTGATCCGAGGTCGGATCTTTCCCAAGGGAGGGGAGATGATGCGGAGCATCCCAAGGTCATGCCCATGGACCTACCATCGTCTCACCAAGTGCCAAGTGGACCCATGACACGTGCTCGAGCACGAGCTCTCACCACCGAGGTGACTCCACTCCTCTCTCTACGTCACTTTGATTCACATGAGACATGGCTGCTACCCTCATCAGAGACTCTTTGCATACTCAGGCACCTCGGGAGCAACCATGGAGAAGTCAAGGAACAAGAAGAAGGAAGAAAGAGGAGAAAAACAGCCAAGACTCACCCAGCCCGGACGATCCGGATGAAGTCCCGGACGATCCGGCCGAAGCCCGGGTGATCCAGACAAACGTCCGAACGATCCGGCAAATGTGCCCGAGGACACCCGAGAGCCCCAGTTGAAGCCGGATCATCCAAACCCCTGCCCGGATCATCCGGATGAACCCGGACGTCCGAACCAAGTCTCGGATATCCGGACCACCCGCAGCAGATCAGACACGTCCGGATCATCCGGACGCCGCCTCGGATCATCCGGACCCCCGAAGCCCAGATCATCCGGACAAACGTCCGGATCATCTGGACAGTGCCTGCGTGCATGATGTTGGGCCGAGGCCCATGTACCCCTTCGCCCATCCTAGCCTATATATATCACTCTACCCATACTATCTAGGGTTAGCTTGGTGTTAGCTCATCCAAAACCTTAGTGGTTCCTCTCCTACGAGACCGTGGCCTCTTCAGAGAAGATCCACCGGATTCAAGACCTCCTATATGGGGAATAACATCAAGACCTCCTCACAGAGATGAATACTGCTACTTGTACGTCCTTAGTTGATCGTGCATCGTGTATCGCACTTTGTGTACCCGGATCTAGCATTTGTGTGACCTAAGTTTGTTGTTTTGAGTGTTGTCTCCTTGTCTCTCTTGTGTTTTTCCTCGTGCCCCTCGTGTTTTTCCTCGAGATCCCTCCTTTTCGTGAAAGATCAGCCACGTAGGGTTCCACCCTACATCATCTCTCTCTCAAGAGGAGAAGGTAGGAGCAAAGCTCACATAGAATGAGCTATCATATTTTCTACCCTCTAAATGTGCTAGGAGAGGTGTATATATAGTCTAGGGACGAATTGAGGGAGTTGGGGTTACAAAGGACCAAAAAGTCCCTAAAATAAAAACAAGCCGGAGGAGGGTCGGACACCCGGGGTCTTAGGCCCGGGCACCCGGGGCGAGTGCGGCGGCTGTAGGGGCCAGGCCGGGCACCCGGGGGTGACGGCCCGGGCACCCGGAGTGGGCTGGGCCGGTGGCCAGAAGTGGCCGGGCACCCGGGGCTCAACTGGCCTGGCACCCAGGGCCGGCTGGGGGCGACGCCTAGGCTGCAGCAGGGCACCCGGGGTGCCAAGGCTCGGGCACCCGGCGCGGGGCTGGCAGCTCCAGGCAGGTGGGCCGGGCACCCGGGGCTCCAAGGCCGGGCACCCGGGGTCGGCTGGGGCAGCTCCCATGAAGTGGCCGGGCACCTGGGGTCGGCTGGGGTAGATCCCATGAAGTGGCCGGGCACCCGGAGTGTCCAGGCATTCCCCTTCTTCGTCCTCCTCGTTCCATTATTCTTCCTTCTCCTCCTTCGTAGGTCTCCGGTGAACTTGGTGGTGCTCCCTAGCTTCTTGGTGATGGTCATCCTCGTACCTAGTGATGCACAATGTTCATGGTGAGGTAGCGACCATGTCCAATGGATATACATGTCAAACTGGAAGAGGAGCGGGTTCACCTTAAGTCCAGTAGGTTCACTTGGGGCTTGAGGTGCTATGCCGGTGTACATGGAGATAGCCGTAGGATGCTCCGCATCATCTCCTCCCCCTTGGGAAAGATCCGTCCTCGGATCGTGAACCATATCATCATGTACACGGTAGGCATGGATGAACTTGTAGTTGGACGATGTGTATGTCACACCTCGAGCAAAGCACTCCAAGATGTCGTCGGAATGGTAGACATGCAAAAAGAGCAAACACAAGGGACACTTGGAAATAAAATGGTTAGGGGACGCAAGGTGTCCAACATTTGAGCATGAGTCCGTCCAATGAAATCGGTAGTGGCAATGAGCATGAATTGTAGAAAAATGAAGGAGCATGGCATACAATGCATTCATGTGATCAAGCTCCTTGTGCAAGAAGTTGCAAATGCTACCATTGTGCAAAATGATGTCGTAATGGGATTGTGTATCAAAATCATGTACATGGTAAATGATGCTCAATGTGAGTATGTGATCATGCAAGTGATGCTTGGCAATGTGATCAATATGTATGAAGAGTCCATCAAGAAAGATCACAACAAATTTGCTATGGAAATGAAAAAGCTCATATATCATGGATGACATGGGACTACAAGATGCAATAAGGCAATGATAATGTGAGTCAATCCATGCGTAAGATGCAAATTTGTTATGGGTATAATATGACCATGGAGCATGGCATGTGGGCGCACAATCAACAAATATGAAGGTTTGGGTACAATGTGCCAAAGGAGTGTTGATATACCCATGCTCAATGTTGTGGCAAGAGTGGTAGACCGGTGGTGCATCCATGAAATCCAAGCATATGTGAGGATGGCTCACAAGGAAGAAATTCACCTTGATGAGGATGTCGAAAATGTTGTTGTTGCGCAACGTGTATGCCTTCGCATGTCCAAGATGGCTCGTGATGGTACCGCCTTGTGAATCCTTCAAAATGAAAGAACATGACAAACACTCGGAAAAACAAATGAGGTTAGCGAAGATGCAAAACCTATTCGTGTGGTGAGTCACCCAACGAGTATTTTTGTCATTCTTATCATAAGAAAGGACAAGGGGACATGGCAATGTATGGAAGCATATGATGCGATAACAACCAAAGGCATTAGGCCCAAACAAGCAAGCATGCATCACAAGTAAGGTGTCGAAGTCTCCAATATCAATAGGCATAGCATGGTTTCACTCAAAATAAATGAATATGAGAGATGCAACTAGTGGAGACAAGTGACAATGATCAAGGTATATCATGTGAAATGCATGAACATATATGTCATCAACCCAAGAAAGCAAGTAAGAGTGGAACATGGGTGATGCAACAAAGCAAGCAATCATGGCAATCAAGTAGTGTAAGCTAGTAGTGCGAAGATGTAACATACTAGAGGTAATCGTGGCAATCATGGCATGTGGATAAATAGTGGGCATGAATAATGCACATGGCATAGCACAAGCATGAAAGCAACGTATGAACATAGTCTCATCAATAGCATGGGGCACAACAAAATCATGGCAATAGCTACAAGTATCTCCACCAAGCATGCAAATACACATAATAGTCGTAGAATGGTGAATCATGGGCAAATGCAAGCAAGTGTCACAATTGCATGGCAAAGTCATAGCAAGAGGCATAACATGCAAAGTGAACACGATAGAATGGGCATAATGTAACAAGTGGTAAATATCCCATAGACGTGTGAGAGCCAAGTAAAAGAGATGCGCGTAGTGGTTGCGCGAAAAGAATGGTGGTAAGGAGATTCCACGGAATCCCAAATTATCGTTGCTCTCAAGATCTCTTTTCGTCAACTCGTGCTCTTGCAAGGTTGACGAGTAAGTATGGGTACCTACACAAAAGAGACACAAGCCAAAGAAAGATCCCTCGTTTTCGTGAAAGATCGGCCTATAAGGGGTTGACCCCGCATCATATGGTATCAAGAGCCACGGTTTCTCACAAAATTGGAGCCCCTACCCGTGTTTTCTAGCTTGTTTTTGATGTGTTCTTCCCAATTTCGAAAATTCCCCACCAAAAATAGCACCAAAAACTTTTTCGTGATCTGTTGATTTGGCAAGATTTTGTTGAATTTGTTCCATGGATGTGCTGTGCCACGAGTGGATCTAGCTTTTCCCCACCTTTTCCCCAATTTTATTCCGCAAATTCGGCCAAATTTGACCAATTTATCCACGAATACCTCGAACCCTAGCTCCAGACCCACCGGACGACTGACGATTTACCGGACGTGCGGAACCCCGCGAAGAACCGGACGACCGTCACCCACCGGACGACCGGCACCTACCTATACAGAAACTATTACCGGATTTCCGAGACTTACCGGACGTCCGGCGACCAGACGACCGGTGACCTACCGGACGTACGACAAACCCTGACAAAACTGAACTTCCTTAGTTTTGTTCCACCTTCCGCAACCACTTACCCTTTCATACACCCACATCTACCATACCACCACCACCATTGCTTACCCATCATCTCTACGGTCTTACCTCTTGTGTCTTGGATCATTTGAGTTGTGGTTTTCCCGTTTCCTTTTGTGTTTCGGCTATCTCGGAACAAAGCGACATCGACGAGACCACCTCTCAACCTCGAAAAGGACGGTAACATCGACGACACTTCGTCATTCTACCTTGCAATTGCATTGTCACCCCTATAGACCATTTTTGCGTAGCTTTCCCATCGTTACTAGCCATTTGAGTATTGCCGGGCCACGACACTTGTGCACATTAGTGATAGTCATGGATATTGCGTACTACATCATCATATCTGCGTGTGACACAAGAGTGATCCGCATACACAATAGCTATCTTGATCCGAGCATGCATAAGTCACCGAAGAAAGAGCTCACAATCTTATAAGCAAAATAACAATAGCATCATACGCCTTGCATCAAAAGAGATCATATGAGATAGCAATACATCATCTTGTGCTTAACCATCGGCACATCATACACTCATAGCATACTTGTGATAGGAAGTCGTTAGGTTTGCCTCTTATAGGTTGTGCACAAGTGCGTATCCGCCTATTAAGCAATCAGTTAGCGTCTCTCTAGTGTTGTGCAACACAAGCATTTTTCGTGGATTCCACATTTTCGCTCATCCTTGGTTGCACAACCACATTTTATCTATCCGTGCGTGTGTTCCGTGTGCTACTTCATGCTTGTGATCTACTTGTTGCATGAACAAATTGTGGATCATTTTCAACAACATTGAGTTACTTTGACAATTGCATTGAATTTGTGCCACCATCCTAACCAAGCTCCTCTCAAAGCTTTACTTGTGTAGGTGTGAGAATCGACACGAAGTGGTACCAATAGTGCTATTTCCGGGTTACATTATTGAGTGATCATTGATCCATTTTCAACTTCGGTTAAGGTACAATTGGTATTGTCTTATCCTTTCTCCTACTCACACTCTTGCTTGCAATGATGGATAGGCCAAGTACATTTTTGAACCCGCTCTTCGATGATCCTCAAGAATCGAACAACTACGTCACCAAACTACATCTCTTCGGCGTACAACGAGCTCTTCATGAAGAAAGTGAAGCTATGCGCGAGCACATTGAGCAAGTCGCCGCCGACGCACGACAATTTGAAGCACGAACAAGAGAGCAATTCGACATCATCAACACCAACATGTCTACTCAATTCGATGAGCTACGGACTTTGATAGTCAACTGACATTCTTCTTCCACATCTTCTCAAAGACGAAGCCGCTCAAGTCGCCATACCGACTCCGCAGAAGGCTCAAGTACCCCTACATAAAACACTCTTCGTCAAGCCGCCCGTCAAGCTAGACATGATAATCGGAATCCACTTCACGACAAGAGCTCCCAAGAGCTATTTGAAGTGCAAGAGAGTCGACATCGTCGAAACCAAGCTACACTTGACCAAGCGGAAGAACGGCAACGACTATGCCAACAACAACAAGAGCGAGCGCGTCAACATCAAGAAGAACAAGATGCCGAAGCTCATCGTCAAGCACAACACCGCCGAGAATCTCAAGCTCTTGAAGCGCAACGAGCATTACGTGATTCACATCGCAATGTGGCAGCTCGCACTCGACATACTCGTCAAGAAGAGGATTTCCTTCGCGATGAGATACAAGAGAGGCGCCATCAAGCACGCATGCAAGAAGAAGCTCCTCCTCAAGCGCGACAAGAGCAACAACCTCAACCAAACCACAAGCTTGGCAAGTACATCATGACAATGGACATCTACTCCGACAAGAGCAACATGATATTGCTAATCGTCCCAATCAAGAACGCCCTCCCAATAGGCAAGCAAACAATGAAGAGCATCACTATGGCAAGCTTAAGTTCACCATGCCAAAGTTTTCCGGAAGCATTGATCCCGAAGACTACCTCTCATGGGCATTGAAAGTTGACAAGATCTTCCGCTTACACAAATTCGATGAAGAGAAGAAAATTGCTATGGCCTCCCTTGAGTTCCAAGACTATGTTCTCATTTGGTGGGAGCAAATCATAGAGAGAAGAGAAGCAAAAGGCGAACCTCCTATGACAACTTGGGCTCAAATGAAGGAAGTCATGAGAGCACGCTTTGTGCCAACACACTACAACCGTGACTTGTTCAAAAAGCTACAACTCCTCAAGCAAGGCACCAAGTCCGTTGAAGAGTACTACAAGGAGATGGAGATTGCCATGATAAGAGCAAACATCACGGAAGATGAAGAACAAACGATGGCGAGATTCTTGAATGGACTCAAGTATCCTATCAAGAATATTGCGGACTTTCAACCCTACACGACCCTACTCGAGCTAGTACACCAAGCAACCAAAGAGGAGCGACAATTTCAAGAGGACTACAACTACTCCAAGTTCAACTCCAAGAACTTCGGCTCCTACAACCAAGCTTCAACGACTTAGGCTCCTCCTACCTCTACCAAGCCATCTACAAACTTCGGTGACAAGTCAAGCTACAAGAATGCGACTACATCAAGTCGGCCACCTTCTACAAACAACTTCAAGCCAAGAGCTTCATCATCTACAAATCCAACCGAGGACAACTCCAAGACGAGTTCCATCAAATGCTTCAAGTGCCAAGGGCGAGGCCACAAGTCATTTGAGTGCAAGACCGTTCGAACAATGATCATTAATGATGACGGATCCTATGACTCAATGAGCGACATTGAGATGGAAGCCCTTGAATATGTTGCTATGCATCGACAAATGAATGAAGAAGAAGACCATCAAATGTTTTGCGACAATGACTCGAGTCCCAATCTCGTTGTCTCCAAGGTCTTGACACTCCAACATCAACAAGATGACGACCAACGATGTCATATCTTCCATACCAAGGCCGGCATCAATGGATGCTCCGTCAAGGTTATCATTGATGGAGGAAGTTGTCATAACTTGGCAAGCGAAGAGCTATGCGACAAGCTACATTTGGTCAAGATGAAGCACCCTCTCCCCTACATGGTCCAATGGCTTAACGACGCCGGAATTCTTTGAGTCGAGCATACCGTGCAAGTCTTCTTCAAGATAGGCGCCTACGAGGACACACTTGAGTGTGATGTGGTCCCTATGTCCGTGTGCCACCTTCTACTTGGACGACCATGGCAATACGACCGTGGAGTCACACACAATGGACGGACCAACCACTATAGCTTCAAGATGAAGGGCAAGGAATTCGTGCTACGTCCAATGTCTCCAAGTCAAGTAGCCGCCGACAAACACTTACCTACCAACCATCATGGAGAGAATGGTGAGAGAGTGAGCCACCAAACGGAGAGTGAGAGCCACAAGCCAAATATGAGTGCCTCCACGATGAGCGACAAGAAGCAACTAGTGCTATTTGCCACCAAAAGTGAGATGAGAGAAGTGTGTGAGAACCCATCGAGCGTCTTTCACCTTGTGCTTTTATGCAAAAGGGAAGCCAAACCTACTAACACTTCACCACCTATACCTTTAGTGTTGTCTCAATTGTTGCAGGAATTCTCGGGCGTCTTTCCCAATGAGCTACCTCCGGGTCTACCTCTGGGTCTACCTCATACCCGGCACACCACTTCCAAACAAGGCTCCTTACCGCGTCAACCCCGAGGAAACCAAGGAGATACAACGACAAATACAACAACTCATCGACAAAGCCCATGTACGTGAAAGCTTGAGCCCTTGTGCCGTTCCGTTTATTCTCGTGCCTAAGAAAGATGGAAGTTTTCGCATGTGTTCGATTGTCGTCCGATAAATGATATCACTGTTAGATACCGTCACCCTATTTGACGCATAGACGACATGCTTGATGAATTATGTGGTGCCACCATCTCTTCGAAAATTAATCTTAAAAGTGTTATTACCAAATTCGCATTCAAGAGGGTGATGAGTGGAAAACGGCTTTCAAAACCAAGTTTGGGTTATATGAGTGGTTGGTCATGCCAATGGATTAATCGGAAGCACCCGGTTCATTTATGCGTCTTATGCATTTCGTTCTCCGGCCCTACATAGGTGTCTTTGTAGTGGTTTATTTCGACGACATCCTCGTTTTTAGCAAGTCGCTTGAGGACCATGTGCACACATCCGTATAGTTTTACAAACCCTTCGGAAAGAGCGCTTAGATGCTAACATGGAAACATGCACTTTTGGCGTTAACAAGGTCGTTTTCCTAGGATTTATCGTTTCTTCACAAGGTGTTCACGTTGATGAAACTTAAATTGAAGCAACTAAAACTTGGCCTCAACCAACGAATCTCCAACAAGTGCGCAGATTTCTTGGTTTAGCTGGTTTATATCGACGTTTTGTGAAGGACTTTAGCACCATTGATATGCCTCTACCCGCCTTGAGCAAGAAGAATGTACCCTTCATTTGGGGTCCTTCGCAAGACACCGCGTTCAATGAGCTAAAAAGCATGCTTACACAGGCACCACTTCTTGCCTTACCAAACTTTGACAAACCTTGGTACCGGCATAGGTGGCGTGCTAATGCAAGAAAAACACCCAATTGCGTACTTTAGCGAGAAGCTATCCGGAGCGCAACTTAACTACCCCATATATGATAAAGAGCTCTATGCCTTGGTGAGAGTTTTGCGTGTTTGGGAACATTACCTTAGACCTCATGAATTCATTCTTCATACGGACCATGAGACTCTCAAGTATCTAAAGGGTCAAACTAAGTTGAACAAGCGTCATGCTAAGTGGAGTGAGTTCATTGAGTCTTTTCCCTATGTCATCAAATACATCAAAGGCAAAGAGAATGTTGTGGCGGATGCACTTTCCCGCAAATGCATGCTTGTTACACAACTCGAGTAGAATGTTATTGGCTTTGAGCACATAAAATACTTATATGAGCATGATCCTTTCTTTGCAAATCCTTATGCTAAGTGTTTGACTCACACTTCTTGGGAACATTACTACATCAAGGATGGATATCTTATGAGAGCTAACAAACTTTGCATTCCCGAGTCTTCGCTTCGTTTGCTCCTTTTGCAGGAATCTCATGGAGGAGGACTCATGGGACACTTTGGACGCAAAAAGACATTTGCTACGCTCTCCAAGAACTACTTTTGGCCCAACATGCTTCGTGACGTCTCCCGCTTCACCAACCGATGCTCTACATGTCGCAAAGCTAAGTCAAAAGCCCAATCTCATGGTCTTTACATGCCACTTCCTATTCCATACCATCCTTGGGAAGACATAAGCATGGACTTTATACTTGGATTGCCTAGGACTCAAAATGGCAAAGATTCCGTGTTTGTTGTCGTGGATAGATTCTCTAAAATGGCTCATTTCATTCCTTGTAACAAGATCGACGATGCTTCACATGTTGCAAATCTCTTTTGTAGGGAAATCATTCGTCTACATGGAGTCCCCAAGACGATCGTGTCGGACCGGGACGTCAAGTTCTATAGCTACTTTTGGAAGACTCTATGTGCCAAACTCGGCATCAATCTCCTCTTTTCTTCGGCATATCATCCACAAACCGACGGCCAAACGGAGGTGACGAACCGCACGCTTTCGACGCTTCTTCGCGTGTTGATCAAGAAGAACATCAAGGAATGGGAGCAATGCTTGCCCATCGCCGAGTACGCCTACAACCACGCAAGACATTCAACTACCGGCAAGTCCCCCTTCGAGGTCGTCTACGGCTTCAACCCGTTGTCCCCATTGGACATACTACCTCTACCTCTACAAGAGCGCATCAACATGGACGCAAGTGCACGATCAAGCTATCTCAAGAAGGTGCACGAAGATACAAGGGCAACGATCGAGCGACAAGTGCAACGCATAGCCACCAAGCGCAACATCAACAAGGCACCAACGGTGTTCCAATCGGGAGATCTCGTATGGCTTCATCTTCGAAAGGACCGCTTCCCTAATGAACGCAAGTACAAACTACTACCTCGAGCCGACAGACCTTTCAAGGTGCTAGCACGCTACAACAACAATGCCTACAAGATCAACCTTCGACATGACAAGTACAACGTGAGCAATACCTTCAACATCAAGGACCTATCTCCTTTCATGGTGATGAAGATTTCAATCCGAGGTCGGATCTTTTCCAAGGGAGGGGAGATGATGCGGAGCATCCCAAGGTCATCCCCATGGACCTACCGTCGACGCAACAAGTGCCCAAAGGACCCATGACACGAGCCCGTATAAGAGCTCTCGAAGCCGAGGTGAATTTGCTCCTTTACCAATTTCCTCTCGATACACATGGAACATGCCTTCTACCCTCATCAGAAACTATATGCATACTCAGGTACTTGGATGAAGGCCACGGGAAAACTCTGCACAGTGGACAAGGCGACGGGATCGACAAATGCTTGGAACAAGAAGAAGTGCGGCTGAAGACCCTACAAACACCGGACGTCCGGCCCCTACCGGACGACCGGTTACCCCCCGACACTGGACGTCCGACGATCATCGGACGACCGGCGACTCCCAGACGACCGGAGGCCACTGGACGTCCGTGACACCGACCACATAACATAATTAGCGGAAATGAGAGGATTACCGGACGTCCGGTCCCTCCCGAGCCACCGGACGTCCGACCCGACGGCGCCATCCCATGTAATATATACTCGTTGACTTCCTTCGTGCCAGGTAGCTTTTGGGATAGCTCATCATAGACCTTAGTGGTTCCTCTCCTATGAAACCGCAGCCTCCTCGGAGAAGATCCACCGGATTCAAGACCTCCTTCACGCAGAAGAACATCAAGACCTTCTGACGGAGATGACTACCGCCACTTGTATTGTCCTTAGTTGATCGTGTATCGTGTATCACACTTTGTGTACCCGGTTCTAGCATTTGTGTGACCTAAACGTGTTGATTTGAGTGTTTCCTTCTTGTCCCTCTTGTGTTTTCCCCTCGTGCACCTCGTGTTCATTCTTGGGATCCCTCCTTTTCGTGAAAGATCGGCCTAGAAGGGGTTGACCCCGCATCGAAAGGTGTCCCGTCTTTCGATGAGATGGTGGCCATCGTTTTCGGTGGAGTAGACTTTGACGACCCGACTACGAACATGCGAGGACGTCGCGCCTTAGCAATCGCTAAACTAACTCTGAGAGGTTATTGACCACGCCGGAGCACGATCAACCTGACCACGAGGGTCTATTTCCTGCAAGCAAACGAAGAACAAGCAAGAAACTAAGATTGCAATCTGGATGTTGCGAATATAAGAGGAAAGCTTTATTGCTCAAGGTGGGGTTCTGTGACGTCTTTGTCTGGTCGTTGAACACAAACGAAGTACGCGAAGTTGTAGCTATGGCGAACTTTAATCTAAACAAAACCCAAAGTCTAAACGACGCCCTAAGGGCTGTATATATGGGGGAAGAGGGGGGGGGGATTTCGTGGCCCTTGGAGGAGGGGTCCGTAACCAACCCTAACTCTTGTTTCCCCACACATACGGACTCTGAAAACAACCTATACTCAAGTATTTCGAAATTACATGGGCCTGGCCCAATAATAAGGTGATGCAGCACCTTTAATAGCCTCTGGACGAAATTTATGAAGTGGCATCTTGTACATTTCGTCCAAGGCTTCACACACTCATTATGGTGGCTTCAAAGTCCTGAAGTCATCACTTGAAACTCCGTTCTTGTTCCCCTTGCGCATGCCATCATCTCCATGCTTGATCTTGCTCCAATGTTCATCCTTCTTGTCCAAGCTAGGCCCTTCATTTGTAAGCAAGACAAATGTATCCAATTTAGGCAGCATCATATTCTCATGAACATTAGAATCATTACCAAGAAACGAAAGTACCTGGTAATTTTATTGGCGTGTGCGAGCTCTAGTAATTGGTATTGTATATGTGTCAGTTGGGGCTGTGTGTGTAACCTTGTTAGTGATGTCCTCATCACCAAAGTTTTCTGGACGCATCGATCCCGAAGACTACCTCTCATGGGCATTGAAAGTTGATAAAAAAATTCGCCTCCACAACTTTGATGAAGAAAGATAATTGCTATGGCCTGCCTTGAGTTCCAAGACTATGTTCTCATTTGGTGGGAACAAACCATTGAGAGAGGAGAAGCAAAAGTCGAACCTCCCATCACTACTTGGGCTCAAATGAAGGAAGTCATGAGAGCACGCTTCGTGCCAACACACTACAACCATGACTTGTTCAAGAAGCTATAACTCCTCAAGCAAGGTACCATGTCCATTGAAGAGTACTACAAGAAGATGGAGATTGCCATGATATGAGCAAACATCATGGAAATTGAAGAACAAAGGATGGCGAGATTCTTGAATGGACTCAACTATCCTATCAAGAAGATTACGGACTTTCAACCATACACCAATCTCCTAGAGCTAGTACATCAAGCCACCAAAGCGGAGCGACAAGTTCAAGAGGACTACAAGTACTCCAAGTTCACCTCCAAGAGCTTCGGCTCCTACAACCAAGCTTCAATGACTTCGGCTCCTCCTACCTCTACCAAGCCATCTACAAACTTCGGCGACAAGTCAAGCTACAAGAATGCGACTACATCAAGTCGTCCACCTTCTACAAACAACTTCAAGCCAAGAGCTTCATCATCTACAAATCCAACCGAGGACAACTCCAAGACGAGTTCCATCAAATTCTTTAAGTGCCAAGGGCGAGGCCACAAGTCATTTGAGTGCAAGGCCATTCGTACCATGATCATCAATGATGACGGAACTTATGACTCAATGAGCGATGATGAGATAGAAGCCCTTGAACATGTCGCTATGCATCACCAAGTGAATGAAGATGAAGACCATCAAGTGTTTTGCGACAATGACTCAAGTCCCAATCTCGTTCTCTCCAAGGTCTTGACACTCCAACATCAACAAGATGACGATCAAAGATGTCATATCTTCCATATCAAGGCCGACATCAATGGACGCTCCGTCAAGGTAATCATCGATGGAGGAAGTTGTCACAACTTGGCTAGCGAAGAGCTATGCGACTAGCTAAACTTAGTGAAGTTGAAGCACCCTCATCCCTACAACGTCCAACGACTTAGTGACGTCGGAACTCTTTGAGTCGAGCACACCGTGCAAGTCTCCTTCAAGATAGGCGCCTACGAGGACACACTTGAGTGTGATGTGGTCCCTATGTCCGTGTGTCACCTTCTTCTTGGACGACCATGGCAATATGATCGTGGAATCACACACAATGGATGGACCAACCACTATAGCTTTAAGATGAAAGGAAAGGAGTTCGTGCTACGCCCAATGTCACCAAGTCAAGTAGCCGCCGACAAAAACTTACCTACCAACCATCGTGGAGAGAGTGGTGAGAGAGTGAGCCACCAAAAGGAGAGTGAGAGCCACAAGCCAAATATGAGGGACTCCACGATGAGCGACAAGAAGCAACTAGTTCTATTTGCCACCAAAAGTGAGATGGGAGAAGTGTGTGAGAACCCCTCGAGTGTCTTTCACCTTGTGCTTTTATGCAAAGGGGAAGCCAAACCTACTAACACTTCACCACCTCCACCTTTAGTGTTGTCACAATTGTTGAAGGAATTCTCGGACGTCTTCCCCGATGAGCTACCTCCGGGTCTACCTCCACTTTGCGTAATCGAACTCCGCATCGACCTCAAACCCGGCGCACCACTTCCGAACAAGGCTCCTTACCGCGTCAACCCCGAGGAAACCAAGGAGATACAACAGCAAGTACAACAACTCATCGATAAAGGTCATGAATCTCATGGAGGAGGACTCATGGGACACTTTGGACGCGACAAGACATTTGCTATGCTCTCCAAGAACTACTTTTGGCCCAAGATGCTACGTGACGTCTCACGCCTCACCAACCGATGCTCTACATGTCGCAAAGCTAAGTCAAAAGCTTAATCTCATGGTCTTTACATGCCACTTCCTATTCCTTATCATCCATGGGAAGACATAAGCATGTACTTTATACTTGGATTGCCTAGGACTCAAAAAGGAAAAGATTCTGTGTTTGTTGTCGTGGATAGATTCTCTAAAATGGCTTATTTCATTCCTTGTAACAAGATCAACGATGCTTGACATGTGGAAAATCTCTTTTGTAGGTAAATCATTCGTTTACATGGAGTGCCCAAGACGATCGTGTCGGACCAGGACGCCAAGCTTTTTAGCTACTTTGGGAAGACTTTATGCGCCAAACTCGGCATCAAGCTACTTTTCTCCTTGGCATATCATCCACAAACCGGCGGCCAAACGGAGGTGACAAACCGCACGCTTTCGACGCTTCTTCGCGTGTTGATCAAGAAGAACATCAAGGAATGGGAGCAATGCTTGCCCATCACCGAGTACGCCTACAACCGCGCAAGATATTCGACTACCGACAAGTCCCCTTTCGAGGTCGTCTATGGCTTCAACCCGTTGTCCCCATTGGACATCCTACCTCTACCTCTACAAGAACGCATCAACTTGGACGCAAGTGCTCGAGAAAGCTATCTCAAGAAGGTGCATGAAGATACAAGGTCAACGATCGAGCGGCAAGTACATCGTCTAGCGTCCAAGCTCAACGCCAACAAGAAGCCTATGGTGTTCCAACCGGGAGATCTCGTATGGCTACATCTTCGCAAGGACCGTTTCCCCCACGAGCGCAAGTCCAAACTACTACCGCGGGCAGACGAACCCTTCAAGGTGCTCGCACGATACAATAATAACGCTTACAAGATCGACATTCCACGCGACAAGTACAACATGAGCGATGTCTTTAACGTCAAGGATCTCTCCACTTTCCATGGTGATGAAGATTTCGATCCGAGGTCGGATCTTTCCCAAGGGAGGGGAGATGATGCGGAGCATCACAAGGTCATCCCCATGGACCTACCATCGTCTCACCAAGTGCCAAATGGACCCATGACACGTGCTCGAGCACGAGCTCTCGCCATCGAGGTGACTCCACTCCTCTCTCTACGTCACTTTGATTCACATGAGACATGGCTGCTACCCTCATCAGAGACTCTTTGCATACTCAGGCACCTCGGGAGCAACCATGGAGAAGTCAAGGAACAAGAAGGAGGAAGAAAGAGGAGAAAAACAGCCAAGACTCAGCCAGCCTGGACGATCCGGACGAAGTCCCGGATGATCCGGTCGAAGCCCGGGTGATCCAGACAAACGTCCGAACGATCCGGCAAATGTGCCCGAGGACACCCGAGAGCCCCAGCTGAAGCCGGATCATCCAGACCCCAGCCCGGATCATCCGAACGAACCCGGACGTCCGGACCAAGTCCCGGATATCCGGACCACCCGCAGCAGATCAGACACGTCCGGATCATCCGGACGCCGCCCCGGATCATCCGGACCCCCGAAGCCCAGATCATTCGGACAAACGTCCTGATCATCCGGACAGTGCCTGCGTGCATGATGTTGGGCCGAGGCCCATGTACCCCTTCGCCCCTCATAGCCTATATATATCACTCTACCCAAACTATCTAGGGTTAGCTTGGTGTTAGCTCATCCAAAACCTTAGTGGTTCCTCTCCTTCGAGACCGCGGCCTCTTCGGATAAGATCCACCGGATTCAAGACCTCCTATACGGGGAAGAACATCAAGACCTCCTCACGGAGATGACTACTGCTACTTGTATCGTCCTTAGTTGATCGTGCATCGTGTATCGCACTTTGTGTACCCGGATCTAGCATTTGTGTGACCTAAGTTTTTTGTTTTGAGTGTTTTCTCCTTGTCTCTCTTGTGTTTTTCCTCGTGCCCCTCGTGTTTTTCCTTTAGGATCCCTCCTTTTCGTGAAAGATCAGCCACATAGGATTCTACCCTACAACATCTCTCTCTCAAGAGGAGAAGGTAGGAGCAAAGCTCACATAGAAATGAGCTATCATATTTTCTAACCTCTAAATGAGCTAGGAGAGGTGTATATATAGTCTAGGGACGAATTGAGGGAGTTGGGGTTATAAAGGACCAAAAAGTCCCTAAAATAAAAACAAGCCGGAGGAGGGGCCGGGCACCTGGGGTCTTAGTCCCAGGCACCAGGGGCGAGTGCGGCGGCTGTAGGGGCCAGGCCGGGCACCCGGGGGTGAAGGCCCGGGCACCCGGAGTGGGCTGGGCCGATGGCCAGAAGTGGCCGGGCACCCGAGGCTCAACTGGCCTGGCACCCGGTGCCGGCTGGGGGCGACGCCCAGGCTGCGGCCGGGCACCCGGGGTTCCAAGGCTCGGTTACCCGGCGCGGGGCTGGCGGCTCCGGGCAGGCGGGCCGGGCACCCGGTGCTCCAAGGCCGGGCACCCGGGGTCGGCTAGGGCAGCTCCCATGAAGTGGCCGGGCACCCGGGGTCGGCTGGGGCAGCTCCCATGAAGTGGCCGGGCACCCGGAGTGTCCAGGCATTCCCCTTCTTCATCCTCCTCGTTCTATTATTCTTCCTTCTCCTCCTTCGTAGGTCTCCGGTGAACTTGGTGGTGCTCCCTAGCTTCTTTGTGATGGTCATCCTCGTACCTAGTGATGCACAATGTTCATGGTGAGGTAGCGACCATGTCCAATGGATATACATGTCAAACTTGAAGAGGAGCGGGTTCACCTTAAGTCCAGTAGGTTCACTTGGGGCTTGAGGTGCTATGCCGGCATACATGGAGATAGCCGTAGGATGCTCCGCATCATCTCCTCCCCCTAGGGAAAGATCCGTCCTCGGATCGTGAACCATATCGTCATGTACACGGTAGGCATGGATGAACTTGTAGTAGGATGATGTGTATGTCACGCCTCGAGCAAAGTACTCCAAGATGTCGTCGGAATGGTAGACATGCAAAAAGAGCAAACACAAGGGACACTTGGAAATACAATGGTTAGCGGATGCAAGGTGTCCATCATTTAAGCATGAGTCCATCCAATGAAATCGGTAGTGGCAATGAGCATGAATTGTAGAAAAATGAAAGAGCATGGCATACAATGCATTCATGTGATCAAGCTCATTGTGCAAGAAGTTGCAAATGCTACCATTGTGCAAAGTGATGTCGTAATGGGATTGTGTATCAAAAGCTTGAACATGGTAAATGATGCTCAATGTGAGTATGTGATCATGCAAGTGATGCTTGGCAATGTGATCAATATGTATGAAGAGTCCATCAAGAAAGATCACAACAAATTTGTTATGGAAATGAAAAAGCTCATATATCATGGATGACATGGGACTACAAGATGCAACAAGGCAATGATAATGTGAGTCAATCCATGCGTAAGATGCAAATTTGTTATGGGTATAATTTGACCATGGAGCATGGCATGTGGGCGCACAATCAACAAATATGAAGGTTTGGGTGCAATGTGCCAAAGGAGTGTTTATATACCCATGCTCAATGTCGTGGCAAGAGTGGTAGACCGGTGGTGCATCCATGAAATCCAAGCATATGCGAGGATGGCTCAGAAGGAAGAAATTCACCTTGATGAGGATGTCGTAAATGTTGTTGTTGCGCAACGTGTATGACTTCGCATGTCCAAGATGGCTCGTGATGGTACCGCCTTGCGAATCCTTCAAAATGAAAGAACATGACAAACACTCGGAAAAACAAATGAGGTTAGCGAAGATGCAAAACCTATTCGTGTGGTGAGTCACCCAATGAGTATTTTTGTCCTTCTTATCATAAGAAAGGACAAGGGGACATGGCAATGTATGGAAGCATATGATGCGATAACAACCAAAGGCATTAGGCCCAAACAAGCAAGCATGCATCACAAGTAAGGTGTCGAAGTCTCCAATATCAATAGGCATAGCATGGTTTCACTCAAAATAAATGAATATGAGAGATGCAACTAGTGGAGACAAGTGACAATGATCAAGGTATATCATGTGAAATGCATGAACAAATATGTCATCAACCCAAGAAAGCAAGTAAGAGTGGAACATGGGTGATGCAACAAAGCAAGCAATCATGTCAATCAAGTAGTGTAAGCTAGTAGTGCGAAGATGTAACATACTAGAGGTAATCGTGGCAATCATGGCATGTGGATAAATAGTGGACATGAATAATGCACATGGCATAGCACAAGCATGAAAGCAACGTATGAACATAGTCTCATCAATAGCACGAGGCACAATAAAATCATGGCAATAGCTACAAGTATCTCCACCAAGCATGCAAATACACATAATAGTCGTAGAATGGTGAATCATGGGCAAATGCAAGCAAGTGTCACAATTGCATGGCAAAGTCATAGCAAGAGGCATAACATGCAAAGTGAACACGATAGAATGGGCATAATGTAACAAGTGGTAAATAACCCATAGCCGTGTGAGAGCCAAGTAAAAGAGATGCGCGTAGTGGTTGCACGAAGAGAATGGTGGTAAGGAGATTCCATGGAATCCCAAATCATCGTTGCTCTCAAGAGCTCTTTTCGTCAACTCATGCTCTTGCTAGGTTGACAAGTAAGTTTGGGTACCTACACAAAAGAGACACAAGCCAAAGAAAGTGTGTGCGTGGTAAATGTACACATCGTCCATCATGATGTGTATGTGTAAGTGTTGGTTAGCACGAAATAGACAATGCTCAAATAAATGAGATGCATGATATAGAAATAGGTCATCCATCATGAAAGAGTAGTTGTCATGTTTAACACAATGGGTACACAAATTAGAGCAAGCTTGTGGCACTACAATAGCATTGGCAATCATGGGGAGCATATTGTGCACACAAACATGGGAATCGTGCAATGGATGGGATTGATCAAAATCTCCTAATATGTATGAGGAAACTATGGGGGTCTCCTCATTAGCAATATCAGAAGCACGATGAGGAGAAGTGGAACAACATCCATAACAATGCATATTTGGAACAATGTGTTCATGGCATGTCATAGGAGATGAATTGCGCAAATCAGGTAAAGGGAGCATGTCAATATCATCGCATGAAAAACAAAAGCCAATGACCATCATCTTGTCATCTATGCCACAAGTGCAAATAGGATTTACTTTAATGGGGCATGCATAGTTACTGTGTTGAGATTACAATGATGCTATATGGGAGATCTCACTCATAGCATATGTCAAGTTTAGAGGGTTCTCGAACATGATATGACCAAAAGAATTTTCACAAGAGATCCTATGCAACATGGCATCACAACTAATAGACTCCACATGGCAATCATCATACTCATCATAAATGGGTAATGGATCACATGAGGTAGTCGAGTTAGTATGAAGCATGTCAATAGGTGGATCAACATCATGCAAGCAATCAATGTCAAGAATGTCCACTAGTGGGACTAGAGCATAACTTTCACCTATGTTACCTTTTTCATTCCACTCAAGTGGTGTAGGTGAGGTGGGAAAGACCAAATGGTGGTCATCATCTTCATCTTGATGGAACCATGTGGGGGGTGCATCATATTCCACCATGGCCATCGTCTTGTCCATAGGAAGGACGAAGTCGTCGCAAATCGACGCATCATCATATATGGGACCTAGCACCAAATGAGAAGACACAATAGAAGGAGAGGTCAAGTTGTTAGAAACGCAAATGGCCTCACGTGCCCTATCAACTTCCGCACTCTCTCTATGTGGTGGTGGCTCACTCACTCCCTCAAGGTAGGTGCACGCAATGTCACATATGGTGGAGGCACTCATCTCACTCAAGTGGTGAGGGTTGTGGCTCTCCTCACATGGGAATTGTGGCAACTGATCATATATGGGGCTAGTGGTGAATTCACTCTCACTCTCCATATGGTGGCAAAAGTCACTCAAGTCATCATATGTCGCCGTGGTCAAAGGGAAAATCCCATGCTCAACCATCTCGTAGTCGTCATCGTGGATGAAGGCCGAAGATGGCACAACATCACTCTCATCCATGACCAAAGGGAAAATCCCATGCTCGATCATCTTATCACCGTCTTGTTGTAGAAGGCTCATATGATGTGGGTGGCTTTCAAAGATGAAAATGTCGCCCTCGCTCGTAGGTGGTCGCCTTGGACTTGAGAAAGTCGTTGTAGGCGTACTCGTGGGAAGTAGGTGAAGATGCCGTACGTCCGAAGGCAAAGATGCCTTGATAGCACTTGGCGAAGATGCCGAAGTGGTGGTTGTAGCCGTAGCTCCTTCTCGGGTGTGCTTGTCTCACGGTCTTCTTATGTGATCTTGAAGATTGGCCTTGGAGTGAAGTAGAGCTTGATTGGACTTGTAGGTTTGCGCGTGTTGAGCATCTTCATGATGATGGTGTCATTGTCGTGCTTGAGTTCGTAGAAGATGTCGTTCGTCGTCGTCGTGCACATGATGTTTGTGACTTGAACGTCGCCGCCGAGGAGATGACAAAGCGGGAGAAGACTTGATGTCGGCCACCGTGTGTCGGAAGTCGATGGCGATGTTGTCGATGCGCTCTTGCATTGCTCATTGTAGTCCGATGGTTTGCGCGTGGACGTAGTTGTTCGCGCCATCAATGTCGAAGACCGGAGATGATGTGCTTTGCCTATCCATCACAAGACTCGAGTAGAGGTTGAGTAGGAAATGATATAAACAATACCAAGATACCGTTTCCCAAAGTTGAGGATGTATATCGTTTCACTTTAGGTGAAATGAAAGAATAGTGGAATTGGTACCGGACTTGTTCACTGACACCTACAAATTAAAGCTTATCGAGTGGCTTGGTTAGGACAAGTGGCACAAAATTCATGCAAATGTTAGTCCAAGGTATCTAAAATGTTGAGAAAGATTCACAAAATTGCAATGTAAAGCAAATAGATCAATCGCTATGGTGACACAAGAAACACACACACGGATAGATAAGTGGGGTCGTGCAACCAAGGAATGAGCACAAAATGTGGAATCCACGGAAAACGCTCATGTTGCACAACTCAAGAGAGACGCTAGCACGATTGCTCAATAGGCGAATACGACACTTGTGCACAACCTACAAGACACAAAATGTATGAACTTGTTATCCCAAGTATGCTATGTGTATGATGTTCCGGTGTTTCGCACATGATGATCCAAGATGATCAATATGGTAGTATGATATGCAATGTGGCGATGCTATGGCTATTGCTTACAAGCTCTTTGCTCTCTTTTTGCTTAAAAGCTTATTCTTTTTTTATATGGCCACTATGCGAAATGCACAAACCAAGATAGCAATTGTGTATATGCGGGAACAATCTTGTGGCACACGAGGGATGGTACTATGATAGAAAGATGATACCAATATGATATGGTATATATGCAATGGATGGTGTATATCGACGACCACTAATGTGCACAAGTAACGTTGCCGGCAATACTCAAATGGCTTGTCTCGATGGGCAAGTGACGCAAAATGGGCTAGGGGTTAACAATGCAATTGCAAGGTAAGGAATATGTACAATGGTGCCGTCGAGGTTACCGTCCGATGATGATGATGAGATGCGGTGTTGTCGACGAAGAACCGTCCCTAGTTAGCCGAAACACCCTAGGAAACGGAAAAACTGCAAACTCGAAATCTGAAGGACAAAGTCAAATGGTGGTAGCGGAAAGCGGTGGTGGTGGTGTCGAAGATGACAATGCAGAAGTGGTGGTGGTGGTTGATGAAGAAGCACTCGTCCCAAAGTAGCCGAAACACCTTAGGATACTCAAGTCACCACTCAAACAACCGTAAATGCTATATGGGTCGGAATGGGGTTAGGTTGTGGAAAGCTATGGTGGTATGGTGGATGATATGGTGGATGGCCTAAACACACTTGTCAAAATGGCCAAATTTTTTATGGAGTCCAAAGATGTAATGATGCGGAGCATCCTACGAACATCACCATGCCAAGGGCAAGTGACACGTTGGACATCTACTTCACACACACAAAGATGAATCATCTCCTTTACACATGTTCACTTGACCCCTTCGAGGATGGTTTACTACTTGACACTTCTCCCGTGTGCATATATAGGTATTGTCGGAGCTTCACGAATGTCAAGGAGGAGTGCATGTGCCAAGGAACGACTACACCATCCGCAAAGGAAACGTGGAAGAGAAGACGGAAGAAAGGAGAAGAAGACGGAGTGGCTGCTGGAGTCAGGCCGGACGTCCGGACGTCCATCCGGATCATTCAGACCTTCCCCCGGATCATCCGGGTAATTGTGCCGCAGACACCCGAAGGCTTGCACCGAAGCCGGATCATCCGGGACTCCGTCCGGATCATCCGGACACCCCGACGCCTGGATCATCTCGGACCCCGTCCGGATCATCCGGCCTTGCGTGCGCGCATGTATCCGGGCCAAGGCCCATGTACCTGTTTCGCCCCTCACTTACCCCTTCATGGCCCTAGACTATATATACTCCCCCACCTCCACCATTTTAGGGTTAGAAAATGTGATAGATCATTTTAGACTAGAGCTTTGCTCATCCATTAAGGATCTACTCCACGAGAGAGACCACGGCCCCTCTACGGAGAAGATCCACCTTGGATTCAAGACCCCTAACGGGAAGATCCACACCGGATTCAAGACCTCCTATTGGAGATGAAATCTACCTTGTATCTTTCCCTTTGTTGTTCATGTACCTTGTGATCTTGTGTGTTTGATTGTCTAGTGGATGTGTGATTGGACTTGTTCTTGAGTGTTTTCCCTCATGATTCCCCTTTGTGTTCTTCGTGTTCATCATGGGTTTCCCTCCTCTTCGTGAAAGATCGGCCTAGAACGGGTTGACCCCGCATCATATGGTATCATGAGCCTTGGTTCATCACGAATTTGGATCCTCCCCACCGTTTTCTAGCCTTGTTTTGCTGTGTTCTTCCCCAAATTCGAAAAATCCCCACCAAAAATAGCGCCAATTTTTTTTGTGATCTGTTGGTTTGATGAGATTTTGTTGATTTTGATCCATGGATTCGCTTGGTTTCGAGTGGATCTAGTTTCCCCCAAGTTTCACCACCTTCCATCCACAAAATCTCCACAAATTTTGCTCTGGAATCATCCTTTTTCCGGCCAAAGATCGTCCCCGAGCGGAAAATCCCGAGCAGTTTGACCTGCCCGGATCATCCGGAAGAACACCCGGATCATCCAGATCCACCCGGATCAGCTGGACCATCTCCCGTCTGTCCGGAACCCCCCCCC
>LR738710.1:414667069-414704487 GCA_902687465.1 Secale cereale
CCCCCCCCCCCGTGCCCGAAAGAACAGAACCGGAGCTGACGAACCCAGATCATCCGGAAGAATACCCGGATCATCCGCACAAACTCCGGGATCATCCGGTTTCACCTGAAACTGACACAGGCAAATTCTTGTTTCGGCCATAACTAATTCATCCGGAGTCCGTTTTTGATGTTCTTTAGCTTTTTTTGAAGCTATTGACATCCCCCATCCCACAAAAATACTACCATCATCATTTGACTCCATCAAATTTTGTGAAATTTGGCAAGTTTGCCTAGGCCTTCCACCATATCATCCGCATAGCCACCATAGCCTTCCGCACCCTAACCCATTTTGTCCACCATAGCATTTGTGGTTGCTTGAGTAGTGATTTGAGTCTCCTAAGGTGTTTAGGCTACTTAGGGACGATTTCTTCTTCATCGACCAGCACCACCACTTCCGCATACACATTGCCCACTATATATTTCCGCCACCCAAACCTAACCCAATTTTGTTTGAGCTTGTTTGAGTTGTGGCTTGTGTCTCCTAAGGTGTTTCGGCTACTTAGGGATGGTCCCGATAACTCCGACACGCATAACCCATCATTCCACTTCCACTTTGCCAAGTGCATAACCACCACCGCTTTCCCGCTACCGCCATTTGACATTTGTCCTTGAGATTTTGAGTTGTGGGTTTTCCGTTTCCTAAGGTGTTTCGGCTTATTAGGAATGGGTCTACATCAAGAACACCGCCTCTCATCATCGACACGGACGGTAACCTCGACAACATCATTGTATATTCACCCTTGCCATTGCATTGTTAACCCCTAGCCCATTTTGCGTCACTTACCTATTGAGACTAGCCTTTGAGTATTGCCGGCAACGTTACTTGTGCACATTAGTGAACATCGACCCGCACATCCATTACCTACATACCATATCATATTGGTATCATCATATCATCCCTTGTGTCACAAGATTGTTTCCGCATATACACAATTGCTATCTTGGTTTGTGCGTTTCGCATCGTGGCCAAAAAAAAAAAGAATAAGCTTTTAAGCAAAAAGAGAAAGACAAAGAAGCTCGTAAGCAAGAGCCATAGCATCGCACCACAATATATCATATGCTATCATATCCGATCATGTTGGATCATCTTGTGCTAAAAGCACCGGAACATCATACACATAGCATCCTTGGGATAGAAAGTTCATACATTTTGCATCTTATAGGTTGTGCACAAGTGTCGTATCCGCCTATTGAGCAATCGTGCTAGCGTCTCTCTTGGGTTGTGCAACACGAGCGTTTTCCGTGGATTCCACATTTTGTGCTCATTCCTTGGTTGCACGACCCCATCTATCTATCAGTGTGTGTGTTTCCGTGTGCCACCCATATTGCTATTGGTCTACTTGTTTCACTTGCGAATTTGTTAATCTATTTCAACTTTATTGACTCTTGCTAATATTTTGCATCAAATTTTTGTGCCACTTATCCTAACCAAGCCACTCGATAAGCTTTACTTGATAGGTGTGAGTGAACAAGTCCGGTACCAATTCCACTATTCTTTCATTTCACATTGAGTGAAACGGGATACATCCTCAATGTTGGGAAAAGGTAACTTGGTATTGTTTATCTCATTTCCTACTCAGCTTTGCTCGAGTCTTGTGATGGATAGGCAAAGCATTTCATCTACTTCGGTCTACAACAACAACGACAAGTTCGATGCCATGACGAACCACTTGTGCGCCAACATGGATGCTCAAATGAAGGGGCTCAAAGCCCTTATCAAGAACCGCACGAGGTCTCCCTCATCTTCGAGAAGACGCTCAAGTGCACATCCCTCCGAGCTACCATCTTCGGCAAGATCACATCGGCATCGACACCATCAACGACAAGAACGTAAATGTCATGAGCTCAACACCAACAACCGCTCAACGACTTCACCATGTACCTTGGCATCTTCGCCAAGCGACTTCAAGGCATCTTCGCCCACAAGCACCTCAAGATTATGCTCAAGAGAAGCTTCCCAAGCTCAAGTCCGTGACGTCCACGAGCTACTACGACCTCGACAACGACCACGAGATTCATTTCTATGGGACTCAAGACCCCGAGGAGTATCTCGAGTGGGAGCGCAAGATGGACGACTACCTCAAGCTACATCAAGTTCCCTACAAAGATCAAGTGAAGTGCGCCACAAGAAACTTCCACGACAACGCGTCAACATGGTGGCTTCACACCCCTTCGACGAGCTTCAGCATGAATTGGCTCAAGACGAAGAAAGCTATGCGGCGAGAGTTCGTGCCTCCCACCTACATGGAACAACTTCTACGCCAGTTGGAGAACACCACCCAAGGATCCAAGTCCATCGACAAGTACTTCAAGGAGATGAATAATATCTTGCGACGAGCCGGCGTGGACAACCCCATTTCGATGAAGCTCCACTTCATGATGGGATTGAGCAACGACATCTACAAGACTATCTACCTCGAGAACTACAAGTCTCTCGACGACAACTACATTGGTGCTCTCAAGGCGGAACAAGAACTCATGAAGGCCAAGGCTTCTCCACCGCAAGCACACTTCTCAAAGACCAAGCTCCAAGACGGCGAGCATGAGGCTAGTACCACCATGATGTCCAAGCCCAACGAGCTCCAAGACGACGCCCCCAAGTTTGACTCCACCGCCATCCCTCTTTGTGGCATTGATGATGCCGAGTCTACTTCGACTCTTTTTCAAGACGGTGCCGCGACGACTACGACTACGGAGCCATTCGAGGACCATGCTTTGGAGGCGAACGACACCGTGACGAGCAAGGATGATGCTTCCATCCTTGGAGGCGAGAGTGATGATGTGCCATCTTCGACCTTCATCCACGGCGACGATTACGAGATGGTTGAGCATGGGATTTTCCCTTCGACCACGGCGACGTATGATGACTTGAGTGACTTGTGCCACCATATTTAGAGTGAGAGGGAGTTCACCACTAGCCCCATATATCACGACTTGCCCCAATTCCCATGTGAGGAGAGACACAACCACCACCACTTGAGTGAGATGAGTGACTCCACCATATGTGAGTTTGAGTACACCTACCTTTAGGGAGTGAGTGAGCCACCACATAGAGAGAGTGAGATAGTTGATAGGTCATATGAGGCCACTTTCAACACTAACGACTTGACCCCTACCTCTATTGTGTCTTCTCATTTGGTGCTAGGTCCCATTTATGATGACGCGTCGATCCTCAACGACTTCGTTCTTCCCATGGACAAGACGATGGCCATGGTGGAATATGATGCACACCCCACATGGTTCCATCAATATGAAGATGATGACCACCATTTGGTCTTTCCCACCTCACCTACACCACATGAGTGGAATGAGAAAGGTAACAAAGGTGAAGGTGATGCTCTCGTCCCACTAGTGGACTATGGTAACATTGATTTCTTGCATGATGTTGATCCACCTATTGCCACGCTTCGTGCTAGTATGATTTCCCCATGCGATAATTTACCCATTTATGATGAGTTTGATGATTGCCATGCGGAGTCTATTAGTTGTGATGCCATGTTGCATAGGATTTCATGTGATAATTCTCTCGGTCACATCATGTTTGACAATCCGCTTGCCTTGTCATATGCTATGAATGAGATCAGCCATATGTCATATTTGCAATCTCTTCGTAGTAAATATGCATATGCCATTAAAATAAATCCAATTTGCACTTATGGCATAGATGACAAGCCAATGGTTATTGGCATTTGTTTTTCTTGTGATGATATTGATATGCTCCCTTTGCATCATTTATCTCATATGCCATGCCATGAATACCTAGCTTCGAATATGCATTGTTTTGGATGTTGTTCCACTTCTCTACATTATGATTACGATATTGCTCATGAGGAGACCCCCCATAGTTTCCTCATAGTTTTTAGGAGATTTCGATCCATCCCATCTATTGCATGATTCTCATAGTTGTGTGCACAATATGCTCCCCATGAATGCCAATGCTTTTGTTGTGCCACATACTTGCTCTAAATTGTGTCCCCGTCATACTATACATAATAACTATTCATTCATGATGGATGACATGTTCTTATACCATGCATCAAATTTCTTTGAGCGATGCTTATCTTGTGCTAACTCATGCGTGCACATACACATCATGATGGATGATGTGTACATTTACCACGCACACACTTTCTTTGGCTTGTGTCTCTCTCGTGTAGGTACCCATGTATACTCGTCAACTTCACAAATGCACGAGTAGACGAAAAGACCTCTAGAGAGCAACGATGACTTGGGACTCCATGGATTATCCTTCCAACCGCTCCCTTTGCGCAAAGACTTCGTGCATCTCTTCTACATGGCCCTCACATGATTATGGGTTATTATCCATTATATCTCTTATGCCTCTCTTGCCATGTTCACTTTGCATGATATGCTCATTTATATGCCTTTGCCATGCATTTGTGACCCATGCTTCGCATTACACATGATGATTGATTCTCATGCTTGTATGTGTATTTGCAAGCTTGGTGGAGATATTGCTTGTTATTGCCATGCTTGCTTTGTGCCAAATGCCTATGATGATACCTTGTTCATGCTATGTGCTCGTGCTTGTGATATGTCATGCGAATTGCTTATGCCTACTATTTGCTCACATGACATGATTGATATGAACTCATCTAATGTGTTGCATCTTCGCTCCACTAGTTTGCATGACATGATTGATATGCTTGCTTATGTTGCATCACCGATGATTCATACTTGCTCCTTTCATGCGGTTGATGTCAACCATTGCCATGCTTTGCACATGATTGATATTGCTTGTTGTCATATGCCTCCACATGTTGCCTCTCTCATGCTATATGATTGTCCATGTATTGAGCGCAACCATGATTTTAGTCTTGCCAATGAGATTGCCCCCATAGCATTCTCGCATTTATTTGGAGATTTTGACATATTTGTTGTGAAGCATGCTTGTCTTACCTCTTTGCACCATATGCCTAGTGCCGTGAATATAGCCATTGTTGCATCATATTATTCATGCACTTTTTCTTATAATGGTTATGTGCAAGAGAAGAGAACCATCATGATGGATGATGTGTTTATCTACCATGCGCATACGTTCTTTGTTTTGTTGTGTGCATGTGTATGTTACTTGAACTTCATGTCAACTTCCACTTCACTTGAGTTGACCATTCGAGCTCTTGAGAGCTAACCACCTTCTACCACGATGCTTCTACATCACACTTGCTTGTGCTTCGGCATTGTGAAGAATGCACAAGGACATGCTTTCAAGGTGATATCCTTCTCTTTCGAGAACCCAAAAACCATGAGCATGAATATTGTGGATCATACTACATGTGTTGCTCGCACCATGAGACTTATTTGTCATCTTGGACCCCTTGATCGCGCACATGTTAGTGATATTACTTTCATTCATGATAGCCACATTGCCATGCCTCATGTTATATATGCCTTGTGTGTTGCATCCAATTCTTGGATTACTTGTCCTTATCATATGCTTGGTTGCAACAATGTCATCTTTTCACATATGCCATGTCCCATTGCTTTTCACATGATTGACTTGATTGCCTCACACATGTTGAACAATTGCTCTTTATATTGTGTTGAGTGCCACACTATTTTCACTACACCCTATGCACGTTATGCTTGGATTGTCTTGCACTTGACCCATGTGTTTAGACACTTCATTTTACTTGGTGTTGTGAATGATTCTTACGCCTACCATAGACCTTTCATTGAGCGCTTTATGCATGCTTTCTATGACCATGAGGTAGATGTTTATTCTCTTGTCACGCATATTTGCATCATTACCTCCCAATTGCATACTTGGCCCCAAGATATATTTTCTTGTGCTCAATTGATGTGCTTACATGCCATGCCACAACCCTTCGTCACACCCTATGTTATGCTTGATGACAACACTTGTTGGGTGAATCACCTCTTGAATGCTTGGTTTTGCACTAACGCTAACCACATTTGTTTTTCCAATTGTTTGTTCTCCTTGCTCCTTTTGAAGGAATCACTAGACGGTGCGACATTGGAGAGTGCCCATTTCGAGCTTCAAGATGACGAGTACATGGTGATCGTCCAATCCTACACGATGACACCATCTCTTTCCCATGGTGATTTGGTTTTCGATCCGAGGTCGGATCTTTCCCAAGGGGGAGGGGATGATGCGGAGCATCCTACGGACATCACCATGCCAAGGGCAAGTGACACGTGCGACATCTACTTCACACACACAAAGGTGAATCATCTGCTTTACACGTGTTCACTTGACCCCTTCGAGGATGGTTTACTACTTGACACTTCTCCCGTGTGCATACATAGGTATTGTCGGAGCTTCACGAATGTCAAGGAGGAGCAAGTGCCAAGGAACGACTACACCATCCACGAGGGAAGCGTGGAAGAGAAGACGGAAGAAAGGAGAAGAAGACTGAGTGGCTGCTGGAGTCAGGCCGGACATCCGGACGTCCATTCGGATCATCCGGACCCAGCCGGATCATCCGGACCTTCCCCCGGATCGTCCGGGAAATTGCGTTGAAGACACCAAAAGGCTTCCACCGAAGCCGGATCATCCGGGACTCCGTGCGGGTCATCCGGACACCCCGACGCCCGGATCATCCGGCCTTGCCTGCGCGCATGTATCCGGGCCGAGGCCCATGTACCTGTTTCGCCCCTCACTTACCCCTTTGTGGCCCTAGACTATATATACTCCTCCACCTCCACCATTTTAGGGTTAGCAAATGTGATAGCTCATTTTAGACTAGAGCTTTGCTCATCCATTACAGATCTACTCCACGAGAGACACCGCGGCCCCTCTACGGAGAAGATCCACCTTGGATTCAAGGCTCCTAACGGGAAGATCCACACCGGATTCAAGAACTCCTCTTGGAGATGAACTCTACCTTGTATCTTTCCCTTTGTTGTTCATGTATGTGATGGCCTGGCTTATTAGGGATGATAGACTACTCATATCAATAAGGAATTCCTTCTTTTCCGGGAGCCCATTTGGATAGAACTCCAAAGTTAAGCGTGCTCAGCTTGGAGTAATTTCAGGATGGGTGACCGACCGGGAAGTTGCTCCCGGGTGCGCACGAGTGAGGACAAAGTGCGCAGAAAAGACTAGTATTGATATGTGAGGCCAGTCTAGATCTCGCCAGGAGTAACGACCACCGGCGGGTGTGTCCGGGGCGTTACAATGTACCTTGTGATCTTGTGTGTTTGATTGTCTAGTGGATGTGTGATTGGACTTGTTCTTGAGTGTTTTCCCTCGTGATTACCCTTTGTGCTCTTCGTGTTCATCGTGGGTTTCCCTCCTCTTCATGAAACATCGGCCTAGAACGGTTTGACCCCACATCATGTAAGAACCTATCTAGATGAATTGGGGATGTCAATAGCTACTCAGCAAGCTAAAGAACACGAAAATCGGACTCCGGGAGTGGAAGTTATGGCCGAAATCGTAGTGTAGTTGGGCTGATTCGGGGGGGTTACGGGTGCCCGGGAGTTGGGGGTGCGGGCACCCGGGGTGGTCAAGGAAAACTGGCCCGGGTGTGCGGGCACCCAGGGGTTCGGGGTGCGGGCACCCGGTGGTGTCAGATTTGGTCGATTTTTTCGGGAAAAGTGAGAAATTGGTGGATTTTGTGGTGGGAAGAGTGGGGATGGATGGGGGAAAGCTAGATCTAGTTGCTAAACATCGAAATCGTGGATCAAACACAACAAATCTCACAAGAACCAACAAATTGCAAGAAATTTTTTAGGGCTATTTTTGTGGGGATTTTCGAAATTGGGCAAGAACACAACAAAATTAGGCTAGAAAACAAGGATGGGGGCTCCAATTTCGTGAGAAACCATAGCTCTAGATACCATGATGTTGTAGGGTGGAACCCTAGGTGGAGATCTTTCACGAATTGGAGGGGAATCCGCAAGAACAAGATGAGCACAAAGGGAAGAACACAAGAGAAACACTCAAGGACAAGCCCAAATCACACATCCACTAGACTCACATACACACAAGATCCACAAAGGTACAAGAACAACAAGGGGAACATGGATACATGATAGAGTTCATCCCAATCCTAAGAGGAGAGAGGACTTGATGATCCTATGATGGGGATTCTTCCCTAGATGGGGGTCTTGAATCCACTAGGGATCTTCTCCAAGATGGAGGTCTTGGCCTCCAATGGAGTAGTCTCTCTCTCAAGAGGAGAAAGTAGGAGCAAAGCTCGCATAGAAATGAGCTATCATATTTTCTACCCTCTAAATGAGCTAGGAGAGGGGTATATATAGTCTAGGGACGAATTGAGGGAGTTGGTATTATAAAGGACCAAAAAGTCCCCAAAATAAAAACAAGTCAGAGGAGGGGCCGGGCACCCGGGGGTCTTAGGCCCGGGCACCCGGGGCGAGTGCGGCGGCTGTAGGGGCCAGGCTGCCCACCTGGGGGTGAAGGCCCGGGCACCCGGAGTGGGCTGGGCCGGCAGCCATAAGTGGCCGGGCACCCGGGGCTCAACCGGTCGGGCACCCGGGGCCGGCTAGGGGCGACGCCCAGGCTGCGGCCGGGCACCCGGGGCGGGGTTGGCGGCTCCAGGCAGGCGGGCCGGGCACCCGGGGTCAGCTGGGGCAGCTCCCATGAAGTGGCCGGGCACCTGGAGTGTCCAGGCATTCCCCTTCTTCGTCCTCCTCGTTCCATTCTTCTTCCTTCTCCTCCTTCGTAGGTCTCCGGTGAACTTGGTGGTGCTCCCTACCTTCTTGGTGGTGGTCATCCTCGTACCTAGTGATGCACAATGTTCGTGGTGAGGTAACGACCATGTCCAATGGATATACATGTCAAACTTGAAGAGGAGCGGGTTCACCTTAAGTCTGGTAGGTTCACTTGGGGCTTGAGGTGCTATGCCGGTGTACATGGTGATAGCCATAGGATGCTACGCATCACATGTATACAACATGATATTATGCATCTACATGCAAAAACACACAAGTTTCATATAGAGCACGCTCAAAACGGAGCAACGGTTCATCACATACACACGAAACAAGATAGAACAACAAGCTGTCCAAAACAGCAACATGTCACTTAGTTGACATCAAAACAACATGATACAATAACATTTCATGGCAACAAAGGGCATGGGAAGCATGTACATGTCCAGCACTACAAGCACGACTAAAGAGCTACTGCAAAACACCACTAGAACATGCTCAAAACATCATGGCAATATTGCAAAAGATAACAGATTCTCAGACTTAGTGAAAATAAAATAGACATGGCAGCAACAACGACAAGTAGGCATGTTTGCAAGCTTGTGCAACTCATCTCAAAGCATATAATGGCATGTGAAGATAACCAACAGCAAGAAGACATGTTTATGAATCTACTCATGGCAAGAACATGGTCATAGGATGCATAGATCACTAGCTATTCACATGGAAAAACTGAACTTGCTGATAACAGGCTGACAGAAACATTTTGTAGCAACTTGAGAGCAAGAAATAATCAAGCTACAGCAGGGCATATATGCAAACAAGGACATGGATGGATAGAGCATAACATGGACAACAAGATATGATCATTGGACAACCCAAAACATTCATGGATTTGAGTGGGGCATCAAGCAAACATGGCATCAGGTTATAATAGTTTCAGACTTGGCAGTTTTCAACAAGTATAAGAAATCAGCCAACAGCGAGTTGGTCACTTTGCAAGCTTGTTGCAAACACCACAAGGCATATCATGAAAAGTGGATTGCACCACAGCAAAGATGACATGATTGTGCTTCTAAAACATATTGACAGGTAGCTCAAAAAAATCACACATAAAGATATGAAAAAGACAAATCATCATCTCATAACATGTTTCAGCACTTAACAGCCACATGCACTTTTGCAACAGAGATAAACATGGCAATATGGCACCTAACATGAATGCAACATCAACCATCATGTAGAGCACTTCACAATGAACATTTCGATATATCATACACTCCATTTGGACCAACATGCATAAAGTTACCACATCACAAACATGCTAACATAATAACAGTTTTAAAGGACTTAGCAGTTTATAACATTTAGCACTTTTGCAACAAAGATTAAAACATGAATATGAACATTAACATGCATGCAAATGCAACTAACATGTAGAGCATCACACAATGAACATCTAGACATATCATATGCTCGAATCGGACAAACGTGCACAAAGTTATCAACAAGTAAAGAATGCATCATGCAACAGTTTTCTGGGACTTAGAAGAAAAATTAGACTTCGGGAAGGGTGGACATGTTCGTCGGTGCAGGCTCTTGGGCCCACTTGTCAGCCACACAAGAGAGGCGGAGGCAGACATGTCCGACTCGATCGGACGTCCGGCGGCTGCCAACAACGATGACGACGGGGGGAGAACCGGAGGAGGCCGGCGGGGTCGGCAGGCGGCGAAGCCAGGCGCCGGAGTCGCGGATCCCGGGCACACCTCGCCAGGATCCGGCTGGAGGCAGCCGGCGGGCGAGCTGATAGCGGCGGGGCGGCGGGCTACCTCAAGGGCGAGGTCTCCGGCGGCTGGAGACGAAGGCAGCGGTGGCACCTGCGCCGGTGGCGAGGGGGCGGACCTCCAGCGACGGAGGGGGCAGACCTGGGACCGGGGCGGCCGGATCCGACGGCGGCACGGCTGGATCGAGCGGGCGGCGGCGGTGCGGGTCGACGCACACCGGCGGGCGCGGCGAGCGGAGGGAGGGCCGAGAGAGATGGAGCGGCTCGGCGTCCGGGGTCGGGCCTGGTTCGGCCCGCGGCCGGCCTGTCCTGGGCATGGCGGGCCATGGCTGTCTGGCGTGGGGAGGAGGCCAGCTAGCGGGCGCGGGTTAGCCGGGAGGGAGGTTTTCGGCGAGGTGGCGGCTGGCCATTGGCCAGGGAGCGTGGCGGCGCCGCCAAGTGGCTGGGAGGAGTTGGCCAGGTGCGGTAAACGAGGCAAGGGCGCTGATTTCGAGGGGGGTGGCTAGAGGTTAGGGGAGAGGCTAGAGCATGCCATATTTGGCATGGGGAGTGTTTAAATATGGTAGGTCTAGGTTCGGGGGTTTGGGGGCTTTTCGGAGCCCTCGGATGCCGATCGGACGGCTCCGGTCAGAGGAAGGGGTAGGTGGGTGAGTGGGCTGGTTTAGTGGGCTGTGTAGGAGGCCTCGGGCTGAGAGGATAGAGGATAGGGAGAGGCCCGTGGGGTTTTTGGAGACCGAAAACATCTGACGAATTAACCGGCGAGTAGTGCCGATATAGTTATCCGTTGGGCTATCAAAGGGACTCCAAATGCGACGAAATTTGTCAGGCGGTCTACCTACAACATAATGAGACCACATGCCAAGTTTAAACCCATTCCGAGAACATTTTCCAGCCACTCATAAAATAAGTATTCGAAGATGCATGCCGCGGGCGCGTGCGAGTGTGTCTTGGATCAGAAAGGACAACGGAAAGGACGCGCGGACTTGGGCCGATGCAAGTTTTGAAAACATGCTAATGACAATGCACATGATGACATGACAAAATGCAACACGCAAGCAAATGACATGGCAACGGCGACGAATAACTGGCTGACACCTGGCGCACCGGTCTCGGGGTGTCACAGGGCGCCCCCGAAGACACGGGAAAGGGGCGCACCTAGGAAGAAGCTGAACATCCTAGACAACTCGGATTCAACGTCCGAGGCCAGTGTTCGAGTTTAGCCTAGGGTCAAGCCCTGGTCAAATCATGAGTATCCGGACTTCCGCTGTTGTGTTCGGTTTAGGCAGCTATCATTATTTAAGCAACTTTATTTGTTATTTTTGCAGCCCTCCCCACACATTCCCTGATGCTTCACTATCATCAGGGAGCTCTCTACCAGCTGAAATGGTGGAGAGTGACACACCACCGCGGGCTCAATCGCTCGTCCTAGGGGACACCGAAGTGTCTTCCCTACGGGTGTCCCCTGCACAAGGAGGTGGAGGCGGGGCGGACGAAAAGGTGCCCAAGGTGAACACCTCAGCCACCGTCTGCCAAGGGGAGCCAGTCCCTATAGCGACCGACGACGGGGACCCCAAGCAATCCGGGCCCCCGCCGAACACTATTCCAGAGGCCACTATGGCTCCGGAATCGGGAAGACACCCCCCTACGATAGGGGGCGGAGCATCAACTCCAACGGCGCCCTCCATCAATCCGGAGGCGTCGAACACGCTAGAGGAAGCACTGTGAGGTGCTTCCATTGTGGCGGAACACCACACCCTGATGGGTGCAGTCATGGGAAAGATTCAGTCCACCATAAGTGGACTGAATGAAGCCTTCAACAGCCTATTGACAGGCTTTGAGATATGCGACGTAATATTCTTAAAAGAACTTTTATGTTTTATATGTATAGGATAACAAACCTGTATACGGACAGTAGCCCCTGATACTTTGTTTGATTCTCAAGAGAATCAGACAGAGGATCCATATAGTATCATCTAATATAACATATTGTGCCATATATTTGAACAGGTTTCCCTGGTAGCGGCATTTGCCCAGACCGCAGAGGTTTCCGAGCTCAATCGGAAGCTTCAACTGGTTGTCGAGGAGCTCGACCGCGTTAACAAGCGGTTTGATAAAACACAAGGTATGCGGACTTTCAAAAAATTATTATGTCAAAAGACGATGTGTTTGATTGTAAGAGTATGAACTCATTGTACGATGTGATTATGTCACAGTTGGCGCATCTGAGGTCGAGACCATCAAAGGCGCTCTTGCACAGGCCAAGAAGGAGGCCGAGATGAACAAAGCAGCCGCTGACAAAGCGGCTGCCGAGCTGGAGGCCGAACAGGCCTCCCGCCGACAACATGAGTCGCGGGTGTCCGAAGTCGAACAAGAGCTATGAGATGCTATTGCATGTGCGAGGAGCTGGAGCAGAAGACTTCGGATCAAGCATCCGAACTCAACAAAGCTGTCAATGTGGCCAAGGAAGTGCGAACTGAGTGCCGTAGTGCTCGCGAGGAGATCAAACAGGCGCGGCAGATAGCGGCTAGTATGGACTTTCTTCTGCAGAGTATCTTTGGAGGTCAGAAGTATCTTTCACTGACGCGATTGTGGAGTTCTGCAGGCGCGTTTGTGGATCTCCCGAAGAGCATCGCTGACGCCGCCTAATTCATCAGAGCCCAGGAGGGGAATAGCACAGAGAAGTTGTTCTGGTCACAATTCCTTGCACCAGAACATTCAGTACCTCTGAACGACCAGTTGAAGCAGCTGGTCGAGCTCGACAACATGGCGGGTGCAGCCATGAAGGACTTGATAGTCCGGCTCTGGCCCGCCGAGCCATTCCCGAGTAGCTACTTTGGATTGGTGAAGCGTCTCATCGATGCGAGGCCACGGGTCGACGCTGTGAAGCGCTTGGCCTGTATAGAGGGTGCACGAATGGCCTTTGACCACGTCAAGATGCACTCGGCGAAGATGAAGGCCGCCGAAGTGGCAACTGCTAGCCCGGCAGAGGGCAAGGATCATCGGAGGCCGGATAGGTACTTCGATGACGTCCTAGAAGGAGCCCGCATTGTAGAGGGCCAGCGCTCAAAGGATGTAGCCTTTGAGTAATTGTATTCGGGTTGTCAAGACTATGCTTATGAACCAATATGTATATATTGTTGCGCCTTATATTTCAAGCAACTTTTCCTCTTGTGCGGCTGTTTATTATATCTGAAAGTTTCCAGTCGTCGACTTCAGCCCCCATGTAGATACTACAGGGGTGTCGGTATTGCGCGTGATCAATCTTTACCCAACGTCTTGGTCCAGAAAAGAGGTGTCCGCGGAGCGAACCAGGCAATCGGACTATACGACTTTATTGCTTTCACTTAGCCATAGGAGCTTGACTTGTGGGGCTAAGTACTAGCCCCTGGTGTTTGTGCGGCTATCCGAATGACGGTGCCCACTTTACGCGGGTAAGCGAAGACCACCCCCTCGTATAACACGGAGTAGATCGCTAACGATCGTAGTATAACACTAAGTCACGGAATCACCGACCAGATCTCGCTTATCATGACAGTCAGTTTTCGTCTTTATCTACTGAGGTACTTGATCAGATGAACCAGAAATACAATCGAAGTAGTTCTTCCTTTACTACCTTAGCCGAACAATGTGGAACGTAAGGTGGTAAGCACACGAGCCGGGCAACCCAACTATAGACCCAAGACATGATTCGGAGCCGATGCATATAACGTAATATCTGGGACGTCGAACAATTCCCTATAGGTGTTCAGACTTTGAAATGTGCCAGGCCGAATACAACCCCTGGTATTAAATCCATATTTGAGGCACATGTGGCAATCTGAGGTAGGGAGAGAATGCAGATGGAAATAAAATAAACTCCAAACAAATTGGAACCAAACTGCTTCTTTTGTATCCTGTTTAATATGGCGAGCCGCGTGGTTACAGATAATGCCAATAACATCTTGGGCATTTTACATGCCAAAAGAAGAAGAAGAAGAAGAAAAGTGATAAAGGGAAAGGTTTACAGAGAGCCTAAAATTAACGATTTAAAAATCTCGATGGGGGCCCTGCTGCACGTCTGCATCGTTTCTCCTTTGTAACACGTCCTTGAAGGGGAGAGGTTTGATGGCCGCCTGTGAAAAAGGAAGGGGAACTCTAAAGAAGAATGCCCTGCATAGCCATAGATGAGGTGGGTTCTTTTAATGAACCTTCAATGAAAATATGTTTTAGAGTCCGAATAGGGTCAAGCCGAACTATGGACTGTTTCTATGCAGTGTGCTCTCGGCGTTGCCCAAGGTATTTTAAGGGCGTAGTTGTGTACACGAGGTATATATGCTACCACCTTGTATGGCAGTTGGCGGAGGCATAACTGCTAATCAAGCTCAAGTTCCTCTGAGCTGCCGCATTGTAATGCCGGACGGACACGTTTAGTAGTGTCTCTGGTCATGACGACTGATGAATTATTCGGCTTCAATAGGCCGCCTTGAACTTCGGCTGCCAGGGCGGCAATATCCTCCTCTGTACGGAGGGAGCGCTCCATGTTTCCATTGACCGTGATGACGCCGCGTAGTCCAGGCATTTTAAGCTTCAGGTAAGCATAGTGCGGGACTGCATTAAAGCGGGTGAAGGCCATTCTTCCGAGTAGTGCATGATAGCCACTTCAGAAAGGAGCAATGTCGAAGATTAACTCTTTGCTTTCAAAATTGTCTAGAGAGCCGAATACTACTTCTAGTGTTAATGAGCCCGTGCAGCAAGCCTCTACGCCGGGTATCACTCCTTTAAAGGTAGTGCTGCTAGGCTTGATTCTTGACGAGTCTATCCCAATCTTGCGGATAGTGTCTTGATATATCAAGTTTAGATTACTGCCGCCGTCCATAAGGACTCGAGTAAGATGATAACCATCGATTATAGGATCGAGTACTAGGGCCGCCGAACCTCCGTGACGGATACTGGTTGGGTGATCCCTACGATCAAAGGTGATCGGACAAGCCGACCATGGGTTGAACTTGGGGGCGATGGGCTCTACAGCATAAACGTCCCTACATGCGCGCTTGCGCTCCCTCTTGGGGATATGGGTGGCGTAGATCATATTCACCGTTTTCACCTCATGGGGAAATTTCTTCTACCCGCAGTGTTTGGTTGACGAGGCTCATCTTCCTCCTCGCTTTGATGTCCTTTCCCCTTGTGTTAGACATTTAACTTACCGGCGTGCTTGAAGACCCAACAATTTCTGTTGGTGTGGTTTGCAGGTTTGTTAGGGGTGCCATGAACCTGGCAAGGTCTCTCTAATATCTTGTCCAAGCTGGATGGACTATCTCTGTTGCCTTTGAATGGCTTCTTCCGTTGACCGGGCCTGGAGCCACTGAATCCGGCGTTTACTGCCATGTCATCTGTTTCTCCGGCATTGTTTTAATGCTTGTTCTTATTGCGACGTGGCTTGCCATTTCCATGAAGTGCTAGGGTCGCTAGTACTGTTACTTCTACGAGCTAGCTAGTTGTCTTCACCTGTGCAAAAGCGGGTCATAAGTGTAGTAAGGGCTGCCATTGTCTTCGACTTCTCCTGGTCGAGGTGTCTTGCAAGCCATTCGTCCTGGACATTGTGTTTGAATGCCGCTAAGGCTTCGGCGTCCGGACAGTCGACAATTTGGTTCTTTTTAGTTAAGAATCGATTCCAAAGCTTGCGGGCTGACTACCCAGGTTGCTGGATCATGTGACTTAAATCATCAGCATCCGGTGGCCGAATGTAAGTCCCCTGAAAGTTAGCCCGAAAAGTGTCCTCTAAATCTTCCCAGCTTTCAATGGAGTTCTGTGGGAGGTTGTTCAACCATTGCCGAGCTGGCCCTTTCAGCTTTAAAGGTACGTATTTGATGGCATGGAGGTCATCTCCATGAGCCATGTGGATGTGAAGAATAAAGTCTTCAATCCATACCGCGGGATCCATCGTTCCATCATATGCCTCGATGCTCACGAGTTTAAACCCTTCCGGAAATTGGTGATCCATCACCTCATTAGTAAAGCATAGAGGGTGCACAACACCCCTGTATCTTGCGACATCGTGACGTAGTTCAGACGACATCTGTGTTCGGGGTTGACTCCGAACTAGATTGTATCCGGCGTGCTTGGCTTGATAGCCACCGTCTCGCGTGGGAGCACGTTCTCTTGATCCGTAGATCGATCTGGCCTGTACGGCTTTTTTATTCAGGTCCTGACGTAGATCGTACTTATGGCCCTGAGCTGCTATATCCTTTCCTTTACGGTAGGGAGGTGCGGGCTGGTGTACGGCATTGCTATCCGCTTTGTACCGTCCACGAGGTGGTCGATCCGGTTGATCGGCTTGATCGTGCCTCGATGGAATTGGCGCAGGGGCCTCGTCGTTGAATTGTGGCAGCAACTTGCGCTTGGGATAGCTCTTTGTTTGGCGCTCACGGCCGTATCTCTCTTCAGAATCTAGCACTTCACTCCATCTGTCGTTGAGCGTATCCTGCTCGGCTTTAAGCCACTGCTACTGTTTTTCAGGCTCCTTGCTGTGACAATAAGCTGTTGCTGAAAGCATTTTTGTTTGAGTGGTTCCTCTAGGACGATGAATTCCTCGTCTCCCAGGCCGACGTCCTCTTCGGAGACAGGTAGGTAGTTACTGTCTTTTGAATCATTACGATAGGTGAGTTGTTCGGGACTGTATTGACCATCCTCCCGCTCTTCCTACTCCAACGTTGGATCTACGGGATCTTCGGCTTCCTCTGGGTTCTCTTTGTCTCCGGTGCCGGTATTACTTTCCTTTCCTCGACGCGATCGTGAGCGATGCTGCTGGCATCGGCGCTTAGGAGGTTCATCGACGGGCTTATCCTGCTCTGGATCTTTATCGCCATCGTCGTCTTTATCCTTGGGTGTGTCCACCATGTATACGTCATAGGTAGAAGTGGTCGTCCATCGCCCAGTGACGGGTGGGTTATGACGTAGATTAGCTTTAATGTCGTGGTCCATCCCATCGAAGTCTTCGGAAGCAAAGTCTAGTACGTCGGTTAAGTCTTCGACCATGGCTACCAAGTTGGTGGTGGGTGGGAAGCAAAATTCCTTGATCTTAGCCCCTGGTTTTGACTAGGCATAGTTCAGCGGTAAATCCTCCATAATGGTGAGAGATTGCAGCAAATCTAGCGCCTTGTTTAAGAGCGAGAGCTGGATAAGAGTTTGGGGGTCTGTGGAACCGAGCTTGGCGATGACCGCTTGGTCGAGCCCGGAGAGTGTGGATCCCAAGAGTTCAGAGCTTGTAATTTGAGATGAGTCATATTTCCTAGCGGCGGGGAGGGTCCCGCTCGATTCTGGGTCTGTGAGCGGCTCGATCGCCGTTGAGATTCTGGCTAAAGGTTCTATGGAGGGGAAGAGTCCGGCGGGGTTTATCCTCCCGTCTTTGGACGAAGCGATCTTCCCTGGATCTAGGGCCAGAGCGATCGTGGGTGTTGACCCATGGATGGGATCTGATTATAGATCTGAGATGTCTTCATCGTGTAGGCAGGGAGCGACAGCCGCGGGTGCGAATCCTTCGAAGATCAAGTCTCCCCGGATGTCAGCTACATAATTCAAACTTCCAAACCCGATCTGATGACCATCGTGATAGAGGCAAAGGTGTTCCGTCTTTCGATGAGATGGTGGCTATCGTTTTGGAGGAAGTCGACTTTGACGATCCGACTACGAACGTGCGAGGACGTCGCGCCTTAGCAATCGCTAAACCAACTCTGAGAGGTTATTGTCCAAATCATTTATTTTCTCTAACACCTTGAAAGGACCATCAGCACGTGGCATTAGCTTTGACTTGCGCAAATTTGGAAACCTATCCTTACGCAAATGTAACCAAACAAGATCTCCAGGTGCAAAGACAGCACGTTTTCTACCCTTATCTCCAACAAGTTTATATTTAGCATTCATGCGCTCAATATTCTCCTTAGTTAACTCATGCATTTTTAAGATCAATTCAGCACGTTGTTTAGCATCAAAATTAACCTTCTCCGAAGATGGAAGAGGCAACCAATCAATAGGTGCACGAGGTAGGAAAACATAAACAATTTCAGAAGGGCACATCTTAGTAGTAGAATGCAACGAATGATTATAAGCAAATTCAATATGAGGCAAGCATTCTTCCCACATTTTCTTGTTATTCTTCAAAACAGCCCTAAGCATAGTAGACAAAGTTCTATTGACTACTTCAGTTTGTCCATCCGTTTGGGGTGACAAGTAGTACTAAAAAGCAGTTTAGTCCCCAACTTAGCCCATAAACATCTCCAAAAGTGGCTAAGAAATTTAGTATCACGATCTGAAACAATAGTATTAGGCACACCATGCAAGCGAATAATTTCACGAAATAACAAATTAGCAACATTAGCAGCAGCATCGCTTTTATGACATGGTATAAAGTGTGCCATCCTCGAGAACCTATCCACGACAACAAATATGCTATCCGTCCCCTTCTTTGTTCGAGGTAAACCCAAAACAAAGTCCATAGATATATCTTCCCAAGGAACACTAGGGACAGGCAAAAGCATATATAAACCATGAGGATTGAGTCGTGACTTAGCTTTTTGACATGTAGTGCAGTGAGCAACAAAACGCTCAACATCACGTCTCATCTTTGGCCAAAAGAAATGCGTAGCAAGTACTCCTCCGTCTTCTTCACGCCAAAGTGTCCCATTAATCCTCCTCCATGTGACTCCTACAACAACAAAAGACGAACAGAGCTAGCTGGAATGCATAGCTTGTTAGCACGAAACACAAATTCATCATTAACGACGAACTTGTTACATATTCTCCCTTCTTTACAATTCTGCAATACATCTTTAAATTGAGCATCATGCACATATTGATCTTTGATGGCCTCCAAACCAAATATTTTAAAGTCAAGTTGTGAAAGCATAGTATAACAACGAGACAATGCATCAGCAATAACATTTTCTTTTCCCTTCTTGTGTTTAATAACATAAGGGAAAGTCTCTATGAATTCAACCCATTTAGCATGTCTATGGTTCAGTTTTGCTTGACTTTTTCATGATCAGAATGTATAACAAATTCTTTGGGCCATAAATAATGTTGCCATGTTTCCAAAGTCCGAACAAGAGCATATAATTCCTTATCATAAGTAGAATAATTCGGACTAGGCCCACTCAATTTTTCAGAAAAATATGCAACAAGTATACCATCTTGTAATAACACACCTCCTAACCCAATTCCACTAGCATCACACTCAAGATCAAAAGTCTTATTAAAATCAGGAAGTTTGAGTAAAGGAGCATTTGTCAACTTATCTTTCAATACCGTGAATGCTTCTTCCTGTGCAGTACCCCAAACAAAAGGCACATCCTTCTTTGTAAGCTCATTGAGAGGTGCATCAATGGTGCTGAAATATCTCACAAAACGCCTATAGAATCCAGCGAGGCCAAGGAAACCCCTCACGTGTGTGAACGTTTTGGGCTGCGGCCAACTCTCAATAGCTTCAATATTGGCTTTATCAACCTCAATTCCCTGTGGAGTAACAACATAGCCAAGAAAAGATACTCGGTCGGTGCAAAAGGTGCACTTTCCAAGGTTACCAAACAAATGTGCATCACGTAGAGCAATAAAAACAGCGCGTAAATGTTCCAAATGTTCCTCCAAAGATCTGCTATAAATCAATATATCATCAAAGTAAACTACCACAAATCGTCCAATGAAAGCACTTAAAACTTCATTCATTAATCTCAGGAAAGTACTAGATGCATTAGTTAACCCAAAAGGCATGACTAACCACTCATATAATCCAAACTTAGTTTTAAATGTTGTTTTCCATTCATCTCCCAATTTCATACGAATTTGATGGTATCCACTACGCAAATGAACTTTGTAGAATATTGTAGAGCCACTCAATTCATCAAGCATATCATCTAGCCTAGGAATAGGATGATGATAACGAATAGAAATATTATTAATGCCTCTACAATCAACACACATACGCGATGTACCATCCTTTTTCGGCACTAGAATAATAGGAACAACACAAGGACTAAGAGATTTGCGTATATAACCTTTGTCGAGTAGCTCCTGTACTTGACGCATAATCTCCTTCGTCTCCTCTGGATTGGTACGGTATGGTGCGCGGTTGGGTAGCGATGCACCGGGAATTAAGTCAGTCTGATGCTCAATCCCTCGAATAGGTGGTAATCCCGGTGGCACGTCTTGTGGAAAGACGTCCGCGAACTCCTGCAAAATGTTAGTGACAGCAGGAGGCAAAGAGGAAGACACGTCCTTGAATGAAAATAATGCCTCTTTGCACACAAAAGCATAGCAAACAGATTTGCTTAAATCTAGATCATCAATATCAGATTTGGTGGCAAGTAAACATCCACTTTTTAATTTAATTTCAGATGCAACATGAGACGATGGTGTGTTATTAGGCTTCATATGTTGCTCAAATTCTTTTGCCAGAATCTGATTTTCACTCTTATTTTGCTCCTGTTTTGCTTTATTAGCTCTATTAATTTCATCTTTCGAAATGGAATCAGGAGACATAGGAAGCAAAGTAATACGTTTATCCTTATGAACAAGAGTATACTGATTGTTTCTACCATGGTGTACAAATTTTTTATCAAATTGCCATGGTCTACCAAGTAAAAATGAACATGCTTGCATGGGTACCACATCACAATCAACATAATCAGCATATGTGGAGATACTAAAATGCACACGAACAATACGTGTTACCTTAACCTTGCCGCTGTTGTTAAACCATTGGATGTAGAAAGGATGTGGATGTGGTCTTGTGGAGAGAGATAACTTCTCCACCATCGCCATGCTAGCCTAGTTGTTGCAGCTCCCTCCATCTATGATGACGCGAACAGAACATTCCTTCACAACTCCCTTTGTATGGAACAAACTATGCCGCTGATTTTGCTCCGCTTGTGTGACCTGCACACTCAAAACACATTGAGCAACTAAACATTCATAGCTGTCAGCGTCTTCAGGAGCCATGTATTACGTTTCATTTTCAGAATCATCTCCACCGTGTTCTTCGTGTGTAATAAGAGCCAAAATCTCCTCATTATAGTCACTAGCGGACTCATAACCACCATCCTCAGTAGCAATCATGACACGCTGAGATGGGCATTTGCTCGCATAGTGACCACGACCAGTGCAACGACGACATGTAACATCATGTGTTGGCCCTGTGGATGCCGTGGATGAAGAAGAGCTCTGCACAGGACCGGAAGGTATACTCCTAGTTGATGGTGGTGGTGCCGGTTTGCTTTTATCACGGCTAGAAGCGACGGTTGAAGTAGGCGGTGGTGCAGCCGGACGTGCCGAAGTAGATGATGCACGCGGTGTCCATGATGAAGGTCGACCTGCAGAATAATTAGTTCGCGCCAAGGCATGTCGATCCTGCACTTCACGTTCAGCTTTGGAAGAAAGATGGAATAAACGAGTGACATTATTATACTCCTTATACTCTAGAATTGTCTGAATCTCTCTATTTAAGCCACCCATAAAACATGGAAGCATAGCCTCATTATCCTCAACAATACCACATCTAATCAGGCCAGTTTGTAACTCCTGATAATATTCCTCTACAGAATTTTTTCCTTGTCTTAAACACTGCAATTTCTGAAGTAATTCACGTTGATAATATGGTGGAACCCAACGAGTACGCGTAACAGTTTTTAAAGCAGCCCAAGTAGTTGGAATATTATCCGGATATAATCTACAATATTCAGACCACCACACACAAGCAAAACTAGAGAAAGCACAAAGAGCAGCAGCAACACATCTCTCCTCGGGATATTTTAAACATGTAAAACGTTGTTCGGTTTCTAACTCCCAAGTACGATATATATCAGGAACATATCTACCCTCAAATGGTGGAATATTCAATTTTAGTTTAGGGTGATGGTCACGATCATGTACCTGAGGGTGTGGTGCAGCTCTACCATTGCGATTATTTGCATGTGGATGACCTGGTGGTTGTGGTGGTGGTTGTCGCACGTAGTTCTGATTTTAATCAACCTCATCCTCGTAATCCCCTACGTAATCCTCCTCCTCCTCAGCAGCAACAGGAGCCACAGAAGTATCAACAGCAGCACCAACACTTTGGCCAGGCTGAAGAGCTACATGGCTCGCTTTGCGGAGGGCTATTTCGCGACGTGAAGGTGGTTGTTGTTGTTGTTGCAATGGTGCAGCAGGTGGAGGTAGACGCGCAAGCACTTCAACGAATTTGGCATCCAACTTGGTGTCAGTTGACTTCTCAATGCCATCCATCCTCGCTAGTGCGTTGTCAAAACTGGTCATCACATCTTCTACCTGTTGACCCATCATTTGCTGAAATTTATCATGCAACTCCTTGTTCGTCATGTTCTCCCAGTCAGTCTCGTCGACTTGTGATCCTGGCATGGTTAGAAGAAATAGAAACACACAAAAATATGATCCTACAGACTACTAGAAAGTGGTGGTGGTGGGGTGTCACAAATCCGTCAAGCAAATCTCAAATTCTGACCAGTTCTTACCCAACAACAGGTGGTGATCGGCAACCGTGGTAGTCAAAACTCTCAAAGCTTGGATAAAGCGATTACCAGGGAGAGTTAAATGCACGATGTAGATGTATGTGGAGCTGGGAAGGCTTATAAGATGGTAGCAAAAAGGGTCAGCAATAATCAATTCAAACATGCAAAGTTGAATAAACGCTCAACGAATGTACAGTGCTGGTCCTAGGCTAGACCGTACTGGAGACGTGAGCCTAGAACACTAACAAAATCACGGTGCTGCACGCAATCAAGGGGAAAGCACACTCTGATTTTTTTTGCGCCCCTTTTTTTTTGCCGAAAATCACTATAATGGCGAGTGTCTCAAAACTCTTCCCTAGTCAAACTAAGATGATAGGCACGAAAAAAAATTTGATGATCTTTTTTTTCGGAATCAGGGCAGCGACGACGAAAAAGCGTGGTAAAAAAACAGTATGATGGCACGTGTCTCAAAAGACTCAGAAAAGCCTAAAAACGGGATAGGGAAACATATTTTCACCTGCCGAAATTTTGGCCTAAAAACTGCCCGGGGGTCTCCAGATTTTTTTTCGAGACCTACGCAGGCAAGGAAACACGAATTCGAAACCTAGATGGATCTCGAGAACAAACCTAATATGAAAAGAACTCGGATTGGTGGTGGATATATGGTGGTCGGATATGGCAGCGGTTGTAGGTTATGGCAGCGGTGGTGGTATGTGGCAACGGTGGTGGTATGTGGTCGCGGTGGTGGGATATGGCAGCGGTGAATATGGTGCGGCGGCGGCGTGACAAACTGTGAACAGAACTCGAAACTCTAAAGAACTAGACGCTAAGACCAGCAACTCGACACGGCGATGCAACCGCAAATTCAACTAAGCAAACACGGAAAATATTATGCAATGGCTCAGACTAGTTCGGATATGATGAACTAACCCTAATTTTTTTTTGGCTTTTTCGTGGACTGTAGGTATGAAGAACAGACTCGATCTAATCTACCAAAAACTGTAAAATCTCACCGAGCAACCTGTAAATCTGATACAACTTGATAGAGGCAAAGGTGTCTCATCTTTCGATGAGATGGTGGCTATCGTTTTGGATGAAGTCGACTTTGACGATCCGACTACGAACGTGCGAGGACGGCGCGCCTTAGCAATCGCTAAACCAACTCTGCAGGCAAACGAAGAACAAGTAAGAAACTGAGATTGCAATCTGGATATTGCGAATATAAGAGGAAAGCTTTATTGATTAAGGTGGGGTTCTATGACGTCTTTATCTGGTCGTTGAACACAAACGAAGTACGCGAAGTTGCAGCTATGGCGAACTTTAATCTAAACAAAACCCAAAGTCTAAACGATGCCCTAAGTGCTGTATATATGGAGGAAGAGGGGGGGGGGATTTCGTGGTCCTTGGAGGAGAGGTCCGAAACCAACCCTAACTCTTGTTTCCCCACACATACGGACTCTGAAAACAGCCTATACTCAAGTATTTCGAAATTACATGGGCCTGGCCCAATAATATGGTGACGCAACACCTATAATAGCCTCTAGACAAAATTTATGAAGTGGCATCTTGTATATTTCGTCCAAGGCTTCACACACTCATTATGGTGGCTTCAAAGTACTGAAATCATCACTTGTAACTCCGTTCATGTTCCCCTTGCGCATGCCATCATCTCCATGCTTGATCTTGCTCCAATGTTCATCCTTCTTGTCCAAGCTAGGCGCTTCCTTTGTAAGCAAGACAAATGTATCCAATTTAGGCAGCATCATATTCTCATGAACATTAGAATCATTACCAAGAAACGAAAGTACCTAGTAATTTAATTGGCGTGCGTGAGCTCTAGTAATTGGTCATGTATATGTATCAGTTGGGGCTGTGGGTGTAACCTTGTTAGTGATTTCCTCATCACAGGGGCGTAGCTGTCAACCTGCTCAAGGTGGGCATCCAAGTTGGCGTGTAGCACGAAGCCACCGAACACGAAAAGCTGACCGGGGAGGAAAATCTCCCCGGGGGTGGCGCCGTCAACGATGACGAAACGAGCCATCAATCCTTCTGTCGACAACGCAACAGAACTCTTAATGAAAGCACCAATGTCGGTGTCAAAACCGGGGGCTCTCGGGTAGGGGGTCTCGAACTGTGTGTCTTAGGATCGATGGTAACAAGGGACTGGGGACACGATGTTTTACCCAGGTTCACGCCCTCTCTATCGAGGTAATACCCTACTTCTTGCTTGATTGTTCTTGATGAATATGGGGTTACAAGAGTTGATCTACCTTGAGATCATAATGGCTAAATCCTAGAAGTCTGGCCTATGATATTGTGATTCTATCTCTACGGACTAAACCCTCCGGTTTTTATATGCACCGGAGGGACCTAGGGTTGTGCATGATCATATTGCACAGGAAGGAAACATTACACCCGGACTTTACACTTGCCATTGAACACATATAGGAGTCCTATCCGGATACGGTAGATAATCTTCTGTGATGATCTTCACGCCCAACCAGTCCATCCCGTAACGAGTAATCCTGCCACCTGAGGACCCCTCAATCCAGGACTCTCTCAATATGTCCAAATCCTAAAGTCAAACTCGGCCCCACCAATTTGATCCATCCGGCGCCACATATTTTATTTGACATAGCCACTGCCAGAAACCCTAGACAGTTCGGTCACACCGGTAAGGATCTTTGTCTCACCGAGAAGGCCCTGCAAACTCTCTGCGATCCTTTTGTAACATTTCGGTCTCACCGAAATGAGCAATCGGTCCCACCGAGTTTGCTTGACCAACTCTCTGTATTGCTCTTTGCTGAAATCGGTCCCACCGAGTTCATGCAACCGGTGCCACCGAGATGAGTTTTACCCTAACCCTAGTACATCGATCATGCCGAGTTGATCATGTTGGTCCCACCGAGATTCCTAACGTTCACATTTTGAACTGCTCCGGTCTCACCGAGTTCGTCTATTCGGTCTGACCGAGTTGGGTCAAATGTGTGTAACGGTTGGATTTTGTGTGGAGGCTATATATACCCCTCCACCTCTTCTCCATTCGTGAGAGAGCCATCAGAACGTGCCTACACTTCCACTACTCATTTTTTGAGAGAGAACCACCTGCTCATATGTTGAGACCAAGATATACCAATCCTACCACAAGAATCTTGATTTATAGCCTTCCCCAAGTTGCTTTACACTCCAATCATCTTTCCACCATATCCAAATCTGTGAGAGAGAGAGAGTTGAGTGTTGGGGAGACTATCACTTGAAGCACAAGACCAAGGAGTTCATCATCAACACACCATCTATTACCATTTGGAGAGTGGTGTCTCCTAGATTGGTTAAATCTCACTTGCGAGCCTTCGACAAGATTGCGGAGTTGAACCAAGGATTTTGTAAGGGCAAGGAGATCGCCTACATCGTGAAGATCTACCCGAGTAAGGCAAGTCCTTCGTACGCGATGGACATGGTGGGATAAACAAGGTTTCTTCCTCCTGGACCCTTCGTGGGTGGAGCCCTCCATGGACTCGTGCAACCGTTACACTTCATGGGTTGAAGTCTCATCAACGTGGATGTACGATAGCACCACCTATCAGAACCACGCCAAAAATCTCCGTGTATCCATTGCGTTTGCACTCTCCAATCCCATCCCTTTACTTTCTTGCAATTGCATGCTTTACTCTTTCCGCTGCTTATACTCTTGCCAAGCTTGCTTGAACTGTATTGTGAATGCTTAATCTTGTGCAAAGACTCCACCTCAACTTAAAGAAATTAAAAACTGCTACCTTTCTTGTTGAGGGTCTAATCACCCCCCTCTAGACACCTCTTCTTCGAACCTTTCAATTGGTATCAGAGCTTTGGTCTCCATTGGTTTGGTTAACACCATTGGAGGAATATGGACGTGTCTACGATTGGGTGTATGAGACGTTGAGTGCCTATCCTTGAAGGGGAGTTTTATAGGGATTGGAAAAATGACATGCTTGAGATTTTTAATGAATATCATCTGAACAAGTATATTCTTTGCCCCTATGTGCCTCCTATTGATCCTATGCATTTTACCCCCGATGAGTATCTTGACATGGTTCAGAATACTATAACTTTCAATCTTATTGTTAGAGCTTTACCAAACTTTTTGCTTAGATAATTGCCTAACTTAGAATGAGCTTACTCTATATGGAAATTTCTTGAAGAACGCTTTCATAACTATTCCTTGAAAAGTCTAGATAATATTCTTGAAAAATCCATTGCTTTTCAAAAGATGAAGTCTAGCGATCCCAAGTTTGATGAATGCTTATTTGAGCTATGTGATCTTATGCGTGCTAAGGGTGACGTTGGAATCATTAATCACATTATCACAGAAGCTATTCTAACTCACGAACTTGAACATTGCCATTATCAAAATTCTAATGAATCACTTGTCCTAGGTGACGATCACATGGATGATGGTGATGTTGAGCATGAATATTATGATGAAAGTGAAGATAGTGATTTTTATCTTGATGAGTCAATAAGACACTTTGGTCTTATGGCCAATCTTCGTGGTTACATAGCCGGAGGAAAGGAATGGGTTCTTGATAGCGGATGCACAGATCATATGACCAGAGATAAGGACATGTTCGATGAGCTTGCAAGAAATGATGGTCCACGAAAGTATATTACCTTTGGTGAAAACTCTAAGGCTAAAGTTGTTGTCCTTGGTAAGGTGGCCATATCTAATGATAGCTCAATAAAAATGTCATGCTTGTTGAATCTCTTGGTTACAATCTTCTTTCCGTATCTAGATTAGCTGATTTTGGTCTGGATGTGCTATTTACTTGTGTTGATTGCCAAATATTTCGTAGAGATAATCATAATATGGTCTTTACCGACATTCCTAGAGATGACCTATACATTGTGGATTACACTAAGAAAGCCCAACCTCGCACTTGTTTAATTGCCAAATCTTCTAAAGGTTAGTTATGGCATAGAAGATTAGGTCATGTTGGCATGAGAAATCTTGATAAACTTGTTAGAGGTGATCATGTCCTTGGTGTTAAAGATATTATATTTGACAAGGATAGACTTTGTAGTGCTTGCGAAGAAGGGAAACAAGTTGGAGGAAGTCATCCCGTAAAGAATATCATGACCAAGAGAAGACCACTTGAGCTGCTTCACATGGATCTTTTTTTGTCCCAACGCTTACAAGAGTCTCATTGGTAACTCCTTCATATTGGCTATTGTTGTTGATTTTTCCAGATTTACGTGGGTGTTATTTCTTGATGATAAATCGCAGGTCCAAAAGATCTTCAAGAACTTCGCTAGAAAGGCTCAAAATCAATTTGAAGTGAAGATCAATAAGGTTCGGAGCGCTAATGGAACGGAGTTCAAGAATGCCAATGTGGATACCTTTCTTTATGAGGAAGGGATTTCACATGAGTTCTCAGCTACGTACACACCTCAACAAACTGGAGCTGTTGAGAGGAAGAACCGGACGCTGTCTGAGATGGCGAGAACGATGCTTGATGAATACAAGACGCAAAGACACTTTTGGGCAGAAGCGGTGGAGACAGCTTGCCATGCTAAAAACCAACTATATCTTCACAAGCTTCTTGGCAAGACAACATACGAGCTTCTCACCGGTAACAAACCCCAAGTTGGATACTTTCGAGTATTTGGCTCAAAATGTTACATTCTTGACAAGCATCATCGTTCAAAATTTGCCCCCAAGTCTCATGAAGGTTTTCTACTCGGTTATGGCACAAACTCTCACACATATCCTGTCTACAACAATTTCACCCGAAAGGTTGAAGAGACGGTAGATGTGACGTTTGCTGAATCTAACGGCTCGCAAGTGGAGCAATTGCCAATTGATGTTGGAGACAAAGATCCTTCGGAAACAATTCAAGACTTGTCCATTGGCAAGATTCGCCCAACGAAGGTGAAGGAGAGTACTTCGTCCATTCAAGTGGAAGCCTCAACTTCACATCAAGGTGAACCACAAGTTGACTTGGATGCATCGACAAGTGGAACACGTCAAGACGAAGGAAACGAGGAAGTACAACAAGATGAACCTCATCGACCTCCTTCTCCACCTCCACAAGACAACAACTTCCACGACAACGAAGAAGGACAACAAGAAGAAGAAGACAATGAAGAGGATGTTCCACCCCGACCCAAACAAAAGCTCTCACGAGTTAGAGCAAGAGTTGCTTGCAAGAGACCATCTCGTTGAACAAATCTTCAATGACATTCAAACTGGGAGAATCACTCGCTCTAAACCTCGTTTAGCTAACTTTTGTGAGGATTACTCTTTCATATCTAACATTGAACCTATGAAGGTTGAAGATGCTATTGATGATCCAGATTGGGTGAACGTTGTGCATGAGGAACTACATAACTTGGAGAGAAACCAAGTTTGAACATTGGTTGAGAAGCCTGACGACAATCACAATGCCATTGGAACCAAATCGGTGTTTTGGAATAATTAAGATGAAGATGGACAAGTTGTGCGCAACAAGGCCTGTCTCGTCGCCCAAGGCTACAATCAAGTCGAAGTGAAAAGTTTGGAAGGATAATGCCAAAGAAGTTTGAGATGTCTATGATGAGTGAAATCAAATTCTTTCTTGGTTTGCAAATCAAGCAAACTAAAGAAGGTACCTTTGTTTCTCAAACAAAGTATACCAAGGATCTTTTCAAGAAGTTCGACATGCAAGAAAGCAAATGTATGAAAACACCCATGCCTACTAGTGGACATCTTGACTTGACTAAGGATGGCAAACCGGTTGACCAAAAGGTTTACCGCTCTATGATTGGTTTGTTGTTATATATAATGCCCAGGATGCGACTATATCTCCTACGTGTCGAGGCACGACTTAGAGACATAAGCGCATTATGGAATGATCGCAAGCGTGGTATCTTTACACAACTCATGTAAAAGTTCAGGGATCAAAGAGGAAAAAAATAGTTGGCTTACACTCACCACGTCACACAATGAATACAATAACATACATTCATCCAAAACACAAGGTCCAACTACGGATGAAATCCAAACGAGAAAAGATACGATGAACACAAGTCCGGATCACTCCTACTAGGAACCACTACTGATCGTCGGGATACGTAACATAGAAACGACCATGCTCTTCATCGAACTCCCAGTGAAGTTCTGATCCATCTACTGCATTGTTCTCGGCGGTACCTGCATCTGGTGTGTGTTGTAATCTATGAGTCACAAGGACTCAGCAATCCCATTCCTGGGTATCAAAACTAACAAGCCTTTAGGTGTGGAAAGGTATTAAAGTGTTTCCAGCAAGCACACTAAGCAACTAGCTTACGAGTTTAGAGCGAGAGGAGAATATGTGCCAACGGTCGCCAAGATGATCAAGAAGTGATCCTAGCTACTCACGGCCATACATAACCCCGTCGTGTTCACTTCCCGAAGCCCTTCGGAAAGAGACCATCACGGTTACTCACACATGTAGTGTATTCTTAAGGGTATGATGTCAAGTTATCTACAACCGGATATTAAAAAATTCCCATCTGCCACATAACCGCGGGCACAGCTTTCGAAAGTTCAAAACCCTGCAGGGGTGTCCCAACTTAGCCCATCACAAGCTCACAATCTGCGGAGTCGCAACTCCAAATTGGGAAGACCCGCGTATCCTCGAAATCCCGTGCTCAAGATATTTCGACAAAGGTAAAACTAATCCAGCAAGACCTCCCGGCGTGCCGACACCCTGATAGTAGCCGCGCGTATCTCGTCTCAGGCCACGACTGGATGGGACAAGCTACAGGTATATACCAGCCCTCGGGTTCCCCCAAGGTGGCCCCGTTGTACGCCCAGTTTGGACCAACACTCATGAGGAGCACTGGCCCGGGTTGTTGATTAAGAACTCGGGTTTATAACTCCCTATGCAAGTTTTAGTTGTTAGGCAAATGTAGTACCAAAGTTGGGTCTTGCTGGAAAAGCTTTAAGAAGAGCGAATTATCAAGGGTGGCCCATAAACCCCAACTATGTTAGGAACGCATAATCAAGGAACATAACACCGATTTATCGGGTCCTAAGGTGGCATGAGTGGAACAAAACACCAAGCAGAAGGCCAAGCCTTCCACCCATTACCAATGTATATGTGCATTAATTTAATTAAGATAAATATGTGTTATGTGATACGTCTCCAACGTATCTATAATTTTTGATTGTTCCATGCTATTATTCTTGGATGTTTAATGGGCTTTGTCATACACTTTTATATCATTTTTGGGACTAACCTACTAACCCAAAGGTCCAGAATGCTATTTTTTGCCTGTTTCAGGGTTTTGCAGAAAAGGAATATCAAACGGAGTCCAAACAGAATGAAACCTTCGGGAGAGTTATTTTTGGAGAAAATCATGCACGGGAGACTTGAGAACCACGTCAGGGGAGCCACGAGGTGCCCACGAGGGTGGGGGGCGCGCCCCCTGCCTCGTGGGCCCCTCGAGCGTCCCCCGGTGTCCTCCTTCCTCCTATATAAGTCTACGTACCCTGAAACCATCAGCAACAGAGAGAAAACCCTAATTCCACCGCCGTAACCTTCTGTTCCTGTCGTGGAATTAACACGGCAGATGTCCGGTTTAACAGACTTAGTTGAGGAACCATCGCACGGGTTAGCTTGAAGGGGTTAAAAGCACACAAAGGATACAGAGGGTTTATACTAGTTCGGCCCCTTCGAGGAAGGTAAAAGCCTACGTCTAGTTTGGTTTGTTATTGCTTGGGCGTCGATGAACAGGGAGCGGATCGCTTGCCTGTGTCTCCACGGGTTGTGTCTTGTCCTTGAACCGTCGCCGGGTCGCCCCTTTATATAGAGGTGACGCCCGGTCCGGTTTACAGAATCCCGAGGCCGGCTCATATTTGTGTCCGCCTCGGTCTCTGCTCTTTCTTCCTTGTCTATCAAGTTACACGATCGGGCAGTTTACAAACTGTAACTCTATACATGGGCCCTAAGCCTTCATGGGCCGTAACCTCTACTGGGTTTTATAATTACACAACTATATTATCATAATCCGGTTTACACTAGCCGGTTTATACCTGCTAGTAACATCCCTGACATTAGGCCCCAGAATGATTTGAACTTGTTCACATCAGTCTTCTCAGTCTTGCATGATCTTCTTTCTTGTGTCTTCTCAGTTTTGTAAACCGGCGATGACGTCATCCTTGGAAATCACTTAATTCGACCGTGACATCACTTCCGCATTTAACGCGCGCAGTTGTCTGTTATTTTTGTTTAAAGGCCATCTCGAGAATCGAGGCGACAAGGAATCTTTATCCAATCTCTTACTTCCTCAAATCTCGCGCCTGCCGTTTCGTCTCTCCCCCTTTATAAATACCGCCGCATCTCTTCTCCATCTCCTTCCTATCGTCTTCTTCCTCTGTCGCCCGAGCTCAAGCTTCCGCCATCGTCCGTCAAGCTCGCCGTCGCCAGCAAGTCCGGCCGCTGCATCAACCCGAACGCGACCATATAACTCCGCCGCCGCTTCCTGCTGCCTCAGGTATTCTTTCCCCCTTGCTGTAGATCTGTAGCCTTAGGGTTCTTCTCATGCCTCCGCCATTAGACCTAGAAAAAGCTTCATCTGTTCGTCCTAGACACCATGTTCGTAGTGGTTTCAATCCTTTAGATTTGTCTTCGAAACCTGCTTCTGCTCCGCTGCCTTATGCTTAGATTTTTTACATTAGATTCAACCTTTAGATTCGCCTGCTCTGTATAAGGCCCCTGTAGTTATTTCTGTAATAGACCTGCATAAGTTTTCTCTTTTCCTTACCGCTCAGATCTGTTTTACCTTAGCTTTCCGTAGAATCTTGTTTCTTCATCCTTATAGATCTGTACTATATTCGCCGGTTTAGTCAGTCATGTATTGCTTCTGTAATGCATCAACGATGAACGTGACGGTTTAGCACCTCTCTTTTGTTATCATGAACCGGTAGTAATGCGTTTCCTGCTTACCGCCGGGTTAGCAATGTCATTAGTCCCTTGTCTAAACCGTCGGTGTGACTTTGCATATGTGATCCGGTTTATGTATCTGTACTTGAATAATCCGGATTTTATACTTCGTCTTTTTAGCACTTTCCTTCTGCTACTATGTCTGCCAAACAGTTTGTTTCTTGCGACTGGGTCCCTTCCGTCATTACGGAAGAAGATTTAGTTAATGCGGTTGCAGTTGGCACTCTGGGCCCTCAATCAGTCCTAAAATGGCGGGCCCTAGGAAATGAATGTCCCCCTACTCCCAGAGAAGGGGAAGTTATTGTCTTCTTTGACCACATGGCCCGAGGTTTTACTCCTCCCGGTTCTAAATTCTTCCGAGACGTGCTTGCCGCTTTTCAACTTTACCCTCAGGACATAGGTCCAAACTCCATTTCAAACATCTGCGATTTTCAAGTTTTCTCAAAAGTGTATCTGCAAGAGGAGCCATCAGTAGACTTGTTTCGGGATTTTTTCCATTTGAACCGGCGAACTGAGTTTACTGGCGGACCTCATCAAGAACTGGGCGGGGTCAGCATTCAGAAGAGAAGAGACGCAGTCTTTCCTCATGCCGCTCTCCATACACACCCCAAGGAATGGAACAAGTCTTGGTTTTATTGCCTTGACACATCACCTGAAGGAGAGAACCCACTGCCAGGTTATCGGGAACATCGTCTTCCTGAAGATCACCCTTTGCCGCAGCGTCTCAGTTCTTCAGAACGGCCCCGGTTCGCTTCTCAACTCGCCAAGCTGAAGGCCTTTATGGCCAACGGATTAACCGAAATTGATTTTATGCGCTGCTGGCTTACCTGGAATATCCTCCCTTTGAGCCCACGCTCCAGTTTGATGTGTAAGTATTCCGGAAAGCCGGATGATCCTCAGCGGTTTTCCAAAATAACACTTTCTGAATCGGAAGTCATTGAATCTGCCAAGAAGATGCTCAATGTCTCTTTGGAAGAATGTAGCCAAACCGGATTGGCCCCATACTATAAGAAGAACAAGCTGCCTGCAGTAAGCCTTAATCCCTTCTGTCCGCTTTTAATCCGTCCATTTAAATTATCTTCTATTTATCTTTCTTCTGGTGTACAGGCTGATGATCCTTTTTGGAAGAGGAAACCTCAGGATAAAGCAGGCAAACAGCCGCGCCGGAAAACTTACGTTATTAAGAAGAGAAAGGCGGCTGCTGGCTCCGGCTCACATGCTGAAGAAAATGATCCGGACTCTGAGGTATGATTTAATCCGGCTATGATTTGTTCACTTTTATCCAGACTTGTGTTAACGGTGTCCTTTCACAGGATTTAGCTGAAGGAGATAAAGCGGCAGAAACTGAGGTAATTACTCTTTCTTCACACTCAGGACCGCCTCCACCAAAAATTCGTCGGGTAGTCCGGAAATATCAATTTTCTCATCCTTACGCTCAACTGGACCCCAATTTTCTTTTGAAGAAATTACAACATGAAGCTCGCCGGGCTACACGCCATAGTGGCCTTCTAGTCGAATCTTCCGGGATATCTCTTACTCCGGCCCAGAGGCGCCGCTCTGAGGTTATACTTTCTCCAACTCTTCTTCATCCCAAGGCCGGGCTTATACGCAAACCACTTAAACCGTCTGACCCTAATTATCAGGAGACTCCTTTATCTTCTTCTGGCGAATCCACTGCCACACAAGTCCCAGCTCTGAAAACTGTCCCAGGGTAACTCCTTCATCTTATCCGGTTTATGATTGCATTTGCTTTTATGACTCTGACTTATTTTCTAATTCCTTTCAGCAAGCCTAAGCCTAGTAAAAAGGCAAAGGCCAGCAAAACGGCTGCTGAGACTGCCACTGATGATCCAGCGGTTGATCCGGTTACAACTGTCCCTCCAGAAGGTGAGCCCAAAGTTCAGCTTGAAGATCCTGCTACCATGGAGCACACTTATGCCACTGCTCCCGAGAACCCCAACACTGAAAATGTCCATGTACCGGCGAGTCCTGCCCGGGCCAACCCTCCTCGGACTAGCCCGGCTCCCGCTAGCCCGGTTCACACTGCTACTCCACCACTGGCAGCTGCTCCTTCTCCGGATGTTCAAATAACCGGTACAGCTTACACCGCTCCTGCTGAGCCCACTGTTTTAGCCAAGCATACAGCTAAAGTGGAGAAGCTCCATCAAGAGAAGGGCAAATGGAGCACTGACTTGTCTAGCTTCGCCGAGCTGAGTGCCCAGGAGCTCTATTCCGGGTATCTGAACCGGCTTCATACCGGTCGGGATTATGAAGCGGGCTTAATCAGCATGATGAAGGAAAAATACGAGGTATTTCCCTTGTCCTTTATTTTTGCCTTTGTTGTGTTTCTGTCTATACCATGGTAGCCCCCAAGTTCCGGTTTAGCTATGTTTAGAAGGTGAACCGGTACTTCCAATTCGAGTAAATGATCTTACATTAGCCCCCAAGTGCCAGGGGAATAATTCGGTTTATGTGCCTGGGACTTGTGTGAATTTTTCCTTTGATGTTTCAGCTATCCATTAGCCCCCAAGTGTCAAGTAGACAACTTGTTTGTGTGCTTGAGACTTGTTTTGAATTGCCACTCTTTGATACTTCAATAGCCCATTAGCCCCCAAGTGTCAAGTGGATAACTTGGTTATGTACTTGAGACTTTGTCTGAACTTTATGTTGCTTATTCCACTTGAATTTCCTTGCAGGCTGATTTAAACCGGAAAGCTGATGAAATCACTGAACTCCGGAACAGACTTGCTGAAACTGAATCTGCTGCTGCCAAGGCCAAAAAAGACTTGGCGCTGAGCTTAACTACTGCTGAACAGCTGAAGAATTTTTTTGAAGAGGAGCGGACAGCCTTTGAAGTGCAAAAGAACGCGCTGGAAAAAAGAGCAGAGGATGCTGAGGAAGCTCTTAATCCGGTGACAAAAGAACTGACTGGTTTAAAGCGGCAAATTGAACTGATGACTTCTACCGTCTTCGGTAAGTACTTAATCTGCACGCATGCTTTCATCCTTGCAATCTGTATTCCGGTCCGGCTTAACTGTAATGATCATATGTAGGGCGTCGCGTTACCCATCTTGGGGATGATTTACGGAAGAAACTCAAGGCATCTTATACTCTGGTCGAGCAGCTGTATTCCGGCGCTCAAAGGATCATAAGCGCAATGTCTTTCAATAAACCGGCCCCCACCACTATCCAAGGCACACTAGAGAAACTTTCTGTCTTGCCAGCGCGCTTGGAGGAAGTGAAGAAGTCTGCTGCCCGAGCCGGTTCTCTCATAGCGCTCACCAGAGCCAAAGCATGGGTTCCAGATTTTGATCCGGAAGAAGCCTTGAATGGGTATCCCAGCACTAAAGAAGACGGATCAGCTTTCACTGCCAAAGACCTTCACGCTTTGACTAAGGAGATGCGTCCTCTCGCTAGCAAGCTTGCTGCCGAATCAGACTTGACCAGGTATCATCCGGGGTATGATTTACAGAACGAGCGCGTGGATCGGCCGGTTTATGATACCGTAAATCTAATCCCACCAGTGCTCCCCCATACTTTCTCCCCAGATGTTGATCCGTCCGAACTTATTACGGAAGAGATGTACTTCCGCGCTTTAACGAAAATCGATTGGTGCGTCCCTGACTTTCAGCCGCTTGAAGAAGACGAAGAAGCTCCGGAACAGGTCGATCCTCAACCGTCCCAGCAGGAGGAAGCATAGGCCAAATAGTTTATCTTTATAGCTTTGGTTTTTATTTTGCCGGAACAAACTTTAATCCGTTCAGGGCCTGCTGTGCCTTTTTAATAGGATAGCTTTGAACTATTGTCCGTCTTGATCCGGATGTCCCAACTTTGTTTTGGTATCTGCCAACTTGAATCCTTTGTCTGATATATTTTGACTTGCATACTATCTGTTTCTGCATAGAGAACACTTAAAAGATGTCCTAGCGGTTTATCGCCGGACCGATTAAATGGCTCACGAAATATGTCAAACAAGTGTCTGTTTATACCAGAAATAACTTCATACCTGATTTAAGTATGCTTGATATTTTTAATCCGGCGAACTTTCTAGTTTTCAAAGGGAGCCTTTGGGACAGACCCAACAATGATTCCGGGTTTACAAAAACTACCGGTTTAAATAATGCTAGAATTCCATGTCCAGACCTTGAAGATATGTGGCCAACTTTGGAATTATCCCCCTCCGTATTAAAGAATCAGAAAACGCAATACGAAAAAATGCAAGTTTGTCAAGAAAAATATGTAGTCGAGGCTTTTTGCGAGCTGCCAGGCTCCAAATCAAGACTTCTGATTCGAATACGATCAGTAAACCGGACCATAGGGGCTAAGCTAGGATTCGAATACGATCCTGCCCCCTACTGTCCTTAAAACTTTAGCCAAGCAATGGATTCGAATACGACCCATTGAGCTTATGGTTCGAATACGACCATACAAACCGGACCATAGGGGCTAAGCTAGGATTCGAATACGATCCTGCCCCCTACTGGCCATTTTAATTTTAGCC
>LR738710.1:414704497-414902204 GCA_902687465.1 Secale cereale
CAGTGGATTCGAAGACGATCCACTGAGCTTATGGTTCGAATACGACCATACAAACCGGACCATGGGGGCTAAGCTAGGATTCGAATACGATCCTGCCCCCTACTGGCCATTTTAATTTTAGCCAAGCAGTGGATTCGAATACGATCCACTGAGCTTATGGTTCGAATACGACCATACAAACCGGACCATAGGGGCTAAGCTAGGATTCGGATACGATCCTGCCCCCTACTGGCCTTTGCCATGTTCTCTTTGGTTCGAATACGACCTATGTTTGAACAGAATGGCTATGTTCTCTTTGGTTCGAATACGACCTATGTTTGAACAGAATGGCTATGTTCTCTTTGGTTCGAATACGACCTATGTTTGAATAGGAAGCCCTTTAGTGATCACAGCTCCAGAGTAGATATATGACGATTGTCCTGCACAACCAGATAGACTGATCAAAGCATTTTAAAATATGACATATAATAAGAGACATAAGCTGTAGATGGTTATCACCATAAGACACTTATATTGGAAAAAAGGCTGATCCCCCAGTTTACCGAGGGTGCCGGTTTATTCATTAATCATAATATATACATAGGATACAGCAGAGCTCATGGCTCAGGTATAGTAGGGCCGCAAGGGGGCGATGTTCCACGGCCTCTTTGACTCTTCCTCCGATGTCCGTGAATCCTTATGTTCTCGAACGTCCACCAGGTAATATGAACTGTTGTGCAGATTCTTGCTGACCACAAAGGGCCCTTCCCAAGGCGGGGATAGCTTGTGCTTATCTGTTTGATCTTGGATGAGCCGAAGTACGAAATCTCCCTCCTGGAACGTCCTGGTCTTGATCCGGCGGCTGTGATATCTGCGCATGTCATGTTGATAAATTGCCGGCCGTGCTGCTGCTATGTCGCGTTCTTCATCTAGCCGGTCCAAAATGTCCTGTCTTGCCTGCTCATTGGCCGCTTCAACATAAGCCGTCACCCGTGGCGAATCATGACGGATATCACTTGGAAGGACCGCTTCAGCACCATACACCATAAAGAAAGGTGTATAACCTGTGGACCGGTTTGGCGTAGTATTGATGCTCCAAAGGACAGAAGGTAACTCCTCAACCCAGCACCCTGGTGTTCTTTGCAAGGGTGTCATAAGCCGGGGCTTGATACCTCGCAAAATCTCTTGATTCGCCCTTTCAGCTTGACCATTGGATTGAGGGTGAGCTACGGAAGATACATCTAGACGAATATGCTCGCATTGACAAAACTCTTCCATCTCTCCCTTAGATAAATTGGTGCCATTGTCTGTGATGATGCTGTGTGGAAAGCCAAACCGGAAAATTACATTTTTGATGAATTTAACCGCTGTTGCCGCATCACACTTGCTCACAGGCTCTGCCTCAATCCATTTTGTAAACTTGTCCACAGCAACCAGCAGATGAGTTTTTTGATCCTGTGATTGCTTGAAAGGCCCAACCATATCAAGCCCCCAAGTTGCAAACGGCCAAGTGATCGGTATCATCCGGAGCTCCTGCGCCGGAACAAGAGCACATCGTGAAAATTTCTGACAAGCATCGCACTTCCGGACTAGATCCGCTGCATCAGCATGGGCCGTCAGCCAATAGAACCCATGTCGAAAAGCTTTAGCCACCAAGGATTTTGAACCGGCATGATGACCACAATCCCCTTCATGGATTTCACGCAGAATATCACAACCTTCCTCAGGTGACACACACCGCTGGAACGCTCCGGAAACACTGCGATGGTGAAGTTCTCCGTTTGCAATTGTCATGGATTTGGAACGCCGGACTATCTGTCTTGCTTCGATCTCGTCATCTGGCAGCTCTCCCCGGCTTAAATACGCCAAGTATGGCAGCGTCCAATCCGAAATAACATGAAGTGCTGCGACTAGCTATGCCTCCGGATCAGGAACAACCAGATCTTCCTCCGATGGAACTTGAACTGATGGACTGTGCAGCTCATCCAAAAAAGTATTTGGTGGTACCGGTTTACGTTGAGAACCCAGCCGGCTCAGAGTATCGGCCGCTTCATTCTTTCGCCGGTCTATGTGATCCACTTGATACCCTTTGAAACATCCTGCAACTGCTTCAACTTCTCGTATGTAAGCTGCCATGAGAGGGTCTCTTGAATCCCACTTGCCAGATACTTGCTGTGCCACTAAATCTGAATCGCCAAAACACTTGACCCGGCTCAAGTTCATTTCCTTGGCCATCCGTAAACCATGAAGCAATGCTTCATACTCTGCTGCATTATTAGTACAAGGAAACAGTAAACAGAGGACATAACAAAACTTGTCTCCTCGCGGGGAAGTTAAAACAACTCCAGCCCCCGAGCCTTCTAATTGCCTTGAACCGTCAAAGTGAATCGTTCAGTATGTAAGATCCGGCTTCTCCTCCGGTGTTTGCAGTTCTGTCCAATCATTGATGAAATCAACCAATGCTTGAGATTTGATAGCGGTGCATGGCACATATTTCAATCCGTGTGGGCTAAGCTCAATGGCCCACTTCGCCACTCTGACAGTAGCTTCCCTGTTCTGGATTATATCCCCCAATGGTGCTGAACTAACAACAGTTATTGGATGGCCTTGGAAATAATGTTTCAACTTCCGGTTTGCCATGAACACACCATATACCAGCTTCTGCCAATGCGGGTACCTCTGCTTAGATTCAATGAGAACTTCACTAACATAATACACTGGACGCTGAACCGGGTATTCCTTTCCTGCCTCCTTGCGCTCAACCACAATTGCCACGCTGACTGCCCGTGCATTGGCGGCGACGTATAACAATAACGGCTCATTATCAACAGGGGCAGCGAGGACCGGCGGCGCTGCCAATTGCCGCTTCAAATCCTCAAACACAGTGTTTGCCTCATCACTCCATATAAACCGGTCTGTCTTTTTCAGCATCTGATAAAGCGAGATTGCCTTCTCTCCCAGACGGCTGATGAACCGGCTCAATGCTGTGATCCGGCCAGCGATCCACTGAACATCATTTATGCAAGCCGGTTTAGTCAAAGATGTAATTGCCTTGATCTTCTCCGGATTGGCTTCTATTCCTCTATTTGACACCAAGAACCCAAGGAGCTTACCTGACGGAACACCGAAAGCACACTTCTCCGGGTTAAGCATCATTTTATAGGCCCGAAGATTGTTAAAGGTCTCCTTAAGGTCCTCTATCAGCGTCTCCTCCTTCCTTGACTTTACCACAATACCATCCACATAAACATGAACATTCCTCCCTATCTGCCCCTTAAGACAATTCTGTACACAACGCTGGTAGGTTGCTTGGGCACTCTTGAGCCCAAAAGGCATAGATACATAGCAAAAAGCACCAAAAGGGGTTATGAAGGACGTCTTCAACTGATCTTTAACTGCCATTTTGATCTGATGATATCCTGAGTATGCATCCAAATAACTTAGCCGCTCACATCCTGCTGTGGCATCAATGATCTGATCAATACGAGCAAGAGCAAAAGGATCAGTTGGACAAGCTTTGTTTAGATCTGTGTAATCTACACACATTCTCCACTTTCCATTTTTCTTTAACACCAGCACCGGATTAGCCAACCACTCTGGGTGAAAAACTTCAACTATGAACCCTGCGGCCAAAAGCCTAGCCACTTCTTCTCCTATAGCCTTGCGCCTTTCTTCGTTGAAGCGGCGCAGATACTGTTTGACCGGTTTAAACTTTGGATCAATGTTAAGACTGTGCTCAGCGAGTTCCCTCGGAATACCTGGCATGTCAGAAGGTTTCCATGCAAAAATATCCCGGTTCTCACGGATGAACTCGATGAGTGCGCTTTCCTATTTAGGATCAAGGTTAGCGCTGATAGTGAACTGCTTGGATGCATCGCCCGGTACAAAATCAACTTGCTTGGTTTCCTCCGCAGACTTAAACTTCAATGCCGGATCATGCTCTGTAGTTGGCTTCTTCAACGGGGACATATCAGTCGGATCAACATTGTCCTTGTAAAACTTCAACTCCTCCGTAGCGCATACTGCTTCCGCGTAAGCAGCGTCTCCTTCTTCACACTCCAATGCAATCTTGCGACTTTCGTGAACCGTGATGGTTCCTTTGTGACCCGGCATCTTGAGCTGTAGATAAACATAACACGGCCTGGCCATGAACTTAGCATAAACCGTCCTTCCAAACAGAGCATGATAAGGGCTCCGGATCTTGACAACTTCAAAGGTTATCATCTCTGACCTGGAATCCTGTTCATCTCCAAAGGTAACTTCTAGGTCAATTTTCCCAACTGGGAAAGCCGATTTACCTGGCACTACCCCATGAAACACCGTGTTTGACTGTCTTAGCTTCTTATCCGTCAGCCCCATGGGACGGAAAGTCTCATAATATAAGATATTGATGCTGCTGCCGCCGTCCATGAGAACTTTAGTGAATTTGTAACCATCCACCTGTGGTGCCACTACTAAAGCCAAATGGCCCGGATTATCCACTCGATGCGGATGATCCTCTCGGCTCCACACGATAGGTTGCTCTGACCAGCGCAGGAACTGTGGTGTTGCCGGTTCAACCGTATGGACTGCCCGTTTTAAAATTTTCTGATCTCCTTTGCACAAACTCGTAGTGAACACATGATACTGTCCGCTTCTCAGCTCCTTCGGATTACTCTGATATCCGGACTGTTGCTGACGCTGCTGATTGCCTTGGTTATTCTGATTACCCTGGCCCCGCTGTTGGTTGTTTTGGTTGTTGTAACCACCCTGACCAAGCTGCTGATTGCCTTGGTTATTATAACCGCCCTGACCATATTGATTAGGGCCTTGATTGTTATAACCACTGTTGTTGCCACGATATCCTGATCCGGAGCCGTTCCCCTGGTGACCCGGACCGTAAAACCTGGGGCCTGATCCGCCGCCCGGTTGTAATGCCCAGGATGGGACTATACCTACTACGTGTCGAGGCACGACTTAAAGGTATAAGCCCATCCTAGAATGATCTCAAGTTTGGTATCTTTGCACGACTCATGTAAAAGAGGGATTAAATTGCAAAAGAAGATAGTTGGCTTACACTCGCCACTTCACACAATACATTACATAAGCAAGACATCATTCAAAACATCACAACCCGACTACGGGCGAAGATCCAAAGAAAGATACCAAAACAACTTAAAGCCACAGGTCCATATCGAATCCTAGTAGAAACCACTACTGATCGTCGAAAACGTCACAGGCATTCGGCCACTCTCTTCATCGAGCTTCCAGTGAAGTAGTTGAACCAGCTCCTGCATCATCCTCGGCTGAACCTGCATCTGGTGTTGTAGTATCTGTGAGCCACGAGGACTCAGCAATCCCATAACCAGGGGTATCAAGACTAGCAAAGCTTTGAGGGTAGGAAGAGGTAAAGTGGTGAGGTTGCAGCAGCGGCTAAGCATAATATGGTGGCTAACTTACGAGTACCAGAATAAGATGAGCATCTACGCAAACGGTCGCAAAAGTAGTGATCGCTAAAGATCCTGAACTACATACGAATCAAACATAACCCCACCGTGTTCTCTTCTCAAAGTGAAAAGAGACAGTCACGGTTACTCACACAGTTGTGTGTTTTACTTCGGATCATCTGTCAAGTTGTCTACAACCGGACATTAACAAATTCCAATCTGCCACATAACCGCGGGCACGGCTTTCGAAAGATTATAACCCTGCAGGGGTGTTCCAACTTAGCCCATCACAAGCTCTCACGATTAGCTGAAGTGATAAATATAATATCATCACCCCTTATCTTAGGGAAATCCGATCAGGCTCGGCATCCCGGTAGCACAAGACATTTCGACAATGGTAAAACAAGTCCAGCAAGACCTCCCGGTGTGTCGACACCCTGATAGTAGTCGCGCGTATCTCGTCTCAGGCCACGACCGGATGGGCGAGGCTACGGGAGCCAAACCTCGAGTTTCCCCGTGGTGGCCCCGCAGGCTCCCCGTTTGGGACCAACACCATCAGCACTGGCCCCCCTGCTATGTAGAAAGAATCCTCGGGTAGCGCTAACTCCCTATGCAATTTAATTAATTAAGTTGTTATTATGAGCAAATTAAAACCAATGTTGGGCCTTGCTGGAGGAGTTTTATTCAAAGTCGAACTGTTAAGGGGTCCCCATCCACCCATCGTGTAAGGAACGCAAAATCAAGGAACATAATGCCGGTTTATCGGCGCCTAAGGTGGCATGAGTGGAACAAAACACCGAGCAAAGGGCCGAGCCTTCCACCCATGCCCAGTATATAGGTGTGTTAATAATAATTATAGATATTGTGATATTCCAACAACAAGTTCCCTCCTGGAACAAACTTTATCTTCACCTGCAACTAACAACGCTATAAGAGGGGCTGAGCAAGCGGGTAACATAGCCAAACAGTGGTTTTGCTAGGAAGGTGTCAAAGGTTAGAGGTTTCATGGCAACAAGGAGAGGCTGACATAAAATATGGGTAGCGCGACATGTAACGATAGCATCGAGACAACTAAGCATGGCAATGGTAGTAAAGGTATCCAAGGGTATGATCATCTTGCCTGGGATTCCGCAAGGGAGAAGAACAAGTCCATGAAGAAGTCGAACGGATCCTCACAACTCCGGAACGGAACCGAAGCTAACAAGAGAAGCAACCGGAAAGAAGAAAACAACGCGGTAAACTCACAATCATAAACATGGCATGATTGCACAAACAAGTATGATGCATGTCCGTTTTAATTATGCATGGCATGGCAAAGTGCACAAATAAAACTGCAAGTTAAGTGGAGCTCAATATGCAACGAGTTGCATATTGACGAAACACCACATTTTATTATTTAGTTGACTCTCGTTTATTTACAAGGCAAGATTAAATGTTTTTAACATAGCAAGAGGTGAAGCATAATAAAACTACACTAATTAGGCATTTTAAATGAGGCCGGAGATAACAACAACAAATCCGGAAATCCCCATGAGCATGTTTAGCAATTATTAAAGCATCAACAATTCACAAGTTTAATGTTGTTAACATGATGCGGATGACATGATCAAGTTTTATGCAATTATTATTAAAAGTTGACTTGAAGAAGATATGAAGTATTGTCACCGTGGTGGAAGGAAAAAGGTGCCACGGCAACGATCCGAAAATGATGCAACGGCAACATATCGGTTCCGGTAACTCTTTGAGAGACCGGTGCAAAAGATGAATCGACGTGAGCAAGTCGAACGAGATGAAAGGTGGGGTGATCCCGTCACCGGGTTCCCACGAGTTGGCGACGAGGCAACCGAGGAACATGACAAAAGGGAAAAACGGGCACGGTGCACACAAGGGTAACATTCCATACAACACATAGCATTCATCCACGGTGTCGTCTCGGTATACCTTCGAAGCGTGCGTTTTCGGGGCGGTTCGAGATCGTAGTGGAAGTAGTGGTACACGTTCGTAGAGGTACTTGCGGTCTCGGCGGCGGTAGTTGTACTCGTTCAGGCTTCGAGTTCGTAGATGTACTCGGTGCAACCATCGTTTTCCGGGGCGACGGTAGTGGTACTTGTCCAAGAAGTCGTTCTCGTTCGTAGATGTTCACTTCTCTGAAGGGGTACTTGTCATCGTGGTACTTGTCGGTCCGGTCTTGGCGACGTAGTTGAACAAGGCACATGTAGTGGAACTTCTTCAAGAAGAACTTGACGGTCCTCGTCGTCCTGGTGCTTGGCGATCCGGGGATACCTGTTGTCCCAAAACAAAACACCGGGCCAAAACAGAAGAAGCACAGCAGCAGCAAGGAGGCGAGACAAGTGGCCGACTTCGGCCTTGGCGATGAGGCTGCTCGAGGGCTCGCCGGCGCTGTCGGGGTCGCGATCTGGACTGATGCACGGGATGTGAAGATGCTCGTGCAGCGAGGGAAACAGAGGGGGCGTTGAGGCAACCGAGGATGAGGCCTTGGCGGCGGAAGGAGGGAGCTCTGGCGCGGTGGTGTCTGGCCTGGCGATGCGGCTTGGAGGCAGCAGGGGGCGACACCCTGGACGGACGCCTGTCGGCGACGGCGGTGCCCAAACTCGGCGAGGCAGAGGGACGGCCCATGGCGCGGCTGCGGTCTGCTGCTCGGTCGGACGAGGCCGACGCGAGGAGGAGGCACGGGCGGCGACCATGGCCAGGAGGCGGCGCGAGCACACGGGAGAGGAGGGGCCGTGGGGATCGCGCGGTCGCTGGGCTCGCGAGGAAGGCGCGCGGCGGCGCTGCATCTGCTGGAGGGTGAAGGGCGCAGGGGAGGGGGAGACGAGAGGGAGGCCACGGCCTTGCTGGAGATCGAAGGAGGAGGGGCTTCGAGATGGAATCGGGGCACTGGGCTCGACTGCGAGGTTAGCGAGGGGGAGAGGGAAACGGGGTCGGGCGCTCGCATGCGATGGGTGGCGGTGCTCGAGGGGAAACGAGTGAGGAGCGTCGGCTGAGCGCTAGGGTTACGGGGTGCGGGCCAAGGTGGAGGAGATGGCCAGGGAGGAGTGGGAGGCTGGCCGCTGGTGGAGGCCCAAGTGGGCGCGGGGAGGCCGGGCCGGCTGCGGCTGGGAACTGGGAGACGACTGGGAAGGAGCCCAGCTAGTCTAGCACTCTCCTTCTCTCTCTTTATTTAAACTTTAGCAGAAAAAAAGAGATAGTTCAAAATATTAAGAAAAAGGCCACGAACAAGAAATAAAAGATGGAACATTTTTTGAAAGGCTTTATGGAATAAAACCAACCCCACAAAAATAGTTCCAACAAAATAGGGAAGTGCAAACTAAAAATATTAGCTTGCCCCAAAGGAGTTTGAAAGGAGTCTAGACTTTAGGAGGAGTCTCGATACAACGGAAAAAGAAATAGAGGGAGGTTTGACGGTGAAACTTGAATTAAGAGGCATGGGGAAAAATGCAAGTGTGTTGGCTAATTCCAACCAATGGAATATTTATAATATAGATCCCTAATAATATTGAGAGGCTTTTATATGTTATAAAGAGAAGTCATCCTTCCCTTGATTTAAATGGACCGAAGGTCCACACAATTTATTTAAGTTAAGATGCAAAAGATTAATGACATGATGGCATGATGACATGATGCAAAACAAAATAAATAACACAAGCACAAAAGAAACACACGGGAGAGCCCGGAACATCTAGAATCTTCTGGAATCTTCTGGGACGTCGGTCTTCAGGCGTCACAACTCTCCCACACTAACAGAGGATCTCGACCCGAGATCCTAGAGATAGCACCGGGTAGAAACGAAAAAGAAGAGGTAAAACAAAGTTGCTTCTTCGACAAACGAGAGAAACCACGAACGTAAGAGGTTGACCAATTGAAAGAAGAATGCAACGGAGATGAACGAAGATGAAAGCACTCCCTTAGAAAAGAGGAACAAGGAGAATTACAAGAACCCGTAGGTTGAAAGACATGAAACAAGAGCTTACGAACCAAAAGAATAAGAAACTGCACTGGTATAGCCAAGGAATAAGAATGACAGGATTTGGACAGCACTCCGTCTGCAAATGGAAGGAATTGAACATGAACTAGCCAAGTTGGGAAAATACTTGATGAAAACAACAACACACAACCTCCGGAACATTGACAGAATGGCACAAGGGTAAGAAAGATTCAGACAGCACTCCCGTTAAAAAGATAGGCAAAACTTGAAAAGATGAGAGAATTAGAATGGAGAATACAACACTCCGGATAAATAGATAAACATGGAAAGAACATGATCTCGATGAAAAGAGATGATGGTTTGGAGAGAGCAACATCCCAATGCCTCCGGAATGAAAGAATAGCATATAATCACTGAAAGAAATGATCGGAGAAAGATATGACAACTTCTCTCAGAATTGAATTTGAAAGAGCATCCTTACGAAGGATTGAACGGAGTTGTTGGAAGAATCAACAACGAAAGAATAAGCTCGTTGTGGGCTTATGGAAAACATCTCAAAATTAAGAGGTGACAACCAGCCACTTACGAAAACATTTGATTGGATTGAGATCAACAAGGAGACGAAAAACTTATTTCACCGGAATGATAATGAAGAACTTGGGTCAATTATAAGCACCATAATTAGCAACAATACTTAGGAAAAGCTTTTAGGTGAAATACAACCCAAGATTACTCCAACAAATAATTGAATGGTTGGAAAGATCTCCTAAAGAAAAAAAAATGATGGTTTTAAATATCTCATTCTTGAAAACTCGTGAATCATGAAACATGGAGGAAAATTATCAAGAATGACATAACACCATCTCAAAGATAAGGTAGAAAGGATTGCAATTGGAAAGCATGACGAAGAATGCTTGAGCTCGAACAAGAATCTTGATGAAGACTTCGAGGATGAATTAAAACATAATGAACCACCATGAGAACTCCGGTAATGAAAGCATGAGAAGTGAAAGATGAAAAGAATAAGATTCAAGGCCTGTGATGAATTAGATGGAGGTTTCAAATGGTATAATTGAAATAACTTGGAGCTCCGGAAAACAAGATGAACAACTTAAAACCGAGAATATGATATGATGAACAAACTCCAGACAAAAGAATTAAATCACCTTGAAGGAAATAAGAATAAGAATTATGTCATGCATCTCCTTCACCAATTTAAATTGATGACAACCAAAGGAATTGGCATACTACTTAATCTCGTTGGAAAGAATTAAAAGAGAGATCTCGCACAAGCTTGGGTAAATCTTCAACATGCACCGGTAGGATTATGAAAAGAACAAATGAATTAATACGATAACAACGAAAGAGTAAACTTGAACGAGCCACCGTAAGAATAGGGAGACGAACGAAGAGACATCAATGAAGAATATTTTGAGGATGAAGTTGAAAACTGAGAACGAAGAAATCTTCTGAAATGATGGCCTTCGGAGGATCACAACGAAAAGAATTCATGAAATGCTTCGGATGGGTATAAAAGAATTCCTCACAATCGGAACAATAATGAGGATGGCAAGAAGCTAGAACCACGAATCTTCAAGAGAACGGCCAAGAATTAAAAGAAACTCTTCTCCGGTCTCCAAATGTTGAGACTGAAGACGAGAAATGCCATGAATAAATTCGAGATACTCCGGACGAATGACAAGAGGAAGGTGGAGCTAAAGATGGAAATAATTGAAAACAAGCTTGGAGAAGGCATGTGACTGATGGAAAATCATTCTTACGTCACACTTTGAAAAGAATTTGAGTATAACTCCGGAAAAATTAGAAGAGTCAGGTAAGATCCTGGGAAAAGACCTGTGGGTTAGGGCCCACTAAAGAAATCACCGTTGAAAAAGATTGCTGAAGAGATGTTGCACCGGTTGAATTAAATGACTTAAATAAGATAACAATCCTCAAAATAGTTTGAACGGATTAAGAATGGAATTTTGAATCTTCAGAGATACCTTCAACACTCCGGATAAGAATAGGAGAGTTGAATGAATAAGAGAGCCTTCGGATAAGAAATTCCCACACGGGAAAACATGTGAAAGAAGAGGCACAGATATGATCAATACGGAAGCTTGGATTACATCCACCGGCAGAATTTGAGAACAAAAGAATGATGAACTTGAAGCTCTTGAGCATCTTCACGAAAAAAAACACCGGATAAGAACATTGAATGAAATGAATGAAGAAATATCACATGAATACAATGGATACTTCATCTGAGAATTTCTGGCTCCAAGAAGAAGAAGGGTGGGAGGGTGGGAAAAACAAGACAAGGCACACCGGTTGAAAAGGATTAACATGAAGATCTCGATGGTCAAGAAGAATTAGCACTCCCATAGAAATATGAGAACACCGCTTAGGAAAGGTATGGAATCAACATTTGACATCGAAGCAAATCGAATACCAGAATCAAATCAAAACAAAGGATAGATATGTTTATGAAGAAGATTATGTTGCAACATATCTATCCGAATAGAGAATTGAACGAATGAATTCCGTAGGTACATCAACTTGACGAGAAGCCACTTGAAGAACAAAAGGTAAATAAAAAGGAACAAGGAACAGATAGAACAAATACAAGATAGAAGCTTCGTTCAACAAATTCGTGCTGAAAGCTCATGGAACGTGTTACAAAAGGGTTTTGCAATCCCCGGATCAGCATAGCCAAGGACCCTTTAAGATGCAACTCCCGATTGGAACAAGCCCATAAAACCACTTCACTCAATGTAGAACCCCAAACTTCATATCATGCACTCGTTAGAAGAATGCCTAGAACTACTAGATGAACCCACCTATTAATTTCTGAAAGTTTCCAGTTATGCAATCAGGTGTTGGGGATACAGGGGAAGCATCGCGCACTCAACTCTAAACCTACATCCAGCTATATCCATCCTTCAACACATAACCAGTTGTTTCCGGAAACCGTTTACCTCGGACCTTCGAAACGCATCTACTATACAAGCTATGGTAATACTCCCGAACTACCTCCCCAGTACTAGGTGATGTCGGGGTTATCTTGCCACTAACCGCATAGGAGAGTTTTCGATGTCGGCCGTCTTAAGTATTCTAGTACTGCCGCGATATATTTGTGACGACAACACCTCGGAGCTCAACTCCCCGGGACACTGCCACAACCCCTAATGACAGGAGGCATCGAGAACAATGTTCTCGTCACAAAGACATCGAAACAATCCAAACAATACTCGCGAGATCCTAAAAAATTTGGTGCAATTTTTGAAAGTAGAAGAGACAAGAGTAATCGTCAGGAGTCCTCACCAGAGTGAAAAGGGATGAGGAGCAAATAGAAATCCTACTCTCCGATATATATATATATATATATATATATATATATATATATATATATATATATATATATATATATATATATATATATATATATATATATATATATATATATATATATAGGACTCAAAACATTTTCAAGTGTGTGTCTAGACTCAACCGTCAACGATTCGATCAATCAGTGGGGGCTTCTAGGTCGGAGAAGGCTCTGATACCAACTTGTAATGCCCAGGATGGGACTATACCTCCTACGTGTCGAGGCACGACTTAAAGGTATAAGCCCATCCTAGAATGATCTCAAGTTTGGTATCTTTGCACGACTCATGTAAAAGAGGGATTAAATTGCAAAAGAAGATAGTTGGCTTACACTCGCCACTTCACACAATACATTACATAAGCAAGACATCATTCAAAACATCACAACCCGACTACGGGCGAAGATCCAAAGAAAGATACCAAAACAACTTAAAGCCACAGGTCCATATCGAATCCTAGTAGAAACCACTACTGATCGTCGAAAACGTCACAGGCATTCGGCCACTCTCTTCATCGAGCTTCCAGTGAAGTAGTTGAACCAGTTCCTGCATCATCCTCGGCTGAACCTGCATCTGGTGTTGTAGTATCTGTGAGCCATGAGGACTCAACAATCCCATAACCAGGGGTATCAAGACTAGCAAAGCTTTGAGGGTAGGAAGAGGTAAAGTGGTGAGGTTACAGCAGCGGCTAAGCATAATATGGTGGCTAACTTACGAGTACCAGAATAAGATGAGCATCTACGCAAACGGTCGCAAAAGTAGTGATCGCTAAAGATCCTGAACTACATACGAATCAAACATAACCCCACCGTGTTCTCTTCTCAAAGTGAAAAGAGACAGTCACGGTTACTCCACAGTTGTGTGTTTTACTTCGGATCATCTGTCAAGTTGTCTACAACCGGACATTAACAAATTCCAATCTGCCACATAACCGGGGGCACGACTTTCGAAAGATTATAACCCTGCAGGGGTGTTCCAACTTAGCCCATCACAAGCTCTCACGATTAGCTGAAGTGATAAATATAATATCATCACCCCTTATCTTAGGGAAATCCGATCAGGCTCGGCATCCCGGTAGCACAAGACATTTCGACAATGGTAAAACAAGTCCAGCAAGACCTCCCGGTGTGTCGACACCCTGATAGTAGCCGCGCGTATCTCGTCTCAGGCCAGGACCGGATGGGCGAGGCTACGGGAGCCAAACCTCGAGTTTCCCCGTGGTGGCCCCGCAGGCTCCCCGTTTGGGACCAACACCATCAGCACTGGCCCCCCTGCTATGTAGAAAGAATCCTCAGGTAGCGCTAACTCCCTATGCAATTTAATTAATTAAGTTGTTATTATGAGCAAATTAAAACCAATGTTGGGCCTTGCTGGAGGAGTTTTATTCAAAGTCGAACTGTCAAGGGGTCCCCATCCACCCATCGTGTAAGGAACGCAAAATCAAGGAACATAATGCCGGTTTATCGGCGCCTAAGGTGGCATGAGTGGAACAAAACACCGAGCAAAGGGCCAAGCCTTCCACCCATGCCCAGTATATAGGTGTGTTAATAATAATTATAGATATTGTGATATTCCAACAACAAGTTCCCTCCTGGAACAAACTTCATCTTCACCTGCAACTAACAACGCTATAAGAGGGGCTGAGCAAGCGGGTAACATAGCCAAACAGTGGTTTTGCTAGGAAGGTGTCAAAGGTTAGAGGTTTCATGGAAACAAGGAGAGGCTGACATAAAAGATGGGTAGCGCGACATGTAACGATAGCATCGAGACAACTAAGCATGGCAATGGTAGTAAAGGTATCCAAGGGTATGATCATCTTGCCTGGGATTCCGCAAGGGAGAAGAACAAGTCCATGAAGAAGTCGAACAGATCCTCACAACTCCAGAACGAAACCGAAGCTAACAAGAGAAGCAACCGGAAAGAAGAAAACAACGCGGTAAACACACAATCATAAACATGGCATGATTGCACAAACAAGTATGATGCATGTCCGGTTTAATTATGCATGGCATGGCAAAGTGCACAAACAAAACTACAAGTTAAGTGGAGCTCAATATGCAACGAGTTGCATATTGATGAAACACCACATTTTATTATTTAGTTGACTCTCGTTTATTTACAAGGCAAGATTAAATGTTTTTAACATAGCAAGAGGTGAAGCATAATAAAACTACACTAATTGGGCATTTTAAATGAGGCCGGAGATAACAACAACAAATCCGGAAATCCCCATGAGCATGTTTAGCAATTATTAAAGCATCAACAATTCACACGTTTAATGTTGTTAACATGATGCGGATGACATGATCAAGTTTTATGCAATTATTATTAAAAGTTGACTTGAAGAAGATATGAAGTATTGTCACCGTGGTGGAAGGAAAAAGGTGCCACGGCAACGATCCGAAAATGATGCAACAACAACATATCGGTTCCGGTAACTCGTTGAGAGACCGGTGCAAAAGATGAATCGACGTGAGCAAGTCGAACGAGATGAAAGGTGGGGTGATCCCGTCACCGGGTTCCCACGAGTTGGCAACGAGGCAACCGAGGAACATGACAAAAGGGGAAAACGGGCACGGTGCACACAAGGGTAACATTCCATAAAACACATAGAATTCATCCACGGTGTCGTCTCGGTATACCTTCGAAGCGTGCGTTTTCGGGGCGGTTCGAGATCGTAGTGGAAGTAGTGGTACACGTTCGTAGAGGTACTTGCGGTCTCGGCGGCGGTAGTTGTACTCGTTCAGGCGTCGAGTTCGTAGATGTACTTGGCGCAACCATCGTTTTCCGGGGCGACGGTAGTGGTACTTGTCCAAGAAGTCGTTCTCGTTCGTAGATGTTCACTTCTCTGAAGGGGTACTTGTCATCGTGGTACTTGTCGGTCCGGTATTGGCGACGTAGTTGAACAAGGCACATGTACTGGAACTTCTTGAAGAGGAACTTGACGGTCCTCATCGTCCTGGTGCTTGGCGATCCGGGGATACCTGCTGGCCCAAAACAAAACACCGGGCCAAAACAGAAGAAGCACAGCAGCAGCAAGGAGGCGAGACAAGTGGCCGACTTCGGCCTTGGCGATGAGGCTGCTCGAGGGCTCGCCGGCGCTGTCGGGGTCGCGATCTGGACTGATGCAGGGGATGTGAAGCTGCTCGTGCAGAGAGGGAAACAGAGGGGGCGATGAGGCAACCGAGGACGAGGCCTTGGCGGCGGAAGGATGGAGCTCTGGCACGGTGGTGTCTGGCCTGGCGATTCGGCTTGGAGACAGCAGGGGGCGACGCCCTGGACGGACGCCTGTCGGCGACGGCGGTGCTCAAACTCGGCGAGGCAGAGGGACGGCCCATGGCGCGGCTGCGGTCTGCTGCTCGGTCGGACGAGGCCGACGCGAGGAGGAGGCACGGGCGGCGACCATGGCCAGGAGGCGGGGCGAGCACACGGGAGAGGAGGGGCCGCGGGGATCGCGCGGTCGCTGGGCTCGCGAGGAAGGCGCGCGGCGGCGCTGCATCTGCTGGAGGGAGAAGGGCGTAGGGGAGGGGAGACGAGAGGGAGGCCACGGCCTTGCTGGAGATCGAAGGAGGAGGGGCTTCGAGATGCAATCGGTGCACTGGGCTCGACTGCGAGGTTAGCGAGGGGGAGAGGGAAACGGGGTCGGGCGCTCGCATGCGATGGGTGGCGGCGCTCGAGGGGAAACGAGTGAGGAGCGTCGGCTGAGCGCTAGGGTTACGGGGTGCGGGCCAAGGTGGAGGAGATGGGCCAGGGAGGAGTGGGAGGCTGACCGCTGGTGGAGGCCCAAGTGGGCGCGGGGAGGCCGGGCCGGCTGCGGCTGGGAACTGGGAGACGACTGGGAAGGAGCCCAGCTAGTCTAGCACTCTCCTTCTCTCTCTTTATTTAAACTTTAGCAGAAAAAAAGAGATAGTTCAAAATATTAAGAAAAAGGCCACGAACAAGAAATAAAAGATGGAACATTTTTTGAAAGGCTTTATGGAATAAAACCAACCCCACAAAAATAGTTCCAACAAAATAGGGAAGTGCAAACTAAAAATATTAGCTTGCCCCAAAGGAGTTTGAAAGGAGTCTAGACTTTAGGAGGAGTCTCGATACAACGGAAAAAGAAATAGAGGGAGGTTTGACGGTGAAACTTGAATTAAGAGGCATGGGTAAAAATGCAAGTGTGTTTGCTAATTCCAACCAATGGAATATTTATAATATAGCTCCCTAATAATATTGAGAGGCTTTTATATGTTATAAAGAGAAGTCATCCTTCCCTCGATTTAAATGGACCGAAGGTCCACACAATTTATTTAAGTTGAGATGCAAAAGATTAATGACATGATGGCATGATGACATGATGCAAAACAAAATAAATAACACAAGCACAAAAGAAATACACGGGAGAACCTGGAACATCTGGAATCTTCTGGAATCTTCTGGGACGTCGGTCTTCGGGCGTCACACCGGTGGCCCGTTGTTAGATCTGAACCGGCTCATGGCTTCCATCATGGCCTTACATTCTCCTATTGTGTGTTTGGCTGGATGTTCCCTTGATTCGTGTTTCGGGCAAGGCTCATTCAACTCTTGCTCCTAGCTAACGGGCCCTCCGCCGGTTTGTCGAGGCGGTTTATCCTTGTTGCGCTGAAAGCCCCCATGAACTTGGGTATTGGCCACGAAATCAGAGCCACCCTCTGCTTTTCGTTTGCCTAAGAAGCTTGTACCGACCGGATTAGCCTGCGCCGGTTTACCAGACTTATTTGCCTTTCCAGATTTATCTCCATCCGCTTCTGGATACTTAGTGCTGTCGGAGTCCCCGTACTTTAGCAGAGCACTCATGAGAGTTCCCATGTCATTACAATCCCGTTTGAGCCGTCCCAGCTTTAACTTCAGAGACTCAAACCGGCAATTATTTTCCGGTGTTACTATCGCCGTACTGGGGCTGATACCGTTCGAAGAGTGCAAGATTTCTGATACTCGCCGTATCCATGCCCCTGTAGGCTCATGCTCCCCTTGTATACATGCCGCTAAGTCCACCACTGACATTGGCTGCTTGCACGTGTCCTTGAAATTTTTATAAACTGGGGGCGTAATTCACCCCATGATTCGATGGAGTTAGGCGGTAGGCCCTTTAGCCAGGTCCGCGCTGTACCCTCAAGCATCATGGTAAAGTACTTCGCGCAAGCTGCTTCATCCACATCCAGCATCTCCATAGCCATCTCATAACTCTCAATCCAAGCTTCTGGAGCCAAATCTGCTGTGTAATTAGGCACTTTACGCGGGCCTTTGAAATCCTTGGGCAACTTCACGCTCCGTAAAGCGGGAATAACACACTGCACCCCAAAGGAACTCGTCGTGCCCCTGTCTCTACTGTTATTTTGTGAACCGGCATCGTTTGGCGGACCTCCTCGCGAGCCGCAGATCTAACCCGGTCTTGTGCCCCCTGAGCTTGTGCCTCTGTGCCCGCCGGATTATCATGTCTGTGACGGTGTCGCCTCTGTTCACTACTAGACACCTCTGGTTCCTCCCAATGCCTAGTGTAACTCCGGCTATGGCGGGGTGTTGAATGAAGCCTCTCCCTGCTGTGAGAATATGCTTGCTGTTGTGTTAATGCCGTGTTAAGCAGATCCTTAACCCTGCGTGCCTCCATTGCCACGGGGGATGTCCCCACAATGGGTAAAGCGGCCAGGCGTGAAGCAGCAGCAACAATGTTATCCAAAGGATTTGAGTAATGACCCGGAGGACTGGGGATGTGAGGTGTGGACGTACTCCGGCGATCTTGCTCCGCTGTGGGTTGTCGGACCGGTTCCCCCCTCACTAGAGCCGCCCTCCGGTTTACCTCCGGATCATTGCTAGCTCCTGCTCCTGGCGTCCCGAAGAGATTCATCGCCTCATAAACCGGCGGTAAACGAGACTGGTGCCTTCTATCCCTCACCGCCTGTACAGAGGCCTGATCCATCCTTAACTGAAAAGCCTGGGAGTCCAGCTCTGCCTATCTTGTTGCTATCATAGCTCTCTCTGCCTTCAGATCCTCTTTTGCTTGCTCGATCCGGCCCCTCAGCTGCTGGATTTCTGCATCATGCTACGCCTTGTCTGCGGGAGCCACCACTGCTACTGCTGGTGTTGTCAACTCCTCTACCAAGGTTGATAGAGCGTCAGCGGCCGAGGGAGCTTGCCCGCTCCCCCCTGCTCCGGCTGTGAACGCTCCAGTCACCGTGGGCTGCGGCGTATGCTGTGATCCGTCCATAAACACAGCCACCTGGTTTGGCAGATCAAAGGGGTCCGGAATACTGTCTCCGTCGGACACACCCTCAGACCGGCCGTCCCGCAACAGATACAGGGATTCAGTCTCTCCGGATGAGGATCCATCATCGGAATAGACAACTGTCTCGCCACCGGAATCCGATCCGTCCTCGGCTTGGACTCCGTGTATTGCTCCAATGAAAATGCGCTTCATGGCAGGCTAAATCCGGGACGATCTCGCACGCTGAGCCGGCTCGACGATGTCGGAGAAGATGTCCGGCTCAGGTCCCGGTTCACCAATCTTGCCGATGAATACGTGAATGCCGCCGAAGGGAACCCGGTACCCGTATTTGATTGAATCGGCCTCCGGTCCCCAGCCTGCGTCGTTGATGTAGATCCGGCCACGGCGACTCTTGGTCATCCGGCCAACCGCGTAGCCCCTGAGCCCTTCAAAGCTAGCCTTCAAGAACTCGAAACCATCATGCGTAGGCCCCAAGGTGGGCGCCAACTGTCGTGGAATTAACACGACAGATGTCCGGTTTAACAGACTTAGTTGAGGAACCATCGCACGGGTTAGCTTGAAGGGGTTAAAAGCACACAAAGGACACAGAGGGTTTATACTAGTTCGGCCCCTTCGAGGAAGGTAAAAGCCTACGTCTAGTTTGGTTTGGTATTGCTTGGGCGTCGATGAACAGGGAGCGGATCGCTTGCCTATGTCTCGACGGGTTGTTTCTTGTCCTTGAACCGTCGCCGGGTTGCCCCTTTATATAGAGGTGACGCCCGGTCTGGTTTACAGAATCCCGAGGCCGGCTCATATTTGTGTCCGCCTCGGTCTCTGCTCTTTCTTCCTTGTCTATCAAGTTACACGATCGGGCGGTTTACAAACTGTAACTCTATACATGGGCCCTAATCCTTCATGGGCCGTAACTTCTACTGGGTTTTATAATTACACAACTATATTATCATAATCCGGTTTACACTAGCCGGTTTATACCTACTAGTAACATCCCTGACAGTTCCCGTGAGATCCCATCTTCGAGCCTGTTCCGGAGCTCCGCCGGAGGGGGGATCCATCATGGAGTGCTTATACATCATCATCATCGCCCTCACCATGAGTTGTGAGTAGTTTACCACAGACCTTCGGGTCCATAGCAAGTATCTAGATGGCTTCTTCTCTCTCTGGATCTCAATACAAAGTTCTCATCGGTCTTCGAGGAGATCTATTCGATGTAACATCTTTTTGCGGTGTGTTTGTCGAGATCCGATGAATTGTGAGTTTATGATCAAGATTATCTATGAGAAATATTTGGTTCTTCTCTGAACTCTTTATGTGTGCTCATAATATCCTTGCAAGTCTCTTCGAATTATTGGTTTGGTTTGGTCTACTAGATCTATAGTTCTTGCAATGGGAGAAGTGCTTGGCTTTGGGTTCAATCTTGCGGCGTCCTTTCCCAGTGACAGGAGGGGCAGCAAGGCACGTATTGTATTGTTTCCATCGAGGATAAAAATATGGGGTTTATATCATATTGCTTGAGTTTATCCCTCTACATCATATCATCTTGCTTAAGGTGTTACTCTGTTCTTATGAACTCAATACACTAGATGCATGCTGGATAGCGGCCGATGTGTGGAGTAATAGTAGTAGATGCAGGCAGGAGTCGGTCTACTTGTCTCAGACGTGATGCCTATATACAATGATCATGCCTAGATAGTCTCATAATTACTCGCTTTTCTATCAATTGCTTGATAGTAATTTGTTTACCCGCCATAGAATATCGCTATCATGAGAGAAGCCACTAGAGAACACTATGGCCCCCAGGTCTATTCTCAACATATCAATCTACATCTACTTTACTTTTTCAGCTTTTAATTTCTGTTCTTATAAACAAAAATACCAAAAATATAAACTATCATCTCTATCAGATCTCACTTTCGTAAGTGACCGTAAAGGGATTGACAACCCCTTATCGCGTTGGCTGCGAAGTTCTCATTTGTTTGTGCAGGTGCGAGGGACTCGCGCGTGGTCTCCTACTTGATTGATACCTTGGTTCTCAAAAACTGAGGGAAATACTTACGATACTGTGCTGCATCTCCCTTTCCTCTTCGAGGGAATACAACGCAAGCTCGAGAAGTAGCAAGAAGAATTTCTGGTGCCGTTGCCGGGGAGGCTTACGCAAAAGTCATATACCAAGTACCTATCACAAACCCTTATCCTTCGCATTACATTTTTTGCCTCTCGTTTTCCTCTCCCCCCACTTCACCCTTGCCGTTTTATTTGCCCTTCTTCTGCCGTGTGTTTATCGGTCGCTTGCTTCTTGTTTGCTTGTGTGTTGCTTGCTTGCTTGTCATCATGTCAAGCACACCTATCATTATCAACACTCCCGAGAGTGAGGTCCTCAACTTTAGACAAAGGGAGGAAGAAAACTTGAAAGATGTCTGGTATAGAATTTGCAATGCTCAAAATAGATCCAATAGGAAGCTTTCCACTTCCATGCTTCTTCGCAATTTTTATATTGGCATAACCCCTTGGAATAGGCTTGTTCTTGATACCGTTACCGGAGGAAATTTCTTGGGGAATCATACCCTTAATTATTATAATGTCCTGATAGATTTATTCGGGCAACCTTCTACCCAGGAAGAGACTCAAGTTTTTGAGAAAATATGTGAAGTAACAAAGATTTTACAAAAGTCTCTTGAACCGCTTAAGAATGTTAGTGGAAATATCCACCATATGAATATGTTGATTACCCTTTGCAATAAGAGGTTGGATGCTTTAGATATAAAGATTTCTGAATATGAAGGGAAACATAAAGAACCTCCCGGATTCGAGCTTGACACCATTAAAAGGGTGAAGATCAAAGATGGCAATACCTAGATCTATCTTGTATCATGCCTAGCTAGGGGCGTAAAACGATAGCGCTTGTTGGGAGGCAACTAAATTTTATATTTTTTGTTTTTGTTGCTGTTAGGGAATAAATATTGCATCTAGGCTCTGCTTAGATGTGTTTTCATGTTTTGGTTAGTGTTGTGCCAAGTAGAACCTTTGGGAAGACTTGTGTGAAGTTTATGTGATCTTGCTGTGAAAAAAAGAATCGTTAGCGCTCGCTAGAGTGGTCATCAGATTTTACTGGAGCGTGCTATTTAGTTGATTATTTTTGCAGATGATTAATAGACAAATTCCTCACGTTTACCAATTTAGTTTGATTTTTTTTGGAGTTACAGAAGTATGCGAAACCTGCAGATTACTACAGACTGTTCTGTTTTTGATAGATTCTGTTTTTCGTGTGTTGTTTGCTTATTTCAATGCATCTATGAGTAATATTATGAAGTATGAACCATAGAGAAGTTGGAATACAGTAGGTTTAACACCCATATAAACAAAGAATGAATTCATTGCAGTACCTTTGAGTAGTGGTTTGCTTTCTTATACTAACGGAGCTCACGAGAATTCTTGTCTAAGTTTTGTGTTGTGAAGTTTTCAAGTTTTGAGTTTTGCTTTGAATGACTATGGAACAAAGAGTAGCAAAGGCCTAAGCTTGGGGATGCCCATGGAACCCCAAGTAAAATTGAAGGACAATCAAATTCCTAAGCTTGGGGATGCCCCGTGAAGGCATCCCCTCTTTCGTCTTCATCCATCGGTAACTATACTTGGAGCTATATTTTTATTCACCACACGATATGTGTTTTGCTTGGAGCGTCTTGTATAATTTGAGTCTTTGCTTGTTAGTTTGCCACAATTATCCTTGCTGGACACACCTATTTGAGAGATTTAAATATGGCTTGGGAATTGTTAGAACACTCTATGTGCTTCACTTATATCTTTTGAGTTGAATAGTTTTTGCTCTAGTGCTTCACTTATATCTTTTAGAGCACAGTGGTGATAATATCTTGAAGAAATTGTTGAACTCTCATGCTTCACTTATATCCTTTTGAGAGTCTATTAAAACAGCATGGTAATGTGTTTAGGCTATAAAACTAGTCTTCACATGATAGACATCCAATATCAATGTAGTAAAAACTTTCACACTAAGTGCATTGAATAAGATGAGATGTTGGATGCTTGATAATTGTTTTGAGATATGAGGATAGTGATATTAGAGTCATGCTAGTGGAGTTATTATGAAATTGAGAAATACTTGTGTTAAGGTTAGTGATTCCCGTAGCATGCTCGTATGGTGAACCGCTATGTGACGAAGTTAGAGCATGAGGTATTTGTAAAGTGTCAACCTTTGTGTGGAGGTCGGGGGCGCGCGATGGTTAACTCCTACCAACCTCCCCCCTAGGAGCATGCGTTGATTGCTTTGTTTTGATGACTCGTATATTTATGCAATAAGTATATGAGTTCTTTATGACTAATGTTGAGTCCATGGATTATACGCACTCTCACCCTTCCACCATTGCTAGCCTCTCTTGTACCGCGCAACTTTCGCCGGTACCATAAACCCACTATATATCCTTCCACAAAACAGCCACCATACCTACATATCATGGCATTTCCATAGCCATTCTGAGATATATTGCCATGCAACTTTCCACCGTTCCGTTCATATGACACGCATCATATTGTCATATTGCCATGCATGATCATGTAGTTGACATCGTGTTTGTGGCAAGGCCACCATGCATAATTTTCCATACGTGTCACTCTTGATTCATTGCACATCCCGGTACACCACCGGAGGCATTCATGTAGAGTCATACTTGTTGTAGTATCGAGTTGTAATATACTCCCTCCGTCCGAAAATACTTGTCATCAAAATGGATAAAAGGAGATGTATCTAGAACTAAAATACATCTAGATACATCCCCTTTTATTCATTTTGATGACAAGTATTTCCGGACGGAGGGAGTATCAATAAAAGTGTGATCATCATCACTATTAGAGCATTGTCCCATGTGAGGAAAGGCCAATAAAAAAAGGGTGATGGCCCAAAAAAATAGAGCGGAGCTAATAAAAAAAAGGAGAAAGCCCCTCCAAAAAAATTGAGAGAAAAGAGAGAAGGGACAATTGCTACTATCTTTTTCCACACTTGTGCTTCAAAGTAGCACCACGTTCTTCATGATAGAGTGATGTAGGGTGGAACCCTACGTGGTCGATCTTTCATGAAAAGGAGGGATCCCGAGGAAGAACACGAGGGGCACGAGGAAAAACACAAGAGGGACAAGGAGAAAACACTCAAATCAACAAACTTAGGTCACACAAATGCTAGATCCGGGTACACAAAGTGCGATGCACGATACAAGATCAACTAAGGACGATACAAGTGGCAGTAGTCATCTCCGTGAGGAGGTCTTGATGTTCTACTCCATATAGGAGGTCTTGAATCCGGTGGATCTTCTCCGAAGAGGCCGTGGTCTCGTAGGGGAGGAAGAACTAAGGTTTTGGTATGAGCTAACACAAAGCTAACCCTAGATAGTTTAGGTAGAGTGCTATATATAGGCTAGGAGGGGCGAAGGGGTACATGGGCCTCGGCCCAACACTATGCACGCAGGGACTGTCCGGATGATCCGTACGTTTGTCCAGATGATCCGGGCTTCGGGGGTCCGGATGATCCAGGGTGGCGTCCAGATGATCCGGACGTGTCGGAACCGCTGCAGGTGGTCCGGATGTCCGGGTCTCCCTCCGGATGATCCGAACTGGGGTCCGGACGATCCGGCTTCGGCGTGGAGCTTCGGGTGTCTTCGGGCACATTTGCCGGATCGTCCGGACGTTTGTCCGGATCATCCGGGCTTCGGTCGGATCGTCCGGGACATCGTCCGGATCGTCCGGGCCGGCTGAGTCTTGGCTGTTTTTCTCCTCCTTCTTCCTCCTTCGATTCTTCTTGTCCCTTGACTTCTCCATGGTTGCTCCCAAGGTGCCTGAGTATGCAAAGAGTCTCTGATGAGGGTAGCAGCCATGTCTCATGTGAATCAAAGTGATGTAGAGAGAGGAGTGAAGTCACCTCGGTCTCGAGAGCTCGTGCTCGAGCACGTGTCATGGGTCCACTTGGCACTTGGTGATACGAAGGTAGGTCCATGGGGATGACCTTGGGATGCTAAGCATCATCTCCCCTCCCTTGGGAAAGATCCGACCTCGGATCGAAATCTTCATCACAATGGAAAGTGGAGAGATCCTTGACGTTGAATACATCGCTCATATTGTACTTGTCGCGTGGAAGGTCGAGCTTGTATGCATTGTTGTTGTAGCGTGTTAGCACCTTGAATGGTCCGTCGGACCGAGGTAGTAGTTTGGACTTGCACTCGTGGGGGAAACGGTCCTTGCGAAGATGTAGCCATACGAGATCTCTCGATTGGAACACCATAGGCTTCTTGTTGGCATTGAGCTTGGACGCTAGACGATGTACTTGCCTCTCAAACGTTTCCCTTGTATCTTCATGCACCTTCTTGAGATAGCTTGCTCGAGCACTTGCGTCCAAGTTGAAGCGTTCTTGTAGAGGTAGAGGTAGAATGTCCAATGGAGACAAAGGGTTGAAGCCGTAGACAACCTCGAAAGAAGACTTGCCGATAGTCGAATGTCTTGCACGGTTGTAGGCGTACTCAGCGATGGGCAAGCATTGCTCCCATTCCTTGATGTTCTTCTTGATCAACACTAGAAGAAGCATCGAAAGCATGCGGTTCGTAACCTCCATTTGGCCGTCGGTTTGTGGATGATATGCGGAAGAGAAGAGGAGCTTGATTCCGAGTTTGGCGCATAGAGTCTTCCAAAAGTAGCTCAAGAACTTGACGTCCCGGTCCGACACGATCGTCTTGGGCACTCCATGTAGGCGAATTATTTCCGTACAAAAGAGATTTGCCACATGTGAAGCATCGTCTATCTTTTTACAAGGGATGAAATGAGCCATTTTAAAGAATCTATCCACGACAAAAAATACGGAATCTTTTCCATTTTGAGTCCTGGGCAATCCAAGTACAAAGCCCATGCTTATGTCTTCCCATGGGTGGTATGGAATAGGAAGTGGCATGTAAAGACCATGAGATTTGATGTAGGGTGGAACCCTAGATGGCCGATCTTTCACGAAATGGAGGGGAACCCATGAAGAACACGAAGAACACAAGAGGGAACATGAGGCGAAACACGAGAGAATCACTCAAACCAACAAGAACAAGTCACACATATGCTAAATCCTCGAAACACAAAGAGATACAAGATCCATGATCAACAAGGGACGATACAAAAGGTAACCGGTTCTTCTCCGTGAGGAGGTCTTGGGGTATCCCGCAGGATCTTCTCCGCGAAGGAGGTCTTGAATCCGTGTGGATCTTCTCCGTGGAGGCGCCGATCTTTCACGAAAAGGAGGGATCCCACGAGGAACGCGATCAACACGGGGACGAACAAGGAGAAATCACAAGGGAAAATGCTCAAGAACAAGTCCAATCACACATCCACTAGACAATCAAACACACAAGATCACAAGGTACATGAACAACAAAGGGAAAGATATAAGCTGAAGTTCATCTCCAAGAGGAGGTCTTGAATCCATGAAGGATCTTCCCGTTAGGGGTCTTGAATCCAAGGTGGATCTTCTCCGTAGAGGGGCCGTGGTCTCTCTCGTGGAGTTGATCCGTAATGGATGAGCAAAGCTCTAGTCTAAAATGAGCTATCACATTTGCTAACCCTGGAAATGAGGTGGGGAAGGAGTATATATAGTATTAGCCATCAAGGGGTAAGTGGGAGAGGATACATGGGTCTCGGGCCCGACTCTGCGCGCAGGTAGGCGCCGGATGTCCGGCCGTTCGTGGGAGGCCGGATGTCCGGGGCACGGGCCGAATGTCCGGCCTGGCGGTGACCATTCTTTGGGTGCCTTCTGTTGCCCTTGCCGGATTTCTGGGGTGATGCTGGATGTCCGGCCTCTGCTGAAGCACCGGATGTCCGGGTTGGTCGCCGGATGTCCGGCTGCTGATGCGCCAGCAGCTCCGTCTTCTTCCATCGTCGCTTCCAACCTTCCCTCGCGGATGGTGTAGGTGTTCCTCGGCGCTTGCACTCCTCCTCGTTGTCCGTGAAGCTCCGACAATACATATGCATGCACACGAGTGGAGTGTCAAGTAGTATACCATCCTCGAAGGGGTCAAGTGAACACGTGTAAGGGAGATGATTCACCTTTATGTATGAGAAGTAGAGGTCGCACGTGTCACTTGCCAAACGGACTCTTGACATGGTGATGTCCTTATGATGCTCCACATCATCCCCTCTCCGTTGGAAAAGATCCGACCTCGGATCGAAAGCCAAATCACCATGGGAAAGAGATGGCGTCACCATGTCGAAGCGGTCGATCGCCAAGCACTCATCATCTTGAAGCTCGAAATGGGCACTCTCCAATGTCGCACCGTCTAGTGATTCCTTCAAAAGGAGCAAGGACAACAAACACTTGGAAAAACAAATGTGGTTAGCATTAGTGCAAAACCAAGTATTCAAGAGGTGATTCACCAAACAAGTGTTGTCATGAAGCATAGCATGTGGTGTGACAAAGGATGGTGACATGGCATGTAAGCATATGAATTGAGCACAATCAAGGTCATCATGGAAACAAGCATGTAAATGTGAGGTAGAGATGCACATATGTGTGACAAGAGAGTAAGCATCTACCTCAAAGTCGTAGCAACCATGCATAAAGTGCTCAATGAAAGGTCTATGGTAGGCATAGGAATCATTCACAACACCAATTAAAATGAAGTGTCTAAACACATGGGTCAAGTGCAAGACAATCCAAGCATAATGTGCATAGGGTGTAGTGAAAATAGTGTGGCACTCAACACAATAGAAAGAGCAATTGTTCAACATGTGTGAGGCAATCAAGTAAATCATGTGAAAAGCAATGGGACATGGCATATGTGAAGAGATGGCATTGTTGCAACCAAGCATATCATAGGGACAAGTAATCCAAGAATTGGATGCAACACACAAGGCATATATAACATGAGGCAGGGCAATGTGACAATGGCAAGTCGAAGCGAGATCTCTAACATGTGTGCAATCAAGGGGTCTCATGGTGCAAGCAACACATGTAGTGTGATCCACAATATTCATGCTCATGGTTTTGTGGTTCTCGAAAGAGAAGGATATCACCTTGAAAGCGGGTCCTTGTGCGTCCTTCACAATGCCGAAGCACAAGCAAGTGCGATTTAGAAGCATCGTGAACAAAGGTGGTTCGCTCTCAAGAGCTCGAATGGTCAACTCACGTGAAGTGGAAGTTGACACGAAGTCCAAGTATCCTACACATGCACATAACAAAACAAAGAACGTATGCGCATGGTAGATAAACACATCATCCATCATGATGGTTCTCTTCTCTTGCACATAACTATTAGAAGCAATAGTGCATGAATAAGATGAGGCAATAATGGCTATATTCATGGCACTAGGCATATGGTGCAAAGAGATAAGACAAGCATGCTTCACAAGAAATATGTCAAAATCTCCAAATAAATGCGAGAATGCTAAGGGGGCAATCTCATTGGCAAGACTAAAATCATGGTTGCGCTCAATGCATGGACAATCATATAGCATGAGAGAGGCAACATTTGGAGACATATGACAACAAGCAATATCAATCATGTGCAAAGCATGGCAATGGTTGACATCAACCGCATGAAAGGAGCAAGTATGAATCATCGGTGATGCAACATAAGCAAGCATATCAATCATGTCGTGCAAACTAGTGGATCGAGGATGCAACACACTAGATGAGTTCATAGCAATCATGTCATGTGAGCCAATAGTAGGCATAAGCAATGCATACGACATATCACAAGCACGAGCACATAGCATGAACAAGGTATCCTCATAGGCATTTGGCACAAAGCAAACATGGCAATAACAAGCAATATCTCCACCAAGCTTGCAAATACACATACAAGTATGAGAATCCATCATCATGTGTAATGCGAAGCATGGGTCACAAATGCATGACAAAGGCATATAAATGAGCATATCATGCAAAGGGAACATGGCAAGGTGGGCATAAGAGATATAATGGACAATGACCCATAACCATGTGAGTGCCATGTGGAAGGAAAGAGCGAATTGTTTGCGCAAAAGGAGCGGTGGGAAAGACAATCCACGATATCCCAAGTCATCGTTGCTCTCTAGAGCTCTTTTCGTCAACTCGTGCGTTTGTGAAGTTGACGAGTATGGATGGGTACCTACACAAAAGAGACACAAACCAAAGAAATTGTGTGCGTGGTAAATGTACACATCATCCATCATGATGTGTATGTGCATGTGTGAGTTAGCACAAGATAAGCATCGCTCAAACAAATTTAACGCATGGTATAAGAACATGTCATCCATCATGAATGAATAGTTATTGTGTATAGCATGATGTGGATGCAAATTGAGCATACAAGTATGGGGATCATGCAATGGATGGGATGGATCAAAATCTCCTAAAATGTACGAGGAAACTATGGGGGTCTCCTCATGAGCAATATTGAAAGCATAATATGGAGAAGTGGAACAACATCCAAAACAATGCATGTCCGAAGCTAGGTAATCATGGCATGGCATATGATGGATATGATGCAAAGGTAGCATAGGAATATCATCACAAGAAAAACAAATGCCAATAACCATGGGCTTGTCATCTATGCCATATGTGCAAATTGGGTTTATCTTAATGGCATATGCATAGTTACTACGAAGAGATTGCAAATATGACATATTGTTGATCTCATCCATAGCATATGACAAGTCAAGAGGATTATCAAACATGATGTGACCGAGAGAATTATCACATGAAATCCTATGCCACATGGCATCACAACTAATAGACTCCACATGGCAATCATCAAACTCATCATAAATGGGTAAATCAGCGCATGGGGAGATTATACTAGCACGAAGCATGGCAATAGGTGGATCAACATCATGCAAGCAATCAATGTCTACATAGTCCACTAGTGGGACGAGAGCATCACCTTCACCTTTGTTACCTTTCTCATTCCACTCATGTGGTGTAGGTGAGGTGGGAAATACCAAATGGTGGTCATCATCTTCATCTTGATGGAACCATGTGGGGGGTGCATAATATTCCACCATGGCCATCGTCTTGTCCAAAGGAAGGACGAAGTCGTCGAGGATCGACGCGTCATCAAATGTGGGACCTAGAACCAAATGAGAAGACACAATAGAGGTAGAGGTCAAGTTGTTAGTGTTTAAAGTGGCCTCACATGACCTATCAACTATCTCACTCTCTCTATGTGGTGGCTCACTCACTCCCACAAGGTAGGTGCACTCAATGTCGCATATGGTGGAGTCACTCATCTCACTCAAGTGGTGGGGGTTGTGGCTCTCCTCGCATGGGAATTGGGGCAACTCGTCATATATGGGGCTAGTGGTGAACTCGCTCTCACTCTCAATATGGTGGCACAAGTCACTCAAGTCATCGTACGTCGCCGTGGGGGAGGAGTATATATAGTCTTAGCCATGAAGGGGTAAGTGGGAGAGGATACATGGGCCTCTGGCCCGACTCTGCGTGCAGGCATGCGCCGGATGTCCGGGCTGGGGGCCGGATGTCCGGCCGTTCGTGGGAGGCCAGATGTCCGGGGCACGGGCCGGATGTCCGGCCTGGCGGTGGCCATTCTTCGGGTGCCTTCTATTGCCCTTGCCGGATTTCCGGGGTGATCCCGGATGTCCGGCCTCTGCTGAAGCGCCGGATGTTCGGGCTGGTCGCCGGATGTCCGGCTGCTGATGTGCCAACAGCTCCGTCTTCTTCCATCGTCGCTTCCAAGCTTCCCTCGCGAATGGTGTAGGTGTTCCTCGGCGCTTGCACTCCTCCTCCTCGTCCGTGAAGCTCCGACAATACCTATGCATGCACACGAGTGGAGTGTCAAGTAGTATACCATCCTCGAAGGGGTCAAGTGAACATGTGTAAAGGAGATGATTCACCTTTATGTATGAGAAGTAGAGGTCACACGTGTCACTTGCCAAACGGACTCTTGACATGGTGATGTCCTTAGGATGCTCCGCATCAAAATTGAGCTTTTGACTTAGCTTTGCGACATGTAGAGCATCGGTTGGTGAGGCGTGAGACGTCACGTAGCATCTTGGGCCAAAAGTAGTTTTTGGAGAGCGTAGCAAATGTCTTGTCGCGACCAAAATGGCCCATGAGTCCTCCTCCATGTGATTCCTGCAAAAGGAGCAAACGAAGCGAAGACTCTGGAATGCAAAGTTTGTTAGCTCTCATAAGATATCCATCCTTGATGTAGTAATGTTCCCAAGAAGTGTGAGTCAAACACTTAGCATAAGGATTTGCAAAGAAAGGATCATGCTCATATAAGTCTTTTATGTGCTCAAAGCCAATAATATTCAACTCAAGTTTTGTGACAAGCATGCATTTGCGGGAAAGCGCATCCGCCACAACATTTTCTTTGCCTTTGATGTACTTGATGACGTAAGGAAAAGACTCAATGAACTCACTCCACTTAGCATGACGCTTGTTCAACTTAGTTTGACCCATGAGATACTTGAGAGTCTCATGGTCCGTGTGAAGAATGAATTCATGAGGTCTAAGGTAATGTTCCCAAACGCTTAAAACTCTCACCAAGGCATAGAGCTCTTTATCGTAGATGGGGTAGTTAAGTTGTACTCCGGACAGCTTCTCGCTAAAGTACGCAATTGGGTGTTTTTCTTGCATTAGCACGCCACCTATGCCGGTACCACTAGTGCCACAATGGATCTCAAAAGGTTTTTCAAAATTTGGTAGGGCAAGAAGTCGTGCGTGCGTGAGCAAGTATTTGAGCTTAATGAACGCGGTGTCTTGCGAAGGACCCCAAACAAAGGGTGCGTTCTTCTTGCTCAAGGCGTGTAGAGGCATAGCAATTATGCTAAAGTTCTTCACAAAACGTCGATAGAAACCGGCTAAACCAAGAAAGCTACGCACTTGTTGGAGATTCGTTGCTTGTGGCCAAGTTTTAATTGCTTCGATTTTAGTTTCATCAACGTGAACACCTTGGGAAGAAATCACAAATCCTAAGAAAACGACCTTGTCAACGCCAAAAGTGCATTTTTCCATGTTAGCATATAAGCGCTCTTTCCGAAGGGTTTGTAAAACCATACGGATGTGTGTCACATGGTTCTCAAGCGACTTGCCAAAAACGAGGATGTCATCAAAGTAAACGACTACAAAGACGCCTATATAGTGTCGTAGAACAAAATGCATGAGACGCATAAATGAACTGGGTGCTTCCGATAACCGCATTGGCATGACAAGCCACTCATATAACCCAAACTTGGTTTTGAAAGCCGTTTTCCACTCATCACCCTCTTGAATGCGAATTTGGTAGTAACCACTTTTAAGATCAATTTTCGAAAATATGGTGGCACCACATAATTCATCAAGCATGTCGTTTAAGCGTGGGATAGGGTGACGGTATCTAACAGTTATAGCATTTATCGGTCGACAATCGGAGCACATGCGAAAACTTCCATCTTTCTTAGGCACGAGAATAACCGGAACGGCACAAGGGCTCAAGCTTTCACGTACATGACCTTTGTCGATGAGTTGATGTACTTGTCGTTGTATTATCTTGGTTTCCTCGGGGTTGACGCGGTAAGGAGCCTTGTTCGGAAGTGGTGCGCCGGGTATGAGGTCGATGTGGTGTTCGATTCCGCGAAGTGGAGGTAGACCCGAAGGTAGCTCATCGGGGAAGACGTCCGAGAATTCCTGCAACAATTGAGACAACACTAAAGGTGGAGGTGGTGAAGTGTTAGTAGGTTTGGCTTCCCGTTTGCACAAAAGAACAAGGTGAAAGACACTCGAGGGGTTCTCACACACTTCTCTCATCTCACTTTTGGTGGCGAATAGTACTAGTTGTTTCTTGTCACTCATCGTGGAGTCGCTCATATTTGGCTTGTGGCGCTCTCTCTCCTTTTGGTGGCTCACTCTCTCACCACTCTCTCCACGATGGTTGGTAGGTAAGTGTTTGTCGGCGGCTACTTGACTTGGTGACATTGGGCGTAGCACGAACTCCTTTCCTTTCATCTTGAAGCTATATTGGTTCGTCCGTCCATTGGGTGTGACTCCACGATCATATTGCCATGGTCGTCCAAGAAGGAGGTGGCACACGGACATGGGGACCACATCACACTCAAGTGTGTCCTCGTAGGCGCCTATCTTAAAGGAGACTTGCACGGTGTGCTCGACTCGAAGAGTTTCGTCGTCGCTAAGCCATTGGACCTTGTATGGATGAGGGTGCTTTGACTTCACCAAGTTGAGCTTGTCGCATAGCTCTTCGCTTGCCAAGTTATGACAACTTCCTCCATCGATGATAACCTTGACGGAGCGTCCATTGATGCCGGCCTTGGTATGAAAGATGTGGCATCTTTGATCGTCATATTCTTGGTGTTGGAGTGTCAAGACCTTGGAGACAACGAGATTGGGACTCGAGTCATTGTCGCAAAACAGTTTATGGTCTTCATCTTCCTTCACTTGGCGATGCATAGCTACATGTTCGAGGGCTTCCATTTCATCGTCGCTCATTGAGTCATAAGATACGTCGTCGTTGAGGATCATGGTACGAACGGTCTTGCACTCGAATGACTTGTGGCCTCGCCCTTGGAACTTAAAGCATTTGATGGAACTCGTCTTGGAGGTGTCCTCGTTTGGAGTTGTAGATGATGAAGCTCTTGGCTTGAAGTTGTTGGTAGAAGGTGGCCGACTTGATGTAGTCGCATTCTTGTAGTTTGACTTGTCACCGAAGTTTGTAGATGGCTTGGTAGAGGTAGGAGTAGTCGAAGTCGTTGAAGCTTGGTTGTAGGAGCCGAAGTTCTTGGAGGTGAACTTGGAGTACTTGTAGTCATCTTGAACTTGTCGCTCCACTTTGTTGGCTTGATGTACTAGCTCGAGGATATTGGTGTATGGTTGAAAGTCCGCAATCTTCTTGATGGGATAGTTGAGTCCATTGAAGAATCTCCCCATCGTTTATTCGTCATCTTCCGTGATGTTTGCTCGTATCATGGAAATCTCCATCTCCTTGTAGTACTCTTCAACGGACTTGGTACCTTGCTTGAGGAGTTGTAGCTTCTTGAACAAGTCACGGTTGTAGTGTGTTGGCACGAAGTGTGCTCTCATGACTTCCTTCATTTGGGTCCAAGTAGTGATAGGAGGTTCGCCTTTTGCTTCTCTTCTCTCAATGATTTGCTCCCACCAAATGAGAACATAGTCTTGGAACTCAAGGGAGGCCATAGCGATTTTCTTCTCTTCATCAAAGTTGTGGAGGCGAAAGATTTTATAAACTTTCAATGCCCATGATAGGTAGTCTTTGGGATCAATGCTTCCGGAAAACTTTGGCATGGTGAACTTAAGCTTGCCATAGCGATGCTCTTCATTGTTTGCTTGCCTATTGGGAGGGCATCCTTGATTGGGACCATTATCAAGCTCATGTTGCTCTTGGCGGAGTAGATGTCCATTATCATGGTGTACTTGCCGAGCTTGCGGTTCTTGTTGAGGTTGTTGCTCTTGTCGCCCTTGAGGAGGAACTTCTTGTTGCATACGTGCTTGGTGGCGCCTCTCTTGCATCTCATCGCGAAGGAAATCCTCTTCTTGACGAGTGTGTCGATTGCGAGTTGCCACATTGCGATGTGCATCATGTAATTCTCGTTGCGCCTCAAGGGCTTGAGCTTCGCGGCGGTGTTGTGCTTGACGTTGAGCTTCGGCATCTTGTTCTTCTTGGTGTTGACGTGCTCGCTCTTGTTGTTAGCGTAGTCTTTGTTCTTCTTGTGCTTGCTCAAGTGTAGCTTGGTTTTGACGATGTCAAATTTATTTTTTGTCAAGTAGGTCTTGGGAGCTCTTGTCATGAAGTGGATTCCGGTTGTCATGTCGAGCTTGACGTGCGGCTTGACGAAGAGTTTTGGATGTAGGGGTACTTGAGCCGTCCGTTGAGTCGATGCGGCGACTTGAGCGCTTCGTCTTTGAGAGGATGTGGAAGAAGAGCGTCGGTTGACTATCAAAGTCTGTGGCGCATCGAATTGAGTAGCCATGTTGGTGTTGATGATGTCGAATTGCTTTCTTGTTCTTGCTTCAAATTGACGCGCGTCAGCGGCGACTTGCTCAGTGTGTTCGCGCATAGCTTCACTTTCTTGATGGAGAGATCGTTGGACACCGAAGAGATGTAGTTTGGTGACGTAGTTGTTCGATTCTTGAGGATCACCGAATAGCGGGTTTGTAGATGTACTTGGCCTATCCATCGTCACAAGCAAGTATGTGAGTGGGAGAAAGGAGAAGACAATACCAATTGTACCTTGACCGAAGTTGACAATGGATCGATGGTCACTCTATAATGTAACCCGGAAATAGCACTATTGGTACCAAGTCTTGTCGATTCTCACACCTACAGAAGTAAAGCTTTGAGAGGAGCTTGGTTAGGATGGTGGCAAAAATTCAATGCAAAAAGTGAGTAAGATTCAACGATGTTGAAAATGATTCACAATCGGCTCATGCAACATCTAGATCACAAGCAAGAAGTAGCACACGGAACACATGCACGGATAGATAAATGTGGTTGTGCAACCAAAAGTGAGCGAAAATGTGGAATCCACGGAAATTGTTCGTGTTGCACAACGCTAGAGAGACGATAGCCGATTGCTTAATAGGCGGATACGAACTTGTGCACAACCTATAAGAGCAAAGTAACGACTTCCTATCACAAGTATGCTATGAGTGTATGATGTGCCGATGCTTTTGGCACAAGGTGAAGTATTGCTATCTCATATGATCTCTTTGGATGCAAGGCGTTTGATGCTATTGTGCTTTTGCGTATAAGCTTTGGATGGCTCTTTTGCTTAGAAGCTTGTGAGCTCTTTCTTTGGCCACTTATGCATGCTTCTCGGATCAAGGTAGCTATTGTGTAAGCGGAACACTCTTGTGTCACACGTAGATATGATGATGTAGTACCACTCGACTACACTAGATGTTATGATCAAGTATGTAGTATGCAATGTCTATGAATATCACTAATGTGCACAAGTGTCGTCGCCCGGCAATACTCAAATGGCTAGTCTCGGTAGGAAAGCTACGCAAAATGGTCGATGAGGGTCTATCAATGCAATTGCAAGGTAGTACACGAGGTGTCGTCGATGTTACCGTCCTTGTCGAGGTTGAGAGGTGGTCTTGTCGATGTCGTTCCGCTCCGAGATAGCCGAAACACAAACGGAAATGGAGAAAACCACAACTCAAAATGATCCAAGACACAAAGGGGTAAGACCGTAGTGATGTTGGTTATGTTATGGTAGTGGTGGTATATAGTGGAAAAGGTGTCTAGGGTTTGTGCGGTGGCGGAAATGTGGCGAAGAAAAACTGCAAAATGCAGTTTCGCCAGGGTTGGCCAGATGATTCGGACGTCTGGCCGAATGATCCGGGCTCTGGCCGGATGATCCAGATGAATTTCCGGATGATCCGGGTTTGTCAAACCATGCGAGATGAGCTCGGGGAAGAGGTGGAAAAAGGTTTTTCTCGGATTTTTGGTGGTTTTTGGGCGGATTGGAGGGTGGGGGAGGTGGGGAAAAGGGTAATCCACTTGCCACACAACTCAACCACGGATCACAATCATCAAAATCTCATCAAAACACACAAATCACAAAAAAATGTGGGGCTATTTTTGTGGGGATTTTCGAATTTGGACAAAAAACAACAAAAACAAGCTTGAAAACAAGGTGTGGGGCTCCAAATTCGTGATCAACCAAGGCTCATGATACCATATATGATGTAGCGTGGAACCCTATGTGGTCGATCTTTCACGAAAAGGAGGGATCCCGAGGAAGAACACGAGGGGCACGAGGAAAAACACAAGAGGGACAAGGAGAAAACACTCAAATCAACAAACTTAGGTCACACAAATGCTAGATCCGGGTACACAAAGTGTGATACACGATACATGATCAACTAAGGACGATACAAGTGGCGGTAGTCATCTTTGTGAGGAGGTCTTGATGTTCTTCTCCATATAGGAGGTCTTGAATCCGGTGGATCTTCTCCGAAGAGGCCGCGGTCTCGTAGGAGAGGAACAACTAAGGTTTTGGTATGATCTAACACAAAGCTAACCCTAGATAGTTTAGGTAGAGTTCTATATATAGGCTAGGAGGGGCGAAGGGGTACATGGGCCTCGGCCCAACACTATGCACACAGGCACTGTCCGGATGATCCGGGTTTCGGGGGTCCGGATAATCCGGGGCGGCGTCCGAATGATCCGGATGTGTCTGAACCGCTACAGGTGGTCCGGATGTCCGGGGTCTCTGTACGGATGTCCGGGTGCGTCCGGATGATCCGGGCTGGGGTCCGGACGATCCGGCTTCGGCGTGGAGCTTCGGGTGTCTTCGGACACATTTGCCGGATCGTCCGGACGTTTGTCCGGATCATCCGGGCTTCGGCCGGATCGTTCGGGCAGGCTGAGTCTTGGCTGTTATTCTCCTCCTTCCTCCTCCTTCGATTCTTGTCCCTTGACTTCTCCATGGTTGCTCCCGAGGTGCCTGAGTATGCAAAGATTCTCTGATGAGGGTAGCAGCCATGTCTCATGTGAATCAAAGTGGTGTAGAGAGAGGAGTGAAGTCACCTCGGTCTCGAGAGTTCGTGCTCGAGCACGTGTCATGGGTCCACTTGGCACTTGGTGATACGAAGGTAGGTCCATGGGGATGACCTTGGGATGCTCCGCATCATAGAGAGTCTCATGTTTAGTCACTTTTATATACTAGTGGGAATTTTCATTATAGAACTTGGCTTGTATATTCCAACGATGGGCTTCCTCAAATGCCCTAGGTCTTCGTGAGCAAGCAAGTTGGATGCACACCCTCTAGTTTCTTTTGTTGAGCTTTCATACATATTTAGCTCTAGTGCATCCGTTGCATGGCAATCCCTACTCACTCACATTGATATCTATTGATGGGCATCTCCATAGCCCATTGATACGCCTAGTTGATGTGAGACTATCTCCCTCCTTTTTGTCTTCTTCACACCCACCTCTATTCCACCGATAGTGCTATGTCGATGGCTCACGCTCATGTATTGCGTGAAAGTTGAAAGGTTTGAAAGAATAGAGTATGAAAACAAGTGCTTGGCTGAAATCGGGGTTATGCATGATATGAATATTATGTGTGATGAAGAGGGAGCATAGCCACACCATATGATTTTGTAGGGATAACTTTCTTTAGCCATAGTATTTTAAGAAGACATGATTTCTTTGTTAGTATGCTTGAAGTATTATTATTTCTTATGTCGATATAGACTTTTATCTTGAGTCTTTCAAATCTGAACATTCATGCCACAATTAAGAGAATTACATTGAAAAACTATGTTGGTTAGCATTCCACATCAAAAATTCTGTTTTTATCATTTACCTACTTGAGGACGAGCAGGAATTAAGCTTGGGGATGCTTGATACGTCTCCAATGTATCTATAATTTTTGATTGTTCCATGCTATTATTTATGATGTCTTGGATGTTTAATGGGCTTTGTCATACACTTTTATAACATTTTTGGGACTAACCTACTAACCCAAAGGCCCAGTCTAGATTGCTGTTTTTTGCCTGTTTCAGGGATTTACAGAAAAGGAATATCAAACGGAGTCCAAACGGAATGAAACCTTCGGGAGAGTTATTTTTCGAGAAAATCACGCACGGGAGACTTGAGAACCACGTCAGGGGAGCCACGAGGTGCCCACGAGGGTGGGGGCGCGCCCCCCTTCCCAGGGCACCCCCCTACCTCGTGGGCCCCTCGAGCATCCCCCGATGTCCTCCTTCTTCCAATATAAGTCTACGTACCCCGAAACCATCAGCAACAGAGAGAAAACCCTAATTCCACCGTCGTAACCTTCTGTTCCCGTGAGATCCCATCTTGGAGCCAGTTCCGGAGCTCCGCCGGAGGGGGGATCCATCACGAAGTGCTTCTACATCATCATCATCGCCCTCACCATGAGTTGTGAGTAGTTTACCACAGACCTTCGGGTCCATAGCTAGTATCTAGATGGCTTCTTCTCTCTCTCTGGATCTCAATACAAAGTTCTCCTCGGTCTTCGAGGAGATCTATTCGATGTAACATCTTTTTGCGGTGTGTTTGTCGAGATCCGATGAATTGTGAGTTTATGATCAAGATTATCTATGAGATATATTTGGTTCTTCTCTAAACTCTTTATGTGTGCTCATAATATCCTTGCAAGTCTCTTCGAATTATTGGTTTGGTTTGGCCTACTAGATCTATAGTTCTTGCAATGGGAGAAGTGCTTGCCTTTGGGTTCAATCTTGCGGTGTCCTTTCCCAGTGACAGGAGGGGCAGCAAGGCACGTATTGTATTGTTTCCATCGAGGATAAAAAGATGGGGTTTATATCATATTGCTTGAGTTTATCCCTCTACATCATGTCATCTTGCTTGGCGTTACTCTGTTCTTATGAACTCAATACACTAGATGCATGCTGGATAGCGGTCAATGTGTGGAGTAATAGTAGTAGATGTAAGCAGGAGTCGGTCTACTTGTCTCGGACGTGATGCCTATATACAATGATCATGCCTAGATAGTCTCATAATTATTCACTTTTCTATCAATTGCTCGACAGTAATTTGTTTACCCGCCGTAGAATATCGCTATCATGAGAGAAGCCACTAGAGAACACTATGGCCCCCGGGTCTATTCTCAACATATCAATCTACATCTACTTTACTTTTTCCGCTTTTACTTTATGTTCTTATAAACAAAAATACCAAAAATATAAACTATCATCTCTACCAGATCTAAGGGATTGACAACCCCTTATCACGTTGGACGAAATAACACACCTTAAGCCTTGGACGAAATATACAAGATGCCACTTCATAAATTTTGTCCAGAGGCTATTATAGGACATCACTAACTCGACACCATTTAAGGTGTGTTATTCTATCTTAGAGAAGCTTTACTCCAAGTCATGAGTCAAAGCAACTCAACAAGATTGTGCACACATCAAAGTGCTTAAACAAAAAATGGTAATCCCATTTTGAGCTTAAACGATGAGTGTGACCTATGACCAAATGACCTCACTTGACTCCTAAGTCAATATACTCTGACATAGGTGACTTTGTCGCCGACCAATTAGAGATGAAGTTCTCTAGTGTTTCTCACTTTGTGTTTTGCTATCTTGTTCCCCTTATAAAATAAAATTCATCTAGACTTCCTTCCTTTTTGTATATTTAAGTATTTTCTTGTATCTAATTCCTTGCATATCCTTGTGAGATTTAATTTGCCAAGAGAGCTGAGTTGTCAAAACTTCTTTTCTGCTTTGAACACGGACTCACCGATCCAATCCTATCGGCGTGACCAATTTCACTACAGAAGAAAATGTTTTGCCATTACATATTTCATTTCTTCTCCAGCTCCACTCAATGATTCTTATCCTCTACCTGCATAATTATCTATATGCTGCTTTGTGATGTGTCTCAAGGATAAAGCCTGATTGATTCAAGATCCAGAAGTACCCTTCTTGGAAATTGATGTCAAAGGGGGAGAGAGAGCACATGAAAGCTTATCATATGGGAGAAATCACATCTTAGCTCTTACAGATGCCAGTTATATAAAGAGGAGAGAAGTCACATGTATTTAAGAGGGGAAAGACATGTCTATTTATAGTTGCTTGAATATTGCTTTAGCTTTATGCTCTGTTTCTTGCTCTAATATTTTTTATTTATCTTGCTCTGATTTTCTTTTTCCCTACCTTTCTCCCATTATCCAATATCAGATTCAGGGGGAGAAAGAGCTCATTTCCAGGGAGGAAAATCTTTGGAATCCTTTGCATATATTTTAATCTTTGGGGACATGTCTATATCCAAATGGAGTACTATGTACTCCCCCATTACATGTCACCCCAGTCTTGGTAGTCTTGTGGTTTCCTGAAATTGCTTTACATTAGAGTGTTCTTGTGTTATCTAACCCTGTTTTCTCAAGTGCACTTCTTCCGAAGCCAATTCAAGACCACAAGGTAAGTATATGCATCACAATCATGTACATGATGATCCCTTGCTTATGTACATACTATTTGCAAAAAGGATTCATGAACATGAAGGTACACATTTCTTCATCTAATTCATCTGCTCTGATGCATATAGCCAAGATACATGTAACTAATTGCATGCTCTGTCATGAATATGCATTCACATGCTCTTATATTCAATCTTTGCATAAATGCATACATGTAGGGGGAGCCCATGCAAATTACATGTCTTACCAATTTTTTTTACTTATGACTCTTCATATCTTTTACCTAGAGCTTTGATGTATGTTGTCATCAACCAAAAAGGGGGAGATTGAAAGCACAAGTGCTCCCTGGGTGAGTTTGGCAATTAATGTCAACATATCCCCTGTTGGACTAATACTTTTACCTAGTGTATTTCAGATGAGTTAAACATTGGAGTGGCAAGGACAAGAGGATGTGGAACCTTTTAAAAATGCTAAGGACAAAGATTGGTAAAAGCTCAAGGATCTTCATTTTCATTTTAGTGATCCAAGATCACATTGAGTCCATAGGAAAGGCAATACTACTAAAAGGGGATGAGGTGTTTCTTAATGATCTAGTTGCTCAAGTGCTTAGTGATATTGCTCCGAAACCCTCAACCACTTTCTCGTTTCCACATATGTCCAAGACCCAAAGTCAAACTCGGCCCCACTAATTTGGTCCATCCGGCGCCACCGAGTTCATTTGACATAGCCACTGCCAGAAACCCTAGACAATTCGGTCACACCGATACGGATCTCGGTCTCACCGAGATGGCCCTGCAAACTCTCTGTGATCCTTTTGGAACATTTCGGTCTCACCGAAATGAGCGATCGGTCCCACCGAGTTTGCTTGAGCAACACTCTGTATTGCTCTTTGCTAAAATCGGTCCCACTAAGTTCATGCAATCGGCGCCACCGAGATGAGGTTTTGCCCTAGCCCAAGCACATCGATCACACCGAGTTGATCATGTCGATCCCACCGAGATTCGTAACATTCACATTTTGAACTACTCCGATCTCACCGAGTTTGTCTATTCGGTCTGACCGAGTTGGGTCAAATGTGTGTAACGGTTGGATTTCGTGTGGAGGATATATATACCCCTCCACCCCCTTCTCCATTTGTGAGAGAGCCATCAGAATGTGCCTACACTTCCACTACTCATTTTCTGAGAGAGAACCACCTCTCATGTGTTGAGACCAAGATATACCAATCCTACCACAAGAATCTTTATCTCTAGCCTTCCCCAAGTTGCTTTCCACTCAAATCATCTTTCCACCATATCCAAATCTATGAGAGAGAGTTAAGTGTTGGGGAGACTATCACTTGAAGCACAAGAGCAAGGAGTTCATCATTAACACACCATCTATTACCTTTTGGAGAGTGGTGTCTCCTAAATTGGTTAGGTGTCACTTGGGAGCCTCTGACAAGATTCTGGAGTTGAACCAAGGAGTTTGTAAGGGCAAGGAGATCACCTACTTCGTGAAGATCTACCCGAGTGAGGCAAGTCCTTCATGGGCGATGGCCATGGTGGGATAGACAAGGTTGCTTCTTCATGGACCCTTTGTGGGTGGAGCCCTCTGTGAACACGCGCAACCGTTACCCTTCGTGGGTTGAAGACTCCATCAACGTGGATGTACGATAGCACCACCTATCGGAACTATGCCAAAAATCTCCGTGTCTCCATTGCGTTTGCACTCTCCAATCCCATCCCTTTACTTTCTTGCAATTGCATGCTTTACTCTTTCCGCTGCTTATACCCTTGCCATGCTTGCTTTAAATGTATTGTGAATGATTAATATTGTGCTAAGACACCACCTAAACTTAAAGAAATTAAAAATTGCTAGCTTTCTTGTTGAGGGTCTAATCACCCCCCCTCTAGACACCTCTTCTTTGATCCTTTCAGTTGCTCAAATTCTTTTGCTACAATCTGATTTTCACTCTTATTTTTCTCCTGCTTTGCTTTATTAGATCTATTAACATCATCTTTCAAAATAGAATCACGAGACATAGGAAGCAAAGTCATATGTTTATCCTTCTGAACAAGAGTATAATGATTGTTTCTACCATGGTGTACATAATTCTTATCAAATTGCCATGGTCTACCAAGTAATAAGGAACATGATTGCATGGTTACCGCATCACAATCAACATAATCAGCATTTGTAGCGATACTAAAATGCGCATGAACAGTACGTGTTACCTTAACCTTGTCGCTGTTGTTAAACCATTGGATGTAGTAAGGATGTGGATGTTGATGAGGACATCACTAACAAGGTTACACCCACAGCCCCAACTGACACATATACATGACCAATTACTAGAGCTCGCGCAAGCCAATTAAATTACGAGGTACTTTCGTTTCTTGGTAATGATTCTAATGTTCATGAGAATATGATGCTGCCTAAATTGGATACATTTGTCTTGCTTACAAATGAGGGGCCTAGCTTGGACAAGAAGGATGAACATTGGAGTAAGATCAAGCATGGAGATGATGGCATGCGCAAGGGGAACAAGAACAGAGTTACAAGTGATGATTTCAGGACTTTGAAGCCACCATAATGAGTGCGTGAAGCCTTGCACGAAATATACAAGATGCCACTTCATAAATTTTGTCCAGAGGCTATTATAGGTGCTGCGTCACCTTATTATTGGGCCAGGCCCTTGTAATTTCGAAATACTTGAGTATAGGCTGTTTTTAGAGTCCGTATGTGTGGGGAAACAAGAGTTAGGGTTGGTTTCAGACCCCTCCTCGGCCACGAAATTTCCCCTCTTCCCCCATATATACAGCCCTTAGGGCGTCGTTTAGACTTTGGGTTTTGTTTAGATTACAATTTGCCATAGCTGCAACTTCGCATACTTCGTTTGTGTTCAATGACCAGACAAAGACATCACAGAACCCCACCTAGATCAATAAAGCTTTCCTCTTATATTCTCAATATCCAGATTGCAATATTAGTTTCTTGCTTGTTCTTCATTTGCTTGCAGGAAATAGACCCTCGTGGTCAGGTTGATCGTGCTCCGGCGTGGTCAATAACCTCTCGGAGTTGGTTTAGCGATTGCTAAGGCGCGACGTCCTCGCACATTCGTAGTTGGATCGTCAAAGTCTACTCCACCAAAAATGATAGCCACCATCTCACCGAAAGACGAGACACCTTTGCCTCTATCAGATGTTGTTTTGTGGAGAGAGGCAGCTTCTCCACCATCTCCATGCTATTCAAGTTGTTGTAGGTCCCTTCACCAATGATGACGCAAATATAACGTTCCTTCACAACTCCCTTTGTATGGAACAAATTATGCCTATGATTTTACTCAGCTTGTGTGACCTACACACTAAAAACACGTTGAGCAACTAAAGTTTCATACCTGTCAGCGTCTTCAGCAGCCTTGTATTACGTCTCTTGTTCAGAATCATCTTCATCGTGCTCTTCACTCGCAATAAGAGCCAGAATCTCGTCGTCATAATCACTAGCAGACTCATACCCACCGTCCTCAGTAATGATCATGACACGCTGAGATGGACATTTGCTCGCATAGTGACCACGACCAGTGCAATGACGACATATAACATCATGTGTTGGCCCTATGGATGCCATGGATGAAGAAGAGATCTGCGCAGGGCAGGGAGGTGTACTGTTGGCTAATGGTGGCGGTGCATGTTTGCCTTTATCACGGTGAGAAGTGATGGATGAAGTAGGAGGTGGTGCAACTGAACGAGTGGAAGTAGATGATGCATGCTGTGTCCATGATGAAGGTCGTCCTGCAGAAAAATTAGTTCGCGCCAATACCAGTCGATCCTCCACTTTACGTTTAGCTTTCCAAGCAAGATCGAGTGATATTATTATACTCCTTATACACTAGAATGGCATGAATCTCCCTATTTAAACCACCAATAAAACGTCCAAGCACAACTTCATTATCCTCAGCAATACCACATCGAATCATGCCAATTTGTAATTCCTGATAATATTCCTCTACATAATTTTTCCCTTGTTTCAAACGCTGCAATTTTTGGAGTAATTCACGTTGATAGTATGGTGGAACCCAATGAGTACGCATATCAATTTTCAAAGCAGCCCAAGTAGTAGGGATATTACCATGATATAATCTACAATGTTCAGACCACCAAACAGAAGAACAACTATTGAATTCACAAATAGCAGCATCAACACGTCTATCCTGAGGATATTGTAAGCATGTGAAACGTTGTTCGGTTTCTAACTCCCAAGTAAGATAGATATCAAGAATGTATCTACCCTCAAACGATGGAATATTCAATTTCAGTTTAGGAATATGTTAATAATTTCGTACCAGAGTTGGTAGTGCAGCCCTACCGTTTTGATGATATTCATGAGGACGACCTAGTGGTGATGGTGGTTGCACGTAGTTCTAATTTTGATCAACCTCATCCTCGTAATAGTCCTCCTCGGTAGCAGCTGCCACATAAGCATCAATGGTAGGTGCAGCAGCACCAGATGTTTGGCCGGGACCAAGTGGAATGTGATGCGCTCGCCCTACTGTATCGCGATGTGGAGGTGGTTGTTGATGTTGTTGCAATGGTGCAGCTGGGGCGGCTGGTGGTTGTGGTAGACACGCGAGTACTTCATTGAACTTGGCGTCCAACTTGGTGTCTATTGTCTTCTCAATGTCATCAATCCTCTGTAGTGCCTTTCCAAAGTTGGCCATCGCATCTTCCACCTGTTGACCCAACATTTGCTAAAATTTATCATGAAGGTCCTTCTTCGTCATGTTCTCCCAGTCAATCTCGCCGGCTTGTGGTCCTGCCATGGTTAGAATCAATATAAACACACAAGAATATGATCATACAGTCTACTAGAAAGTGGTGGTGGTGGGGTGTCACAAAACTGTCAAGCAAATCTCAAATTCTTACAAGCTCTTACCCAGTAGCAGGTGGTGATCGACAGCTGTTGTAGTCAAAACTCTCAAAGCTTGGACAGAGCGATTGCCAGGTGGTGTCAAATGGAAGAAGTAGATGTATGTGGAGCTGGGAAGTGATGCGGAGCATCCCACGATCATCCCCATGTTTTCTTTGACAAGACCTCAAGTACCCATCATTGGACACAAGGTTGATTCACTCCTCTCCAAACCTTCACTTTCCACATGTGAGACATGGCTACCACATCATGCATGGACCTTGTGCATACCCAGGTACATCCGAGATGACCATGGAGAATCCAAGGACCAAGGCCAAGCATGGAAGAGGAGAAGAAAGAAGGAGAACGGCCAAGACAGAAGATGCCCGGATGATCCGGACCCCCAGTCGGACGATTCAGACCAAGCTCGGATGATCCGGACCCCCGCCCGGACGATCCGGGTAATGTGCCCGAAGACACCCGAAGTGATGCAGGGTCAACCCATTCTAGGACGATCTTTCACGAAGAGGAGGGAAACCCACGATGAACACGAAGAACACAAAGGGGAATTACGAGGTAAAACACTCAAGAACAAGTCGAATCACACATCCACTAGACAATCAATCACACAAGATCACAAGGTACATGAACAACAAAGGGAAAGATACAAGGTAGAGTTCATCTCCAAGAGGAGGTCTTGAATCCGCGAAGGATCTTCCCGTGAGGGGTCTTGAATCAAAGGTGGATCTTCTCTGTAGAGGGGCTGCGGTCTCTCTCGTGGAGTACATCCGTAATGGATGAGCAAAGCTCTAGTCTAAAATTAGCTATCACATTTGCTAACCCTAAAATGGTGGAGGTTGAAGAGTATATATAGTCTAGGGCCACAAAGGGGTAAGTGAGGGGCGAAACAGGTACATGGGCCTAGGCCCGGATACATGCACGCAGGCAAGGCCGGATGATCCGGGTGGGGGTTAAGATGATCCAGGCGATGGCGGCCCGGATGATCCGAGAGCAGGTCCCGATGATCTGGCTTCACGGTGAAGCTTCGGGTGTATTCGGCGCAGTTACCCGGATGATCCGGGGGACGGCCCGGATGATCCGGACGGTGGTCCGGACGTCCGGCCTGGCTCCAGTAGCCGCTCCGTCTTCTTCTCCTTTCTTCCGTCTTCTCTTCCATGATTCCATCGCGGATGGTGTAGTCATTTGTTGGCGCTTGCACTCTTCCTTGACATTCGTGAAGCTCCAACAATACCTATGCATGCACACGATTGGAGTGTCAAGTAGTATACCATCCTCGAAGAGGTCAAGTGAACACGTGTAAAGGAGAAGATTCACCTTTATGTATAAGAAGTAGAGGTCGCACGTGTGACTTGCCGAACGGACTCTTGCCATGGTGATGTCCATAGGATGATCCGCATCATCCCCTCCCCCTTGGAAAAGTTCCGACCTCGGATAGAAAACCAATACACCATGGGAAAGATATGGCGTCGTCGTGTAGATGTGGACGATCACGAAGTACTCATCATCTTGAAGCTCTACATGGACACTCTCCAATGTCGCACCATCTAGTGATTCCTTGAAAGCATGTCCTTGTGCATCCTTCACAATGCCGAAGTACAAGCAAGTGCGTGTAGGAGCGTCGTGGTTGAAAGTGGTTCACTCTCAAGAGCTCGAATGGTCAACTTACGTTAAGTGGAAGTCGACACGAAGTCCAAGTATCCTACACATGCACACAACAAAACGAAGAACGTATGCGCATGGTAGATAAACACATCATCCATCATGATGGTTCTCTTCTCTTGCACATAACCGTTAGAAGCAAAAGTGCATGAATAATATGATGCTACAATGGCTATATTTATGGCACTAGGCATATGGTGCAAAGAGGTAACACAAGCATGCTTCACAAGAAATATGTCAAAATCTCCGAATAAATGCGAGAATGCTATGGGGGCAATCTCATTGGCAAGACTAAAATCATGGTTGCGCTCAATACATGGCAGCATGAGAGATACAACATATGGAGATATATGACAAGAAGCAATGGGAATCATGTCCAAAGCATGGCAATGGTTGACATCAACCGCATGAAAGGAGCAAGTATGAATCATCGGTGATGCAACATAAGCAAGCACATCAATCATGTCGTGTAAACTAGTGGAGCGAAGATGCAAGACACTAGATGATTTCATAGCAATCATGTCATGTGAGCAAATAGTTGGCATAAGCAATTCACATGACATATCACAAGCACGAGCACATAGCATGAACAAGGTATCATCATAGGCATTTGGCACAAAGCAAACATGGCAATAACAAGAGAAATCTCCACCAAGCTTGCAAATACACATACAAGTAGTCGAATCATGGATCATGTGAATTGCAAAGCATGGGTCACAAATACATGTTAAAGGCATGGGAATGATCATATCATGCAAAGTGAACATGGCAAGGTGGGCATAAGAGATATAATGGACAATAACCCATAACCATGTGAGTGCCATGTAGAAGGAATGCGCGAAGTGTTTGCACAAAAGGATCGGCGGGAAAGACAATCCACGACATCCCAAGTCATCATTGCTCTCTACAGCTCTTTTCGTCAACTCGTGCGTTTGTGAAGTTGACGAGTATGGATGGGTACCTACACAAAAGAGAGACAAGCCAAAGAAAGTGTGCGCGTGGTAAATGTACACATCATCCATCATGATGTGTATGTGCACATGTGAGTTAGCACAAGATAAGCATCGCTCAAAGAAATTTGATGCATGGTATAAGAACATGTCATCCATCATGAATGAATAGTTATTGTGTATAGCATGATGTGGATGCAAATTGAGCATACAATTATATGGCACATCTATAGCATGTTTATTCATGGGGAGCATATTGTGCACACAAGCATGGGAATCATGCAATGGATGGGATGGATCAAAGTCTCCTAAAATGTATGAGGAAACTATGGGGGTCTCCTCATGAGCAATAGTGGAAGCATAATATGGAGAAGTGGAACAACATCCAAAACAATGCATATCCAAAGCTAGGTAATCATGGCATGGCATATGGTGGATATGATGCATAGGAAGCATGTCAATACATCACAAGAAAAACAAATGCCAATAACCATGGGCTTGTCATCTATGCCATAAGTGCAAATTGGATTTATCTTAATGGCATATGCATAGTCACTACGATGAGATTGCAAATGTGACATATTGTTGATCTCATGCATAGCATACGACAAGTCAAGCGGGTTGTCAAACATGATGTGACCAAGAGAATTATCACAAGAAATCCTATGCAACATGGCATCACAACTAATAGACTCCACATGGCAATCATCAAACTCATCATAAATGGGTAAATCAGCACATGGGGAAATCATACTAGCACGAAGCATGGCAATAGGTGGATCAACATCATGCAAGCAATCGAATTTCACATAGTCCACTAGTGGGACGAGAGCATCACCTTCACCTTTGTTACCTTTCTCATTCCACTCATGTGGTGTAGGTGAGGTGGGAAAGACCAAATGGTGGTCATCATCTTCATCTTGATGGAACCATGTGGGGGGTGCATCATATTCCACCATGGCCATCGTCTTGTCCATAGGAAGGACGAAGTCATCGAGGATCGGCACATCATCATATAAGGGACCTAGCACCAAATGAGAAGACACAATAGAGGTAGAGGTCAAGTCGTTAGTGTTGAAAGTGGTCTCACATGACCTATCGACTATCTCACTCTCTCTATGTGGTGGCTCACTCACTCCCTCAAGGTAGGTGCACTCAATGTCGCATATGGTGGAGTCACTCATCTCACTCAAGTGGTGGGGGTTATGGCTCTCCTCACATGGGAATTGGGGCAACTCGTCATATATGGATCTAGTGGTGAACTCGTTCTCACTCTCAATATGGTGGCACAAGTCACTCAAGTCATCATAGGCCGCCATGGTCAGAGGGAAAATCCCATGCTCAACCATCTCATCATCGTCGACGTGGATGAAGGCCAAAGATGGCACATCATCACTCTCGCCTCCAAGGATGGAAGCATCATCGTTGATCGTCACCATGTCGGTCGCTTTCAAAGCTTGGTCCTCGAATGGCTCCATAGTCATAGTCGTCGCTGCACCGTCTTGAAAAAGAGTCGAAGTAGACTCGACATCATCAATGCCACAACGAGGGATGGCGGTGAAGTTGGACGTGGGAGCATCGTCTTGGTGCTCGTTGAGCTTGGACATCATGGTGGTACTAGCCTCATGCTCGCCGTCTTGGAGCTTGGTCTTCGAGAAGTGTGCTTGCGGTGGAGAAGCCTTGGCCTTCATGAGGTCTTGTTCCGCCTTGAGAGCACCAATGTAGTTGTCGTCGAGGGACTTGTAGTTCTCGAGGAAGGTAGTCTTGTAGATGTCGTTGTGCAATCCCATCATGAAGTGGAGCTTCATCGAAATGGGGTCGTCCACGCCGACTCGTCGCAAGGCATTCTTCATCTCCTTGAAGTACTTGTCGATGGACTTGGATCATTAGGTGGTGTTCTCCAATTGGCGTAGAAGTTGTTCCATGTAGGTGGGAGGCACGAACTCTCGCCGCATAGCTTTCTTCGTCTTGGGCCAATTCACGTTGAAGCTCCTCGAAGGTGTGTGAAGCCACCATGTTGACGCGTTGTCGTGGAAGTTTCTTGTGGCACACTTCACTTGATCTTTGTAGGGAACTTGATGTAGCTTGAGGTAGTCGTCCATCTTGCGCTCCCACTCGAGATACTCCTCGGGGTCTTGAGTCCCATAGAAAGGAATCTCGTGGTCGTTGTCGAGGTCGTAGTAGCTCTTGGAAGTCGCGGACTTGAGCTTGGGAAGCTTCTCTTGTGCATAATCTTGAGGTGCTTGTGGGCGAAGATGCCGCATATCCAAAGGTGAAGATGCCTTGAAGTCGCTTGGCGAAGATGCCAAGGTGTACGGTGAAGTTGTTGAGCGGTTGTTGGTGTTGAGCTCGTGACCTTCACGTTCTTCTCGTTGATGGTGTCGATGCTGATGTGATCTTGCCAAAGATGGTAGCTCGGAGGGATATGCACTTGAGTGTCTTCTTGAAGATGAGGGAGACCTCTTGCGGTTCTTGATGCGGGTTTTGAGCTCCTCCATTTGAGCATCCATGTTGGCACACAAGTTGTTCGTCATGGCATCGAACTTGTCGTTATTGGTGTAGACCGGAGATGAAATGCTTTTCCTATCCATCACAAGACTCGAGCAAAGGTGAGTAGGAAATGAGATAAACAATACCAAGTTACCTTTTGCCAGCGTCGAGGATGTATCCCGTTTCACTCAATGTGAAATGAAAGAATAGTGGAATTGGTTCCGGACTTGTTCACTCACACCTATCAAGTAAAGCTTATCGAGTGGCTTGGTTAGGATAAGTGGCACAAAAAATTGATGCAAAATGTTAGCAAGAGTCAATAATGTTGAAAGAGATTCACAAATCCTCAAATGTAACAAGTTGACCAATAGCATTGAGTGGCACACGGAAACACACACACGGATAGATAAATGGGGTCGTGCAACCAAGGAATGAGCAAAAAATGTGGAGTCCACGGAAGCGCTCGTGTTGCACAACTCAAGAGAGACGCTAGCACGATTGCTCTATAGGCGGATACGACACTTGTGCACAACCTATAAGATGAAAAATGTATCAACTTTCTATCCCAAGTATGCTATTTATGTATGATGTTCCGGTGATGATCCAAGATGATCGGATATAATATCATATGATGCGATGCTATGGCTCTTGCTTACAAGCTTCTTTGTCTTTCTCTTTTTGCTTAAAAGCTTATTCTCTTTTTTTTATGGCCACGATGCGAAATGCACAAACCAAGATAGAAATTGTGTATATGTGGGAACAATCTTGTGACACAAGGGATGATATGATGATACCAAGATGATATGGCATGTATACAATGGAAAGCGGATCGATGATCCCTAATGTGCACAAGTAACATTGCCGGCAATACTCAAATGGCTAGTCTCGATAGGTAAGTGACGCAAAATGGGCTAGGGGGTTAACAATGCAATTGCAAGGGGAATATACAATGATGTCGTCGAGGTTACCGTCCGAGTCGATGATGAGAGGCGGTGTTCTTGATGTAGACCCGTTCCTAATTAGACGAAACACCTTAGGAAAAGGAAAAACCACAACTCAAAATCTCAAGGATAAATGTCAAATGGTGGTAGTCGGAAACCGGTGGTGGTCATGCACTTGGCAAATGGAAAGATGGGTTATGCGAGTTAAAGTTGAAGTGACCGTCCCTAAGTAGCCGAAACACCTTAGGAGACACAAGGCACAACTTAAACGAGCTCAAACAAAATTGGGTTAAGTTGGGTTGGTAGAAATATATAGTGGGCAATGTGTATGCGGAAGTGGTGGTAGTGGTTGATGAAGAAGCAACTGTCCCTAAGTAGCCTAAACACCTTAGGAGACTCAAATCACTACTCAAGCAACCACAAATGCTATGGTGGACAAAATGGGTTAGGTTGCGGATGGCTATGGTGGCTAAGCGGATGATATGGTGGAAGGCCTAGGCAAACTTGCCAAATTTGACAAATTTTGATGGATTAAAAAGATGATGGTAGTATTTTTGTGCGATGGGGGATGTCAAGAGCTTCAAAACGAGCTAAAAACGTCAAAAATGGACTCCGGATGAATTAGTTATGGCCAAAACAAAATTTCAGCTGCGTCAGTTTCAGGGTTACCCGGACATCCGGGAGAAAATCCAGCTCATCCGGGCTATGTCCGGATGATCTGGGTGTACATCCGGATGATCCGGGTTCGTCAGCTCAGGTATGGGTATTCAGGTGCGCGGATTACCCGGACGTCCGGGAGAGTGTCCAGTTCATCCGGGAGGTGTCTGGATGATCCGGGACTTCATCCGGATGATCCGGGCGGGTCAACTCCACTCGGGATTTCCTCTCGGGGATGAATTTTGGCCGGAAAAATGATGATTTCGGAGCGAAAATTGCAAGGATTTCGTGGACGGAAAGTGGGGAAACTTGTGGGAAAGCTAGATCCACTCGAAACCAAGCGAATCCATGGATCAAAATCAACAAAATCTCATCAAACCAACATATCACAAAAAAATTTGGGGATATTTTTGTGGGGAATTTTCGAATTTGGGGAAGAACACAACAAAACAAGGCTAGAAAACAATGGGGAGGCTCCAAATTCATGAGAAATCGTGGCTCATAATACGATATGATGCGGGGTCAACCCATTCTAGGCCGATCTTTCACGAAGAGGAGTGACACCCACGATGAACACGAAGAACACAAAGGGGAATTACGAGGTAAAACACTCAAGAACAAGTCGAATCACACATCCACTAGACAATCAAACACACAAGATCAGAAGGTACATGAACAACAAGGGGAAAGATACAAGGTAGAGTACATCTCCAAGAGGAGGTCTTGAATCCGCGAAGGATCTTCCCGTGAGGGGTCTTGAATCCAAGGTGGATCTTCTCCGTAGAGGGGTCGCGGTCTCTCTCATGAAGTAGATCCGTAATGGATGAGCAAAGCTCTAGTCTAAAATGAGCTATCACATTTTCTAACCCTAAAATGATGGAGGTGGAAGAGTATATATAGTCTATGGCCACGAAGGGGTAAGTGAGGGGCGAAACAGGTACATGGGCCTCAGCCCGGATACATGCATGCAGGCAAGGCCGGATGATCTGGGTGGGGGTCCGGATGATCCAGGCGATGGTGGCCCGGATGATCGGGGAGCAGGTCTGGATGATCTGGCTTCACGGTGAAGCTTCGGGTGTCTTCGGCCCTGTTACCCGGATGATCCGGGGGACGGCCCGGATGATCCGGACGGCGGTCCGGACGTCCTGCCTGGCTCTAGCAGCCACTCCGTCCTCTTCTCCTTTCTTCCGTCTTCTCTTCCACGCTTCCCTCGCGGATGGTGTAGTCGTTCGTTGGCACTTGCACTCCTCATTAACATTCGTGAAGCTCCAAGAATACATATGCATGCACACGAGTGGAGTGTCAAGTAGTATACCATCCTCGAAGAGGTCAAGTGAACACGTGTAAAGGAGAAAATTCACCTTTATGTATAAGAAGTAGAGGTCGCACGTGTGACTTGCCAAACGGAATCTTGCCATGGTGATGTCCATAGGATGCTCCGCATCACGAAGCCTGCACGACGAAGCCGGATCATCCGGACGGCCGCCCGGATCATCCAGACCACCGACACCCGGATCATCCGGGCCACCATCCGGATCATCCGGACCCCGCCTGTGCGCGTGACTTGGGCCGAGCCCGTGTACCCCTTCGCCCCCTCACTTACCCTTTCATGGTTTAGACTATAAATAGACCCGCTCCTCCTCCATTTGAGGGTTAGCTTAGGTTTAGCTCATTTGAGATTTGCTCATCTAGTGGTTCATCTCCTCGAGAGTGACTGCGGCACCTCTTCGGAGAAGATCCACACGGATTCAAGACCTCCACTAGGGAGAAGATCCCACTGGATACCCCCAAGACCTCCTCACGGAGAAGAATCGGTTACCCTTTGTATCGTCCCTTGTTGATCATGGATCTTGTATCTCTTTGTGTTTCGAGGATCTAGCATATGTGTGACTCGTTCTTGTTGGTTTGAGTGATTCTCTCGTGTTTTCCCTCGTGTTCCCCCTTGTTCCTCGTGGGATCCCCTCCATTTCATGAAAGATCGGCCTAGAATGGGTTGACCCCGCATCATGTGGTATCAGAGCCACGGTTTCTCACGAATTTGGAGCCTCCCCACCGTTTTCTAGCCTAGTTTTGTTGTGTTCTTCCCTGAATTCGAAAATTCCCCATCAAAAATAGCCCGAATTTTTTTGTGATCTATTGGTTTGATGAGATTTTGTTGATTTTGATCCATGGATTCGCTTGGTTTCGAGTGGATCTAGCTTTCCTCAAGTTTCACCACCTTCCATCCACAAAATCTCCACAAAATTTTCTCCGAAATCATCCTTTTTCAGCCCAAAAATCGTCAACGAGCGGAAAATACCGAGCAGTTTGACCTGCCCGGATCATCCGGAAGAACACCCAGATCATCCGGATCCACCCGGATCAGCTGGACCATCTCCCGGATGTCTGAATACTCCTCCCCCCCGCCCCCCCGTGCCCGAAAGAACATAACCGGAGCTGACAAACCCGGATCATCCGGAAGAATACCCCGATCATCCGGACTAAGCCCGGATCATCCGGACAAACTCCCGGATCATCCGGTTTCACGTGAAACTGACACACACAGATTCTTGTTTCGGCCATAACTAATACATCCGGAGTCCGTTTTCGATGTTCTTTAGCTCGTTTTGAAGCTCTTGACATCCCCATACCACAAAAATACTACCATCATCATTGACTCCATCAAAATTTGTCAAATTTGGCAAGTTTCCTAGGCCTTCCACCATATCATCCGCATAGCCACCATAGCCTTCCACAACCTAACCCATTTTGTCCACCATAGCATTTGTGGTTGCTTGAGTAGTGATTTGAGTCTCCTAAGGTGTTTAGACTACTTCGGGACAATTGCTTCTTCATCAACCACCACCACCACTTCCGCATACACATTGCCTACTATATATTTCCGCCACCCAAACCTAACCTAATTTTGTTTAAGCTTGTTTGAGTTGTGGCTTGTGTCTCCTAAGGTGTTTCGGCTACTTAGGGACGGTCACGATAACTCGGTCACGCATAACCCATCATTCCACTTCCGCTTCGCCAAGTGCATAACCACCACCGCTTTCCCACTACCACCATTTGACATTTATCTTTGAGATTTTGAGTTGTGGTTTTTCCGTTTCCTAAGGTGTTTCGGCTAATTAGGAACGGGTCGACATCGACAACACCGCCTCTCATCATCGCCACAGACAGTAACCTCGACGACTTCATTGTATATTCACCCTTGCCATTGCATTGTTAACCCCTAGCCCATTTTGCGTCACTTACCTATCGAGACTAGCCTTTGAGTATTGCCGGCAACGTTACTTGTGCATATCATCGACCCACGCATCCATTGCCTACATACCATATCATCTTGGTATCATCATATTATCCCTTGTGTCACAAGATTGTTCCCGCATATACACAATTGCTATCTTGGTTTGTGCATTTCGCATCGTGGCCTTAAAAAAAAGAGAATAAGCTTTTAAGCAAAAAGAGAAATACAAAGAAGCTTGTAAGCAAGAGCCATAGCATCATACCACATTGCATATAAGATTGCCATATCCGATCACCTCGGATCATCTTGTGCTAAAAGCACCGAAACATCATACATAAATAGCATACTTGTGATAGGAAGTCGCTACATTTTGTCACATATAGGTAGTGCACAAGTTCGTATCCGCCTATTGAGCAATCGGCTAGCGTCTCTCTAGTGTTGTGCGACAAGAACATTTTCCGTGGATTCCATATTTCCAGCTCAATCCTTGGTTGCACAACCACATTGATCTATCTGTGAGTGTCTTTCCGTGTGCCACTCATTGCTATTGGTCTACTTGTTACATTTGCGAATTTGTGAATCTCTTTCAACTTTATTCACTCTTGCTAACTTTTGCATCAAACTTTTGGGCCACTATCCTCACCAAGCTCCACCAAAAGCTTTACTTGTGTAGGTGTGAGAATTGACAAGAATCGGTACCAATTGTGCTATTTTCTTGATACATTATTGAGTGATCATTGATCCATTTTCAATATCGGGTAAGGTACATTGGTCTAGTTCTTATCTTTCTCCCACTCACCACTACCTGCATCTTGTTATGGATAGGCAAAGCATTTCATCTCCGGTCTTCGACATCGACGGCGCGAACAATGACATCCAAGCGAAAACCATTGGACTACAACGAGCAATGCAAGAGCGCTTGGGCAACATCGCCATCGAACTACGACACTCCGAGACAAGGAGAATGGCTTCCTTCGACGACATGTGCGACTCCTTCAACAAACAAATGGCGGAGCTCAAACACTTGGTGGTCGATTACAAGTCTTCTTCCCCTTCATCATCTTCTCGACGGTGACGTTCAAGTCACAAGTCTTCGGAGCGCAAACATGATCCAAGCGCAAGTCTTCCACGTCCACACCGCCATGGCGACCATCGACATCGTCATGAAGGGCAAGTCACCTCCAGGCATCATGTGCACGACGACGACGAACGACCTCTACCAAGAGCTCAAGCACGACAACGACACCATATTCATGAAGATGCTCGACAAGCGCAAACTTACAAGTTCGAACAAGCTCTACATCACGCCAAGGCCAAGCTTCAAGAGCAAAAGAGAAGACCGCGAGACAACCACCACCAAAAAGAAGCTACGACTACAACCACCACTTCGGCATCTTCGCCAAGTGCTATCAAGGCATCTTCGCCTTCGAACGTACGACATCTTCGCCTACTTCCCATGAGTTCGCCTACATCGACGTCTTCATCATCAAGGCGATCATCTACGAGCGACGGTGACAAGATGGTCGAGCATGGGCCATTCCTGTCGACCAAGGTGATGAGCATGAACCTCTTCGACACCATGAAGACGGCGCCCATATTGGACTCCTACTCCGAGTCAAGCTACGCGAGCAAGCATGAGACCTTCTCTTTGACCTCGGAGGAGCGTGATGGTTTGCCACACCCTACGGCATTCATCTTTGGAGGCGTTACGGATGAGGAAGTTGAGCATGGAGACTATTGCACCTACACCTCTTCGACATCATATGACGAGATGCCCCAATTCCCATGTGAGGAGAGCCACCACCACATGATTGATACGAGTGACTCCACCATATGTGACATTGAGAGTATTTCCTTTGAGAGGATGAGAGTGACCACTACTAGCCCCATACATGAGAGCATTCCACTTCTCCTATGTGAGGTTGAGAGCCATTTGAGTGACTCCACCAACCATACGAGTGAGAGCATCCAAGAGGGAGTGAGTGTGCCACAACACTTAGTGAGTGAGGTAGTTGATAGGGCATGTGAGGCCACTATGATTTCTAATGACTTAACCTCTACTCCGAGTGTGTTTTCTTCGGTGTTAGGTCTCCTACAAGAGGACATGCCTACCCTCGACGAGTCCGTCCCTCCAATGGACAACCCGATGGCCGTGGTGGAAGAAGATGCACCACCCACATGGTCCCATCATGATGAAGATGAGCACGATTGGATCTTGAACACCTCACATACAACGCATGAGCGACACTCCACAGGTAAAATAGGTGAAGGTGATGCTCTTGTCCCACTAGTGGACTATCTTGAGAATGATTGCTTGCATGATGTTGACAAACCTATTCCCATGCTTCATGCTAGTGCGAACTCATCATGTCATGACTTACCTATTTATGATGAATATGATGATGGGCATGTTGAGTTGCCTAGTTGTGATGCTATGCTCCATAGGATATCATGTGAAAATTCTTTTGGTCACATCATGTTTGATAATCCTTTGAACTTGTCATATGATATGAGTGAGATCTCACATATTGTATCATTTCAATCTCAACATAGTAACTATGCGTGCCCCATTAAAGTAAATCCCATTTTCACTTATGGCATAGATGACAAGATGAGGGTCATTGGCTTTTGTTTCTCTTGCGATGATATTGCCATGCTTCCTTTATATGATTTGCGCAATTCATCCACTATGCCATGCCATGAACACATTGTTCCAACTATGCATTGTTTTGGATGTTATCAACATTCTCCATGTGATGTTTCCGTTGATGCTCATGAGGAGACCCCCATAGTTTCCTCATACATACTAGGAGATCTTGATGCATTCCATACCTTGCATGATTGCCATGATTGTGTGCACCATATGCATTCCATGAATAACAATGCTCTCCATACTTCTCATGATGCATTAAACAATTTGAGTCTCAATTATGCCATACATAACAACAAACCTCTCATGATGGATGACATGTTTCTATATCACGCATCTCATTTATTTGAGCATTGAATATTATGTGCTAACCAACTCATACACGTGCGCATCATGATGGATGATGTGTACATATACCACGCACACACAATTTTTTCTTTGTCTTTGTTTTGTGTAGGTACTCATGAACATTTGTCAACATCACAATCCCATGAGTTGACAAAAAGAGCTCTTGAGAGCGACGACGATTTGGGATCACATGGATTGTCCTTACCACCGTTCTATTCGTGCAACGACTACGTGCATCTCTTTTACTTGTCTCTCACACGACTTTGGGCTATTTACCACTTGCTACATTATGCCCATGCAATTGTGACCCTTGCTTGCCTTTACACATGATTCACCATTATGCTACTTCTATGTGTATTTTCATGCTTGGTGGAGATACTTGTAGCTATTGCCATGATTCCAATGTGCCGCATGCTATTGATGCTTATTGTGATGGGAGAGTCATGATGTTCCATTGCTATTTACATATGTCCTCTCTCCAATACATTGATCCTATTTTTCTCCTATCTTGTTTTCATGCTTGTGTAATGCCATGTGCATTATTCATGCCTACTATTTGCACACATGCCATGATTTCCATGATTCCTACTAGTATGTTGCATCTTTGCACTACTAGCTTACACTACTTGATCACTATGATTGCTTGCTTTGTTGCATCACCCATGTTCCACTCTTACTTGCTTTCTTGGGTTGATGACATATATGTTCATGCCACTCACATGATATATCTTGATCATTGTCACTTGTCTCCATTAGTTGCATCTCTCATCACTTGTATTGAGTGCAAAAATGCTATGTTTGTTGATCTTGGAGACTTGGACACCTTACTTGTGATTCATGCTTGCTTGTTTGATCCTATTGTCTATGGTTGTTCTCGCATCATATGCCTACATACTATGCAACCCTTGTCCTTTCTTATGACGAGCATGATGCAAACACTTTTTGGGTATCTTACCACATGAATGATAGGTTTTGCACTTCATTTGTTTTTCTGAGAGTTTGTCATGTTCTCTCATTTTGAAGGATTCACAAGGTGGTACCATTACGAGGCATCTTGGACATGTGAAGGCATACACGTTGCGCGACACCAACATCTTCGAGAAAGTACATAAGGTGAATTCCTTCTTTGTGAGTCATCCTCACATATGCATATTGGATAAGCCATACTTTCATTGGTGTTTCCTTATTGTTGTCTATATGATACATCTATGGGATGGAGGACCGACATTGAAGATGGACCCTATGCATGCACCACCGGTCTACCACTCTTGCCACGACATCGAGCATTGGTATATCAAAACTCCTTTGACACATTGCACCAAAACCTTCATATTTGTTGATTGTGTGCTCACATGCCATGCTCCATGGACATATCATTCCCATAACAAATTTGCATCTTGCGCATGGATTGACTCACATTATGATTGCCTTGTTGCATCTTGTATTCCCATGTCATCCATGATATATGAGCTTGTGCATTTCATTAGCAAATTTGTTGTGATCTTTCTTGACGGCATATTCATACATCATGATCATATTGCCCAACATCAATTGCATGATCACATAGTCATATTGAGCACCCATTACCATGTTCATGCTCTTGATAAACCATCACACTATGACATCATTTTGCACAATGGTAGAAAATGTAGCTTTGTGCACCATGCCAATTACCCTACCTTTGTGTGCACAACAAATGAATTTGCTCACGTGAATGCTTTACATGTCATTGTACATCTTTTAGATAAGCATCTTGTGCCTTGCCATGCCCAAACTTGTCACACGAACTCATTCTTACATGATGGACACTTTGCGTGCGCTAACCATTGTATTTCCAAGTGTACTTTGTGTTTGCTCATTTTTCATGTACCACATAACGGAGACACCTTGGAGTACTTGGTTTGCGCCATGCCCTCAACTTCGTCCAACTACAAATCCGTTCACAACAACCGTTTTCGTGGTGATGAGCTTTTTGATCCGAGGTCGGATCTTTCCCAAGGGTGAGGAGATGATACGGAGCATCCCACGATCATCCCCATGTTCACTTTGACAAGACCTCAAGTACCCACCATTGGACACAAGGTTGATTCGCTCCTCTCCAAACCTTCACTTTCCACATGTGAGACATGGCTACTACATCATGCATGGACCTTGTGCATACCTAGGTACATCCGAGACGACCATGGAGAATCCAAGGACCAAGGCCAAGCATGGAAGGGGAGAAGAAAGAAGGAGAACGGACAAGACAGAAGATGCCCGGATGATCCGGACCCCCGCCCGGATGATCCGGGTAATGTGCCCGAAGACACCCGAAGCCTGCACGACGAAGCCGGATCATCTAGACGGCCGCCCGGATCATCCGGACCACCGACACCCGGAACATCCGGACCCCGCCTGTGCGCGTGACTTGGGCCGAGCCCGTGTACCCCTTCGCCCCCTCACTTACCCCTTCGTGGTTTAGAGTATAAATAGACCCCCTCCTCCTCCATTTGAGGGTTAGCTTAGATTTAGCTCATTTGAGACAGAGCTTTGCTCATCTAGTGGTTCATCTCCTCGAGAGTGACTGCGGCACATCTTCGGAGAAGATCCACACGGATTCAAGACCTCCGCTACGGAGAATATCCCACGTGATACCCCAAGACCTCCTCACGGAGAAGAACCGGTTACCCTTTGTATGGTCCCTTGTTGATCATGGATCTTGTATCTCTTTGTGTTTCGAGGATCTAGCATATGTGTGACTTGTTCTTGTTGGTTTGAGTGATTCTCTCGTGTTTCCCCTCGTGTTCCCCCTCGTGTTCTTCGTGTTCCTCGTGGGATCCCCTCCATTTTGTGAAAGATCGGCCTAGAACGGGTTGACCCCGCATCAGGAAGGCTAGTGATATGGTAGCAAAAATGTCAGCAATAATCAATTCAGTGATGCAACATTGAATAAACACTTAACGATGGTACTGTGCTGGTCCTAGGCTAGATCATACTAGAGATGCGAGCCTAGAACACTAACAAAATCACGACGCTGCACGTAAACAAGGTAGGAGCACAGTCTGAATCTCCCTTCCCCCCTTTTCACTTTTTGTGCACTTTTTTCCTCTCTTTTTTTGCTCTGCAACATTTTTTTGGAAAAGTCTACAAATGGTCTAAAAACTGTCTAGACCGAATTTTCCAGGCTTAGTTTTTTTTAAATCAGAACTAATTTTCTTCTGCGGGTATCACGGAAGCTGGGAAGTCCGACTAGGTCACGACTGGAAGTATGGCGTGATGTGGAAATCTGAAATAAAGGAACAAATACTGGACTCGGACTGGTGGTGGAGATGAATATGGTGGAATTTGTACCGATGGCGAATATATGTCGGGCAGTGGAACACAGACTGGTGGCGTGTTTGTGGTGGAGGTGGACTCGGATTGGCGTGATGGATATGTGGTGGTATATGGCAGCGGTGATGATGATGGTGGTATATGGCAGTGGTGATACGTATGGTGCAGCGGTAGCGAGACAAACTATGACCGGAACTCAAAACTCTAAAAGACTAGGCACTTGGACTAGCAACTTAACACGACAATGCAACCACAAATTCAACAAAGCAAATACAAAAAAGATTATGCAATGGATCATATTGGTTTGGATATGATGAACTAACCCTATTTTTTGGCTTTTTCATGGACTGTAGGTATGAAGAACATACTCGATCTAAATAAGGAAAAACTATAAAATCTCACCGAGCAACCTAGAAATATGATACCACTTGATAGAGGCAAAGGTGTCCCATCTTTCGACGAGATGGTGGCTATCGTTTATGGTGGAGTAGACTTCAACGATCTGACTACAAACGTGCGAGGACGTCGCGCCTAAGCAATCTCTAAACCAACTCCGACATGTTGTTGACCACGCAGAAGCATGATCAACCTGACCACGAGGCTCTATTTCCTGTAAGCAAACGAAGAATAAGAAAGAAACTAAGATTGCAATTTGGATATTGCTAATTTAAGAGGAAAGCTTTATTGATGAAAGAGGGGTTTTGTGACGTCTTGGTCTGGTCGTTGAACATAAACAAAGTACGCGAAGTTGCAGGTATGACAAACTTATAATCTAAACAAAATCCAAAGTCTAAACGACGCCCTAAGGACTATATATATGGAGGAGTAGGGGGATTTCGTGACCCCTTGGAGGAGGGGTCCGAAACCAACCCTAACTTTGTTTCCCCACACATACAGACTCTAAAAACAGCCTATACTAAAGTATTTCGAAATTACATGGGCCTGGCCCAATAATAAGGTGACGCAACACCTATAATAGCCTCTGGATGAAATTTAGGAAGTAGCATCTTGTATATTTCGTCCAAGCCTTCATACACTCATTATGGTGGCTTCAGATTCCTGAAATCACCACTTGAAACTCCGTTGTTGTTCCCCTTGCGCATGCCCTCATCTCCATGATTGATGTTGCTTCAATGTTCATCCTTCTTATCCAAGCTAGGCCCTTCATTTGTAAGCAAAACAAATGTATCCAATTTAGGCATCATCATATTCTCATAAACATTAGAATCGTTACCAAGAAACTAAAGTACCTGGTAATCTAATTGGCGTGCGCGAGCTCTAGTAATTGGTCCAATATGTATAGCAGCAGGGGCTGTAGGTGTACCAATGGTATTTGATGTCCTCATCAGTTTATCCAAAGATCTGCTATCAATCAATATATCATCAAAGTAGACTACCACAAAGCGTGCAATGAAAGCACGTAAAACTTCGTTAATTAATCTCATGAAATCGCTAGGTGCATTAGTTAACCCAAATGACATGACTAACCACTCATATAAGTCAAACTTAGTTTTAAATGTTGTTTTCCATTCATCTCCCAATTTCATATGAATTTGATGGTATCCACTACGCAAATCAACTATGGAGAATATTGTAGAGCCACTCAATTCATCAAGCATATCATCTAACCTAAGAATAGGATGACGATACCAAATAGTAATATTATTAATGCCTCTACAATCAACACACATACGTGATGTACCATCCTTTTTTGAAACTATTGTAATAGGAACATAACAAGGACTATGAGATTCGCGTATATAACCTTTGTTGAGCTACTCATGTACTTGACACATAATTTCTTTCGTCTCCTCTGGATTGGTACAGTATGGTGCACGGTTGGGTAGCGATGCACCGGGAATTAAATTAATTTGGTGCTCAATGAAGGAAATATGCCCTAGAGGCAATAAAGTTGTTATTTGTATTTACTTATATCATGATAAATGTTTATTATTCATGCTAGAATTGTATTAACCGGAAACTTAGTACATGTGTGAATACATAGACGAAACAGAGTGTCCCTAGTATGCCTCTACTAGACTAGCTCATTGATCAAAGATGGTTATGTTTCCTAACCATAGACATGAGTTGTCATTTGATCAACGGGATCACATCATTAGGAGAATGATGTGATGGACAAGACCCATCCGTTAGCTTAGCAACTTGATCGTTTAGTTTTACTCCTATTGCTTTCTTCATGACTTATACATGTTCCTATGACTATGAGATTATGCAACTCCTGAATATCGTAGGAACACCTTGTGTGCTATCAAACATCACAACATAACTGGGTGATTATAAAAATGCTTTACATTTGTCTCTGAAGGTGTTTGTGGTGTTGGCATAGATCAAGAATAGGATTTGTCCCTCCGAGTGTCGAATAGGTATCTCTAGGCCCTCTCGGTAATACACATCATAATAAGCCTTGCAAGCAAATGACTAATGAGTTGGTCACAATATGATGTATTAGAGAACGAGTAAAGAGACTTACCGGTAATGAGATTGAACTAGGTATGATGATACCGACGATTGAATCTCGGGAAAGTAACATACCGATGACAAAGGGAGCAACGTATGTTGTTATACGGTTTGACTGATAAAGATCTTCGAAGAATATGTAGGAGCCAATATGAGCATACAGTTTCTGCTATTGGTTATTAATCGGAGATGAGTCTCGGTGTCTACATAGTTCTCGAACCCTTAGGGTCCGCACGCTTAACATTCGATGACGATCGATATTATGAGTTTATGTGTTTTGATGTACCGAAGGTAGCTTGGAGTCCCAGATGTGATCACGAACATGACGAGGAGTCTCGGAATGTCCGAGACATAAATATTCATATATTGGAAGGTTATATTCGGACACCGGATGAGTTCCGGGGGTTATCGGATAAATACCAGAGTACTAGGAGGTTATCAGAACCTCCTCGAGGGTTATTGGGCCACATGGGTGATGTAGGGTGGAACCCTACGTGGCCGATCTTTCACGAAAAGGAGGGATCCCGAGGAAGAACACGGGGTGCACAAGGAAAAACACAAGAGAGACAAGGAGAAAACACTCAAATCAACCAACTTAGGTCACACAAATGCTAGGTCCGGGTACACAAAGTGCGATACACGATACATGATCTACTAAGGACGATACAAGTAGCGGTAGTCATCTCCGTGAGGAGGTCTTGATGTTCTTATCCGTATAGGAGGTCTTGAATCCGGTGGATCTTCTCCGAGGAGGCCGCGGTCTCGTAGGAGAGGAACCACTAAGGTTTTGTATGAGCTAACACAAAGCAAACCCAAGATAGTTTGGGTAGAGTGATATATATAGGCTAGGAGGGGCAAAGGGGTACATGGGCCTCGACCCAACATCATGCACGCAGGCACTGTTTGGATGATCCGGACGTTTGTCCGGATGATCCGGGCTTCGGGGGTCCGGATGATCCGAGGCGGCGTCCGGATGATCCGGACGTGTCTGATCTGCTGCGGGTGGTCCGTAAATCCGGGACTTGGTCCCGACGTCCGGGTTCGTCTGGATGATCCGGGCTGGGGTCCGGATGATCCGGCTTTAGCTGGGGCTCTCGGGTGTCCTCGGGCACATTTGCCGAATCGTCCGGACGTTTGTCCGGATCCTCCGGGCTTCGGCCGGATCGTCCAGGACTTCGTCCGGATCGTCCGGGCTGGCTGAGTCTAAGCTGTTTTCCTCCCCCTTCTTCCTCCTTCGATCCTTCTTGTTCCTTGACTTCTCCATGGTTGCTCCCGAGGTGCCTGAGTATGCAAAGAGTGTCTGATGAGGGTAGCAGCCATATCTCGTGTGAATCAAAGTGACGTAGAGAGAGGAGTGAAGTCACCTCGGTCTCGAGAGCTCGTGCTCGAGCACGTGTCATGGGTCCACTTGGCACTTGGTGAGACGAAGGTAGGTCCATGGGGATGACCTTGGGAAGCTCCGCATCATCTCCCCTCCCTTGGGAAAGATCCGACCTCGGATCGAAATGTTCATCACCATGGAAAGTGGGGAGATCCTTGACGTTGAATACATCGCTCACGTTGTACTTGTCGCGTGGAAGGTCGAGCTTGTATGCATTGTTGTTGTAGCGTGCTAGCACCTTGAAGGGTCCATCGGCCCGAGGTAGTAGTTTCAACTTGCGCTCGTGGGGGAAACGGTCCTTGCGAAGATGTAGCCATACGAGATCTCCCGGTTGGAACACCATGGGTTTCTTGTTGGCGTTGAGCTTGGCCGCTAGTCGATGTACTTGCCGCTCGATCGTTGCCCTTGTATCTTCATGCACCTTCTTGAGATAGGTTGCTCGAGCACTTGCGTCCAAGTTGATGCATTCTTGTAGAGGTAGAGGTAGGATGTCCAATGGGGACAACGGCTTGAAGCCGTAGACGACCTCGAAAGGGGACTTGCCGGTAGGCAAATGTCTTGCGCGCTTGTAGCCGTACTTGGTGATGGGCAAGTATTGCTCCCATTCCTTGATGTTCTTCTTGATCAACACGCGAAGAAGCGTTGAAAGCGTGCAGTTTGTCACCTCCGTTTGGTCGTCGGTTTGTGGATGATATGCCGAGGAGAAGAGTATCTTGATGCCGAGTTTGGCGCATAGAGTCTTCCAAAAGTAGTTCAAAAAGTTGACGTCCCGGTCCGACACGATCGTCTTGGGCACTCCATGTAGACGAATGATTTCCCTACAAAAGAGATTGGCCACATGTGAAGCATCGTCGATATTGTTGCACGGAATGAAATGATCCATTTTAGAGAATCTATCCACGACAACAAACACAAAATCTTTTCCATTTTGAGTCCTAGGCAATCCAAGTATAAAGTCCATGCTTATGTCTTCCCATGGATGGAATGGAATAGGGAGTGGCAAGTAAAGACCATGAGATTGAGCTTTTGACTTAGCTTTGCGACATGTAGAGCATCGGCTGGAGAGGCGTGATATGTCACGTAGCATCTTGGGCCAAAAGTAGTTCTTGGAGAGCGTAGCAAATGTCTTGTCGCGACCAAAGTGTCCCATGAGTCCTCCTCCGTGAGATTCCTGCAAAAGGAGCAAACGAAGCAAAGACTCGGGAATGTAAAGTTTGTTAGCTCTCATAAGATATCCATCCTTGATGTATTAATGTTCCCAAGAAGTGTGAGTCAGACACTTAGCATAAGGAGTTGCAAAGAAATTATCATGCTCATATAAGTCTTTTATGTGCTCAAAGCCAATAACATTCAACTCAAGTTTTGTGACAAGCATGCATTTGCGGGAAAGCGCATCCGCCACAACATTTTCTTTGCCTTTGATGTACTTGATGATGTAGGGGAAAGACTCGATGAACTCACTCCACTTAGCATGACGCTTGTTCAACTTAGTTTGACCCTTGAGATACTTGAGAGTCTCATGGTCCATATGAAGAATAAATTCATGAGGTCTAAGGTAATGCTCCCAAACACACAAAGCTCTCACCAAGGCATAGAGCTCTTTATCATAAATGGGGTAGTTAAGTTGTGCTCCGGATAGCTTCTTGCTAAAGTACGCAATTGGGCGTTTTTCATGCATGAGCACGCCACCTATGCGGGTACCACTAGCGTCACAATGAATCTCAAAAGGTTTATCAAAGTTTGGTAGGGCAAGAAGTGGTGCGTAGGTGAGCAAGTCTTTGAGCTTAATGAATGTGGTGTCTTCCGAAGGACCCCAAACAAAGGGTGCGTTCTTCTTGCTCAAGGCGTGTAGAGGCATAGAAATAGTGTTAAAGTCCTTCACAAAACGTCGATAGAAACCGGCTAAACAAAGAAAGCTACGCACTTGTTGGAGGTTCGTTGGTTGAGGCCAAGTTTTAATTGCTTCAATTTTAGTTTCATCAACGTGAACACATTGTGAAGAAACGACAAATCCTAGGAAAACGACCTTGTCAACGCCAAAAGTGCATTTTTCCATGTTAGCATATAAGCACTCTTTCCGAAGGGTTTGCAAAACCATACGGATGTGTGTCACATGTTCCTCAAGCGACTTGCTAAAAACGAGGATGTCATCAAAGTAAACCACTAAAAAGACGCCTATGTAGGGTCGTAGAACAAAATGCATAAGACGCATAAATGAACCGGACGCTTCCGATAAACCCATTGGCATGGCAAGCCACTCATATAACCGAAACTTGGTTTTGAAAGCCGTTTTCCACTCATCACCTTCTTGAATGCGAATTTGGTAGTAGCCACTTTCAAGATCAATTTTCGGAAAGATGGTGGCACCACATAATTCATCAAGCATGTCATCTAAGCGTGGGATAGGGTGACGGTATCTAACGGTGATAGCATTTATCGGGCGACAATCGGAGCACATGCGAAAACTCCCATCTTTCTTAGGCACGAGAATAACCGGAACGACACAAGGGCTCAAGCTTTCATGTACATGACCTTTGTCGATGAGTTGTTGTACTTGCCGTTGTATCTCCTTGGTCTCCTCGGGTTTGACGCGGTAAGGAGCTTTGTTCGGAAGTGGTGCGCCGGGTATGAGGTCGATGCGGTGTTCGATTCCGTGAAGTGGAGGTAGACCCGGAGGTAGCTCATCGGGAAAGACGTCCGAAAATTCCTGCAACAATTGAGACAACACTAAAGGTGGAGGTGGTGAAGTGTTAGTAGGTTTTTTGAACTATGAACAGTAGGGTAAAAACCCCACTGCAGCTTTTATAAATAAATAAAACATAGGTCTGTTGGGCTTGAGCTAAGCCCAACTACAAGAAGAAACTACTAAAAAAACAAAAGCTAAAGGACTAACACTAAAGCCTAAAAAGAAGAAGAACAGGGAAACATGGAGTATCAAAGAAATTACAACATAGAATCCAGCCAAGCAGAGAATTGCACTTCATATTTCTTCTTGATTCTGAGTTTCTGCAGCTTTAGTTCCTCAGTAAAAATATGTTTCCAGCCTTGAAAGGAAGGAGTTATTCGTTCAAATATTTTGTTGTTTCTGGATATCCAGATGGCCCATGATCCCAAGATGATAATCTCCATAAATAAAGGGTATCTGAGTTTGTCTTTTAGGTCCTGAAAAGCTTCCATCACTGACAAGTTTGGGGTTCTTGAGGGACAGATAAAGTTCCAACACCTTTTGGCAAAAGGACAACCCCAAAAGAGATGATGAAGGGTTTCCTCTTGAGGACATTCTCTCACTGCACAATTGTAAAATTCCAATTCAAAGTTTTTCCTCCTTAGTAAATTCCTTGTGTTTACTCTTTCATGTAGGAGCATCCAGAAAAAACTTTGTGTTTTGGTTGACAGGAGCTTTTCCAGATCCATGAAAAGTGTGGTGGGGTTTGTTTGTGCCCAATTAGCACATTATAAGCTTTAATTGAAGAGTATGCTTCATTGCCCCATATGTAACTCCAAGTATCTATAGCATCCAAATATTTTGATTGCCTCATGGTTATGCACATGTCCCCCATTTGAAGGAACTCCTCATAAGCTTGTGCAGTTAGAGGCAGATGGAATAAATCTTGAAGATAATCAGTGTTGAGTACCTATTGAACACTTGTCTGTGGATTTCTAACAAATGAATAGAGATGATCAAACTTGTGTTTGAGGATGAATTGATCCCACATATCATCCCAGAACAAAGCAGATTTACCATCCCCCACATTGCACCTTGCTATAGCTTTAAACTGATCAATGAGTGCAAGATTGGATTTCCACCAAAATGAGCCCACTTTTTGATCTCCTGGGAGTTTCCCATTGCTGTAATATGTTTCCCAAAGTAAATTGACCCAAGGGATGTCATGTCTATTGTAAAACGTGTGAAGGTTCTTCATAAGCAGAGTTTTATTATGAGTGAAAATATCTAGAACTCCCAAGCCATCTTGATTTTTGGGTCTGCAAACTGTGTGCCAAGCCACCATAGCTGGTCTCCTATCTTCCAAGTCAGGACTCCTCCATAGAGAGTGCCTTAGGTATTTGATGATCTGGTGTTTGATAGTAATGGGAATGTCCAGGCAGCACATGAAGTAAACAGCTAAATAAGCCAGCACAGATTTGACCAATTAAATCTTCCCTGCCTGAGTCATGAAAGTGGAAATTCCAGTAATTCTCTTAGCAATTCTGTTCACTATTGGCAAACACTGCTCAACAATTGGCTTATAAATGCCCATAGGTACCCCTAGGTATGTGAATGGAAAATGTCCTCTGGTACAGTTGAGAGTGTTAGTGAAAATCTCTACCGTGTCTTCTGCAATATTTAGTGGCACTATGATTGATTTCCCATAGTTAACTCTAAGGCCTGTGGCATCTGCAAATGTGTTTAGAAGGGCTTTGAGGCAGACAAGCTATTTAGCATTTGCTTGTAAAATGACAAGGGTATCATGTGCATATTGTATAATAGGGAAGTCTGGGCATGATGTCACTTGTAGTGGAGGTGTTATTAGATCCCTAGTCATGGCTTTATTTAAAATAGATTGAAGTAGATCAGCAGCCAATATAAATAAAAGAGGTGAAAGTGGATCTCCTTGCCTTACTCCTCTTTTACAGTAGAACTTTTTCCCTGGCACCCCATTTAGCATTACAGCAGAGGATGCAGAATTGAGTAACATGTTAATCCAGGTTATCCATCTCTCACCAAATCCCTTGGCCCTTAGTATATCAATAATAGCCTGATGCTCAATAGTGTCAAAAGCCTTTTCAAAATCCAGTTTGATAACAAGAAGCTCTTCTTTTGACTTATGGCACTGATGTATATATTCATATGCCCATCCCAAACAGTCTTGAATAACTCTCTTCTTTAAGAATCCATTCTGGTTAATATGAACAAGCTTGAGAATAACTTTTTGTAATCTGTTGGCCAGCAGTTTAGTAATGATTTTGAGCACCCCATTCAGCAGTGAGATTGGTCTAAAGTCATTAGGGGATATAGGTACCTCCTTTTTTGGAATAAGTGTGATATATGAAGAGTTAATGCTTTCCAAATTCACATTACCAGCATGAAAGGCCAAGATAAGCTCAGTAACATCCTGTTTGATAATGTCCCAGCAAGCTTTGAGGAATTCATTGTTAAAACCATCAGGGCCTGGAGATTTGTCTGTGTGTAGGTTTTTAACTACCTCTTCAATTTCTTCCTGAGAGAAAGGTCTCTCAAGGTCTTGTGACATTTGTGGATCCACTCTGTTGTCATACAGGTCCTGTAAATTGAAGTGCATTGTATGGCCATTTGATTGCCCCATTCTCTTCTTGAAAGCTTCCCAAAGAATTGCAGCCTTCCCTTCATGATGTGAGATTTCCACTTGGTCCTCATTCATGAGCATTGCAATTTTATTGTACCTGTGATTAATGGAAGCCTTTGTATGGAAGAATTTGGTATTTTCATCCCCAAATTTTACCCCTTTGATTTTACCTCTTTGCTTCCAATAAATCTTCTGATTATTGAGGACAGTTAATAGAGTTTGCTTCAAACACTCTCTGCAGTTATGCTCATAAATAGAAAGGTCTCTGAATTCCTCCAAGAAGTCCCATAGGAATATACATTCATTCAACTCTTGAATCTGCTTTTGAAGACAAGACATATTTTTTGCCCATAGTTTTAGTGCTCTTCTCAAGTTCTTGAATTTAGCATTGATTTTCTTAGCTGCATGAGAATAGCCAACAGGAATGTTCCATGCAGTCTGCACAATATCTTTGAAAGAAGTATGCTTCAACCAATAATTTTCAAATCTAAAAAACCCTGACTTAGGAATAGATGTACCAATTTTAATTACACAAGGCAAATGGTCAGATATTGGTTTTGCAAGTGGCAGAGCAGTTGTATCAGGATAAGAGGTCATCCATTCAGCAGATGTAAAAAACCAATCTAGTTTTTCAAGAATAGGACTTTGTTGCATATTGCTCCAACTAAACTGTCTTCCTTTAAGTGATAGCTCAATTAAACCCAAGTTGCTATTGGCCTCATTGAAAAGTAGCATCTGATTAATAGCACCACCAGGCCTATTTCTGTCCTCAGGTGACCTGATGAAGTTGAAGTCCCCCATAACTATCCAATCAGCATCATCTGGCATTTGAATATTTGTAAACCAATCAATAAATTCCAATTTGTGTTCAAGATTACAAGGTCCATATATGTTTGTGAGGATCCAGGGTTTATTAGTTGAAGTACAAATAAACTGTATGGAGAGTGAAAACTTATTCTGAAAGAGCAATTGTCCTTTAAAAAGAGCCTCATTCCAAGCAGTTAAAATCCCTCCAGATGCCCCAATAGAAGGCAGGAATTCAAATTTGTTGAATCTCTGAGGACAAAAGTTATGGATATATGCCAGGTCAAAAACTTGCCTCTTAGTTTCTTGGATGCACAAAATACCAGCAGCACTTTCCTCTATCTTTTGCCTAATGGCCAGCCATTTATCAGAAGAATTTAAGCCCCTAATGTTCCAGTTTAAGATATTCCAGGATCTGTTTCTACTCATGGTAAACTAACTTTGGGGAAATTATGATACCAGGCCCCATCTCCTGGTATGTTGCCATATTTATGCAGTACATAAATTTTGTTTGAATTAGATCCAGCATAATTGAGGTGACAAATATCCTTAGGAATATATGAAACACCACAGACCTGTTGTGAGGGGCAATAATATCAAACACTCCATGGTAACCACAACTCCAGAACAAAGATAAGGATATCATCATTGCAGTTGACAAAAGAGGACACCAAATATTCATTACGGACATTGAACATGTTCTGCTTACATCAGGCAAACCAGACATCATACATTCCACTAACATGCTATCCTTTCTCAAAATATTCCTGATACTAGTAAATGCTGGTCTATTTATCATGGCACTGCTAAGATGTTGTATCTCCAGTGACCTTGGGGACCTTGGCCACATCTTCCTGGCCCTTCTTCTTGGGCCTCTTAGAAATCATGTCCTTTGCCTCATCCTCAGATACCTTGCAAAAAGTTTTAGTCAAATTTTTGACCACTTTGTTGTGCACAAGTGGTGGAATAGCATTACAAGGTAAGCAAGAGCTAGTATCACAAGATTTCCTCCTATACCCATTGTTATCTTTCTTAATTCGATCACTTCTTCTCACCTGGGTCTCCACAAGTGGCTCTTTGTCCCTTCTTTTCCATGAAACAACTTCCCCTAGAGGTAACTGACTGTCTTTGTTGGGGGACACCTGCTTTAGTGGGCTTCCAGCTCCACTTGAAGAGTGAGCAGCAGGGCTTATACCCTCATTTTCTTTTCCCATACCCAACATTATTTCTTTGCAACTTGGAGCCTGTGAGGTAACAGGTTTGTCATGTATATGGAATAAAATAGTCTGTTCATTATCACAGTTGGCAGTCAGCATTTTCCACAGCTCAGATTTCAACAAGTGCATCACCCAACCAAATTTGTCAGGAGTGAGTAGAAGATGAATAATGAAGTTAAACCAACTTACAGGAATGTCAATTTTGAAAGTGTTTGCTTCTCCCTGGGTAGCTGGAGCAAAGTGTTGAATCCACAGGTCCAGGCCTTCCTCAGAAGTCAAATGAGCACCATCAATAATATCCAATGCATGATTTTGAGCTAGTTCAAAGAACTCCAAAGAAGGTGAAATTGGTGCATGTAAACTGTCCATACCTTTACTTGATTCACCTGTGGAGGTGGCAATCAGAGCCATTGGGGCTTCAACTGTATCTTTAAAATCCAAATTGTTCTCTGAACTTTGAGCAACCTGAATTCCTTGTGACAGAACAGTAGCATCCACATTTCCTGAGTCCACAGGGCCAACATTTTGCTGGTTGTCTGAAGAAGAGTTCTTTTCATTCTCCTCAACATGGGCATTGATATTGTCCTCAGGCTGAACACGAGGCTCCTCTGCCCCAATAAAACCTTGAGAAACAGTAGGAACTATGACAGCCTGATTGTTTTGCCCAAGGCTCTCCTCATCCCCATCTTCCTGGTAGGCATTCAGGATATTTTGAAGTCCCAAGCCCAAAGGGTTTAGCTGAGCACCTTGGTTAACCTCCTCACTGGCAGTGTTAGTGTTGGACAAAAACCCATCTGAGAGTGACACTGTAGTGGTAATACTGCTATTAGGAGCACCATCCTCTTGCAAGATAGGGATCTCTACTTGTGGTTGAGGAAGTAGGTTTTGAGGGTTATTAGCTAGGGGGAAAGCCCAATGTCCTTCTTCTTCCTATTCTTCCCAATCATCCCAGTTCTCTTGCTGAGCAGGTACATTGTTGATTGGAGCTGGGTGGAAGCCAGGGAAATCGTTTGCATGTTGTGGAATAGGATGAGGATCCACTCCAGGAGGTGGAATGGGGTCTTCATCAGCTGGACCACCTCCCAGCATTTCCTCCAGAAGGATCTCCACCGAAGAGGTCCAAGACTCCTCCTCAAAGTTCTCCCCTTCAGACCACCTTATACTCTTGGGAATGTCAATAAGATCCGTAACTCTGGCCTTCACCAGGATTCTCCCCTTGAGGGCATCCTCTCTCTCCCAACTGATAATTCTGCCCCACGGAGCAACTGCAGCTGCAATATCTTCAGTATTGCAGTGGTCGAAAGGAACACCCACAAACAGCAGCCAAACAATCCTGTTGAGGTGCAGCCTACACCAGTTCCTACCTTGGTTAGGCTTAGAGAATGAGACAAAAACGTCTCCAGAGACATGCGGACTTTGCCTGATGAGACGGTCTCTGTCTCTGACATGCATAAACTGAACAAATGCTTCTCCGAACGGACAAGGCTGTATTTCTCTGAACCCCACAGCTTGAACTTCTTGAAAGAACTCTTCAAGAACATCTCGAACTTGGGAAAAAATACCTCATTGGGGTGCGGCTGAATGGTTGCAATCGCCCAGTCCTCGTGCCTTCGGGGTCGATGCGTCAGAATGGCCCTCGAAACACCAGTACGCCCCTCCACCTCGAAAATCTCAAACCCATGGGGAAAGAAAGGAGCCGGGTCGATGGGAATGTTGGCCATGGTCGATGACGATGCTACTGAAGGAACTGTCACCAAAGACCACTCCAGCGGATATGAAGAAGACAGCGAGCTAGCCGAGGCAGAATGAGTGGAATGGACAGAGTTGGTAAGAACAGAGGAATGCGAGAAGGCAGCCTGTGTTCTCGGATGAAAATTTGGAAATAAGCCCTCGACCAACTCCGTAAATGACGAGGCTTGCCTGATCGGTTGAGCTGGGCCGACACATTTAAACCAGGCCTCCACCTCACCATCCTCCCAAGCCGTTGCGGGTGGGCTCACGAACAAAGAAAATTTGAGAAAAGGCCAAAGCCCAGGAAGCTTTTGGGCCATGCAGTTACGTGCGTAGTGACCTTGCTCACCGCATGCAAAACACACAACGTTCGCACGACAAAATGACCGTTGCAGAGTTAGCGGCTGCTTAGACGACTCATAACCCTCCAAATTATGTGAGGTGCAATTCAATGCTTGCCGCTGATTGTCAATAGAATGAATGGTACCCGATAACCGCTCAAAAATGGATCGGCCGTTTCTGACCACCGTGCTGTAACTCCGGCGTTCGCCGGAGTTGTCAACGACAGCCTTTCCCTTTCTACCCACCAAGGTCCATTCCTCATCTAGCTCTTTGTAGTAAACTTGTTCTTCCCTAAACCAATTCGGTCCACCAAAATTCCACAAACTAAAAACAACCTCAAAGTCTTGTTCAGCAATTCTACCTTTGTTGTAAATCTCAAAACCAACAGACTTAGAGGCCATCGAGAACTTGAAAGTTCTATCTTTCAAGAAACGAACCCGAAAACCTTGGGCATAACCTCCAAACATAGCCAGTAGAGCGATACTAACCGTGTGCACATCTAGTTTGAAGGATGCGCGGCAGAAGGAAACCACCAAGGTGAATTCTTGTTGACGAAAGCCAGGGGAGAACACCACGGGATGACCAAACTTAGTTCTCATATCCTCTTGAAACTTTCTGCCACGATCAAAGTTGAGGGCAAAAGGAGCCATCTTTGGATGTTGCTGCCGTGTCCGGAGTGGTCGTCGGCAGGAGAGGTGGCCGCCGGGGCCGGAGTGGCCGCCGACGCAAAATCGCCTAGGAGTCGCCTAGGTGCGGGGTGATTAGACCGATCGAAAAGGTCTAGAAGTGTTAGTAGGTTTGGCTTCCCCTTTGCATAAAAGCACAAGGTGAAAGACACTCGATGGGTTCTCACACACTTCTCGCATCTCACTTTTGGTGGCGAATAGCACTAGTTGTTTCTTGTCACTCATCGTGGAGTCGCTCATATTTGTCTTGTGGCTCTCACTTCCTTTTGGTGGCCCGCTCTCTCACCATTCTCTTCATGATGGTTGGTAGGTAAGTGTTTGTCGACGGCTACTTGACTTGGAGACATTGGACGTAGTACGAATTCCTTGCCCTTCATCTTGAAGCTATAGTGGTTGGTCCGTCCATTGTGTGTGACTCCACGATCGAATTGCCATGGTCGTCCAAGTAGAAGGTGGCACACGAACATAGGGACCACATCACACTCAAGTGTGTCCTCGTAGGCGCCTATCTTGAAGGAGACTTGCACGGTATGCTCGACTCGAAGAGTTTCGGCATCGTTAAGCCATTGGAACTTGTAGGGGTGAGGGTGCTTCATCTTGACCAATTGTAGTTTGTCGCATAGCTCTTCGCTTGCCAAGTTATGACAACATCCTCCATCGATGATAACCTTGACAGAGCGTCCATTGATGCCGGCCTTGGTATGAAAAATGTGACATCGTTGGTCGTCATCTTGCTGATGTTGTAGTGTCAAGAACTTGGAAACAATGAGATTGGGACTCGAGTCATTGTCGCAAAACACTTGATGGTCTTCATCTTCATTCACTTGTCGATGCATAGCCACATGCTCAAGGGCTTCCATCAAATCATCGCTAATTGAGTCATAAGATCCGTCATCATTGATGGTCATGGTACGAACGGTCTTGCACTCAAATGACTTGTGGCCTCGCCCTAGGCACATGAAGAATTTGATGGAACTCGTCTTGGAGTTGTCCTCGGTTGGAGTTGTAGATGATGAAGCTCTTGGCTTGAAGTTGTTTGTAGAAGGTGGCCGACTTGATGTAGTCGCTTTCTTGTAGCTTGACTTGTCGCCGAAATTTGTAGATGGCTTTGTAGAGGTAGGAGGAGCCGAAGTCGTTGAAACTTGGTTGTAGGAGCCGAAGTTCTTGGAGTTGAACTTGGAGTACTTGTAGTCTTCTTGAACTTGTCGCTCCGCTTTGGTTGCTTGGTGTACTATCTCGAGGACGGTCGTGTAGGGTTGAAAGTCCGCAATCTTCTTGAAAGGATAGTTGAGTCCATTCAAGAATCTCGCCATTGTTTGCTCTTCATCTTCCGTGATGTTGGCTCTTATCATGGCAATATCCATCTCCTTGTAGTACTCTTCAACGAACTTGGTATCTTTCTTGAGGAGTTTTAGCTTCTTGAACAAGTCACGGTTGTAGTGTGTTGGCATGAAGCGTGCTCTCATGACTTCCTTCATTTGAGCCCAAGTAGTGATGGGAGGTTCGCCTTTTGCTTCTCTTCTCTCAATGATTTGCTCCCACCAAATGAGAACATAGTCTTGGAACTCAAGGGAGGCCATAGCAATTTTCTTCTCTTCATCAAAATTGTGGAGGCGAAAGATTTTATCAACTTTCAATGCCCATGAGAGGTAGTCTTCGGGATCAATGCTTCCGAAAAACTTTGGCATGGTGAACATAAGCTTGCCATAGCGATGCTCTTCATTGTTTGCTTGCCTATTGGGAGGGCATTCTTGATTTGGACGGTTGTCAACCTCATGTTGCTCTAGGCGGAGTAGATGTTCATTGTCATGGTGTACTTGCCGAGCGTGCGGTTCTTGTTTAGGTTGTTGCTCTTGTAGTGCTGGAGGAGAAACTTCTTGTTGCATTCATGCTTGGTTGCGCCTCTCTTGCATCTCATCGCGAAGGAAATCCTCTTCTTGACGAGTATGTCGATTGCGAGTTGCCACATTGCGATGTGAATCACGTAATGCTCGTTGCGCCTCAAGAGCTCGAGCTTCTCGGCGGTGTTGTGCTTGACGATGAGCTTCGGCATCTTCTTCTTCTTGGTGTTGACGTGCTCGATCTTGTTGTTGTTGGCGTAGTCTTTGCCGTTCTTGTGCTTGCTCAAGTGTAGCTTGGTTTTGACAATGTCGACTTTCTTCTTCGTCACGTAGGTCTTGAGAATTCTTGTCATGAAGTGGATTCCAGTTGTTATGTTGATCTTGCCGTCCGGCTTGACGAAGAGTATTTGATGTAGGTGTACTTGAGTCGTCTGTGGAGTCTGCGTGTCGACTTGAGCGGCTTCGTCTTTGAGAAGATGTGGAAGAAGAGCGTCGGTTGACTATCAAAGTTCGAAGCGCATCGAATTGAGTAGCCATGTTGGTGTTGATGATGCCGAATTGCTCTCTTGTTCTTGCTTCGAATTGTCGCACGTCGGCGGCGACTTGCTCAATGTGCTCTCGCATAGCTTCACTTTCTTGATGTAGAGCTCGTTGCACACCGAAGAGATGTAGTTTGGTGACGTAGTTGTTCGATTCTTGAGGATCATCAAAGAGCGGGTTCGTAGATGTACTTGGCCTATCCATCATCACAAGCAAGTATGTGAGTGGGAGAAAGGAGAAGACAATACCAAATGTACCTTGACCGAAGTTGACAATGGATCAATGATCACTCAATAATGTAATACGGAAATAGCACTATTGGTACCAAGTCTTGTCGATTCTCAAACCTACACAAGTAAAGCTTTTAGAGGAGCTTGGTTAGGATGGTGGCAAAAATCAATGCGAAAAGTGAGTAAGATTCAATAATGTTGAAAATGATTCACAATTGGCTCATGCAAAAAGTAGATCACAAGCAAGAAGTAGCACACGGAACACAGGCACGGATAGATAAATGTGGTTGTGCAACCAAAAGTGAGCGAAAATGTGGAATCCACGGAAAATGCTCGTGCTGCACAACTCTAGAGAGACACTAACCGATTGCTTAATAGGCGGATACACACTTGCGCACGACCTATAAGAGCAATGTAACGACTTCCTATCACAAGTATGCGATGAGTGTATGATGTGCCGATGCTTTAGCACAAGATGAAGTATTGCTATCTCATATGATCTCTTTTGATGCAAGGCGTTTGATGCTATTGTGCTTTTGCTTATAAGCTTTGGATGGCTCCTTTGCTTAAAAGCTTGTGAGCTCTTTCTTTGGCCACTTATGCATGCTTCTCGGGTCAAGATAGCTATTGTGTATGCGGAACACTCTTGTGTCACACGGAGAATGATGATGTAGTATGCAATGTCTATGACTATCACTAATGTGCACAAGTGTCGTGGCCCGGCAATACTCAAATGGATAGTCTCGGTAGGAAAGCTATGCAAAAAGGTCGATGAGGGTCTATCAATGCAATTGCAAGGTAGTAAATGAAGTGGCGTCGATGTTACCGTCCTTGTCGAGGTTGAGAGGTGGTTTTGACGATGTCGTTCCGCTCCGAGATAGCCGAAACACAAACGGAAACGGAGAAAACCACAACTCAAATGATCCAAGACACAAAAAGGTAAAACCGTATGGTTTAGGGTAGGCAAATGTGGGGACCCCGACTCGTAAGTCGTGATCACCGAATGCGCGTGTACAGTGATCCCAGAGATCAATGCTCACTGAACACACAGAAGCTGAATAACAAGAGTCTTACATCCTTACATACCGTGTTACACAGATAGGACCATAATGGTCAAGTCTTGAGTATATCATCGCAGGGGAAAATCTTCAAAGACAACTGGGACCCATGCCATCTGCCTTAACCCTACAGGCATTCTGACAGGGAAGCGTCCTAGCTCGCATGCTCGTCACCAAGAAATCTTCATCATAACCTGTTCTCTCATGCCTGGCCAATAAAATAACCAGTGGCAAGCCAATGAGTACATTGAATGTACTCGCAAGCAACCCAAGTGTGATAACAGAATAATTATGCAAGGCTTCTACTACTAAATTGGTAGTTTTTGCGGAAAGCTAGTTTTTCATGTGCAAGTATGATCAACATATAACAAGGATATGCATGTGTCTGTAAGAAGTATCAGGAGGTCACAGACATCATTTCAAGGAAGAGTTGTAATCAACTCATGCTCAAGCTCATTGTGACTTCCTCACAATCACATCAACAATATCACTTAACCATGTTGACTTCACCAATATCACTGAACCATGTTGTTTCCTCACACACACACACCAGGTTTCGCAAATATTGGACGTAGCCCAAGAGCGGTTACCCAACTGTCCATGACCGTGGACACGGCTATTCGAATAGTTTTACACTCTGCAGAGGCTGCACACTTTACCCACTAGATCCGGGGAACTTCCGTGTCATCCACGACCCGCGGTACCTCAAGTACCCGGGGTAAGCACCCGATCACTACCTTTCCCTAGACGACACTAACATAGAGTCCACTCGATTGGTAGCAGCCCCGTGCCAACATTTCACATCTCAAGGTTTGTGGAGTCTCGCTCCGTATTCATCACATATCACAAGCTCGGGGTACCAACGGTGTGTCCGGTGCCCTGTAAAAACAGTCATGGCCGCCTATCCAAGCACGACCCCGTCCCGAGAGTGACCTCATGTCACCCCCGTCACTAGTAATGCGGGCACCATGCTAGTATCGACCTAGGTAATCAATAATGCCCTTTCCCATATAAGGGTAGAGTGGTTGCGCATGTAAGGTTGGAATAACGGTCGCAACTTAAACCAATCCGTTTTCAAAACAACACACACACTTGCCTCGGTACACCACTTCGTCATCAAGTGGTTACCCATCTCACCATCTCCCTCGGGCATAAATGGCACCCGACGGGGTTTTCGAAAAGTCTTTTGAAAGTATCCTGCTTTCGTCACCATGCATATACCCGTCCCATCTGCGTAGCCACTATTATAGCAACCTAACTACTCCCACCCACATAACCCTCATAGGAAGGTAGGGTCATGTTTGATGCAAGTTTCAACAGTAAAGTAACAAGGGTAGCAACCAAAGTGGTTTCCACCTCAACATGATTCCGATGCATTGAATAATAAGGTGCTATGAGACATGCATAAAAAGGTTTCTTGAACATGGTCAAAGGGCTGCTTGCCTTATCCTTCAGAGTCTTCAAATCTTCTGGTCCATCTCCGAATACTCCGATTATTACGTCAACTAACGATGGAAACAATCACAATAAGCAACACAATCAAAGCAAAAATAGAAGTGCTCTAAAAATAGGAGTTGGACTTTTCTAGGATACCTCTGGTCATATTAGAAATGACCAGGGTGGTTTCATAGGTGTTGGATCAATGGGTAGTTGGGAACATTTCAATATGATGGAACCAAAGGGTTTATGGATTTGGAAGAAGTATACATAAAAAATTTTCTTGAATGATGAGAAAAGGTACCCACCATCAAGTCATGATTTTAGAAGCATTTAGGAGTTGGTTTCAATGGATTTGGAATTGAATGAATTTCCTAGGATTTTGCAAAGCTGATAAATAGGAAGAAATGGCTCAATAATTGGTGGGGTACAAAAACTATTATTAAAAATGTTCCAAAACTAAGTTTGGACATGACAAGCATCTAGGAACTTGAATCACTGCATTTGGATCAGAAATGAGCTCTCTGTGATTTTCTAAAGTTCATCACAGAAATGAAATAAAGGCATTTGATAAATATTTGTGTAGGGAATGTTTTTGGAATAATGTGCATGTTGCACCATGTGATAGAGCATGATTTATGGAGCCATAGGAAATTTGAATCATCAAGTTTGGAGTTCATATGAATATTCTAGGCATTTTTGAAGTTGACAGAAAAAGGGAAAAAGGAAAGGAATAGGGGTTATACCCTTATACTGCGCACATGCGGGATGTGGTCGTGGGCCGGCCCAGTGGCACCAGCCGCGCGGGCGGGGGTGGTGACGCCGAAGGCGTCTTCTCCGGAGGGCGCTTTCGCCTGGGAAAAGCGGCTCGCGCCTGGCCCGTTTCCACTTAAGCCGCTGGGCCCGTCGGCCGGGTCGCCGCCAGGTGGGCCCTTCGCCAACTGGCGGGACGGTCGTCCCCTACCTCACGCCTGAGGCAGAGGAACGACGAGGAGGCCCGGCCGGGCGGCGCTGGCGCCCGCCCCGACGGCTCCAGCCACTGACGACGACCCCCGACGCGCCGGAGGACGCAGCAGGGAGCCGCGAGCCCGTACGAGCGCTCAGCACCCGCGGAGAAGCCTGGGCCACAGAGGGTTCTGGCGGCGGCCGGCGGCGAGATTCTGACCGCGGTGGTGGATAGGGGGTGCGGGAGAGAGAGAGAGATGGTCCAAGAGGATCAGGAGAGGGAGAGGGAACCGTTGGAGCCACGAGGGGGCTCGGGGGCGGCCTATTTATAGGCGAACGCCGGTCCACCGAAGCGCCGTGCGCCGGCGAGGTCGTGGCCGTTGCTGCAGGCCATGGGGGGAGCAGCGAGCATGTCTAGGGCGTTCCTGGAGCTGGTCCACTCCCAGAAGAAGAGAAAGGAGGAGCGGGGAGGCGTCAGAGAGGTCGCGCGTGCGAGCTTTTTCACTGGAGCTCGGGGTCGGCCGGTGCGCGTGCGGGCAGGGGTGAGAGAGGAGGAGAGAGGAGGGGGCCGACCGCCCGGCAGGTTGCGGACGTCGAGGTCTCCTCGGGGGACACGAGGGGGAAGCCCAAGGTTGTCGGGCGCCCCTGATTGGAGGTGGCTACAGTGCGCCAGGGCACTGTAGCGTGCTCCAGAGCGCGAGCTTTGCATGCCCCGGCATGCACATGGTGCCATTGGCGTGTCCTCTTGTGCCCAGCCGTGTCCAGGGGGTAGAGGGGGTAGTAAACAATGGCGTGGAGGTCTTGGATGCTCTGATGAGCCATTGGAAAGAGGAGGGAGGTGAGGGAGAGGGTGAATCCTGCTGTCCAGCATTGTAACTTGGGGTTTTTACCCCCTCCAATAATGGAGATAAGGCAGAGGAGAGTTACTGGAGGTAGAATAGGACTAGGGGAAGCTGTGGTAAGAATTTGAGGCCATGGGGAAAAGTAAAAGAGGTTTAACCACTAGTTTTGGTAATTGGACAGAAGGTGTTTGATCAATGTTTGGTCAAGCAAATGACATCCACTTGGCATGGGACTTAACAGGATCAAATGTCACATGTAATTAGGCCCCTACACCAAAATTGAGCTCATTTGGGCAAAGTGGCCAATGTAACTTTGGTGAACCCTAGAAATGAACAGAAATGGTTTCACCATGTTGGAGTCAAGCAATTCATCTCCCCTTGATGCACCACTTGGTGTAGCATCATCATTTGGGGTTATGAACATGTCCACAAAGTTTGAGGCTCCAGATAAAAAGTTGACAATGTAAAGGTGTTCAAATTTGAATTTGAACAGAAGTGGTTTTGGGGTGATCTGATCAAGTTGCTCTATTCCAAATCTTGTTCCATTTGGTCTAGATGCCTTATTAGGCCATTCTAGCATGTGCACAAAATTTGAGAGCATTTGGACAAGCTTGGCAATGTAGAGTTGCTCAAACTTCAAATATGGACAGAATGGTTTTGAAGGGGTTTTAGGATGTTTCCTTGATCTTCAAGGCATGAGGTTTTGCAAGATCATCAAATATGTCATATATGACATGATAGAATTTCCCTAGAATTTTTGGAGAATATTTCCTTTGTAAATATTTCAAAAGCTTGAAATATCCAGAAAGGGTTTTGGAAGGATTTGTCCAATATTTTGAACATGACCATGTGTTGAAACTCTTATATATGGACAATATATGTCCTATGAGTCTCCCTGAATTTTGGCAAATATTTTTGAAATTTTTAAATAACTTTTCCCTATTAAAGACCATTTCTGGCCTTAAGAAAAACCATTTAAATAAAATATAAAAATAGCTTTTAAAATTATACTTTTGTGGTTTCTGGGAGTCCTATATCTAATAGGATTCAAATATACTTTTTGAAAGATTTTTCACACCCTAAATAAGGTACTTGCATTGCAAACCTCAATTCAGGGGTTTTTGGAAAACTAATTTTAGAAAATACCATTTGGCCAAAATATTTTTATAAGAAAATTCTATACTGGTCTATACACATGGCATGATCATTGGGAAAAGGTTTTGGGTCAAGGAGATGAAGTATAAGAGTTGGAGGATTTATTTGATTTTTAGAGCACTAGCAAACAGCAGACAAAAGTCAAATCAAGCAAAGTCAAAAACACTCAAAAGTTTTTTGCAAATCCACATTTTTAACATGAAAACAAGCTTAAGCAATGTGACATGAAAATCAGGGTGTGACAGCAAAGATGGTGGTGGTAGGTTATATATCGGGGTGTAGCGGAAGGGGGGTCTAGGGTAGTTGCGGTGGCGGAAACGGTGTCGCGAAAAACTGCAGAATGCAGTTTCGACAGGGTTATCCGGATGATCCGGGCGTATGGCCGGATGATTCGAGCTCTGGCTGGATGATCCGGATGGATGTACGGATTATCCGGGTTTGTCAAACCTTGCGAGATGAGCTCGGGGATAAGGGTAAACCACTTGTCACACAACTTAACCACGGATCACAATCAACAAAATCTCATCAAAACACACAAATCACAAAAAATTGTGGGGCTATTTTTGTGGGGATTTTCGAATTTGGACGAAAAACAAAAAAACAAGCTAGAAAACAAGGTGTGGGGCTCCAAATTCGTGATCAACCAAAGCTCACGATACAATAGATGATGTAGGGTGGAACACTACGTGGCCAACCTTTCACGAAAAGGAGGGATCCCGAGGAAGAACATGAGGGGCACAAGGAAAAACACAAGAGAGACAAGGAGAAAACACTCAAATCAACCAACTTAGGTCACACAAATGCTAGATCCGGGTACACAAAGTGCGATACACGATACACGATCAACTAAGGACGATACAAGTAGCGGTAGTCATCTCCGTGAGGAGGTCTTGATGTTCTTCTCCATATAGGAGGTCTTGAATCCGTGGATCTTCTCCGAGGAGGCCGCGGTCTCGTAGGAGAGGAACCACTAAGGTTTTGTATGAGCTAACACAAAGCTAACCCTAGATAGTTTAGGTAGAGTGATATATATAGGCTAGGAGGGGCGAAGGGGTAGATGGGCCTTGGCCCAACATCATGCACGCAGGCACTGTCCGGATGATCTGATAAGGACATCACTGACAAGGTTACACCCACAGCTCCAACCGACACATATACAGGACCAATTACTAGAGCTCGCGCACGCCAATTAAATTACCAGGTACTTTCATTTCTTGGTAATGAATCTAATGTTCATGAGAATATGATGCTGCCTAAATTGGATACATTTGTCTTGCTTACAAATGAAGGGCCTAGCTTGGACAAGAAGGATGAACATTGGAGCAAGATCAAGCATGGAGATGATGGCATGCGCGAGGGGAACCAGAATGGAGTTACAAGTGATTATTTCAGGACTTTGAAGCCACCATAATGAGTGCGTGAAGCCTTGGACGAAATATACAAGATGCCGCTTCATTAATTTCGTCCAGAGGCTAATATAGGTGCTGCGTCACCTTATTATTGGGCCAGGCCCATGTAATTTCAAAATACTTGAGTATAGGCTGTTTTTAGAGTCCGTATGTGTGGGGAAACAAGAGTTAGGGTTGGTTTCGGACCCCTCCACCAAGGGCCACAAAATTCCCCCCTCTTTCCCCCATATATACAGCCCTTAGGGCGTCGTTTAGACTTTGGGTTTTGTTTAGATTAAAGTTCGCCATAGCTGCAACTTCGCGTACTTCGTTTGTGTTCAATGACCAAACAAAGATGTCACAGAACCCCACTTGATAAATAAAGCTTTCCTCTTGAATTCGCAATATCCAGATTGCAATCTCAGTTTCTTGCTTGTTCTTCATTTGCCTGCAGGAAACAGACCTTCGTGGTCAGGTTGATCGTGCTCCGGCGTGGTCAATAACCTCTCGGAGTTCGTTTAGCGATTGCTAAGGCGCGACGTCCACGCACGTTCGTAGTCGGATCGTCCAAGTCGACTTCCTCCAAAATGATAGCCACCATCTCATCGAAAGACGGGACAACTTTGCCTCTATCAAGTAGTATCAGATTTCCAGGTTGCTCGGTGAGATTTTACAGTTTTTCGTAGATTAGATCGAGTCTGTTCTTCATACCTACAGTCCAGAAAAATTCAAAAAACATTTAGGGTTACTTCATCAAATCCGAACCAGTCTGAGCCATTGGATAATCTTTTCCGTGTTTTCTTAGTTGAATTTGCGGTTGCATCGTCGTGTCAAGTTGCTGGTCTTAGCGTCTAGTCTTTTAGAGTTTCGAGTTCTGGTCATTAGTTGTCACGCCGCCGCCGCAACATCTTCATCGCTACTGCCACATACCACCACCGATCCGTATCCATATACCACCACCAATCCGTATCCATATACCACCACCGCTGCCATATACCACCATCGCTGCCATATTCTACCACCACATATCCACCACCAATCCGAGTTCTTTTCGTTTTAGATTGGCTTTCGAGATCCATCTAGTTTCGGTTTCGTGTTTCCTTGCCTGAGTAGGTCTCGGAAAAAAAAATTGACAGGTGAAAATATTTTTTCCCTATCCTATTTTTAGGCTTTTCTAAGTCTTTTGAGACCCGTGCCATCATACTGTTTTTTTACCGCACTTTTTCATCGTCGTTGCCCTGATTCCGAAAAAAAATATCGTCAAAAAATTTCGTGCGTATCATCTTAGTTTGACTTGGGAAGTGTTTTCGGACACTCGCCATTATAGTGATTTTCGGCAAAAAAAAAGGAGCGAAAAAAAAGAGCGCAAAAAAAAGAGGCGAAAAAAAACCAGAGTGTGATTTCCCCTTGATTACGTGCAGCCCGTGATTTTGTTAGTGTTCTAGGCTCGCGTCTCTAGCACAGTCTAGCCTAGGCCCGGCACAGTACCGTCGTTGAGCGTTTATTCAACTTTGCATCTCTGAATTGATTATTGCTGACCCTTTTTGCTACCATCTTATAAGCCTTCCCAGCTCCACATACATCTACATCGTGCGTTTGACTCTCCCTGGTAATCGATCCAACCTTTGAGAGTTTTGACTACCACGGTTGCCGATCACCACCTGCTGCTGGGTAAGAACTGGTAAGAATTTGAGTTTTGCTTGATGGATTTGTGACACCCCACCACCACCATTTTCTAGTAGTCTATAGGATCATATTTTTGTGTGTTTCTATTGCTGCTAACCATGCCAGGATCACAAGTCGACGAGACTGACTGGGAGAACATGACAAACAAGGAGTTGCATGATAAATTTCAGCAAATGATGGGTCAACAGGTAGCAGATGTCATGACCAGTTTTGACAACGCACTAGCGAGGATGGATGGCATTGAGCAGTCAATTGACACCAAGTTGGATGCCAAATTCGCTAAAGTGCTTGCGCGTCTACCTCCACTTGCTGCACCGTTGCAACAACAACAACAACCACCTTCACGTCGCGAAATTGCCCTCCGCAAAGCGAGCCGTGTCCCTCTTCAGCCTGGCCAACCTGTTGGTGCTGCTGTTGATACTTCTGTGGCTCCTGCTACTGGTGAGGAGGAGGACGATTACGCGGGGGATTACGAGGAAGAGGTTGATCAAAATCAGAACTACGTGCAACAACCAGCACCACAACAACCAGGTCGTCCACATGCATATAATCGCAATGGTAGGGCTGCACCATACCCGCAGGTACGCGATCATGACCATCTCCCTAAACTAAAATTGAATATTCCACCATTTGAGGGTAGATATGTTCCTGATATATATCTTACTTGGGAGTTAGAAACCGAACAACGTTTTACATGTTTAAAATATCCCGAGGAGAGACATGTTGCTGCTGCTCTTTGTGCTTTCACTAGTTTTGCTTGTGTGTGGTGGTCTGAATATTGTAGATTACATCCGGATAATATTCCAACTAATTGGGTTGCTTTGAAAACTGCTATGCGTACTCGTTGGGTTCCACCATATTATCAACGTGGATTACTTCAAAAATTGCAGCGCTTAAGACAAGGAAAAAATGATGTAGAAGAGTATTATCAGCAATTACAAACTGGCCTGATTAGATGAGGTATTGTTGAGGAGAATGAAGCAATGCTGGCACGTTTTATGGGTGGATTAAATAGAGAGATTCAGACCATTCTAGTGTATAAGGATTATAATAATATCACTCGTTTATTCCATCTTGCTTGTAAAGCTGAGCGTGAAGTGCAGGATCGACAGACATTGGCGTGGACTAACTTTTCTGCAGGTCGACCTTCATCAAGGACACCGCGTGCATCCTCTACTTCCACATATTCTACTGCACCGACACCTCCATCAGCTGTTACCTCCAGCGATGATACAAGGAAGCAGGCACAACCACCATTATCTGCCAAGAGCACACCTATTGGGCCTGCACAGAGTTCTTCTTCCATGGCATCAATAGGGCACACCAGTGATATTATTTGTCGTCGTTGTAAGGGAAGAGGACATTTTGCGGGAGAATGCAAGTCTCAGCATGTGATGATTGCTACTGGGGATGGTGGATATGAATCCGCTAGTGACTATGATGAGGAGACCTTGGCTCTTATTACACGTGAAGAACACGGTGGAGACGATTCTGATCATGAGACGCAATACATGGCTCCTGAAGATGCTGATAGGTATGAACGTTTAGTTGCTCAACGTGTTTTGAGTGTGCAGGTTACACAAGCTGAGCAAAATCAGAGGCATAATTTGTTCCATACAAAGGGAGTTGTGAAGGAATGTTCTGTTCGCGTCATCATAGATGGAGGGAGTTGCAACAACTTGGCTAGCATGGAGATGGTGGAGAAGCTATCTCTCACCACAAGACCACATCCACATCCTTACTACATCCAATGGTTCAACAACATCGGCAAGGTTAAGGTAACACGTACTGTTCATGTGCATTTTAGTATCTCTACATATGCTGATTATGTTGATTGTGATGTGGTACCTATGCAAGCATGTTCCTTATTAGTTGGTAAACCATGGCAATTTGATAAAAATTCTGTACACCATGGTAGAAATAATCAGTATACTCTTGTTCATAAGGATAAAAATATTACTTTGCTTCTTATAACTCCTGATTCCATTTTGAAAGATGATATTAATAGAGCTAATAAAGCAAAACAGGAGAAAATAAGAGTGAAAATCAGATTGTGGCAAAAGAATTTGAGCAACAAATGAAGCCTAATAATAAACCATCTACTGTTGCTTCTGAAATTAAATTGAAAAGTGCATGTTTACTTGCCACCAAATCTGATATTGATGAGCTAGATTTTAGCAAATCTGTTCGCTATGCTTTTGTGTGCAAAGAGGCATTATTTTCATTCGAGGACGTGCCTTCCTATTTGCCTCCTGCTGTCACTAACATTTAGCAGGAGTTCGCCGACGTTTTTCCACAAGTCGTGCCACCGGGATTACCACCTATTCGAGGGATTGAGCATCAGATTGACTTAATTCCCGGTGCATCGCTACCCAACCGCGCACCATACCGTACTAATCCAGAAGAGACGAAGGAGATTATGCATCAAGTACAGGAGCTACTCGACAAAGGTTATATACGCAAATCCCTTAGTCCTTGTGTTGTTCCTATTATTCTAGTGCCGAAAAAGGATGGTACATCGCGTATGTGTGTTGATTGTAGAGGCATTAATAATATTATTATTCGTTATCGTCATCATCCTATTCCTAGGCTAGATGATATGCTTGATGAATTGAGTGGCTCTACAATATTCTCCAAAGTTGATTTGCGTAGTGGATACCATCAAATTCGTATGAAATTGGGAGATGAATGGAAAACAGCATTTAAAACTAAGTTCGGATTATATGAGTGGTTAGTCATGCCTTTTGGGTTAACTAATGCACCTAGTACTTTCATGAGATTAATGAATGGAGTTGTACGTGCTTTCATTGGACGATTTGTGGTAGTATACTTTGATGATATATTGATTTATAACAGATCTTTTGAGGAACATTTGGAACATTTACGTGCTGTTTTTATTGCTCTACGTGATGCACGTTTGTTTGGTAACCTTGGAAAGTGTACCTTTTGCATCGACCGAGTCTCTTTTCTTGGCTATGTTGTTACTCCACAGGGAATTGAGATTGATAAAGCCAAGATTGAAGCTATTGAGAGTTGGCCGCAGCTCAAAACGGTCACACACGTGAGGAGTTTCCTTGGCCTCGCTGGATTCTATCGGCGTTTTGTGAGAGATTTCAGCACCATTGCTGCACCTCTCAATGAGCTTACAAACAAGGATGTGCCTTTTGTTTGGGGTACTGCACAGGAAGAAGCATTCACGGTATTGAAAGATAAGTTGACACATGCTCCTTTACTCCAACTTCCTGATTTTAATAAGACTTTTGAGCTTGAATGAAATGCTAGTGGAATCGGGTTATTAGGTGTGTTATTACAAGATGGCAAACCTGTTGCATACTTTTCTGAAAAATTGAGTGGGCCTAGTCTGAATTATTCTACTTATGATAAGGAATTATATGCTCTTGTTCGGACTTTGGAAACATGGCAACATTATTTATGGCCCAAAGAATTTGTTATACATTCTGATCATGAATCTTTGAAGCACATTAAAAGTCAAGGAAAACTGAACCGTAGACATGCTAACTGGGTTGAATTCATAGAGACTTTCCCTTATGTTATTAAACACAAGAAGGGAAAAGAAAATGTTATTGCTGATGCATTGTGTCGTCGTTATACTATGCTTTCATAACTTGACTTTAAAATATTTGGTTTGGAGACCATCAAAGATCAATATGTGCATGATGCTAAATTTAAAGATGTATTGCAGAATTGTAAAGAAGGGAGAACATGGAACAAGTTCGTCATTAATGATGGATTTGTGTTTTGTGCTAACAAGCTATGCATTCTAGCTAGCTTTGTTCGTCTTTTGTTGTTGCAGGAGGTGCATGGAGGAGGATTAATGGGACACTTTGGCGTGAAGAAGACGGAGGACGTACTTGCTACACATTTCTTTTGGCCAAAGATGCGATGGGATGTTGAGTGTTTTGTTGGTCGCTGCACTACATGTCAAAAGGGTAAGTCACGACTCAATCCTCATGGTTTATATATGCCTTTGCCTATTCCCAGTGTTCCTTGGGAAGATATATCTATGGACTTTGTTTTGGGTTTACCTCAAACAAAGAAGGGGAGGGATAGCATATTTGTTGTCGTGGATAGGTTCTCGAAGATGGCACACTTTATACCATGTCATAAAAGTGATGATGATGCTAATGTTGCTGATTTGTTCTTTCGTGAAATTATTCGCTTGCATGGAGTGCCAAATACTATTGTTTCGGATCGTGATACTAAATTTCTTAGCCACTTTTGGAGATGTTTATGGGCTAATTTGGGGACTAAACTGCTTTTTAGTACTACTTGTCACCCCCAAACTGATGGTCATACTGAAGTAGTCAACAGAACTTTGTCTACTATGCTTAGGGCTGTTTTGAAGAATAATAAGAAAATGTGGGAAGAATGCTTGCCTCATATTGAATTTGCTTATAATCGTTCGTTGCATTCTAGTACTAAGATGTGCCCTTTTGAAATGTCTATGGTTTCCTACCTCGTGCACCTATTGATTTGTTGCCTCTTCCATCTTCGGAGAAGGTTAATTTTGATGCTAAACAACGTGCTAAATTGATCTTAAAAATGCATGAGTTAACTAAGGAAAACATTGAGTGCATGAATGCTAAATATAAACTTTTTAGAGATACGGGTAGAAAACGTGTTTTCTTTTCACCTCGAGATCTTGTTTGGTTACATTTGCGTAAGGATAGGTTTCCTAATTTGCGCAAGTCAAAGCTAATGCCACGTGCTGATGGTCCTTTCAAGGTGTTAGAGGAAATAAATGATAATGCATATAAACTTGAGTTGCCTGCAGATTTTGGGGTTAGTCCCACATTTAACATTGAAGATTTTAAGCCTTTCTTGGGTGAGGAAGATGAGCTTCCGTCGAGGACGACTTCAATTCAAGAAGGGGAGGATGATGAGGACATCACTAATAAGGTTACACCCACACCTCCAACCGACATATATACATGACCAATTACTAGAGCTCGCGCACTCCAATTAAATTACCAGGTACTTTCGTTTCTTGGTAATGAATCTAATGTTCATGAGAATATGATGCTGCCTAAATTGGATACATTTGTCTTGCTTACAAATGAAGGGCCTAGCTTGGACAAAAAGGATGAACATTGGAGCAAGATCAAGCATGGAGATGATGGCATGCGCAAGGGGAACAAGAATGGAGTTACAAGTGATGATTTCAGGACTTTGAAGGCACCATAATGAGTGCGTGAAGCCTTGGACGAAATATACAAGATGCCACTTCATAAATTTCGTCCAGATGCTATTATAGGTGTTGCGTCACCTTATTATTGGGCCAGGCCCATGTAATTTCGAAATACTTGAGTATAAGCTGTTTTTAGAGTCCATATGTGTGGGGAAACAAGAGTCAGGGTTGGTTTCGGACCCCTCCACCAAGGGCCACGAAATTCCCCCCTCTTTCCCCCATATATACAGCCCTTAGGGCGTCGTTTAGACTTTGGGTTTTGTTTAGATTAAAGTTCGCCATAGCTGCAACTTCGCGTACTTCGTTTGTGTTCAACGACCAGACAAAGACGTCACAGAACCCCACTTGATCAATAAAGCTTTCCTCTTGAATTCGCAATATCCAGATTGCAATCTCAGTTTCTTGCTTGTTCTTCGTTTGCGTGCAAGAAACAGACCTTCGTGGTCAGGTTGATCGTGCTCCGGCGTGGTCAATAACCTCTCGGAGTTGGTTTAGCGATTGCTAAGGCGCGACGTCCACGCACGTTCGTAGTCGGATCTTCCAAGTCGACTTCCTCCAAAACGATAGCCACCATCTCATCGAAAGACGGGACACCTTTGCCTCTATCATGATCCGGACGTTTGTCCGGATGATCCGGGCTTCGGGGGTCCGGATGATCCGGGGCGGCGTCCGGATGATCCGGACGTGTCTGATCTGCTGCGGGTGGTCCGGATATCCGGGACTTGGTCCGGACGTCCGGGTTCCACTGGATGATCCGGGCTGGGGTCCGGATGATTCGGCTTCAGCTGGGGCTCTCGGGTGTCCTCGGGCACATTTGTCGGATCGTCTAGACGTTTTTCCGGATCATCCGGGCTTCGGCCGGATCGTCCGGGACTTCGTCCGGATTGTCCGGGCTGGCTGAGTCTCGAGTGTTTTCCTCCTCCTTCTTCCTCCTTCGATCCTTCTTGTTCCTTGACTTGTCCATGGTTGCTCCCGAGGTGCCTGAGTATGCAAAGAGTCTCTGATGAGGGTAGCAGCCATATCTCGTGTGAATCAAAGTGACGTAGAGAGAGGAGTGAAGTCACCTTGGTCTCGAGAGCTCGTGCTCGAGCACGTGTCATGGGTCCACTTGGCACTTGGTGAGACGAAGGTAGGTCCATGGGGATGACCTTGGGATGCTCCGCATCAATGGGCCCAAGTGGAGGAAGAGGAGGCGCGGCCAGCTAGGGGCACGCGGCCCCCTAGCCCAAGCCAAATTTGACTAGGGGGCCGCCCCCTTTCCTTCTTCTTCTCCTCCCCTTCCTCCTCCCTCTCCTACTAGGAGTAGGAAAGGGGGGAATCCTACTTGGAGTAGGATTGCCCCCCTAGGGCGCGCCTCCACCTCCTTGGTCGCCTCCTCCTCCCCTCCCTCCTTTGTATACGCGGGGAGGGGGCACCCCATAGACACACAACTTGATTTTAGCCGTGTACGGTGCCCCTCCCCACAGTTAGACACCTCGGTCATACCGTTGCAGTGCTTAGGCGAAGCCCTGCGCCGGTAGCTTCATCATCTTTGTCACAACGCCGTCGCGCAGGCGAAACTCTCCCGTGACGCTCAACTAGATCAAGAGCTCGTGGGACGTCATCGAGCTGAACGTGTGCTGAACGCGGAGGTTCCGTAAGTTCGGTGCTCGGATTGGTTGGATCGCGAAGACGTTCGACTACATGAACCGCGTCACTAGACGCTTCCGCTTTCGGTCTACGAGGGTACGTAGACACACTCTCCCCACTCGTTGCTATGCTTCTCCTAGATAGATCTTGCATGATCGTAGGATTTTTTTTGAAATACTACGTTCCCCAATAGTGGTATTAGAGCCAGGTCTTTGTGTAGATGATATGCACAAGTAGAACACAATGAGTTGTGGGCGATAATAGCCACACTGCTTACCAGCATGTCATACTTTGATTCGGCGGTATTGTGAGATAAAGTGGTCCGGACCGACATTATGCGTACGCTTACGCGAGACTGGTTTCACCGTTACGAGCACTCGTTGCTTAAAGGTGACCGGCGGGTGTTTGTCTCTCTCACTTTAGTTGAATCGAGTGTGGCTACGCCCGGTCCTTGTGAAGGTTAACACAACACACTTGACGAAAAATCGTTGTGGTTTCTGTATGCGTAGGTAAGAATGGTTCTTGCTAAGCCCATAGCAGCCACGTAAAACTTGCAACAACAAAGTAGAGAACGTCTAACTTGTTTTTGCAGGGCATGTTGTGATGTGATATGGTCAAGATGTGATGAGTTATACGTTATTGTATGAGATGATCATGTTTTGTAAATTATCGGCAACCGGCATGAGCCTTATGGTTCTCTCTTTATTGTATGAATTACGAAGGCCATGTAATTGCTTTACTTCATCACTATGAGTTAGTGATAGTAGTAGTAGAAATAGTTGGCAAGACGACCACGATGCTACGATGAAGATCATGGTGTCTAGCCGGTGACGATGGAGATCATGATGATGCTTTGGAGATGGAGATCAAAAGCACAAGATGATGATGGCCATATCATGTCACCTATTTTTGATTGCATGTGATGTTTATCTTATCATGCTTCTTATTTTGCTTAGTACGGCGGTAGCATTATAAGATGATCTCTTACAAAATTTCAAGGCACAAGTGTTCTCCCTGAGTATGCACCGGTGCGAAAGTTCGTCGTGCCGAGAACCACGTGATGATTGGGTGTGATATGATCTACATTCAAATACAATGGGTGTAAGATAGTTTTGCACATGTAGAATACTCGCATTAAACTTGACGAGCCTAGCATGTACAGACATGGCCTCGGAACACTGGATACCAAAAGGTCGAGCGTGAATCATATAGTAGATATGATCACCATAAGATGTTCACCATTGAAAACTACTCCATCTCACGTGATGATCGGACATGGTTTAGTTGATTTGGATCACGTGATCATTTAGATGACTAGAGGGATGTCTATCTAAGTGGGAGTTCTTTAGTAATATGATCAATTGAACTTTAATTTATCATGAACTTAGTCCTAATAGTTTTTTGCATATTTATGTTGTTGTAGATAAATGGCCCGTGCTACCGTTCCCTTGAATTTTAATGCATTCCTAGAGAAAGCTAAGTTGAAAGATGATGGTAGCAACTACACGAACTGGGTCCGTAACTTGAGGATTATTATCATTGTTGCACAGAAGAATTATGTCCTGGAAGCACCGCTAGGTGATAGGCCTACTACAGGAGCAACTTCGGACGTTATGAACGTCTAGCAAGCTTGTTCTGATGACTACTAGATAGTTCAGTGTGCCATGCTTTACGACTTAGAATTGGGACTTCGAAGACATTTTGAACGTCATGGAGCATATGAGATGTTCCAAGAGTTAAAGTTAATATTTCAAGCAAATGCCCGAATTGAGAGATATGAAGTCTCCAATAAGTTCTAGAGCTGCAAGATGGAGGAGAACAGTTCTATCAGTGAACACTTTCTCAGAATGTCTGGGTACTACAATCATATGACTCAACTTGGTTGCAAAGTTGACGAAGATAGTGTTATTGATAGAGTTCTTCAATCACTGCCACCAAGCTATAAAGGCTTCGTGATGAATTATAATATGCAAGGGATGCAGAAGACAGTTCCTGAGCTCTTCGCTATGCTCAAAGTTGCCGAGGTAGAAATCAAAAAGGAGCATCAAGTGTTGATGGTTAACAAGACCACTAGTTTCAAGAAAAGGGGCAAGGGAAAGAAGGGGAACTTCAAGAAGAATATCAAGACAATTGCTACTCCCGCGGAGAAACCCAAGTCTAGAGCCAAGCCTGAAACTGAGTGCTTCTACTGCAAAGGGACTGGACCTTGGAAGCGGAAATTCCCCAAGTATTTGGCGGATAAGAAGGATGGCAAAGTGAACAAAGGTATATTTGATATACATGTTATTGATGTGTACCTTACTAATGCTCGTAGTAGCACCTGGGTATTTGATACTGGTTCGGTTGCTAATATTTGTAACTCGAAACAGGGGCTACGGAATAAACGAAGATTAGCTAAGGACGAGGTGACGATGCGCGTGGGAAATGGTTCCAAAGTCTATGTGATCACCGTCGGCACGCTACCTCTACATCTACCTTTGGGGTTAGTTTTAGACCTGAATAATTGTTCTTTGGTGCCAGCGTTAAGCATGAACATTATATCTGGATCTTGTTTGTTGCGAGACGGTTATTCATTTAAATCAGCGAATAATGGTTGTTCTATTTTTATGAGTAATATCTTTTATGGTCATGCACCCTTGAAGAGTGGTCTATTCTTGTTAGATCTCGATCATAGTGATACACATATTCATAATATTGAAGCCAAAAGATGCAAGGTTGATAATGATAGTGCAACTTATTTGTGGCACTGCCGTTTATGTCATATTGATGTAAAGCGCATGAAGAAACTCCATGCAGATGGACTTTTGGAATCACTTGATTATGAATCACTTGGTGCTTGCGAACCATGCCTCATGGGCAATATGACTAAAACTCCGTTCTCCGGAACAATGGAGCGAGCAACTGATTTGTTGGAAATCATACATACTGATGTATGTGGACCGATGAGTGTTGAGGCTCGCGGCAGGTATCGTTATTTTCTGACCTTCATTGATGATTTGAGCAGATATGGGTATATCTACTTGATGAAGCACAAGCCTGAAATATTTGAAAAGTTCAAATAATTTCAGAGTGAAGTAGAGAATCATTGTAACAAGAAAATAAAGTTTCTACGATCTGATCGCGGAGGTGAATATTTGAGTTACGAGTTTGGTCTTCATTTAAAACAATGTGGAATAGTTTCACAGCTCACGCCACCCGGAACACCACATTGTAATGGTGTGTCCGAACGTCGTAACCGTACTTTATTAGATATGATGCGATCTATGATGTCTCTTACCAATTTACCACTATCGTTTTGGGGTTATGCTTTAGAGACAACTGCATTCACGTTAAATAGGGCACCATCTAAATCCGTTGAGACGAAGCCTTATGAACTATGGTTTGGCAAGAAACCAAAGTTGTCGTTTCCTAAAGTTTGGGGCTGCGATGCTTATGTGAAAAAGCTTCAACCTGATAAGCTCGAAGCCAAGTCGGAGAAATGTGTCTTCATAGGATACCCAAAGGAAACTGTTGGGTACACCTTCTATCACAGATCCGAAGGCAAGATATTCGTTGCTAAGAATGGATCCTTCCTAGAGAAGGAGTTTCTCTCGAAAGAAGTGAGTGAGAGGAAAGTAGAACTTGATGAGGTAATTGTACCTTCTCCCAAATTGGAAAGTAGTACATCATAGAAACTAGTTCCTGTGATTCCTACACCAATCAGCGAAGAAGCTAATGATGATGATCATGAAACTTCAGATCAAGTTACTACTGAACCTCGTAGATCAACCAGAGTACGATCCGCGCTAGAGTGGTGCGGTAACCCAGTTCTGTAAGTCATGTTACTAGACATTATGAACCTACGAACTATGAGGAAGCAATGATGAGCCCAGATTCCGCAAAATGGCTTGAGGCCATGAAATCTAAGATGGAATCCATGTATGAGAACAAAGTGTGGACTTTGGTTGACTTGCCCGATGATCGGCAAGCCATTGAAAATAAATGGATCTTCAAGAGGAAGACAGACGTCGATGGTAATGTTACTATCTACAAAGCTCGACTTGTTGCGAAAGGTTTTCAACAAGTTCAAGGAGTTGACTACGATGAGACTTTCTCACCCGTAGCGATGCTTAAGTCTGTCCGAATCATGTTAGCAATTGTCGCATTTTATGATTATGAAATCTGGCAAATGGATGTCAAAACTGCATTCCTTAATGGATACCTCAAAGAGGAATTGTATATGATGCAACCAGAAGGTTTTGTCGATCCTAAAGGTGCTAACAAAGTGTGCAGGCTCCAGCGGTCCATCTATAGACTAGTGCAAGCATCTCGGAGTTGGAATAAATGCTTTGATGAGGTGATCAAAGCATATGGTTTTATAGAAACTTTTGGAGAAGCCTGTATTTAAAAGAAAGTGAGTGGGAGCTCTGTAGCATTTCTGATATTATATGTAGATGACATATTGTTGATTGGAAATGATATAGAATTTCTGGATGGCATAAAAGGATACTTGAACAATAATTTTTCAATGAAAGACCTCGGCGAAGCTGCTTATATATTAAGCATCAATATCTATAGAGATAGATCAAGACGCTTAATTGGACTTTCACAAAGCACATACCTTCATAAAGTTTTGAAGAAGTTCGAAATGGATCAGTCAAAGAAAGGGTTCTTGCATGTGTTACAAGGTGTGAAGTTGAGTAAGACTCAATGCCCGACCACTGTAGAAGATAGAGAGAAAATGAAATTCATTCCCTATGCCTCAGCCATAGGATCTATCATCTATGCAATGCTGTGTACCAGACTTAATGTGTGCCTTGCTATAAGTTTAGCAGGGAGGTACCAAAGTAATCCATGAGTGGATCACTGGACAGCGGTCAAGAACATCTTGAAGTACCTGAAAAGGACAAAGGATATGTTTCTCGTTTATGGAGGTGACAAAGAGCTTGTCGTAAATGATTACGTCGATTCAAGATTTGACACTAATCCGGATGACTCTAAGTCACAAACGGATATGTATTTTTATTGAACGATGGAGCTGTCAGTTGGTGCAGTTCCAAGCAGAGCGTCGTGGCGGGATCTATGTGTGAAGCAGAGTACATAGCTGCTTCAGAAGGAGCAAATGAAGGAGTCTGGATGAAGGAGTTCATATCTAATCTAGGTGTAATACCTAGTGCATCGGATCCAATGAAAATGTTTTGTGACACCACTGGAGCAATAGCCTTGGCGAAGGAATCCAGGTTTCACAAGAGAACCAAGCACATCAAGAGACGCTTCAATTCCATCCGCGATCAAGTCAAGGAGGGAGACATAGAAATTTGCAAGATACATACGGATCTGAATGTCGCATACCCATTGACTAAGCCTCTTCCACGAGCAAAACATGATCAGTACCAAGACTCCATGGGTGTTAGAATCATTACTATGCAATCAAGATTATTGACCCTAGTTCAGGTGGGAGACTAAAGGAAATATGCCCTAGAGGCAATAAAGTTGTTATTTGTATTTCCTTATATCATGATAAATGTTTATTATTCATGCTAGATTGCATTAACCGGAAACTTAGTACATGTGTGAATACATAGACGAAATAGAGTGTCCCTAGTACGCCTCTACTAGACTAGCTCATTGATCAAAGATGGTTATGCTTTCTAACCATAGACATGAGTTTTCATTTGATCGACGGGATCACATCATTAGGAGAATGATGTGATGGACCAGACCCATCCGTTAGCTTAGCAACTTGATTGTTTAGTTTAACTGCTATTGCTTTCTTCATGACTTATACATGTTCCTATGACTATGAGATTATGCAACTCGCGAATATCGTAGGAACACCTTGTGTGCTATCAAACGTCACAACATAACTGGGTGATTATAAAGATGCTCTACAGGTGTCTCCGAAGGTGTTTGTGGTGTTGGCATACATCAAGAATAGGATTTGTCACTCCGTGTGTTAGAGAGGTATCTCTGGGCCCTCTCGGTAATACACTGAAAGTGCAAGTAATCGACTAGAGGGGGGTGAATAGGCGATTTTTACGAAAGTCTTCAAAGCTTGAGGGTTTTGAAGACAAACGATAGAATTGAACCTATAGCAACACAGCGGAAGACATAACTAACATGGATCGAGATGGAAAATATAACTGAAGCTAAACAGACAGTGGTCTTCACACAGTGAAGACAAGTAGAATAGGCAGATTGGCAATGGCTTCACGAAGATAAACTGAAATGTAAAGGAGAGTGGGGATAGAACCAGTTGCTTGATGGAGACAGGGATTTGGTAGACCAGTTTCAGTTGTTGTCTCAACTGTACATCTGGTTAGGGCGGCTCGGTATTCAAACCTGAGGACACACAGTCCTGGACACACAGTCCTCACCGTATTCCCCTTGAGCTAAGGACACACAGTCCTCGCCCAATCAATCGGGTAAGTCTTCAAGGTAGACTTTTGAACCTTCACAGACTTCGTTCACTGGCAGTCCACAGTCACTCTAGGACGCTCTAAACGTGACGCCTAACCGGCTGGAGGAAGCATAGTCCTCAAGTGTAAAGGTCACATAGACAAAAAGACTTCCGTGATGCTTAACGCTCCTTGGCTTTGGGTGTTTTGGGTTTTTTCCTCAAAAGTATCTTCTCTATATTGAAAGGCTTCGGAGGTGGGTTGCTCTCAAACGACAAAAGCCGTGCACTAACTCTAAGCAGCCACCAATTTATGGTGTAGGGGGTGGGCTATTTATAGCCATGAGGCAACCCGATAGGATATGTCTGAAATGACCCTTGGTCACTAAGGAACTGACACGTGTCTAACGGTCGGATTTTGAACACACGCCGCAACTTTACTTGAGCTCCAAGTAAAGCTGACTTATCCAGCTCTAGATAAGATTTGCTCTCATTTGTCTTCGCTTGAAGACATAGGTGTTTTGGTTGAGCATCACCTCAGTTGTTTATCTGTGTTCACTTGGACCCCACTTAACAGTACGATGGATCCTATGACTCAAGAAGGAATAAAAAGAACTACGAAAGAAACTATGTCTTCGCGTTCCATAGTCTTCAATGAATGTCTTCATAGGCAATTATCTTCATGTGAATGTCTTCACGTACCACCATTAACTTCAATGTCTTCACACATTTTTAGGGGTCATCTCTGGAAGTTAAATTGAATCTGTGAGGAACTATTACCTGTGTTATCCTGCAATTCTCACAAACACATTAGTCCCTCAACCTCATTTGTCGTCAATACTCCAAAACCAACTAGGGGGCACTAGATGCACTTACAATCTCCCCCTTTTTGGTGATTGATGACAAACAGGTTGAAGTTTTCAACAGGGATAAAATATGTGACAATACGGATAACACGATCAATGACTTCATAAAGTTTAGAGGGCTCCCCCTGAAGATGTGCATATGGTAGTTTTGCTTTTGAATGCAAAGGCACAAGGCAGGTTTTGCTTTGTGGAGATCTCCTTCAATTTTATGAATTACTTCATGCGCATAACATAGATATTTAACCAAGCAGAAGAAACAACAGCAAATGTAGCAGACGACCATCAAGTTTTAAGTGTTACAACTCAAGAGCCAAATGTTCCAAAACGAGAGTTGTAAGAACTTAGCAAAAATAAAGCACCCGACCCATATATGGACCCGCTTGAAGACTATCAACTCATTTGCTTCTCCCCCTTTTGTTAGTAAGGACCAAAAAGGTTTGAAGACATAGAGTATCTATGCGTTCCCAGGCATAGAAGATGCAGGGGCAGCCGGGTCGACGTTGGAGTTTGGTGGTGCAGAGGGACCTGACGCAGAATCATGATGCAGTGAAGCGATTGTTGGAGAAGTGGCGTTGTCTTCTTCATCGATGACTCTAGCAACAACAGTTGCAGCCGAAGATGAATACTCAGAGTCTTCAATGGACGGAGTTGGACGCCAAGTCACAGCTAGCGGAGGGCTGGAATCAAACTTGAAGTGTTCTCTGAAGCCATCTGCTTCAAGATCAGCTTCAGAGCATAACAGAGTGAGGCTCTTCCAGGACCGTCGACATGCTTCATGTGCAACAAATGAAATCTTGGTCGCCAAGTTGCGAATGCAATTGACATCTACAAGAAGACTTTGCATTTGGCGCTTCATCCAGTCATGATGCCTATCTTGCTTCTGGTGAAGTGCAACAAGAAGCTCTCGGTCATTCAGGACACGAGGACACTTTTTCGGCCGTTGAGCAATAGTGCTTCCAGTGGCATCAGTGTTGGCACGATGTGGGAGACGCAGTTGTCCAGCCAGAGGATAAGAAGGCACATTTGCATTTGGCACGTACACACTGTCATCCTGCTGTCTAAAGCTTTGGTGATCATCATTGTGCAGGTGAAGTGGTTGCTTGGCTGGATCAGCATAGACAACTTCATATGATGTATCAACCTCTGGCAATAAGACAACATGGTTTCGTGCAGAGGCTTGATAGCTGACAGTAGAATGAAGCTTGATGTATCATGATCCACGGAGCGTAGAGCTTGAGGCCAAACAGATCAGTTGCAGAGGCAGCCAGTTGGCAAAGGAATAAGTCATACGTGTTGAAGTGAATGTCATTCACAACGTGGAAGACCAAAGTCTTCATGACGCCAGTCAGTGCAGCCTCTGATGAGTGTCCCTTGACAGGCCAAAGAGTATGCCTCAGGATATGGTATATGGTGCGAGGCAGGTACTCAAGGTCTTGGACAAGGAATTGCTTTGGAAGATCAGCATCAGGAGGCAAAGGCTTCATCATACTGAGCATTTCGCTCATGTTGGGTTCAGCTTTCTTGCAGACGCCCTGAAGCTTTTTCTGATGCAGAGAACAGCCTGGTTCGTATAACTCACCAGGAGTGGGCAGTGAAGTAAGCTCAAGTAGTGTCTAAGCATTGGCTTCATAGTGATTGTCACCTAACATCCACTCAAGGACCCATGTCTTCGGATCCCTGCTGTATCCTCTGATATGCAGAGTGGCATAAAACTGCAGCAGAAGCTCTTCATTCCAATGTTCTTTGGCAGTGACAAAAGGAAGCAGACCAACTTCTCTAAAGCAATCAAGGGCTTCTTCAAGGCAGGGTAGTCGAGCAATGGCTTCACAATCAAGACATTGATGCGGAAAGATCCGGTCCTGATTGTACATAATGCATGAGTAATAGCTTCGTTGCCGAAAGCTCCAGAACCTATCAGAAGAAATCTTGGGCTTCTTGTAGGGGTTCTTAGCAGAATCAAAGAATGTGTTGTTGGCCCTGAAGTCGTTTACACGGAATGCGCCTTGTGTCGTTGCAGTGCTTGGAAGCCTGGGAAATCTGGGCTTTGACTTCTGCGTCTGAGGCCGCCGCTCCACATGATATTCATATTGTGGTCCAGGAGCAGGAGGCGTCAGAATTGGCCACCTGACAGTGACAAGCTCTCCATCACGATTGTAGGCTTGGGCCATGGTGTGAGGCACATGAGAAGGAGTAGTAACTTCAGGAGCATTGGCTTCAGGCACACTCACTTCAGGAGTGGCAGAGATTTCTTGCTGTACAGAGGCTTCAGGCATGATAATGTCTTGTGCTTCATCAATCACATAAGTATCAGCCACATTCGCTTCAGGTGCAGTGGCTTTAGGCTGAGTGGCCTCATCCATGACGGTTTCTTGGTGGACAGGTTCTTGCATAACGGGCACTTCTTCTTGGGTAACTGAATCTTGCGGAGGGGGAGTGACTTCGCGAGTGTCTTCTTTTGCTTCATCAGCTGATGCAGCCGGAATGTCTTCAGCCATCTTGGCTTCAGATTCACGAGCAGACTCTGAAGGAATGTCGTCAGGGAACACTTGGCGTGCCACTGAGCTAGAGTTTTGCTCTCCATCTTGAGGAATGCTTGATATGGAGGCTTGAGGCCTGAGACCTTTGCGAAGACTACGGAATTTTGGCGACAGAATTGGTGAAGCAGTTGCGTTAATCTTTTCCATGTCATCTTCTGGTGTTGCTGACGGAGTCTCAACTACCAGAGTGGTAGCTGGAGATGGCGGAGTGCGAGGAATAACTTCATGAAGGGGGGTGTCTGGATTTTGCTCTTCCCAGTATTCATCTTGAGTCATTGGCGTCATGGGACCACTAATGCTTATGAGTTCACTGCTCGTGGGAGCAAGGGATTGAACATGTTGGGGTTCAAGCAGAGGAAGAACTACATCATCATCCACATGGTCATCATGACCAATGTCTTCAGCTGCAGGTGAGGCAGCAGCTGGAATATCTTTAGTCTGAGGAGCCTCTGTGTGAGCAGGCTCATGTACAACGACACATCTTTCTCGGTAGGAGAAGGCAGGTAGGGAAACAGAGATAGGTTCAATGACCAATGGCTCTAAGGAGGAAGGGTGAGGCTGTTGTGAAGCCTTTGTAGCCTTGAGCTTTTGCTTTTTCTTGGAGGGAGCAGCAGCAGAGGCATCATGATGCTTGCGTTTCTTGGCTTCAGCTTCATCCTTCCTCGTCTTCTTTTGAGCAGAAGCTGCTGAAGTGATAGAAGTGAGGGGCCCGATCTTTCGATGAGATGATAACTATCGATTTGGTGAAGACGACTTTGACGTTCCGACTACAGACATGCACGACGTTGCGCCTTAGCAATCGCTAAACCAATCTTCAGGGGTTACTGACAATGCTAGAAGCACGATCAGCCTGACCACGAAGGTCTATTCCTGCATGCAATCGAAGAACAAGCAAGAATATGATAAAGCAATCTGAATATTGCAAATATGGATGAAGTATTGATAAGGTGGGGATCCGTAAGCGGTCTTGGTCTGGTTGTTAGACACAAACGAAGTACACGAAGTTGCAATGGCTAACTTTTGACTAAACAAATCCCAAAGAAAAAGCTACTAGATGGATCTACTTACATAGGAGCAAGGGGTGGCGGCCAAGGAGGTGGGAGGACGTCCCAAGGCAGCCTAAAAGTAACCCTAGGTCGTACAAGGCTCATGGGCCCAAGTGGAGGTGATGCAACACATGTGGACTTGTAGTTTGACTCGGATTCTGCTGCAGCGTCAGATTGTTTCGTCGATATCTCAATGCTCCGGACGAATTTGAAGGTGAATCAAATTGGGTTGGAAAGTGTACGAAATCTAGTTTCCAACAAAAATAGAATCACCCAATTCGAAGTCTGTATGGAGGAGTTCTTGCCGTTTTGAGTCAGGTATGTCTGTGTAGTCCGAATCTGGGTGCAGAACGTGAGAGACTTGGACTCTATCTTCTCTTGGCCCAAAAGTGATGTGAGAGAACTTTTTGAACAATACCTAAACTTCTCTTTTTCCCTTATCTTCATATGTGGATTGTAAAAATGTCCCATACACCTGGAATTAGACATGGCACAAAAGTCTGTGAAGTATTTTTGTCGTGGATGACATAAATAAATTGTTGCATAGTTTGCATTAGAAATCACCTCACAAATATACATGTATGCAATATGTTTGGTCGTATCCAAGGTAGTCATGTCCTCATCAAGAGCGCCATCAAGAGTGCTCACAATCCAGTTCCGCATTCGAAGACAAAGCACATTGAAATTCATCAGGACTTTTTCAGATATCATAGTCCTGTGAATTTTAATGTGCTTTGTCTTCGAATGCTGAACTGGATTGTGAGCAATCCTGATGGCGCTCTTGATGAGGACATGACTACCTTGGATACGACCAAAAATATTGCATACATGTATATTTGTGAGGTGATTTCTAATGCAAACTATGTAACAATTTATTTATGTCATCCAGGACAAAAATACTTCACAGACTTTTGTGCCATGTCTAATTCCAGGTGCATGAGACATTTGTACAATCCACATATGAAGATAAGGGAAAAAAGAAGTTTAGGTGGTGTTCAAAAAGTTCTCTCACATCACTTTTGGGCCAAGAGAAGATAGAGTCCAAGTCTCTCACGTTCTGCACCCAGATTCGGACTACACAGACATACCTGACTTAAAACGGCAAGAACTCCTTCATACGGACTGCAAATTGGGTGATTCTTTTTTTGTTGGAAACTATATTTCGTACACTTTCCAACCCAATTGGATTCACCTTCAAATTCGTCCGGAGCGTTGAGATATCGACGGAACAATCTGACGCTGCAGCAGAATCCGAGTCAAACTACATGTCCAAATGTGTTGCATCACCTCCACTTGGGCCCATGAGCCTTGTACGACCTAGGGTTAATTTTAGGCTGCCTTGGGACGTCCTCCCACCTCCTTGGCCGCCACCCCTTGCTCCTATATAAGTAGATCCATCTAGTAGAATTTTCTTTGGGATTTGTTTAGTCAAAAGTTAGCCATTGCAACTTCGTGTACTTCGTTTGTGTCCAACAACCAGACCAAGACCGCTTACGGATCCCCATCTTTATCAATACTTCATCTATATTTTCAATATTCAGATTGCTTTATCATATTCTTGCTTGTTCTTCGATTGCATGCAGGAATAGACCTTCATGGTCAGGCTGATCGTGCTTCTCGCATTGTTAGTAACCCTTGGAGATTTGTTTAGCGATTGGTAAGGCGCAACGTCGTGCACGTTTGTAGTCGGAACGTCAAAGTCGTCTCCACCAAATCGATAGTTATCATCTCATCGAAAGATCGGACCCTCGCTTCTTTCAAGTGGTATCAGTTTTCAGGTTGCTCAGTGAGAATTTCCAGTTATTCCTATATTATATTTATTTTCTTACCTATTGTCCAAGGAAAAGCTACAAAAAAGTTAGATCTATTCATCTTTTGTCCTAGCCAGTCTAAGCCTTTGAAATTTCTTTTCATTGTTTGCATTATTGAATTATCGGTTGCATCGTTGTGTCGAGCTGCTAGTCTTAGTGTCTAGTTTGTTAGAGTTTCGAGTTCTATTAACATTAGTCACATTGTCGCTGCATCATTATCCGTTCCGCTGTCCACCACCTCATCCATCAATTTCCACCTCGTACTACCCATCGTTCATTGTCACAATCATACTTGAAGTTGTTCGCATCTTTGCTTGATCCAATCTGCATCTTATCTAGTTTGCCTTGGAAAGAGGAGAGGAAGAAAAAGAAAAAACAAGTGTGAGAAAAAAAAGTGTGAGGAGAAAAAAAAAGGAAAAAAGAGACAAAATTCGGATCTATTAGAGTCAATCTCATAGTTGAATTCGGATTGGAATCTGTTTTCTGCACTGTTCAGTAAAACAGGCATATCTTCCTCATATGAAGTCCGTTTTGGCTCCACAAGTACTCAAATTAAAGCTAGGGATGAGCCGCATCTGAATAGTTGCAGGAGCTTGTTACATATTTCGCACCTCAAAATCGGCTTCTAAATATGTCTTTTTGCCCTCCGAAGTTGGCGAACACAGCTTATTCCAGTTTTTTAGGCCAGTTTTAGAATTTTTTGACACCTCTTATCAACTCAGAATTGAGCGATTCTTTTTGCGTTTGAAAGCTTGAGTCAGTAGCATTCTGTAGAAAAAATTATCATAAAATTGGCTCAAACTTTTCAAGAGGAAAGTTGGAGAGAGAGTTGTTGTATATCCCGCTTGGCGGTTGTTTTCATCATTATCTTTACTGCCATTGTGATTTTCACTTACATCTTGCTATCGAGAGCTACTTCATATCCTTTATTGATGCTCGTTGTGCTACGCCGTGCCCTCATTAGTGTTCTAGGCTTGCGTCTCTAGCACGGTCTAGCACAGTACCGTCATTGAGCGTTCCTAACCAGCACAGTACCGTCATTGAGCGTTTATTCAACATTGCATCTTTGAATTGATTATTGCTAATCTTTTGCTACCATATATAAAGCCAACCCAGCTCCACATATTTCTACACCGTGTTTACGTACGTTCACCTGACAATCGCTTTACTCAATCTTTGGAGTTATTTGACATCGCTGGTTGCCTATCACGACCTGCTGCATGGTAAGAACTTGTAAGATATTGATCTTTGCTTTACTGTGAGCGTTTTACCACCACATCCTAGTAGTTCATAGGAACATTATTCTTGAATTTTGTTTCTTGTTTCTACTAATCATGACAGGTACCGGAGACAGAAGTTCTTGGATGATGGATACATCTTCACCATCACGAGACGTGGGACAACACACACATGCACACTGTCAGGTTATCTCTTTACCTTCATTTGAGGGCAGATTTAATCCTGCTATTTATCTTGCATGGGAGTTGGAGGTCGAACAAATTTTTGCTAGCCATGATTTTTCTGAACTTGAGAGAGTACGAGCTGTCACTAGAGCATTTACTAGTTTTTCTTCTGTTTGGTGGAGTGTACACTGTAATAAAAACATTGATAATCAACCCACAACTTGGAAAGATTTGAAAGCTGTAATGAGACAACAATTTTCCCCCTTACTATCGCTGTGAATTGCTTCGCAAATTGGAACAATTAAAACAAGGCAGTAACACTGTTCATGCTTACTACCAAGAGTTCAAATCTTATATGCATCATTGTGACATAGAAGAATCTGACGATGATACAATGAATATATTTTTTAGTGGTTTGAACCATGATATTCGCGCAAGATTTCAGTATATTCCTCGTTGCATTACTGGTATGTATGTTCGTGCTTGTACATTTGAGAGACAAATACAGGAGGATGCATTGTGTGACTACAACAACTACTATTCCAGTTCATGCTCACCACCACCGGTTGGTTCCTCCACCATTGCACCTACTAGAGCAGCCACACCTCTGATTGTGAGCGCACCATCATTTAAAGTGTATAGTACATTGTCATCGTCTGTACCTACATCAGCTATGTCTTTGCAACAAGGTAACAGTAAAAACAATGATGATATAACTTCACATGAGGATGATGCATATCTAGTTAACTTGAATACTTCATGTATTGAATTACCTGTTGATTTGAGCACACCACCTAGTTTAGATAATCATGTTACTGTCATGAATGCGTCATGTGATCAAACAACTGAAATACCAACAATTTTGAGTGCACCCATTGAATTAACTATTGATGAAAAAGAAACATGTGAATCAAAGAATAAATCAGATTTGGATACAATACATTTGAAAATAATCGTGCCAATGTTTAATCATTTCGATATGACATCTAATCTTGGTGATGATTCTATGTCAAATGACTTACTGCATGTTTGCTTATTTAAGCATGAATTTCATGCAAGTAAGGTTTATTCATCAATGTTGGGATGATTTAATGATGAACATTGTCAATCTTTTGATATGAATAAGAGCTTCACTTATTTGTGCAAACTGAGTTGCAATATTTTCATGCCTTCTACCTCTTGTGATAATATTTTGGCTTTATATTTTATGAATTACGAAAGTTACTCATCTATACATGTGTCATATGTGCGAAAATTAAGGGAAGTAAAAATGGATGACACATACATATACAACATGTACACCTTGTCTTTTTTGTTATCCACATTTCAGATTAAGCAACGTTGGGGACGGCTTTATTTTCAAGAAAGCGAGGATGATGAGGACATGACTACCTTGGATACGACCAAAAATATTGCATACATGTATATTTGTGAGGTGATTTCTAATGCAAACTATGCAACAATTTATTTATGTCATCCAGGACAAAAATACTTCACAGACTTTTGTTCCATGTCTAATTCCAGGTGTATGGGACATTTGTACAATCCACATATGAAGATAAGGAAAAAATAGAAGTTTAGGTGTTGTTCAAAAAGTTCTCTCACATCACTTTTGGGCCAAGAGAAGATAGAGTCCAAGTCTCTCACGTTCTGCACCCAGATTCGGACTACACAGACATACCTGACTCAAAACAGCAAGAACTCCTTCATACGGACTCTGAATTGGGTGATTCTTATTTTTGTTGGAAACTATATTTCGTACACTTTCCAACCCAATTGGATTCACCTTCAAATTCGTCCGGAGCGTTGAGATATCGACGAAACAATCTGATGCTGCAGCAGAATCCGAGTCAAACTAGAAGTCCAAATGTGTTGCATCACCTCCACTTGGGCCCATGAGCCTTGTACGACCTAGGGTTACTTTTAGGCTGTCATGGGACGTCCTCCCACCTCCTTGGCCGCCACCCCTTGCTCCCATATAAGTAGATCCATCTAGTAGCTTTTTCTTTGGGATTTGGTTAGTCAAAAGTTAGCCATTGCAACTTCGTGTACTTCGTTTGTGTCTAACGACTAGACCAAGACCGCTTATGGATCCCCACCTTATCAATACTTCATCTATATTTGCAATATTCAGATTGCTTTATCATATTCTTGCTTGTTCTTCGATTGCATGCAGGAATAGACCTTCGTGGTCAGGCTGATCGTGCTTTTGGCATTGTCAGTAACCCCTGGAGATTGGTTTAGCGATTGCTAAGGCGCAACGTCGTGCATGTTTGTAGTCGGAACGTCAAAGTCGTCTCCACCAAATCGATAGTTATCATCTCATCGAAAGATCGGGCCCCTCGCTTCTATCAGCTCTAATGCGCAGCATCCTTCGTTCATCCCCATGTACACCATTTGGACGCAAGGTGATCCCGTTCCTCGATGCTTCCCCTTTCCTTTCTCGCGAGACATGGATGCTACTTCAAGCGTGGACCTTATGCATGCTCGGGAACACCCAAGGAGACCATGGAGAGCCCAAGGACCAAGGCCAAGTGTTCACGGGAGAGAAGGAAGAAGGGCCAGCACCAACAGGCCTCGGACATCCGGCCCCATGCCCCGGACATCCGGCCCCTTCGCCGGAAATCTGGCCCCTCATCACAGAAGGCAACTGAAGCCGGCCACGCTCAGCCCAGACATCCGGCCTGAGGCTCGGACATCCGGCTCCTCATGAGCCGCCGGACATCCGGTCCCCAGCCCGGACATCCGGCGCCTGTCTGCGCATAGTGAACGGGCCAGAGGCCCATATACCCGTTCGTCCCCCCTAGACTATATATACTCCTCCACCTCCCTCTTTCTAGCGTTAGCTTAGGTTTAGCTCATTTGAGACAGACGACCCACCGAACGACCGGCGTTTTACCAGACGTCCGGACCCTCCTGAAGCACCGGATGTCCGCAACTCACCGGACGACCGGCGCCACCCAACAGAAAGAAATTAGCAGATTTCTGAGCCCGACCGGACGTCCGGTCACCGGTCGTCCGTCACTTTCTAGACGTTCGGTACCTGTAGATTCCCACTTCGGCTGATTTTTGTTTTAGTCATAACTAATTCATTCGAACTCCGATTTTGACGTTCTTTAGCTCGTTTTGAAGCTCTTGACATCCCCCATACCACAAAAATACTACCATCATCATTCGACTCCACCAAATTTTGTCAAATTTAGCAAGTTTGCCTAGGCCTTCCATCATATCATCCGCATAGCCACCATAGCCTTCCGCAACCTAACCCATTTTGTCCACCATAGCATTTGTGGTTGCTTGAGTAGTGATTTGAGTGTCCTAAGGTGTTTAGGCTACTTAGGGACGATTGCTTCTTCATCCACCACCACCACCACTTCCGCATATCCATTGTCCACTATACATAGCCACCCAACTTAACCAAATTTTGTTTGAGCTTGTTTGAGTTGTGGCTTGTGTCTCCTATGGTGTTTCGGCTACTTAGGGACCGTTACTTGAACTCCGACACCGTGTATAGCCCATCATACCCTTCCACCACCATAACCCATTTTGACCGGGTTTCCACCATTACTTCCGCAACCACCACCACTTTGCCGCCACCACCATTTGACATTTGAGATTTTGAGTTCGTGGTTTTTCCGTTTCCTAAGGTGTTTCGGCTACTTAGGGACGAGTCTCCATCATCTTTGTATCTACATCAAGAACACCGCCACTCATCATCGCCACGGACGATAACCTCCATATCATCTTGGTATTATGGTATCCCTCCTTTGTACATTCCCTTGCAATTGCATTGTTAACCCCTAGCCCATTTTTGCGTTACTTACCTATCGAGACTAGCTATTTGAGTATTTTTGGCTACGTGACTTGTGCACATTAGTGATCATACTTCCCATAGCATACATACCATATCACAGTGGTGCATATATTGGTATCATATCTTGTGACACAAGGTTGTCATCGCATATACTCAATTGCTATCTTGCTTCGTGAAGTTTTGCATGAGAAAAGAGCTCAAAAGAGAAAGAGCCAAATAAGCTTTTAAGCACAAAGAAAAAGATAAGCAAAGAGCTTTTAAGCAAGAACCATAGCATCATACTACATTAAGATTGTCATACTCGATCATTTTTTATCATACCACCGGAATACCATACATATAGCATACTTGGGAATAGAAGTCATTGCATTTTGCTTAGTAGGTTGTGCACTAGTTCATATCCGCCTATTGTGCAATCGCGCTAGCGTCTCTCTAGTGTTGTGCAACAAGAGCATTTTCGTGGATTACACATTTTGGCTCACCCCTTGGTTGCACGACCCCACTTATCTATTTGCATGCGTGTTTCCGCGTACTATATCTTGCTATTGGTCTACTTGTTGCATTTGCAAATTTGTGAATCTTTTTCAACATTATTGACTCTTGCGAACATTTCACATAAATTTTTTGTGCCACTATCCTCACCGAGCTCCACCATAAGCTTTACTTGTGTAGGTGTGAGAAACTGACAAGAATTGGCACCAATTGTGCTATTTCCTTGTTCCAGATTTGAGTGATCATTGATCCATCTTCAACATCGGTCAAGGTACATTTGGTATAGTTCTTCTCTTTCTCCCACTCATACTTGCTAGCGTCTTGTGATGGATAGGCAAGGCATTTCATCTCCGGTCTTCGACATCGACGGCGCGAACAAGAACATCCATGCGAAAACCATCGGACTACAACGAGCAATGCAAGAGCGCTTGGGCAACATTGCCATCGAACTACGACACTCCGAGACAAGGAGAATGGCTTCCTTCTACGGCATGTGCGACTCCTTCAACAAACAAATGGCGGAGCTCAAACACTTGGTGGTCGATTACAAGTCTTCTTCCCCTTCGTCATCTTATCAGCGGCGGCGTTCAAGTCACAAGTCTTCGGAGCGCAAACACAACGCAAGCGCAAGTCGTCAACGAGCTCAAGCACGACAATGACATCATCCTCATGAAGATCCTCGACAAGCGCATACCTACAAGTCCGATCAAGCTCTACTTCACGCCAAGGACGAGCTTCAAGAGCAAGAGAGAAGACTGCGAGACAACCACCACCATGAAGGAGCTACGGCTACAACCACCACTTCGGCATCTTCAGCAAGTGCTATCAAGGCATCTTCGCCTTTGGACGTACGACATCTTCGCCTACTTCCCGTGAGTTCGCCTACATCGACATCTCCAACTACAAGGCGACCACCTACAAGTGAGGGCGACACTTCCATCTTCGGAAGCTCCCCTCATCTAGACGGCGACAATATGGTCGAGCAAGGGCCATCCCCTTCCACCAAGGCGATGAGCATGAACCTCTTCAACAACATGAAGACGACACCCAAATATGACGACTACTCTGAGTCAAGCTACGCAAGCGCACATGAGTCCTCTTTGATCTCGGAGTAGAGTGATGATTTACCACCTCCTGCGGCATTCATCTTTGAAGGCGTTATGGATGAGGCGGCGAAAGGAGTTCAGTTTGGAGACCTTTGCACCTACATCTCTCCGACACCCATATATCATGAGATGCCCCAATTACCATGTGAGGAGAGCCACCACCACATGAGTGACATGAGTGACTCCACCATATGTGACATTGAGTGCATTTCCTATGAGAGGATGCGTGTGACCACCACTAGACCCACACATGAGATCATGCCACACATCCTATGTGAGGTTGAGAGCCATTTGTGTGACTCCACCAACCATACGAGTGAGAGCATCCAAGAGGGAGTGAGTGATGCGGAGCATCCCAAGGTCATCCCCATGGACCTACCGACGACTCGCCAAGCGCCCAAAGGACCAATGGCACGATCCCGTGCAAGAGCTCTCGAAGCCGAGGTGAACTCGCTCCTTTATGAATTTCCTCTTGAGTCACACGGGACATGGCTTCTACCCTCACCGGAAACTCTATACATACTCAGGTACGTGGATGAAGACCACGAGACAGCTCTGCACAGTGGACAAGGCGGCGGGGTCGACAAGTGCTTGGAACAAGAAGAAGGGCGGCTGAAGACGCTACAGGCACCGGAAGTCCGACCCCTACCGGACGACCGGTCACTCCCAGGCACCGGACGTCCGATGTTCACCGGACGACCGGCAACTCCCAGACCACCGGACGACCGGAAGCCACCGGACGTCCGTGACACCGACTATAGAACGTAATTAGCGGAAATCCGAGGATTACCAGACGTCCGATCCCTCACGAGCCACCGGACGTCCGGTGACCAGCGGACGTCCGACCCGACGGCGTCACCCCATGTAATATATACTCATTGACTTCCTTCGTGCTAGGTAGCTTTTGGATAGCTCATCATAAACCTTAGTTGTTCCTCTCCTACGAGACCACGACCTCCTCGGAGAAGATCCACCGGATTCAAGACCTCCTTCACGGAGAAGAACATCAAGACCTCCTCACGGAGATGACTACCGCCTCTTGCATCGTCCTTAGTTGATCGTGTATCATGTGTCGCACTTTGTGTACCCGAATCTAGCATTTGTGTGACCTAAACGTGTTGGTTTGAGTGTTTTCCTTCTTGACCCTCTTGTGTTTTCCCTCGTGCCTCACGTGTTCATCCTTGGGATCCCTCCTTTTCATGAAAGATCGGCCATCTAGGGTTCCACCCAACATCATTATGGTATCAAGAGCCAAGGTTTCTCATGAAATTGGAGCCCCTACCTGTGTTTTCTGGCTTGTTTTTGTTGTGTTCTTCCCAATTTCGAAAATTCCCCACCAAAAATAGCCCCAACTTTTTTTTGTGATCTGATGATTTGGCGAGAATTTGTTCGATTTGTTCCATGGTTTTGCTGTGTTACGAGTGGATCTAGCTTTTCCCCACCTTTTCCTCAATTTTCTTCCGCAAATTCGGCCAAGTTTGACAAATTTGTCCACGGATACCTCAAACCCTAGACCAGACTCTCCGGACGACGGACGATTTACCAGACGTCCGGAACCTCGCGAAGCACCGGACGTCCGTTAACCACCAGACGACCGGCACTCTCTATACATAAACTATTACCGGATTTCCGAGACTTACCGGACGTCCGGCGACCGGACGACCGACGACCTACCGGACGTCCGACGAACCCTGACGAAGCTGAACTTCCTCAGTTTTGTTCCACCTTCCGCAACCACTTACCCCTTCATAAACCCGCATCTACCATACCACCACCACCATTGCTTACCCAACATCTCTACGGTCTTACCTCTTGTGTCTTGGATCATTTGAGTTGTGGTTTTCCCATTTCCTTGTGTGTTTCGACTATCTTGGAACGGAGCGACATCGACGAGACCACCTCTCAACCCCGACAAGGAAGGTAACATCGATGACGCTTTGTCATTCTACCTTGCAATTGCATTGTCACCCTATAGACCATTTTGCGTAGCTTTCCCATCGAGACTAGCCATTTGAGTATTGCCGGGCCACGACACTTGTGCACATCAGTGATAGCCATAGATATTGCATATACATCATCTTATCTTCGTGTGACACAAGAGTGATCCACATACACAATAGCTACCATGATCCAAGAAGCATGCATAAGTGGCCAAAGAAAGAGCTCACAAGCTTTTAAGCAAAAGAGCCACCCAAAGCTTATAAGCAAAAGGAAAATAGAATCATACGCCTTGCATCAAAAGAGATCATATGAGATGGCAACACATCATCTTGTGCTCAAGCATCGGCACATCATACACTCATAGCATACTTGTGATAGGAAGTCGTTACTTTTTGCCTCTTATAGGTCGTGCACAAATGTGTATCCGCCTATTAAGCAATCAATTAGCGTCTCTCTAGTGTTGTGCAACACGAGCATTTTCCGTGGATTCCACATTTTCGCTCACCCTTGGTTGCACAACCACATTTATCTATCCGTGCGTGTGTTCCGTGTGCTACTTCTTGCTTGTGATCTACTTCTTGCATGAGCAAATTGTGAATCATTTTCAACATCATTGAGTCACTTTGACAATTGCATTGAATTTGTGCCCCCATCCTCACCAAGCTCCTCTCAAAGCTTTACTTGTGTAGGTGCGAGAATCGACACGAAGTGGTACCAATAGTGTTATTTCCGGGTTACATCATTGAGTGATCCTTGATCCATTTTCAACTTCGGTCAAGGTACAATTGGTATTGTCTTCTCTGTTCTCCCACTCACACTCTTGCTTGCAATGATGGATTGGACAAGTACATCTTCGAACCCGCTCTTCGATGATCCTCAAGAGTCGAACAACTACGTCACCAAACTACATCTCTTCGGCGTCCAACGAGCTCTACATCAAGAAAGTGAAGCTATGTGAGAGCGCATTGAGCAAGTCGCCGCCGATGCACAACAATTTGAAGCAAGAACAAGAGAGCAATTCGACATCATCAACACCAACATGTCTACTCAATTTGACGAGCTACAGACTTTGATAGTCTACCGACGTTCTTCTTCCACATCTTCTCAATGACGAAGCCGCTCAAGTCGCCATACCGACTCCACGGAAGGCTCAAGTACCCCTACATCAAACACTGTTTGTCAAGCCGCACGTCAAGCTAGACGTGAAAAATGGAATCCACTTCATGACAAGAGTTCACAAGAGCTATTTGAAGAGCAAGAAAGTCAACATCGTCAAGACCAAGCTACACTTGACCAAGCGCAAGAACGACAACGACTACGCCAACAACAACAAGAGCGAGCACGTCAATACCAAGAACAAGATGCCAAGGCTAATCGTCAAGAACAACAACACCGAGAAGCTCAAGCTCTTGAGGCGCAACGAGCATTACGGGATTCACATCGCAATGTGGCAACTCACAATCGACATAATCGTCAAGAAGAGGATTTCCTTCGTGATGAGATACAAGAGAGGCACCACCAAGCACAAATACAAGAAGAAGTTCCTCCTCAAGCGCGACAAGAGCAACAAGCCCAACAGGAACCACAAGCTCGGCAAGTACACCACGACTATGGGCATCTACTGCGCCAAGAGAAACACGAGATTGATAATGGTCCCAATCAAGGACACCCTCTCAATAGGCAAGCAAACAATGAAGAGCATCGCTAATGCAAGCTTAAGTTCACCATGCCAAAGTTTTCCGGAAGCATTGATCCCGAAGACTACCTCTCATGGGCATTGAAAGTTGATAAGATCTTTCGCTTACACAACTTCGATGAAGAGAAGAAAATTGCTATGGCCTCCCTTGAGTTCCAAGATTATGTTCTCATTTGGTGGGAGCAAATCATAGAGAGAAGAGAAGCAAAAGGCGAACCTCCTATCACTACTTGGGCTCAAATGAAGGAAGTCATGAGAGTACGCTTTGTGCCAACACACTACAACTGTAACTTGTTCAACAATCTACAACTCCTCAAGCAAGGTACCAAGTCCGTTGAAGAGTACTACAAGGAGATGGAGATTTCCATGATAAGAGCCAACATCACGGAAGATGAAGAGCAAACAATGGCGAGATTCTTGAATGGACTCAACTATCCTATCAAGAAGATTGCGGACTTTCAACCCTACACGACCCTCCTCGAGCTAGTACACCAAGCAACCAAAGCAGAGTGACAAGTTCAAGAGGACTACATGTACTCCAAGTTCAACTCCAAGAACTTTGGCTCCTACAACCAAGCTTCAACGACTTCGGCTCCTCCTACCTCTACCAAGCCATCTACAAACTTCGATGACAAGTCAAGCTACAAGAATGCGACTACATCAAGTCGGACACCTTCTGCAAACAACTTCAAGCCAAGAACTTCACCATCTACAACTCCTACCGGGGACAACTCCAAGACGAGTTCCATCAAGTATTTCAAGTGCCAAGGGCGATGCCACAAGTCATTTGAGTGCAAGACCGTTCGTACCATGATCATCAATGATGACGGATCCTATGATTCAATGAGCGACGATGAGATGGAAGCCCTTGAACATGTAGCTATGCATCGACAAGTGAATGAAGATGAAGACCATCAAGTGTTTTGCGACAATGACTCGAGCCCAAATCTCGTTGTCTCCAAGGTCTTGACACTCCAACATCAACAAGAAGATGACCAACGATGTCACATTTTCCATACCAAGGCCGGCATCAATGGACACTCCGTCAAGGTTATCATCGATGGAGGAAGTTGTTATAACTTGGCAAGCGAAGAGCTATGCGACAAGCTACATTTGGTCAAGACGAAGCACCCTCATCCCTACAAGGTCCAATGTCTTAATGACGTCGGAATTCTTCGGGTCGAGCATACCGTGCAAGTCTCCTTCACAATAGGCGCCTACGAGGACACACTTGAGTGTGATGTGGTCCCCAAGTACATGTGCCACCTTCTACTTGGACGACCATGGCAATATGATCGTGGAGTCACACACAATGGACGGACCAACCACTATAGCTTCAAGATGAAGGGCAAGGAATTCGGGCTACGTCCAATGTCACCAAGTCAAGTACCCGCCGACAAACACTTACATACCAACCATCATGGAGATAATGGTGAGAGAGTGAGCCACCAAAAGGAGAGTGAGAGCCACAAGCCAAATATGAGCGACTCCACGATGAGAGACAAGAAGCAACTAGTGCTATTTGCCACCAAAAGTGAGATGAGAGAAGTGTGTGAGAACACATCGAGCGTCTTTCACCTTGTGCTTTTATGCAAAGGGGAAGCAAAACCTACTAACACTTCACCACCTCTACCTTTAGTGTTGTCTCAATTGTTGCAGGAATTCTCGGACGTCTTTCCCGATGAGCTACCTCCGGGTCTACCTCCACTTCGCGAAATCGAACACCGCATCGACCTCATACCCGGCGCACCACTTCCAAACAAGGCTCCTTACTGCGTCAACCCCCAGGAAACCAAGGAGATACAACGGCAAGTACAACAACTCATCCACAAAGGTCATGTACGTGAAAGCTTGAGCCCTTGTGCCATTCCAGTTATTCTCGTGCCTAAGAAAGATGGAAGTTTTCGCATGTGTTCCGATTGTCGTCCGATAAATGCTATCACCGCTAGATACCGTCACCCTATCCCATGCTTAGACGACATGCTTGATGAATTGTGTGGTGCCACCATGTTTTGGAAAATTGATCTTAAAAGTGGCTACTACCAAATTCGCATTCAAGAGGGTGATGAGTGGAAAATGGCTTTCAAAACCAAATTTGGGTTATATGAGTGGCTTGTCATGCCAATGGGTTTATCGGAAGCACCCGGTTCATTTATGCGTCTCATGCATTTCGTTCTCCGACCCTACATAGGCGTCTTTGTAGTGGTTTACTTTGATGACATCCTCGTTTTTAGCAAGTCCCTTGAGGACCATGTGACACACATCCGTATGGTTTTACAAACCCTTCGGAAAGAGCGCTTATATGCTAACATGGATCAATGCACTTTTGGCATTGACAAGGTCGTTTTCTTAGGATTTGTCGTTTCTTCACAAGGTGTTCACGTTGATGAAACTAAAATTGAAGCAATTAAAACTTGGCCACAACCAACGAATCTCCAATAAGTGCGTAGCTTTCTTGGTTTAGCCGATTTCTATCGACGTTTTGTGAAGGACTTTAGCACAATTGCTATGCCTTTACACGCCTTGAGCAAGAAGAACGCACCCTTCATTTGGGGTACTTCGCAAGACACCGCGTTCAATGAGCTAAAAAGCTTGCTTACACACGCACCACTTCTTGCCTTACCAAACTTTGACAAACCTTTTGAGATCCATTGTGACGCTAGCGGTACAGGCATAGGTGGAGTGCTAATGCAAGAAAAACGCCCAATTGCGTACTTTAGCGAGAAGCTATCCGGAGCGCAACTTAACTACCCCATATATGATAAAGAGCTCTATGCCTTGGTGAGAGTTTTGCGTGTTTGGGAACATTACCTTAGACCACATGAATTCATTCTTCATACGGACCATGAGACCCTGAAGTATCTGAAGGGTCAAACTAAGTTGAACAAGCATCATGCTAAGTGGAGTGAGTTCATTGAATCTTTCCCCTATATCATTAAGTACATCAAAGGCAAAGAGAATGTTGTGGCGGATGCGCTTTCCCGCAAATGCATGCTTGTTACACAACTTGAGTTGAATGTTATTGGCTTTGAGCACATAAAAGATTTATATGAGCATGATCCTTTCTTTGCAAATCTTTATGCTAAGTGTTTGACTCACACTTCTTGGGAACATTATTACATCAAGGATGGATATCTTATGAGAGCTAACAAAGTTTGCATTCCCGAGGCTTCGCTTCGTTTGCTCCTTTTACAGGAATCTCATGGAGGAGGACTCATGGGACACTTTGGATGTGACAAGATATTTGCTATGCTCTCCAAGAACTACTTTTGGCCCAAGATGCTTCGTGACGTCTCACGCCTCACCAACCGATGCAAAGCTAAGTCAAAAGCTCAATCTCATGGCCTTTACATCCCACTTCCTATTCCATACCATCCATGGGAAGACATAAGCATGGACTTTATACTTGGATTGTCTAGGTCTCAAAATGGCAAAGATTCTGTGTTTGTTGTCGTGGATAGATTCTCTAAAATGGCTCATTTCATTCCTTGTAACAAGATCGACGATGCTTCACCTGTTGCAAATCTCTTTTGTATGGAAATCATTCGTCTACATGGAGTACCCAAGGCGATCGTGCCGGACCGGGACGTCAAGTTATTGAGCTACTTTTGGAAGACTATATGCGCCAAACTCGACATCAAGCTCCATTTCTCTTCGGCATATCATCCACAAACCGACGGCCAAATGGAGGTGACGAACCACACACTTTCGACGCTTCTTCGTGTGTTGATCAAGAAGAACATCAAGGAATGGGAGCAATGCTTGCCCATCGCTGAGTACGCCTACAACCGCACAAGACATTCGACTACCGGCAAGTCCCCTTTCGAGGTCGTCTATGGCTTCAACCCGTTGTCCCCATTGGACATCCTGCCTCTACCTCTATAAGAACGGATCAACATGGACGCAAGTGCACGAGCAAGCTATCGGAAGAAGGTGCATGAAGATACAAGGGAAACGATCGAGCGACAAGTCCATCGCCTCACCACCAAGCTCAACGTCAACAAGGCACCAATGGTGTTCCAACCGGGAGATCTTGTATGGCTTCATCTTCGAAAGGACCGCTTCCCCAACGAACGCAAGTCAAAACTACTACCTCGAGCCAACGGACCTTTCAAGGTGCTAGCATGCTACAACAACAATGCATACAAGATCGACATTCCACGAGACAAATACAACATGAGCAATACCGTCAACATCAAGGACCTATCTCCTTTCCATGGTGATGAAGATCTCGATCCGAGGTCGGATATTTCCCACTGGAGGGGAGATGATGCGGAGCATCCCACGGTCATCCCCATGGACCTACCGTCGACTCACCAAGCACCCAAAGGACCAATGACACGAGCCCGTGCAAGAGCTCTCGAAGCCGAGGTGAACCCGCTCCTTTATAAATTTCCTCTTGAGTCACACGGGACATGGCTTCTACCCTCACCGGAAACTCTATGCATACTCAGGTACGTGGATGAAGGCCACGGGACAGCTCTGCACAGTGGACAAGGCAGCGGGATCGACAAGTGCTTGGAACAAGAAGAAGGGCGACTGAAGACGCTACAAGAACCGGACGTCCGACCCCTACCGGACGACCGGTCTCTCCCAGGTACCGGACGTCCAACGTTCACCGGACGACCGACAACTCCCAAACGACCGGACGACCGGAAGCCACCGGACGTCCGTGACACCGACTACAGAACGTAATTAGCGGAAATCCGAGGATTAGCGGACGTCCGGTCCCTCCCAAGCAACCGGACGTCCGGTGACCAGCGGACGTCCGACCCGACGGCGTCACCCCATGGAATATATACTCGTTGACTTCCTTCATGCTAGGTAGCTTTTGGATAGCTCATCATAGACCTTAGTGGTTCCTCTCCTACGAGACCGTAGCCTCCCCAGAGAAGATCCACCGGATTCAAGACCTCCTTCACGGAGAAGAACATCAAGACCTCCTCACGGAGATGACTACCGCCTCTTGCATCGTCCTTAGTTGATCGTGTATCGTGTATCGCACTTTGTGTACCCAGATCTAGCATTTGTGTGACCTAAACGTGTTGGTTTGAGTGTTTTCCTTCTTTTCTGTAGCGACCACGATCCGAATGGACCGAAGTCTCTGTGTTTCAGTGGCATCCCTGGATCGGTAATGCTGACACACACAGTACTTGAAGGATTTATAACGGAGTGGCAATCACAAACTTACTACATCGAATGTCTCCAATGAGAACTTATTGCAAAATCTATGGCTTAAGGCCATCTAGCAATATAAAAGCAGAAGGCTTGGAAGATAAGTGAGTCCATCAATTCCAACGGCATAACTGAGTGCATAACAAACGACCTAGAACGTCTTATTCCTCGTCTGAAAAGTCTGCAACGTAATATGTTGCAGCCCGAAAACGGGTCAGCACATGGAATATGCTGGCAAGATAACACAAAGAATGCAAGTAACAGAATAAAGGCTATACTACATGCATATTTGGCTGGTGGAGGCTCTAAGGTTAAAGTTTTTGCGTAAAGCCAATTTTTCCCTACAACAAAGGAATAAATTTTATTTGAACTACCATGTTGGTTGAAAATCATTGAGAAGGTACCTCCAACTCAATCCCAAATTAAAAGTTCATCATTAACCCAACAAATTCAATTATATAGTGATGAGATCAACCAATAATTCAAGTACCAGATACTCAAGATGTCCATAACCGGGGACACGGCTAATCATGATCAGTTTGTACACTCTGCAGAGGTTTGTGCACTTTTCCCACAAGACTCGATCGCCTCCGTTTGGTTTCTCGCACTGCATGGTGTTTGAGAAACGGATGACCGAGACACAGTCTTTCCGAAGAGGTCCCCTTAACCGGATAGATAGGCCGGTACACCTACAATCCCTCTACATCTGCTAGCCCATCACGAAAAGGTTTCCCACAACTTACTCAACTATGCCAGAGCTCATATTGGCATGTGGCTGCACACGGAAGTTTCTAGCATGAATAGTTTTATGATCCCTTTGATCCAGGGTGGCATTCAATAGGAAAAATCACACGGAACCTCGGGATTTCCTAGGACAACGCTGGATTCTCCAGGTGCCCTGCAACCAATCCACCCAGATGTGTATTCAAGTAGCCACCTTAAGTTGAAACCTTAATTAACAACTCACATCTGTCATGGATTTCACTCAAACCCAAACCACGTCTACGAGCATAGCATAGCAACCTAAGCAAATGTAGAAGTAACTCCCAAGGGTTTGAAAATAATGCAGGTAATAGGTTCTATCTCAATCTACTTCCCAGTCCCACAAGTTAAGAGATCCTACTCATGCAATGTGTGAGGTTTTGATCTAATGCATAAAAACTGGGTAATAAAATGGCATGATCAAAGTGTTACTTGCCTTGCTGACGATTCACAAAACCTAGAGACTCGTAGTAGCACGTTTCACAGTCCGGGTAATTCTATCGCAAGCAAACAATAGCATACATAAGCAAACAAGCAATGATGCACAACAAAACTCCAAAAGAACAGATCTAACCAGAAAGTTCAACTTATGAACTCCGGTTTGCAAAAAGAATCAACTCGAAAGAAGCAACGAAACTCAAACTACGAAAGAAACGAGCTCCGGTTACTAATTGGTCTAAAGTCAAATTTTACAGTAGCCAAAACTCTGGTCAAGTTGGTTAAACGTAAAGAGGGCATCGAGGCGAAGATCTGGGATTTCGAATCACCTGATTCCGACTCTCGAGCGAAAAGAAAAACGAAAAACAAGATCAGGGCAGAAATCGCGATCGGAATAATCACGGATAAATCCCCGAAAAAGAAAACTGACGAACAGGCTAACGAACGACGTTCGCTGTCTGCGGCTAACGGACGAAAAGCGTTCGTTAAAACGAACGTACGGATGAACGTCCGCTAAATAGCTAAACCGAAGAAAACCTAATCGATCTAAACCTAAAAAACGGATCTACGGTTTACGAAAAACCGATCGGTTTTAAAAAAACCGATGACTACCTCGAATCGGCGAACTCCGGCGAATTCCGGCGGGTCCAGCGGGCGGTGGGCGGCGGAGCGGCGGTGCGGCAGCGAGGGGGCGGCGGCGCGGCTCGCGGTGCGGCGGCGGCAGCGCGACGGCGGGCTGGCTGCTGCCTCGGGCCGAGGCTGGCGCTATATAAAGCCCAGAGTCCTGGGCTAATACGGCCCTAAGTCGGTTTGCCTTTTTTTTCTTCTAAAAGAGTCCTCACGCAGAAAAACTAACGAAAGAAATACTAAACAAACTCCAAAAATCCCGAAATAAATTTTCACCGCCCTCTAATAATATTTAGGACAAAGTGAACATTTTTCCCGGACCTAAATGCAATTTTGAAAAACGTGCATTTTTCCTATGCAATTAAAATCGCAAATAAATCTAGAAAAATACCAAAAGTGATTTTAACATTTTTCCTCCTATATTTCTGTTATTTTGGAGAAGTCATATTATCTTTGCTGATATATTGTATTTAGAAATATTTTTAGGAGAGAAAAATAACTGAAATCACACTGTCCTCGTACGGGTATTCGAGCGAACTCAAATACAAAACGGTAGAATTCCCAACTCTCTCCGTAGGTCCTTGAGTTGCTTAGAATTTTCGAGGAACGCCACAACAAAAATGCAAAGAGCATGCAATGCAGTATGATCTATGTATAACATTCCAAATTGAAAATTTGGGATGTTACAAACCTACCCCCCCCCTTAGAATGAATCTCGCCCTCGAGATTTGACTTGGCTTGAGAACAGGTGTGGGTGGTCCTTGCGTAGATCATCTTCTCGTTCCCAGGTGGCTTCTTCCTCGGTGTGGTGGCTCCACTGAACTTTGCAAAACTTGATAACCTTACTGTTGGTAACTCTGCTCGAAAATTCAAGAATCTTAACCGGCTTCTCTTCATAGGTCAGATCACTATCCAACTGAATTGCTTCCAGGGGTACTGTGTCTCTAAGTGGTATATCGGACATCTCCGCATGGCACTTCTTAAGCTGCGAAACGTGAAACATGTCGTGCACTCCTGACAATCCTTTGGGCAATTCCAACTTATAGGCAACCTCTCCCATGCGTTCCAAAACACGGTAAGGTCCCACAAATCTCGGGGCTAGCTTTCCTTCAACCCCGAAATGTTTAACTCCTCGCAGAGGCGATACTCTCAAGTACGCTCTGTCTCGGAACTCATAGGCTATTTCCTTGCGCTTCGAGTCTGCATAACTCTTCTGCCTGGACTGAGCTACCTTCAACCTATCTCGAATCAACTTCACCTTCTCCTCAGACTCTTTGATCAAGTTTGGTCCAAACAGCTGTCGGTCTCCAACTTCATCCCACATTAACGGTGTTCGGCATCTCCTTCCATACAATGCCTCGAACGGTGCCATCTTCAAACTGGCCTGGTAACTGTTGTTGTACGAGAACTCCGCGTAGGGCAAGTTATCATCCCAACTAGATCCATAATCTAACGCACATGCTCTCAACATGTCCTCCAGGATCTGGTTGACTCTCTCCATCTGTCCATCGGTCTGCGGATGAAAAGCGGTGCTGAATTCCAGCCTCGTTCCCAAAGTTTGGTGTAGCTGATGGCAAAACTTTGAGGTGAACTGTGTTCCTCTATCTGATACAATGGTCCTCGGAACTCCGTGCAGACATACGATCCTGGTCATGTATATCTTGGCAAACTTTGCACTGGTGTATGTGGTTTTCACAGGGATAAAATGGGCTACCTTCGTCAATCGATCCACTACTACCCAGATCGAGTCATATCCTACCTTAGTCCTGGGCAATCCGGTGATAAAATCCATGCCAAGCTTCTCCCACTTCCATTTGGGTATCGGCATAGGCTGCAAATCCTGCTGGCTTCTAATGTTCTGCCTTTACTCTTTGGCATACATCACATACAGCTACATACTCGGCAATATCCTTCTTCATTCCTGTCCACCAGAAACGTTCCTTCAAATCCAAATACATCTTGTTGTTTCCGGGGTGTATCGAGTATGGCGAATCATGTGCTTCCTACAGTATCAACTTCCTGATCTCCGGGTCGTTGGGAACATAGATTCGATCCTCAAACCACAAGGTGTCGTGTTCGTCCTCACGAAATCCCTTGGCTTTTCCTTCACTCATCCTTTTCCTTATCTCTGCAATTTCCTTATCATCCTTCTGGGCTTCACATATCTTTCCCAGTAATGTCGACTGAACCTCCAACGTAGCAACGAAACCTCTAGGAACTATCTCCAAACGAAGCTCCCTGAAATGTTCTGCTAACTCCTGTGGCAATCCCCCTTTTATTAGGGTATTTGCATAACTCTTCTGGCTCAAAGCATCTGCCACGACGTTGGCCTTTCCTGGATGATAGTGCAGCTTCATATCATAATCCTTTATAAGCTCCAACCATCTCCTCTGTCCGAGGTTCAGCTCCTTCTGTGTGAAAATGTACTTCAAACTCTTGTGATCCGTGTACACATCACAATGATTTCCAATAAGGTAATGTCTCCAGGTTTTCAGTGCGTGCACTACTGCTGCTAATTCCAGATCGTGCGTCATGTAATTCAACTCGTGTGGTCGCAGTTGACGGGATGCATAGGAAACAACTCTTCCATCCTGCATAAGTACTCGTCCAAGTCCTAAGCGTGAAGTGTCGCTGTATACTTGGAAATCCTTACGTATATCAGGCAATATCAGCACTGGGGCTGTCGTCAACCGTTTCTTCAACTCCTGGAAACTTTCTTCACATTCTTCAGTCCAATCGAACTTCGTCTCCTTCTTCAACAATGTCGTCATTGGCTTTGCAATCTTGGAGAAATTTTCTATGACTCTCCGGTAGTATCCCGCGAGTCCAAGAAAACTGCGGATCTCTCCAACTGTAGTGGGTGCCAACCACTCCGTGACTGCCTATAACTGATGTTCTCTGAGCTTCTCCAATACCAAACGCAAATGCTCTGCATGTTCTTCCTCATCCTTAGAGTATATCAGAATATCATCTATGAATACCACGACGAACTTATCCAAGAACTCCATGAACACCTTGTTCATCATACTCATGAAATAGGCAGGCGCGTTAGTCAATCCAAATGACATAACCATATACTCATACAGCCCGTACCGTGTGGTGAAGGCTGTCTTAGGTATATCCTTCTCTCGGATCTTCAATTGGTGGTATCCAGATCATAGATCTATCTTGGAGAATACTTTCGCTCCTTGGAGTTGGTCGAACAATCATTGATCATCGGCAGCGGGTACTTATTTTTAATTGTCACTTCATTCAGCGCACGACAATCAACGACCATTCTCAATGATCCATCCTTCTTCTCGACCAAAAGCACTGGGGCTCCCCAAGGTGATGGACTTCGGCGAATAAATCCTTTCTCCAACAACTCCTTAATCTGCTTCTTGATCCCTTCCAGATCATTTGCTGGCATCCGATATGGTCTCTTAGATATTGGTCCGGTGCCAGGCAACAACTCAATCAAAAACTCAATATCTCTATCCGGTGGCATGCCAGGTAACTCCTTGGGAAACACATCTGGATAATCCTTTACTACTGGCACTTCCTCCTGAACAACTCCCGTGAGAGAATGCACTTGTGTCCTTATAGGCAAATGCCTAGATACATACTTAATCCTTTTCCCCTCCGGGGTGGTGAGCAAAATAGACTTACTGGCACAATCAATATTACCTCCATACTTCGATAGCCAATCCATACCTAATATCACATCCAATCCTTGCGACTCCAGAACTATTAGGTCGGAGGGGAAAGTGTGACGTCCTATGGTCAATGGCGTCTGAAAGCATCCTTGGTGTGCCATATACTCTGCTCCTGGTGAACTTACTAACATGGGGGGTCTTAAGAACTCGGGTGGACATCCTATGTCTATTCACAAATCCCCTTGAAATGTATGAATGCGATGCACCAGTATCGAAAAAAACTATTGCGGTAAATGTCTTAACCAAAAACTTACCGACAACAGCATCTGGTTGCCCTTCTACCTCCTCCACGGTCACATGGTTCACTTGTCCTTTAATGAACGGGTTGGGCTTCTTCCCGGCGCTTCCATTGCCGTTCCCATTCTTAGCTTTTGGGCACTCATTGGCATAATGTCCATTCTTCCCGCACTTGAAACAAGTGACATGGCTAAAATCCTTCTTGGTAGGTGTGGACGGGGTAGGGCGGCTCTGGTTATTATTTGCTCCATTCCCATTTCCATTCTTAGGGCCATTGTGGTTGTGGGGAATTCCATGGTTATGGGTATATCCTCCCGAATTCGGAGTGAATCAGGGCTTCTGCTGGGCTCCAGAATTATTTCTTTTTTTGTCCATACTTCCTCTTGCGGCTTTCAATCTGCTGGTGCTTCCCTTCAATCATAAGAGCTTTATTTACCAACTATTGGTAGTTGTTGAAAGTTGCCACCATCAACTGTACGCTCATCTCATCGTTCAGCCCTTCCATAAATCTCTCCTGTTTAGCGGCGTCTGTGGCCACATCATCTGGGGCATAACGAGATATGGTACTAAACTCATCCACGTACCGTGCCACAGTACGGTTTCCTTGGCGCAAGTTGCGAAAATCCTGCTTCTTCATGCTCATAGCTCCAGTTGAGACATGGGCAGTACGGAAAGCTTGCTGAAACTGCTCCCAAGTAACATTGGCTATGGGGAAAGTGGTTGTGTAGTTCTCCCACCATGCTGCGGCTGGTCCAGACAACTGATGTGCGGCAAATCGCATCTTCTCAGCATCTGAGCAATTGGCGGTGGTCAAATCCCTTCCAATCTTGCGTAGCCAGTCATCAGCCACTATTTGTTCGATGCTGCTAGCAAACACGGGTGGTTGCAACCTTAAGAAATGTGCCAGGTTGTCCACGGGTGGTGGTGGAGGGTTGTTGTTGTTGTTGTTCTGGTTGTTCTGAGTGTTCTGGACAAGAAGTTGCATTAAGGTGTTCTGCTGCTGGATCAACTGGGTGAGCTCAGGGGGAAACTCAAATCCGGGCTCACGTCTTGGAGGCATCTGATGGGTGTAGAGGGAAGAGATTAGAACAGAATTGAGGTCTAAGGGAAATTCACTACCTATATGCACATGAGACAAACACAATCATATCACACCAATCAATTTCAAGCAAGATCTTACAAATCTAACTAGCGTTACAAAAGTGCTCTAAAACTAATATATGGAGGTAAACTACTAGTCACATGGTGGTCATCTAAAAATATTGATCGGCGGACGATTCCATGATATCTGCTCCAGCTTCATCTTCGTAGTCTTCGTCTTTACTATCATCGGGTTCTGAATCCGTGTCGTCGATGATAATGTAATCTTCGGGAGGAATTTCCTTGGGTTCTTCTTCCTCTTCACCTCCTGGGGCTGGATCTCCCATGCATACTCCTAGCTTCCTTGTTAAATCATCATTCTTCTCCACTAGTATCAACATCTCCTCCTCGTATCCATCACGAGCAGACTTAAGTTCTTCTTCTAGCTCCAAATTCCTGTTTAGTGCCTTCTTCAATTCTATCATCCCAGCGCACATCTGGTGCTCCTATCGTCGAATGTGCTGATTCAACTCCTGGATGAACGCTGCAATGGACCTATCCTTCCGGGTGCTGATCATATCCCAACTCTCATCTCGGCGTCCACAAATCTGGTAGATGGTGTCCTTCATCTCCTGCTTGTAGACTGCTCCGATCCTTCCCATCGTCATGTGGGCGGCCATACTCTTGCCTAGGCTCCAGGTTGGCGCATCAAAAGAAAACTCTATTGGCTCGGTGGATGGTGCGAAGGTTCTTCCGGGAATTTGAACTTGAATGCTCCATCGCTCCTCTTCCAGTGAAGTGGTGGTGTAGGTCCCGGTAAAGCTTGGTATTCCTATGTTCAGGTACCTAGTGACTTCCTTCAAGTGTCGTCCAAAGGGTGTGTCTTCATCCGGTTGAGTGAACTTGTTCCTTGGGTCCACCATCCTAAAGAAGTAGAAAATGGAGAGAAGTCAGAATGAGCAGAGAAGAGTGATCTAGGGTCTGTCTTAGTGGTCATGTCCTACAGTCAGCGTGTGCTCTGATACTATCTTTGTAGCGACCACGATCCGAATGGACCGAAGTCTTTGTGTTTTAGTGTCATCCCTGGATCGGTAATGCTGACACACACAGTACTTGAAGGATTTATAACAGAGTGGCAATCACACACTTACTACATCGAATGTCTCTAATGAGAACTTATTACAAAATCTATGGCTTAAGGCCATCTAGCAAAATAACAGCGGAAGGCTTGGAAGATAAGTGAGTCCATCAACTCCAACGGCATAGCTGAGTGCATGAAAAACGACCTAGAACATCTTATTCCTCGTCTGAAAAGTCTGCAACGTAATATGTTGCAGCCCGAAAACGGGTCAGCACATGGAATATGCTGGCAAGATAACACAAAGAATGCAAGTAACAGAATAAAGGCTATACTACATGCATATTTGGCTGGTGGAGGCTTTAAGGTTAAAGTTTTTGCGTAAAGCCAATTTTTCCCTACAACAAAGGAATAAATTTTATTTGAACTACCATGTTGGTTGAAAATCATTGAGAAGGTACCTCCAACTCAATCCCAAATTAAAAGTTCATGATTAACCCAACAAATTCAATTATAGAGTGATGAGATCAACCAATAATTCAAGTACCAGATACTCAAGATGTCCATAACCGGGGACACGGCTAATCATGATCAGTTTGTACACTCTGCAGAGGTTTGTGCACTTTTCCCACAAGACTCGATCGCCTCCGTTTGGTTTCTCGCACTGCATGGTGTTTGAGAAACGGATGACGGAGACACAGTCTTTCCGAAGAGGCGCCCTTAACCGGATAGATAGGCCGGTACACCTACAATCCCTCTACATCTGCTAGTCCATCACGGAAAGGTTTTCCACAACTTACTCAACTATGCCAAAGCCCATATTGGCATGTGGCTGCACACGGAAGTTTCTAGCACGAATAGTTTTATGATCCCTTTGAGCCTGGGTGGCATTCCATAGGAATAATCACACGGAACCACTAGATTTGCTAGGACAACACTGGATTCTCCAGGTGCCCTGAAACTAATCCACCCAGATGTGTATTCAAGTAGCCACCTTAAGTTGAAACCTTAATTAACAACTCACATCTGTCATGGATTTCACTCAAACCCAAACCACGTCTACGAGCATAGCATAGCAACCTAAGCAAACGTAGAAGTAACTCCCAAGGGTTTGAAAATAATGCAGGTAATAGGTTTTATCTCAATCTACTTCCCAGTCCCACAAGTTAAGAGATTCTACTCATGCAATCTGTGAGGGTTTGATATAATGCATAAAAACTGGGTAATAAAAAGGTATGATCAAAGTGTTACTTGCCTTGCTGACGATTCGCAAAACCTAGAGACTCGTAGTAGCACGCTTCACAGTCCGGGTATTCTATCGCAAACAAACAATAGCATACATAAGCAAACAAGCAATGATGCACAACAAAACTCCAAAAGAACAGATCTAACCAGAAAGTTCAACTTAAGAACTCCGGTTTGCAAAAAGAATCAACTCGAAAGAAGCAACAAAACTCAAACTGTGAAAGAAACGAGCTCCGGTTACTAATTGGTCTAAAGTCAAATTTTACAGTAGCCAAAACTCTGTTCAAGTTGGTTAAACGTAAAGAGGGCATCGAGACGAAGATCTGGGATTTTGAATCACCTGATTCCGACTCTCGAGCGAAAAGAAAAACGAAAAACAAGATCAGGACAGAAATCGCGATCGGATTAATCACGGATAAATCCCCGAAAAAGAAAGCTGACGAACAGGATAACGAACGACGTTCGCTGTCTGCGGCTAACGGACGAAAAGCGTTCGTTAAAACGAACGTATGGATGAACGTCCGCTAAATAGCTAGACCGAAGAAAACCGAAACGATCTAAACCTAAAAAAACGGATCTACGGTTTACGAAAAACCGATCGGTTTTAAGAAAAACCGATGACTGCCTCGAATCGGCGAACTCCGGCCAGATTCCGGCGGGTCCGGCAGGCGGCGGGCGGCGGAGCGGCAGTGCGGCGGCGAGGGGGTGGCGGCGCGGCACGGCAGCGCGGCGGCGAGGCGGCGGCGCGGTGGCGGGCTGGCTGCTGCCTCGGGCCGGGGCTGGAGCTATACAAAGCCTGGAGTCCTAGGCTAATACGGCCCTAAGTCGGTTTGCCTTTTTTTTCTAAAAGAGTCCTGACGCAGAAAAACTAACGAAAGAAATACTAAACGGACTCCAAAAATCCTGAAATAAATTTTCACCGTCCTCTAATAATATTTAGGACAAAGTGAACATTTTTCCCGGACCTAAATGCAATTTTGAAAAACGCGCATTTTTCCTATGCAAATAAAATCGCAAATAAATCCAGAAAAATACCAAAAGTGATTTTAACATGTTTCCTCCTATATTTCTGTTATTTTGGAGAAGTATATTGTATTTAGAAATATTTTTAGGAGAGAAAAATAAAATCTCCGCTCATATATTGTATTTAGAAATATTTTATTTAGAAATACCATATATGAACAGAAATATTTCTAAATACAATATATGAACAGAAATATAGGAGGAAACATGTTAGGAGAGAAATATTTGTCAACATGTTAAAATCTCCGCTCATATATTGTATTTAGAAATATTTTTAGGAGAGAAAAATAATTGAAATCACACTATCCTCGTACCGGTATTCGAGCGAACTCAAATACAAAACGGTAGAATTCCCAAGTCTCTCCGTAGGTCCTTGAGTTGCTTAGAATTTTCGAGGAACGCCACAATAAAAATGCAAAGAGCATGCAATGCAGTATGATCTATGTATAACATTCCAAATTGAAAATTTGGGATGTTACATTGTCCCTCTTGTGTTTTCCCTCGTGCCTCACGTGTTCATCCTTGGGATCCCTCCTTTTCGTGAAAGATCGGCCATCTAGGGTTCCACCCTACATCAGTGAGTGAGCCACACCACTTAGTGAGTGAGGTAGTTGAGAGGGCATGTGAGGCCACTATGATTTCTAACGACTTAACCTCTACTCCGAGTGTGTTTTCTTTGGTGCTAGGTCTCCTACATGACGAGCCACCAATCCTCGATGATTCCATCCCGCCAATGGAAAACCCGATGGCCATGGTGGAAGAAGATGCACCCCCACATGGTACCATCAAGTTACAACCTCAGCTACAACACATGAGCGGAGCTCTAAAGGTAACATAGGTGATGGTGCTTATCTTGTCTCACTAGTGGACTATCTTACCAATGATTGCTTGCATGATGTTGACACACCTATTCCCATGCTTTATGCTAGTGTGACTTCTTCATGTCTTGATTTACCTATTTATGATGAATATGATGATGAGCATGTTGAGTTGCCTAGTTGTGATGCTATGCTCCATAGGGTATCATGTGAAAATTCTATTGGTCACATCATGTTTGATAATCCCTTAAACTTGTCATATGCTATGAGTGAGATCTCCCATATTGCATCATTTCAATCTCAACATAGTAACTATGCATGCCCCATTAAAGTGAATCCTATTTGCACTTGTGACATAGATGACAAGATGATGGTCATTGGAATGTGTTTCTCTTGTGATGATATATGCTTCCTTTACATGATTTGCGCAATTCATCTAATATACCATGCCATGATCACATTGTTCCAACTATGCTTTGCTTTGGATGTGGTCAATATTCTCCATGTGAACTTTCCAATAATGCTCATGAGGAGACCCCCATAGTTTCCTCATACTTACTAGGAGATCTTGATGCATTCCATCCTTTGCATAGTTCCCATAATTGTGTGCACCATATGCATTCCATGAATAATAATGCCCTACATATTTGTCATGATGCATTACACAATTCGAGTCTTCATTATGCTATACATAACAACAAACCTCTCATGATGGATGACATGTTTCTATATCACGCATCTCATTTGTTTGAGAATTGGATATTTTTTGCTAACCACCACACGCACGTGCGCATCATGATGGATGATGTGTACATATACCATGCACACACAATTTTCCCTTTGTCTTTATTTTGTGTAGGTACTCATGAACATTTGTCAACCTCACAATCCCATGAGTTGACAAAACGAGCTCTTGAGAGCGACGACGATTTGGGATCACATGGATTGTCCTGACCACCGTTCTCTTCGTGCAACGACTACGCGCATCTCTTTTACTTGGGTCTCACGCGACTATGGGCTATCTACCACTTGTCACCTTATGCCCATTCTATCGTGTTCACTTTGCATGTTATGCCTCTTGCTGTGACTTTGCCATGCAATTGTGACCCTTGCTTGCATTTTCCCATGATTCACCATTCTACTACTACTATGTGTATTTGCATGCTTGGTGGAGATACTTGTAGCTATTGCCATGATTTATTTGTTCCCCATGCTAGTGATGCTTGTTGTGTTGGGAGAGTCATGATGTTCCATTGCTATTTCCGTCTGGCCTCTCATCAACACATTGATGCTATTTTTCTCATATCTTGCTTTCATGCTTGTGCTATGTCATGTGCATTATTCATGCCTCCTATTTGCACACATGCCATGATTACCATGATTACCTCTAGTACGTTGCATCTTCGCACTACTAGCTTGCTTGACTTGATCACTATGATTGCTTACTATGTTGCATCACCCATGTTCCATTCTTACTTGCTTTCTTGGGTTGATGACATATATATTCATGCATTTCACATGATATATATATTGATCATTGTCACTTTTCTCCAATAGTTGCATCTCTCATATTCACTTATAGTGAGTGCAACCGTGCTATGCTTGTTGATCTTGGAGACTTTGACACCCTTCTTGAGATGCATACTTGCTTGATTGAGCCTATTGCACTTGGTTGTTCTCGCATCTTATGCCTACATACCATGCACCACACCCTTGTACTTTCTTATGATAAAAATGATGCAAGCACTTGTTGGGTATTTTCCCGCACGAATGCTAGGTTTTGCATTACGGCTAACCTCATTTGTTTTTCCGAGTTTTTGTCATGTTCTTTCATTTTGAAGGATTCACAAGGCGGTACCATCACGAGCATCTTGGGCATGTGAAGGCATACACGTTGCGCGACACCAACACCTTCGAGAACATACATAAGGTGAATTCCTTCTTTGTGAGCCATCCTCACACATGCATATTGGATGGGACATACTTTCATTGTTGTTTCCTTCTTGTTGTCTACATGATACATCGACGGGATGGAGGACCAACATTGAAGATGGACCCTATGGATTCACCACCGGTCTACCACTCTTGCCACGACATCGAGCATTGGTATATCAAAACTCCTTTGACACATTGCACCAAAACTGATGCAGGGTGAACCCTACGTGGCCGATCTTTCACGAAACGGAGGGATCCCGAGGAAGAATACGAGGGGCACGAGGAAAAACACAAGAGAGACAAGGAGAAAACACTCAAATCAACAAACTTAGGTCACACAAAAATCAAGATCCGGGTACACAAAGTGTGATACACGATACATGATCAACTAAGGACGATACAAGTAGTGGTAGTCATCTCCGTGAGGAGGTCTTGATGTTCTTCTCCGTATAGGAGGTCTTGAATCCGGTGGATCTTCTCCGAAGAGGCCGCGGTCTCGTAGGAGAGGAACCAGTAAGGTTTTGGATGACCTAACACAAAGCTAACCCTAGATAGTTTAGGTAGAGTGATATATATAGGCTAGGAGGGGCGAAGGGGTACATGGGCCTCAGCCCAACATCATGCACACAGGCACTGTCCGGATGATCCGGACGTTTGTCCGGTTGATCCGGGCTTCGGGGGTCAGGATGATCCGGGGCGGCGTCCGGATGATCCGGACAAGTCTGATCAGCTGCGGGTGGCCCGGATATCCGGGTCTTGGTCCGGATGTCCAGGGGTGTCCGGATGATCCGGGCCGGGGTCCGGATGATCTGGCTTCGGCGTGGAGCTTCGGGTGTCGGGGCGCGCATTGTTCGGATCATCCAGGCTCTGGCTGAGTCTCGGCTGTTTTTCTCCTCCTTCTTCTTCCTTCGATCCTTCTTGTTCCTTGACTTCTCCATGGTTGTTCCTGAGGTGCCTGAGTATGCAAAGAGTCTTTGATGAGGGTAGCAGCCATGTCTCATGTGAATCAAAGTGACGTAGAGAGAGGAGTGAAGTCACCTCGGTCTCGAGAGCTCGTGCTCGAGCATGTGTCATGGGTCCACTTGGCACTTGGTGAGACGATGGTAGGTCCATGGGGATGACCTTGGGATGCTCCGCATCATCTCCCCTCCCTTGGGAAAGATCCGACCTCGGATCGAAATCTTCATCACCATGGAAAGTGGAGAGATCCTTGACGTTGAAGACATCGCTCACGTTGTACTTGTCGCGTGGAATGTCGATCTTGTAGGCGTTGTTGTTGTAGCGTGCGAGCACCTTGAAGGGTCCGTCGGCCCGAGGTAGTAGTTTGGACTTGCGCTCATTTGGGAAACGGTCCTTACAAAGATGTATCCATACGAGATCTCCCGGTTGGAACACCATAGGCTTCTTGTTTGCGTTGAGCTTTAACGCTAATCGATGTACTTGCCGCTCGACCGTTGCCCTTGTAGTTTCATGCACCTTCTTGAGATAGCTTGCTCGAGCACATGCGTCCAAGTTGATGCGTTCTTGTAGAGGTAGAGGTAGGATGTCCAATGGGGACAACGGGTTGAAGCCATAGACGACCTCGAAAGGGGACTTGCCGGTAGTCAAATGTCTTGCGCGCTTGTAGCCGTACTTGGCGATGGGCAAGTATTGCTCCCATTCCTTGATGTTCTTCTTGATCAACACGCGAAGAAGCGTTGAAAGCGTGCAGTTTGTCACCTCCGTTTGGTCGTCGGTTTGTGGATGATATGCCGAGGAGAAGAGTATCTTGATGCCGAGTTTGGCGCATAGAGTCTTCCAAAAGTAGCTCAAAAAGTTGACGTCCCGGTCCGACACGATCGTCTTGGGCACTCCATGTAGACGAATGATTTCCCTACAAAAGAGATTGGCCACATGTGAAGCATCGTCGATATTGTTGCACGGAATGAAATGATCCATTTTAGAGAATCTATCCACGACAACAAACACGAAATCTTTTCCATTTTGAGTCCTAGGCAATCCAAGTATAAAGTCCATGCTTATGTCTTCCCATGGATGGAATGGAATAGGGAGTGGCAAGTAAAGACCATGAGATTGAGCTTTTGACTTAGCTTTGCGACATGTAGAGCATTGGCTGGTGAGGCGTGAGACGTCACGTAGCATCTTGGGCCAAAAGTAGTTCTTGGAGAGCGTAGCAAATGTCTTGTCGCGACCAAAGTGTCCCATGAGTCCTCCTCCGTGAGATTCCTGCAAAAGGAGCAAACGAAGCGAAGACTCGGGAATGTAAAGTTTATTAGCTCTCATAAGATATCCATCCTTGATTTATTAATGTTCCCAAGAAGTGTGAGTCAGACACTTAGCATAAGGAGTTGCAAAGAAATTATCATGCTCATATAAGTCTTTTATGTGCTCAAAGCCAATAACATTCAACTCAAGTTTTGTGACAAGCATGCATTTGCGGGAAAGCGCATCCGCCACAACATTTTCTTTGCCTTTGATGTACTTGATGACGTAGGGGAAAGACTCGATGAACTCACTCCACTTAGCATGACGCTTGTTTAACTTAGTTTGACCCTTGAGATACTTGAGAGTCTCATGGTCCATATGAAGAATAAATTCATGAGGTCTAAGGTAATGTTCCCAAACACACAAAGCTCTCACCAAGGCATAGAGCTCTTTATCATAAATGGGGTAGTTAAGTTGTGCTCCGGATAGCTTCTCGCTAAAGTACGCAATTGGGCGTTTTTCATGCATGAGCACGCCACCTATGTCGGTACCACTCGCGTCACAATGTATCTCAAAAGGTTTATCAAAGTTTGGTAGGGCAAGAAGTGGTGCATGAGTGAGGAAGTCTTTGAGCTTAATGAACACGGTGTCTTGCGAAGGACCCCAAACAAAGGGTGCGTTCTTCTTGCTCAAAGCGTGTAGAGGCATAACAATTGTGCTAAAGTCCTTCACAAAACGTCGGTAGAAACCGGCTAAACCAAGAAAGCTACGCACTTGTTGGTGGTTCATTAGTTGAGGCCAAGTTTTAATTGCTTCAATTTTAGTTTCATCAATGTGAACACCTTGTGAAGAAACGACAAATCCTAGGAAAACGACCTTGTCAACGCCAAAAGTGCATTTTTCCATGTTAGCATATAAGCGCTCTTTCCGAAGGGTTTGTAGAACCATACAGATGTGTGTCACATGGTCGTCAAGCGACTTGCTAAAAAAGAGGATGTCATCGAAGTAAACCACTACAAAGACGCCTATGTAGGGTCGTAGAACAAAATGCATAAATGAACCGGGCGCTTCCGATAAACCCATTGGCATGACAATCCACTGATATAACCCAAACTTGGTTTTGAAAGCCGTTTTCCACTCATCACCGTCTTGAATGCGAATTTGGTAGTAACCACTTTTAAGATCAATTTTCGAAAAGATGGTGGCACCACATAATTCATCAAGCATGTCATCTAAGCGTGGAATAGGGTGATGGTATCTAACGGTTATCGCATTTATCGGGCGACAATCGGAGCGCATGCGAAAACTTCGACCTTTCTTAGGCGCGAGAATAACCGGAACTGCACAAGGGCTCAAGCGTTCACGTACATGACCTTTGTCGATGAGTTGTTGTACTTGCCATTCTATCTCCTTGGTTTCCTCGGGGTTGACGCGGTAAGGAGCCTTGTTCGGAAGTGGTGCGCCGGGTATGAGGTCGATGCAGTGTTCGATTCCGCGAAGTGGAGGTAGACCCGGAGGTAGCTCATCGGGGAAGACGTCCGAGAATTCCTGCAACAATTGAGACAACACTAAAGGTGGAGGTGGTGAAGTGTTAGTAGGTTTGGCTTCCCCTTTGCATAAAAGCACAAGGTGAAAGACACTCGAGGGGTTATCACACACTTCTCTCATCTCACTTTTGGTGGCGAATAGCACTAGTTGTTTCCTGTCACTCATCGTGTGATGTGGGGTCAACCCATTCTAGGCCGATCTTTCACAAAAAGGAGGGATCCCAAGGATGAACACGAGGTACACTAGGGGAAAACACAAGAGGGACAAGAAGGAAACACTCAAATCAACACGTTTAGGTCACACAAATGCTAGATCCAGGCACACAAAGTGCGATACACGATCAACTAAGGACGATACAAGTGGCGGTAGTCATCTCCGTGAGGAGGTCTTGATGTTCTTCTCTGTGAAGGAGGTCTTGAATCCGGTGGATCTTCTTCGAGGAGGCCGCGGTCTCGTAGGAGAGGAACCACTAAGGTCTATGATGAGCTATCGAAAAGCTACCTAGCACGAAGGAAGTCAACGATTATATATTACATGGGGTGACGCCGTCGGTCGGACGTCCGTTGGGTCACCGGACGTCCGGTGGCTCGGGAGGGACCGGACGTCCGATAATCCTCGGATTTCCGCTAATTATGTTCTGTAGTCGGTGTCACGAACGTTCGGTGGTGAAAGTGCAACTAATCCCCGGGTGGTTTTGGTAATTAATAACAACATATATATCATTGAACTAATAGGTACTTGAGAATCATTTCAGAGAAGTTCGATGATATGGGTATGGAAATGTCTGAAGAAGTGGACCCCTCAAAATGCTAAGACAAGCATTGGCAAAAGCTCAAGACTCTATTTTTGGTTTAGTGATCAAAGATCACATTGAGTCCATAGGAAAAGCCAATACTATTAAAAGGGGATGAGTTTGTGTTGATGATCTGGTTGCTCAAGTGCTTAGTGATTTAGCTCCCTCAACTATCAGCAACTTTCACTACTTAACACACTCATAAGTAATCTCGGACAAACCAATTATGCAAACTCAGTCCCACCGAGATGAACCACCTCAGCTATTCTTCCAAACCCTAGAAATTTCGGTCCATCCGATTTTGAGTTCGGTCTCACCGAAACTGGACTGCCAACCTTCTGTAACCAATTGACATCATATCGGAATATCCGAGTTGTTGATTTCGGTCCCACCGAGAATGGCAAGCTCCTACCTTTGACTCATATCGGACACACCGAGATGGTATTTTCGGTCCCACCGAAAACCCCAACGTTCACTATATTTGAACTTTCGGTCTGACCGAGTTTTCACTTCGGTCTCACCGAGATTGCTCAATTATGTGTGTAACTGTTGGATTTTGTGTGGAGGCTATATATACCCCTCCACCCCCTCTTCATTCGTGGAGAGAGCCATCAGAAAGTCTACCACTCCTACCATACACTTTCTGAGAAGAGAACCACCTACCCTTGTGTTGAGATCAAGTCATTCCATTCCTACCATATGAAACTTGATTTCTAGCCTTCCCAAGTTGCTTTCCACTCAATCCTTTCTTCCACCACAGCCATATCAGTGAGGAGAGTTGAGTGTTGGGGAGATTATCATTTGAAGCACAAGAGCAAGGAGTTCATCATCATCAACAACATCTATTACCTTTTGGAGGGTGGTGCCTCCTAGATTGGTTAGGTGTCGCTTGGGAGCCTCCGTCTTTGAGATGTGGAGTTGAACCAAGAAGTTTGTAAGGGCAAGGAGATCGCCTACTTCGTGAAGATCTACCCCGAGTAAGGCTAGTCCTCCGTGGGCGTAGGCCATGATGGAATAGACAAGGTTGCTTCTTCGTGGACCCTTCGTGGGTGGAGCCCTCCGTGGACTCGCGCAGCCGTTACCCTCCGTGGGTTGAAGTCTCCATCAACGTGGATGTACGATAGCACCACCTATCGGAACCACGACAAAAATCTTCGTGACTCCAAACTGCGTTTGATCTTCTCCACCTCTCTTTAATACATGTGCAATTTACTTTCCGCTGCTTATACTCTAGAATTGCATGTGTAGGGTGATCCTTGAATTGATCATAATTGTGAAACTGCCAAAAACTGTTCATGATCTAAAGGCAGGTTTTTTATATTGTCAAGTAGTCTAATCACCCCCCCTCTAGACATACTTTCGATCCTACAAGTGGTATCAGAGCTTTGGTCTCCATTGTTTTGGTTTCCATTGCATTGGACTCCATAAGCTTGGTTTCACAACCTAGGAGAGTATGGCGTCTAGTGAGGGTAATTATCGTAGAGGTCCTTACTTTGATGGTACAAATTTTGCTAGCTGGAAGCATAAAATGAAAATGCATATTCTTGGTCATAACCCAGCTGCATGGGGCATTATTTGTGTTGGTATGCAAGGTGAATTCTTCGAGGAAGGAAAAGTTCCGGATCGCGAAGCTACACCGGAAGAGTTGCGGATGTTGCAAAACAATGCTCAAGCTTGTGACATTCTCTTCAATGCCTTGTGTCCCGAGGAGTTCAACAAAATCAGCCGTCTTGAGAATGCTAAAGAGATTTGGGATACTTTGGTTGAAATGCACGAAGGTACTGAATCTGTGAAGGAATCAAAGCTAGATATTCTTCAAGGTCAACTTGACAAGTTCAAGATGAAGGATGGTGAAGGAGTCGCTGAAATGTACTCTAGGCTTGCTCTCATCACAAATGAGATTGCCGGCTTAGGAAGCGAAGAAATGACCGACCGATTCATCATCAAGAAGATTCTAAGAGCTTTGGATGGAAAATATGACACCATGTGCACTTTGATCCAAATGATGCCAAACTACAAGACTCTCAAGCCAACTGAAGTCATTGGAAGAATTGTTGCTCATGAGATGACACTTAAGGATAAGGAAGAGCTTCACAACAAGTCAAGTGGTGCTTACAAAGCTACAAGTGATGCTCCCACCACCTCAAGTGACAAGTTAATTTCCAATGAAGAGATAAGCCTAATGGTTAAGAACTTCAACAAGTTTTACAAGAATAGAGGCAAAGAAAGAAGCTCAAAGTCTAGATCATATGATGAAAAGAGATCTTCTAGTCGTGATCGAAACTGCTACAATTGTGGAAGACCCGGACACTTCTCAAATGAGTGTACGGCTCCCCACAAGAGAAGAGAAGAATCTCCAAGAAGAAGAGCAAGAGATGAGTCACCTCGGAGAGAGAGGAGGAGTAGAGATGATCGTTATGAACGAAGACCCTCTCGGAGAAGCAAGGATTCGGATAGGAAAGACAAGTCATCAAGGAGCTACACAAGAAGAAGACATCAAGCTCATGTAGGTGAATGGGTCTCCGGCTCCGACTCCAACAATCAATCCGATGGAAGCTATCACTCCGACTCCGACTATAGTCAAGATGAAGGTGTTGCCGGACTTGCACTCGTATCCTCCAACTCCAACTCCTATGACTTATTTGATTCACCAAATGAGGGAATTGGAAGATGCTTCATGGCTAAAGGCCCCAAGGTAGCACACCCTGAATTCATTGACTTTGATAGTGATGAGGATGACTTGGTGAAGATGAGCTCTTGCATGATAAATCTAGTGAGCTTAGTAATGATGAAAATGCTAGTAGTCTTTATAGTCAAGAAGAGTCAAATGACAATGCTATGAAGGAGATTGAGCGTCTAACTAAAGAACTAAACACTCTTAAGTTAGCTCATGAAACAACTCAAGAAGATCATAGAGAGCTCCTGAGATCTCATGAGAAGCTACGCTTCGAGAAGCTCACTCTAGAGCAAGAACATGAGTTTCTAAAAGCGATCAATGACGATCTTCGAAAGAAGAGTTCTTCATATCTTGCCAAACGACTTCTCTTGTCTAATTTCTTGCCACCTATTAAGACTCAGCATGACAAGCATAAGAAAAGTCTTCCTCTAGTAGTAACAATAACAATGTTAAATCCAATATTGTTACTTCTAGTAGTTCTCTTGATTCCACTAACAATGTTTCAAGCCAAGTTACACTTGAGCAAGAAAATAGCTTATTGAAGGAAATCATAGAGAAAGGTGTCTACAAGAGTCTTGCCGGAAGCAAGAACTTTGAGGAAATTGTTCGCAAACAAGGAAGGCACCGGAAGAATCAAGGGATTGGTTTTGAGCGAAAGTTCAACGCCGAAGGAGTTGAGTGGGAAGAAGGTCAATACCCTACTCCACAGTTTGTTTCACAAAAGGAGAAGTATGATCCTACTTCTTCCAATGTGGAACAAGCTCAAGATGACCTTCCACCACAAGACCACAAGCTAAAGGCCAAGGACAAGCTTCAAGAGGAGATTGATGCATTCATTGAAGCACCTCAAGCCATGGTCAAGTGGGTTCCCAAGGACACATCAAGTTCTACTTCGTCAAGCTCAACTACAACACCAAGGATTCCCATCAAGATGATGTGGATCCCAAAGAAGAAGAACTAGAAGGTTCTTGAGGGTGACTCCACCAACATACTTCACTCATATTCATTTTGGCAAGAACTTGTGCAATCAACTTCCACATCATGCACTAGTTCATGGAGTCACAAACCCTCTTGTTGGTAAGTCAAGGGACAAGGTAATCATTGCTTTCATGGACATCATCTTTTGTGAACTTCAATCTATGTCTATGGATATCCTTGTTTGTTCCTTGTGGGACTAACCCATGTAGGTATTGAAAGTGCCCTAATCCAAAGGATAGCTCCCAACTCTTGATGATCTACATCAACTTTGAGCATCCACATCTTCAACATCTACATGAAGTCTTCTACGACAACCCAAGGTTAGTTTGACCCTTTAAAAGGGGTTCTCACATCTAGGGGGAGCTTTGCTCTAAAAATTGAGCTAAAGCATCTTCAAATGATGTGAACACATAAATGCTTTATGTAAAAGTGGTAACCCCACTTGTGCTTAAACGATGAGTATGACATATGATCAAATGTTCTCATTTGGCTCCTAAGTCAATATACTCATATATAGATGACCTAGTCATCGACAAGTTGTGTGCTAGTAGCTAGAGTATTGGTTGTGCATGTTTGACACATATTTCAGTTGCTATCTTATTGTGTGAGCATGTTGAATGCATGATTTTATTCATTCAAGGACATCCATTTGTTGTTTTGATTGTTTTGACTTTTCTGGCCAAATGGATGGACAAGAATGCCTAAGCACCTTCCCTAGCTATCTATGCTTTCTTGTCTCAAATTCTATTCATGCTCATATCACAACTTTGAACAAGTCATTTTCGGACCCTCCGAGTGAGGAGCACTCGGAGCCACCGATCCGTCTAAGGCTGACTTCCAAAACCTTCTAAGTCCATTTCGGTCTGACCGACTTCTCCATCTCGGTCCAACCGAAACGCTTAGACTGATCTAGGTTTCATCTCGGTGAAACCGAGTTCAAAATCTCGGCGTGACCGATATGCGTAACTGCACAGCAGTTATACATTTTGGTGTCACCGAGTTTTTCAACTCGGTCCCACCGACAGCACGGGGATATATATACCTGAGGGCTGCGCGCGATTACTTCTTCAAACCGTTTCGCCCCCAAGTCCCCTGCTGCCGTCGCCCTGGTCTTCGGATCGTCGCCGTCGTCGCCTGTGCGCCCTCGCCGTAGGTCTCCGCCGCCGTCAACGGTAATCTTCTCCGCGTCGTTGCCGCCGTAGAGGGACTCCACCAAGTTAGGGTGAGTCCCGATCCCTCTCGTGCTCCCCATCTGATTCTTGCACGATTGGTTTGCCATGTATCTATCCACGTTTGAGATATTCCCTAAACATCAGATCAGGTCCTCTTAGTTTCGAGCGAAATTCTTAGGTTTAGGTTTCCATGGAACACATCTCGGTGAAACCGATTTTGAAAACTCGGAATGACCGATTTGGCCTCTGGCCATTGCACTGCACCGTTCGGTCTAACCGATTCGCGCAAATCGGTGTGACCGATGTAGAGTCTCAGTGAAACCCTAGTGTTTCGGTAGGGCCGAAACCCATTTCGGTCTGACCGAAAGTGGTGTGTAGGTTTCTGTTATACACTTCGGATTCACCGAAACTGAAAATCGGTTTGACCGAAATGCATTCTGTGAAAACTCAAAACCAAGATTTGAACTCATTTTTTTTTGCAAAAACCTCTGCAGTTGTGATAACTCTTCTACTCTGCCTATACCTTATCTTTTCACAGGTTGTCAGCCATGTCAGATGTCAGTGACAGCCAGAACAGGTCTGAGTCACCGTTTGCAGAGATTCCAGAGGCAGATACTAGTCCTGAGGCTAGTAGTTCCAGTGATGATGGTGAGAGGAGCACCCCTAGTGGTTTGCCTCCTGCAGCCACCAGAACCAGAAAGAAGAGAAATTCTGATGATGAGGACTCTGACTTCGTTGCTGAGGAAGTTACCTCCAAGCCCAAGAGAAATGTTGTTGCCAAAGAGCACCAAGGGCAGCAGTCGAGGAAAGGCACAAGCAAGGTCAAGCAATCAGCTGTTGCAAAGAAGCTAAACTTGGAAGAGCCAGCTCCAAGTAAGGTGAAGAAAACTTCCAAGAGGAAGAGGGTAGTATATGCTGAACCTCATGTTGATGCTGCTGAAGAAGAAGAAGAAGATGCACCCCAGCCTCCTCCTCAGAAAGCTAAGTTCATGGGTGATGCTATTAGGGCTCAAGCCACTTCTAAGCCCAAGAAGCCTGCTCAAGCAAAGGCAGCTCCAGCCAAGCCCAAGAGGACAACCAGGAACATCCCAGCCTCAGAGAAGAACAAAGGTAATTTGCCACCGTCTGAGTCTGATGAAGAACATGTGTTGCCGAAGCTCCGTCCTAAATTGCCACTCCACAACGATGCTCATCCTCAAGCCGAGGATATGAAGGCAAGGAAGGATAGAGGTCTCAGGCTATGGAGACAGTCTGATCCATATGCCGTGAGGAGAAGGACTGCTGTGGACCCCAGATTCCACACCAGAGAGCAGCAGGACTTCTATGAGACCGTGCTGATGGATAAGAAGCCTATTGTTGCTGACACCAGGTATGTTGACTGGAAGTACATTGACAGTGAAGAGCACCGAGACTTCTTTCCCCATGTGCATGAGAGCTTCACTGCATGTGGAGTTGATGAGTTCGTGGGTCAGGAGCTGACAGATTAGAACGACGAGATGATCATGCAGTTCTACGCCACAGCCCACTTCTATCCTGATGGCAAGATGACCTGGATGACTGAAGGTCAAAGGTTTTCTTCGTCTGTTGAAGAATGGGCAGAACTTCTGAATGCTCCAGTGCAGAGAGAGGACGACATTGATGTCTATGGGATTCCTAAGAAGAACCATGATTCCATGAAGAACATCTACAAGGAGATTCCCGCTGCTGAGTTGGAAGGGTGGAAGCTTGGCTCGGTGTACTATCTCCAGGCAGGTCTGACCACCACAAACACTATTTTGAGGCATACCTTGATGCCCAAGTCTGGAGACCACCGCATGATTCGAGGCTATTCTATCAACATGCTGCACATTCTCGATGAGAAGGCACCTTTCAAGGTGATGGACTTAATGGTAGAGACCATTAAGAGGACTGCAGCTGACCAGAAGAGGTCGTGTGGATTTGCCCCGCAGATTCAGATGCTCATCAATGCCAAGTTTGGCACGGGCAAATTCATGTTGGATAGGAAGCACTTGCCACTGCAGCCAGAGCATGAGGACAACGTTGTTGTGATGGATGAGGAGGATCCAACCTCAGTTGAAGGACAAGCCAAAATTGAAGCTGCAAAGAAAGCCAAAGCTGATAAAGAGGCAGCAGCAGCAGCAGCTAAGCCAAAGAGCTTCGGAGAGCAGATTCTTGAAGCTACCCAGAGGATTGAACAACGCCTGGCCAGCATTGAACAATCTCAGGAAAGCCTAGAGAGGATTGTTGAGGACAAGATCCACGCTCTGGACGTGAAGCTGACTGAGATTCAGGTGTCCGTCAACAAGCTTGAGGCGGACATGGAGGAAGCAAGGCAGGAGAGAGCAGAGCTCATGCAGGATGATCTAGTCCAGGACTCTCATCGCCAGACTGCTCAGGTTCCCAGAGGATCCCGATCTGTAGCTATCCCAGTGACTGACTCCAGGGCTACCACTTCAGCACCAGCTACAGCTCCAGCAGTTACTCCAGCTCCAGCATCCACTCCTCCAGCGCAAACATCAGCAGAAGTCTTCGCCGATGCCGTCATTTCTACTCCGACATCTACCCAGACGGGAGCCGCCAGCAGAGCCCACAGTGACGTTTAGCTCTATGCTTTTTCAAACTTTTTGGTAACTTGTTGCCAAAGGGGGAGAAATTGTATAGATCATAGGGCTTCGAGAGAGAGAGTGCTCTTTCGTTCTTTTGCCGGTTTCCTTTGAGATACATTGGTTTCTTTTGGTTCTTGATACTTTCAGTGTGCTTGCTACTACGTTTGATGCTACCTTAATGAGTGCTTGGTCATACTATGCTTTAATGTATGCTTAATGCTTATCATATGCTATTCCTTATTGTATGGCTATTTACTCTTGTCTTGGTGATTGGGTGCATGTTATTCATTCTTATCTTTTTGTGCGCTCCACCAAGATGTATGTGACATGGAAGAGTGACCCATAATCCTAATCGATTGTGCATTTGCATTCAAACGCAAATTTTAAATAATGCACAAATTTAGGGGGAGCTCTTGTTTATCACATACTTCTCAAAGCGACGATATTATTCATTGATTATATCTTTTGTCGAAGCTTTGATCTATATGTTGTCATCAATTACCAAAAAGGGGGAGATTGAAAGTGCAACTAATCCCCGGGTGGTTTTGGTAATTAATAACAACATATATATCATTGAACTAATAGTTACTTGAGAATCATTTCAGAGAAGTTCGATGATATGGGTATGGAAATGTCTGAAGAAGTGGACCCCTCAAAATGCTAAGATAAGCATTGGCAAAAGCTCAAGACTCTATTTTTGGTTTAGTGATCAAAGATCACATTGAGTCCATAGGAAAAGCCAATACTATTAAAAGGGGATGAGGTTGTGTTGATGATCTGGTTGCTCAAGTGCTTAGTGATTTAGCTCCCTCAACTATCAGCAACTTTCACTACTTAACACACTCATAAGTAATCTCGGACAAACCGATTCTGCAAACTCAGTCCCACCGAGATGAACCACCTCAGCTATTCTTCCAAACCCTAGAAATTTCGGTCCATCCGATTTTGAGTTCGGTCTCACCGAAACTGGACTGCCAACCTTCTGTAACAAATTGACATCATATCGGAATATCCGAGTTGTTGATTTCGGTCCCACCGAGAATGGCAAGCTCCTACCTTTGACTCATATCGGACACACCGAGATGGTATTTTCGGTCCCACCGAAAACCCCAACGTTCACTATATTTGAACTTTCGGTCTGACCGAGTTTTCACTTCGGTCTCACCGAGATTGCTCAATTATGTGTGTAACGGTTGGATTTTGTGTGGAGGCTATATATACCCCTCCACCCCCTCTTCATTCGTGGAGAGAGCCATCAGAAAGTCTACCACTCCTACCATACACTTTCTGAGAAGAGAACCACCTACCCTTGTGTTGAGATCAAGTCATTCCATTCCTACCATATGAAACTTGATTTCTAGCCTTCCCAAGTTGCTTTCCACTCAATCCTTTCTTCCACCACAGCCATATCAGTGAGGAGAGTTGAGTGTTGGGGATATTATCATTTGAAGCACAAGAGCAAGGAGTTCATCATCATCAACAACATCTATTACCTTTTGGAGGGTGGTGCCTCCTAGATTGGTTAGGTGTCGCTTGGGAGCCTCCGTCTTTGAGATGTGGAGTTGAACCAAGAAGTTTGTAAGGGCAAGGAGATCGCCTACTTCGTGAAGATCTACCCCGAGTAAGGCTAGTCCTCCGTGGGCATAGGCCATGATGGAATAGACAAGGTTGCTTCTTCGTGGACCCTTCGTGGGTGGAGCCCTCCGTGGACTCGCGCAGCCGTTACCCTCCGTGGGTTGAAGTCTCCATCAACGTGGATGTACGATAGCACCACCTATCGGAACCACGACAAAAATCTCCGTGTCTCCAAACTGCGTTTGATCTTCTCCACTTCTCTTTACTATATGTGCAATTTACTTTCCGCTGCCCATACTCTAGAATTGCATGTGTAGAGTGCTACTTGACTTGTGTGCTTTGCAAAAACTGTCAAAATCTGTCCTTGATAAAAGACAGAATTTTTATCTTGTCGAGTAGTCTAATCACCCCCCCTCTAGACACTCTCACCTTCTTCGATCCTACAGCCACCTCTCCTATTCCTTTCCCTCTTCTCTCTTTTGGTGAATCCTACTAGGAATAGGATTGCAATCCTATTCCTAGTAGGACTCTTTCCCTAGCCGCACCAGGAGAGGTTGGCCGGCCTCCCTCCCTTGCTCCTTTATATACGGGGGCAGGGGGCACCCAAAGACACACAAGTTGAATTGTTTTAGCCGTGTGCGGTGCCCCCCTCCACAGAATCACACCTCGGTCATACCGTCGCGGAGCTTAGGCGAAGCCCTGCGCCGGTGAACACATCATATCCGTCACCACGCCGTCGTGCTGACGAAACTCTCCCGTGAAGCTCAACTGGATCAAGAGCTCGTGGGACGTCATCAAGCTGAACGTGTGCTGAACGCGGAGGTGCCGTACGTTCGGTGCTTGATCGGTTGGATCGCGAAGAAGTTCGACAACATCAACCGCGTCACTTGACGCTTCCGCTCCCGGTCTACGAGGGTACGTAGACACACTCTTCCCTCTCGTTGCTATGCATCTGGTAGATAGATCTTGTGTGATCGTAGGAAAATTTTAAAATACTACGTTCCCCAACAGTGGCATCATGAGCCAGGTCTATGCGTAGATGATATGCACGAGTAGAACACAATGAGTTGTGGGCGATACTAGTCATACTGCTTACCAGCATGTCATACTTTGCTTCGGCGGTATTGTGAGATGAAGCGGCCCGGACCGACATTACGCGTACGCTTACGCGAGACTGGTTTCACCGTTACGAGCACTCGTTGCTTAAAGGTGACTGGCGGGTGTCTGTCTCTCTCACTTTAGCTGAATCAAGTGTGGCTACGCCCGGTCCTTGTGAAGGTTAAAACAGCACATACTTGACGAAACATCGTTGTGGTTTTGTATGCGTAGGTAAGAACGGTTCTTGCTAAAGCCCGTAGCAGCCACGTAAAACTTGCAACAACAAAGTAGAGGACGTCTAACTTGTTTTTGCAGGGCATGTTGTGATGTGATATGGTCAAGACATGGTGAGTTATACGGTTTTGTATGAGATGATCATGTTTTGTAATGTTATCGGCAACTGGCAGGAGCCATATGGTTGTCGTTTTATTGTATGAAATGCAATCGCCATGTAATTGCTTTACTTTATCACTAAGCGGTAGCGATAGTCGTAGAAGCAATAGTTGGCGAGACGACAACGATGCTACGATGGAGATCAAAGGTGTCGCGTCGGTGACGAAGGTGATCATGAAGGTGCTTTGGAAATGGAGATCAAAAGCACAAGATGATGATGGCCATATCATGTCACATATTTTGATTGCATGTGATGTTTATCTTATTATGCTTCTTATTTTTCTTAGAACGACGGTAGCATTATAAGATGATCCCTTACTAAATTTCAAGGTATAAGTGTTCTCCCTGAGTATGCACTGTTGCGAAAGTTCGTCATGCCGAGACACCACGTGATGATCGGGTGTGATAAGCTCTACGTTCAAATACAACGAGTGTAAGCCAGTTTTGCACACGCAGAATACTCGGGTTAAACTTGACGAGCCTAGCATATGCAGATATGGCCTCGGAACACTGGAGACCGAAAGGTCGAGCGTGAATCATATAGTAGATATGATCAACATAAGATGTTCACCATTGAAAGTACTCCATCTCACGTGATGATCGGACATGGTTTAGTTGATTTGGATCACGTGATCATTTAGATGACTAGAGGGATGTCTATCTAAGTGGGAGTTCTTAAGTAATATGATTAAATTGAACTTTAATTTATCATGAACTTAGTCCTGGTAGTATTAGCATATCTATGTTGTAGATCAATAGCTCGCGATGTTGCTCCCCGTTTATTTTTCATATGTTCCTAGAGAAAACCAAGTTGAAAGATGTTAGTAGCAATGATGCGGAATTGTTCCGTGATCTGAGGATTATCCTCATTGCTGCACAGAAGAATTATGTCCTTGATGCACCGCTAGGTGACAGACCTATTGCAGGAGCAGATGTAGACGTTATGAACGTTTTGACAAAAGCTCGATATGATGACTACTTGATAGTTTAAGTGCACCATGCTTTACGGCTTAGAACCGGGACTTCAAAAACGTTTTGAACGCCACGGAGCATATAAGATGTTCCAAGAGTTGAAATTAGTATTTCATACTCATGCCCGTGTCAAGAGGTATGAGACCTCTGACAGTACTTTGCCTACAAGATGGAGGAGAATAGCTCAACCAGTGAGCATGTGCTCAGATTGTCTGGGTACTGCAATTGCTTGAATCAAGTGGGAGTTAATCTTCCAGATAAGATAGTGAAAGCACATTTGCTCCCTGGGTGGTTTTGGTAATTAATGACAACATACTTTGTGGTTGGACTAATGCTTTTATCAAGTATGTTTCAGGAAATCCAATCACATTGGTATGGCAAGATGACTGAAGAAGTGGACCCCTCAAATGCTAAGGCAAGCATTGGCAAAAGCTCAAGACTCTATTTTTGGTTTAGTGATCAAAGATCACATTGAGTCCATAGGAAAAGCCAATACTATTAAAAGGGGATGAGGTTGTGTTAATGATCTGGTTGCTCAAGTGCTTAGTGATTTAGCTCCTTCAACTATCAGCACCTTTCACTTCTATACACACTCATAAGTAATCTCGGACAAACCGATTCTTCCAACTCAGTCCCACCGAGATGAACCACTTCTGCCATATTCCAAACCCTAGAAAAATCGGTCATTCCGATTTTGAGTTCGGTCTCACCGAAACTGAACTGCCAAGCTTCTGTAACCATCTGACATCATTTCGGAATATCCGAGATTGCATTTTCGGTCTCACCGAAATTGACCAGCCTCTGTCTTGGCTCAAATCGGTCTTACCGAGATTGCATTTTCGGTCTCACCGATATTGGCATGTTCCTGTCCTTTCTCAAATCGGTCCAACCGAGTTTTCTTTCTCGGTCCCACCGAAAACTCCAACGTTCATATCTTTTACACTTTCGGTCCCACCGAGATGGTATTTTCGGTCCCACCGAAAATCCCAACGTTCACTATATTTGAACTTTCGGTCTGACCGAGTTTCACTTCGGTCTCACCGAGATGGCTCAAATGTGTGTGTAACGGTTGGATTTTGTGTGGAGGCTATATATACCCCTCCACCCCCTCTTCATTCGTGGAGAGAGCCATCAGAAAGTCTACCACTCCTACCATACACTTTCTGAGAAGAGAACCACCTACCCTTGTGTTGAGATCAATTCATTCCATTCCTACCATATGAAACTTGATTTCTAGCCTTCCCAAGTTGCTTTCCACTCAATCCTTTCTTCCACCACAGCCATATCAGTGAGGAGAGTTGAGTGTTGGGGAGATTATCATTTGAAGCACAAGAGCAAGGAGTTCATCATCATCAACAACATCTATTACCTTTTGGAGGGTGGTGCCTCCTAGATTGGTTAGGTGTCGCTTGGGAGCCTCCGTCTTTGAGATGTGGAGTTGAACCAAGAAGTTTGTAAGGGCAAGGAGATCGCCTACTTCGTGAAGATCTACCCCGAGTAAGGCTAGTCCTCCATGGGCGTAGGCCATGATGGAATAGACAAGGTTGCTTCTTCGTGGACCCTTCGTGGGTGGAGCCCTCCGTGGACTCACGCAGCCGTTACCCTCCGTGGGTTGAAGTCCTCATCAACGTGGATGTACGATAGCACCACCTATCGGAACCATGACAAAAATCTTCGTGTCTCCAAACTGCGTTTGATCTTCTCCACCTCTCTTTACTACATGTGCAATTTACTTTCCGCTGCTTATACTCTAGAATTGCATGTGTAGGGTGATCCTTGAATTGATCATAATTGTGAAACTGCCAAAAACTGTTCATGATCTAAAGGCAGGTTTTTTATATTGTCAAGTAGTCTAATCACCCCCCCTCTAGACATACTTTCGATCCTACAGGTGGCTTCCGGTCGTCCGGTCGTCTGGGAGTTGCGGGTCGTCCGGTGAACGTCGGACGTCCGGTGCCTGGGAGTGACCGATCGTCCGGTAGGGGTCGGACGTCCGGTGCCTGTAGCGCCTTCAGCCGCCCTTCTTCTTGTTCCAAGCACTTGTCGATCCCACCGCCTTGTCCACTGTGCAGAGCTGTCCCGTGGCCTTCATCCACGTACCTGAGTATGCATAGTGTTTCCGGTGAGGGTAGAAGCCATGTCCCATGTGACTCAAGAGGAAACTGATTAAGGAGCGAGTTCACCTGGGCTTCGAGAGCTCTTGCTCGGGCTCGTGTCATTGGTCCTTTGGGCGCTTGGTGAGTCGACGGTAGGTCCATGGGGATGACCTTAGGATGCTCCGCATCATCTCCCGTCCCTTGGGAAAGATCCGACCTCGGATCGAAATCTTCATCACCATGGAAAGGAGATAGGTCCTTGATGTTGACGGTATTGCTCACATTGTACTTGTCTCGTGGAATGTCGATCTTGTATGCATTGTTGTTGTAGCGTGCTAGCACCTTGAAAGGTCCGTAGGCTCGAGGTAGTAGTTTCGACTTGCGTTCGTCGGGGAAGCGGTCCTTTCGAAGATGAAGCCATACGAGATCTCCCGGTTGGAACACCATTGGTGTATTGTTGACGTTGAGCTTGGTGATAAGGCGATGGACTTGTCGCTCAATCGTTGCCCTTGTATCTTCATGCACCTTATTGAGATAGCTTGCTCGTGCACTTGCGTCCATGTTGATGCGTTCTTGTAGAGGTAGAGGTAGGATGTCCAATGGGGACAACGGGTTGAAGCTGTAGACGACCTCGAAAGGGGACTTGCCGGTTGTCGAATGTCTTGCGCGGTTGTAGGCGTACTCAGCGATGGGCAAGCATTGCTCCCATTCCTTGATGTTCTTCTTGATCAAAACGCGAAGAATCGTCGAAAGTGTGCGGTTCGTCACCTCCGTTTGGCCGTCGGTTTGTGGATGATATGCCGAAGAGAAGAGGAGCTTGACGCCCAGTTTGGCGCATAGAGTCTTCCAAAAGTAGCTCAAGAACTTGACGTACCGGTCCGACAAGTTTGTCTTGGGTAAACCATGTAGACGAATGATTTGCCTACAAAAGAGATTTGCACCATGTGAAGCATCGTCGTTCCTGTTACAAGGAATGGAATGAGCCATTTTAGAGAATCTATCCACGACAACTAACATGGCATCTTTTCCATTTTGAGTCCTAGGCAATCCAAGTATAAAGTCCATGCTTATGTCTTCCCATGCATGGTAGGGAATAGGAAGTGGCATGTAAAGACCATGAGATTGAGCTTTTGACTTAGCTTTCCGGCATGTAGAACATCGGTTGGTGAGGTGTGAGATGTCATGTAGCATCTTGGGCCAAAAGTAGTTCTTTGAGAGCGTAGCAAATGTCTTTTCGCGTCCAAAGTGTCCCATGTGTGCTCCTCCATGAGATTCCTGCCAAAGGAGAAAATGAAGCGAAGACTCGGGAATGCAAAGTTTGTTAGCTCTCATAAGATATCCATCCTTGATGTAGTAATGTTCCCAAGAAGTGTGAGTCAAACACTTAGCATAAGGATTTGCAAAGAAATGTTCATGCTCATATAAATCTTTTATGTGCTCAAAGCCAATAACATTCAACTCAAGTTGTGTAACAAGCATGCATTTGTGGGAAAGCGCATCCGCCACAACATTCTCTTTGCCTTTTATGTACTTAATGATATAGGGGAAAGACTCAATGAACTCACTCCACTTAGCATGACGCTTGTTCAACTTAGTTTGACCCTTGAGATACTTGGGAGTCTCATGGTCCGTATGAAGAATGAATTCTTGAGGTCTAAGGTAATGTTCCCAAACACGCAAAACTCTCACCAAGGCATAGAGCTCTTTATCATATATGGGGTAGTTAAGTTGCGCTCCCGATAGCTTCTCGCTAAAGTACGCAATTTGTCGTTTTCTTGCATTAGCACGCCACCTATGCCGGTACCGCTAGCCTCACAATGAATCTCAAATGGTTTGTCAAAGTTTGGTAATGCAAGAAGTGGTGCGTGCGTAAGTAAGTTTTTTAGCTCATTGAACGCGGTGTCTTGCGAAGGACCCGAAATGAAGGGTGCGTTCTTCTTGCTCAGGGCGTGTAGAGGCATAGCAATGGTGCTAAAGTCCTTCACAAAACGTTGATAGAAACCGGCTAAACCATGAAAGCTACGCACTTGTTGGAGATTCATTGGTTGTGGCCAAGTTTTAGTTGCTTCAATTTTAGTTTCATCAACGTGGACACCTTGTGAAGAAACGACAAATCCTAGGAAAATGATAGAGGCAAAGGTGTCCCGTCTTTCGATGAGATGGTGGCTATTGTTTTGGAGGAAGTCGACTTTGACGATCCGACTACGAACGAGCGAGGACGTCGCTCCTTAGCAATCGCTAAACCAACTCCGAGAGGTTATTGACCACGCCGGAGCACGATCAACCTGACCACGAAGCTCTGTTTCCTACAGGCAAACGAAGAACAAGCAAGAAACTGAGATTGCAATCTGGATATTGCGAATTCAAGAGGAAAGCCTTATTGATCACGTGGAGTTCTGTAACATCTTTGTCTGGTCGTTGAACACAAACGAAGTACGCGAAGTTGCAGCTATGGCGAACTTTAATCTAAACAAAACCCAAAGTCTAAACAACGCCCTAAGGGCTGTATATATGGGGGAAAGAGGGGGAATTTCGTGGCCCTTGGTGGAGGGGTCCGAAACCAACCCTAACTCTTGTTTCCCCACACATACGGACTCTAAAAACAGCCTATACTCATGTATTTCGAAATTACATGGGCCTGGCCCAATAATAAGGTGACGCAGCACCTATAATAGCCTCTAGACAAAATTTATGAAGTGGCATCTTGTATATTATGTCCAAGGCTTCACGCACTCATTATGGTGGCTTCAAAGTCCTGAAATCATCACTTGTAACTCCATTCTTGTTCCCCTTGCGCATGCCATCATCTCCATGCTTGATCTTGCTCCAATGTTCATCCTTCTTGTCCAAGCTAGGCCCTTCATTTGTAAGCAAGACAAATGTATCCAATTTAGGCAGCATCATATTCTCATGAACATTAGATTCATTACCAATAAATGAAAGTACCTAGTAATTTAATTGGCGTGCACGAGCTCTAGTAATTGGTCCTGTATATGTGTCAGTTGGAGCTGTGGGTGTAACTTTGTTAGTGATGTCCTCATCAGAAAACGACCTTGTCAACGCCAAAAGTGCATTTTTTTCATGTTAGCATATAAGCGCTCTTTCCGAAGGGTTTGTAAAACCATATGGATGTGTGTCACATGGTCCTCAAGCGACTTGCTAAAAACGAGGATGTCGTCGAAATAAACCACTACAAAGACGCCTATGTAGGGTCGGAGGACGAAATGCATAAGACACATAAATGAACCGGGTGCTTCCGATAAACCCATTGGCATGACCAACCACTCATATAACCCAAACTTAGTTTTGAAAGTCGTTTTCCACTCATCACCCTCTTGAATGCGAATTTGGTAATAACCACTTTTAAGATCAATTTTCAAAAAGATGTTGGCACCACACAATTGATCAAGCATGTCATCTAAGCATGGGATAGGGTGACGGTATCTAACGGTGATAGCATTTATCGGACAACAATCAGAACACATGCGAAAACTTCCATCTTTCTTAGGCACGAGAATAACCGAAACTGCACAGGGGCTCAAGCTTTCACGTACCTGACCTTTTTCGATGAGTTGTTGCACTTGCCGTTGTATTTCCTTGGTTTCCTCGGGATTGACGCGGTAAGGAGCCTTGTTCGGAAGTGGTGCGCTGGGTATGAGGTCGATGCGGTGTTGGATTCCGCGAAGTGGAGGTAGATCCGGAGGTAGCTCATCGGGAAAGACGTCCGAGAATTCCTGCAACAATTGAGACAACACTAAAGGTAGAGGTGGTGAAGTGTTAGTAGGTTTTGCTTCCCCTTTGCATAAAAGCACGAGGTGAAAGACACTCGAGGGGTTCACACAAACTTCTCTCATCTCACTTTTGGTGGCGAATATCACTAGTTGTTTCTTGTCACTCATCGTGGAGTCACTCATATTTGGCTTGTGGCTCTCAATCTCCTTTTGGTGGCTCACTCTCTCACCATTCTCTCAATGATGGTTGGTGGGTAAGTGTTTGTCGGCAGCTACTTGACTTAGTGACATAGGACGTAGCACGAATTCCTTGCCCTTCATCTTGAAGCTATACTGGTTGGTCCGTCCATTGTGTGTGACTCCACGATCATATTGCCATGGTCGTCCAAGTAGAAGGTGGCACACCAAAATGGGGACCACATCACACTCAAGTGTGGCCTCGTAGGTGCCTATCTTGAAGGAGACTTGCACGGTATGCTCGACTCGAAGAATTCCGGCGTCGTTAAGCCATTGGACCTTGTAGGGATGAGGGTGCTTCATCTTGACCAATTGGAGCTTGTCGCATAGCTCTTCGCTTGCCAAGTTGTGACAACTTCCTCCATCGATGATGACCTTGACGGAGTGTCCATTGATGCCGGCCTTGGTATGGAAGATGTGACATCTTTGATCGTCATCTTGTTGATGTTGGAGTATCAAGACCTTGGAGACAACGAGATTGGGACTCGAGTCATTGTCGCAAAACACTTGATGGTCTTCATCTTCATTCACTTGTCGATGCATAGCTACATGCTCAAGGGCTTCCATCTCTTCGTCGCTCATTGAGTCATAAGATCCGCCATCATTGATGATCATGGTACAAACGGTCTTGCACTCAAATGACTTGTGGCCTCGCCCTTGGCACTTGAAACATTTGATGGAACTCGTCTTGGAGTTGTCCTCGGTTGGAGTTGTAGATGATGAAGTTCTTGGCTTGAAGTTGTTTGTAGAAGGTGGACGACTTGATGTAGTCGCATTCTTGTAGCTTGATTTGTCACCGAAGTTTGTAGATGGCTTGGTAGAGGTAGGAGGAGCCGAAGTCGTTGACGCTTGGTTGTAGGAGCCGAAGTTCTCGGAGGTGAACTTGGAGTACTTGTAGTCCTCTTGAACTTGTCGCTCCACTTTGGTTTATTAGTGTACTAGCTCGAGGAGATTGGTGTATGGTTGAAAGTCCGCAATCTTCTTGATAGGATAGTTGAGTCCATTCAAGAATCTCGCCATTGTTTACTCTTCATCTTCCATGCTGTTGGCTCTTATCATGGCAATCTCCATCTCCTTGTAGTACTCTTCAACGGACTTGGTACCTTTCTTGAGGAGTTGTAGCTTCTTGAACAAATCCCGGTTGTAGTGTGTTGGCACGAAGCGTGCTCTCATGACTTCCTTCATTTGAGCCCAAGTAGTGATCGGAGGTTCACCTTTTGCTTCTCTTCTCTCTATGATTTGCTCCCACCAAATGAGAACATAGTCTTCGAACTCAAGGGAGGCTATTGCAATTTTCTTATCTTCATCAAAGTTGTGTAAGCGGAAGATCTTATCGACCTTCAATGCCCATGAGAGGTAGTCTTCGGGATCAATGCTTCCGGAAAACTTTGGCATGGTGAACTTAAGCTTGCCATAGCGATGCTCTTCATAATTTCCTTGCCTATTGGGAGGGCGTTCTTGATTGGGACGATTAGCAATATCATGCTGCTCTTGGCAGAGTAGATGTCCATTGTCATGGTGTACTTGCCAAGCTTGTGGTTCTTGTTGAGCTTGTTGCTCTTGTCGCGCTTGAGGAGGAGCTTCTTCTTGCATGCGTGCTTGATGGCGCCTCTCTTGTATCTCATCGCGAAGGAAATCCTCTTCTTGACGAGTATGTCGAGTGCGAGCTGCCACATTGCGATGTGAATCACGTAATGCTTGTTGCACCTCAAGAGCTTGAGCTTCTCGGCGTTGTTGTGCTTGACGATTAGCCTCGGCATCTTGTTCTTCTTGGTGTCGACGTGCTCGCTCTTGTTGTTGTTGGCGTAGTCGTTGCCGTTCTTGCGCTTGGTCAAGCGTAGCTTGGTTTTGACGATGTCGACTCTCTTGCTCTTCAAATAGCTCTTGGGAGCTCTTGTCATGAAGTGGATTCCAGTTGTCATGTCGAGCTTGACGTGCGGCTTGATGAAGAGTGTTTGATGTAGGTGTACTTGAGCCATCCGTGGAGTAGGTGTGGCGACTTGAGCAGCTTCGTCTTTGAGAAGATGTGGATGAAGATCGTCGGTTGACTATCAAAATCCGTAGCTCATCGAATTGAGTAGACATGTTGGTGTTGATGATGTCGAATTGCTCTCTTGTTCTTGCTTCGAATTGGCACGCGTCGGCGGCGACTTGCTCAATGTGCTCTCGCATAGCTTCACTTTCTTGATGTAGAGCTCGTTGGACGTCGAAGGGATGTAGTTTGGTGACGTAGTTGTTCGATTCTTGAGGATCATCGAAGAGCGGGTTCGAAGATGTACTTGGCCTATCCATCATTGCAAGCAAGAGTGTGAGTGGGAGAAAGGAGAAGACAATACCAATTGTACCTTAACCGAAATTGAAAATGGATCAATGATAACTCAATAATGTAACCCGGAAATAGCACTATTGGTACCACTTCGTGTCGATTCTCACACCTACACAAGTAAAGCTTCGAGAGGAGCTTGGTTAGGATGGCGGCACAAATTCAATGCAATTGTCAAAGTAACTCAATGATGTTGAAAATTATTCACAATTTGCTCATGCACAATTAGATCACAAGCAATAAGTTGCACACGGAGCACACACGCGGATAGATAAATGTGGTTGTGCAACCAAGGGTGAGCGAAAATGTGGAAACCACGGAAAATGCTCGTGTTGCACAACACTAGAGAGACGCTAACCGATTGCTTAATAGGCGGATACGCACTTGTGCACGACCTATAAGAGGCAAAATGTAACGACTTCCTATCACAAGTATGCTATGAGTGTATGATGTGCCGATGCTTGAGTACAAGATGATGTATTGCTATCACATATGATCTCTTTTGATGCAAGGCGTATGATGCTATTTTCCTTTTGCTTATAAGGTTTGGGTGGCTCGTTTGCTTAAAAGCTTGTGAGCTCTTTCTTTGGCCACTTATGCATGCTTCTCGGATCAAGGTAGCTATTGTGTATGCGGATCACTCTTGTGTCACACGGAGATATGATGATGTAGTATGCAATATCCATGACTATCACTAATGTGCACAAGTGTCGTGGCCCGGCAATACTCAAATGGCTAGTCTCGATGGGAAAGCTACGCAAAAATGGTCTATAGGGTGACAATGCAATTGCACGACAGAATGACAAAGCGTCGTCGATGTTACCGTCCTTGTCGAGGTTGAGAGGTGGTCTTGTCGATGTCGTTCCGTTCCAAGATAGCCGAAACACACAAGGAAACGGGAAAACCACAACTCATATGATCCAAGACACAAGGGATAATACGGTAGTGATTTTGGTTAGGCAATGGTGGTGGTGGTATGGTAGTTGTGGGTGTATGAAAGGGTAGGTGGTTGCGGAAGGTGGAACAAAATTGAGGAAGTTCAGTGTGGTCAGGGCTCGTCGGACATCCGGTAGGTCGTCGGTCGTCCGGTCGCCGGACGTCTGGTAAGTCTCGGAAATCCGGTAAAAGCTTCTATATATGAGGTGTTGGTCGTCCGGTGGGTGACAGACGTCCGGTGCTTTGCGGGGTTCCGAACATCCGGTAAATCGTCGTTCGTCCTGTGGGTCTGGGCTAGGGTTCCAGGTATTCGTGGATAAATTGGTCAAATATGGCCAAATTTGCGGAAAAAAATTGGGGAAAACATGGGGAAACTCTAGATCCACTCGTAACACAGCAAATCCATGGAACAAACCCAACAGAATCTCGCCAAATCAACAAATCACAAAAAAAATGGGGCTATTTTTGGTGGGAATTTTCGAAATTGGGAAGAACACAACAAAAACAAGCTAGAAAACACGGGTAGGGGCTCCACTTTCGTGAGAAACCATGGCTCTTGATACCATATGATGCGGGGTCAACCCGTTCTAGGCCGATCTTTCATGAAAAGGAGGGATCCCAAGGATGAACACGAGGTACATGAGGGTAAAACACAAGAGGGACAAGAAGGAAACACTCAAATCAACACGTTTAGGTCACACAAATGCTAGATCCGGGTACACAAAGTGCGATAAACGATACACGATCAACTAAGGACGATACAAGTGGTGGTAGTCATCTCCGTGAGGAGGTCTTGATGTTCTTCTCCGTGAAGGAGGTCTTGAATCAGGTGGATCTTCTCCGAGGAGGCCGCGGTCTCGTAGGAGAGGAACCACTAAGGTCTATGATGAGCTATCCAAAAGCTACCTAGCACGAAGGAAGTCAACGAGTATATATTACATGGGGTGACGCCGTTGGGTCGGACGTCCGCTGGGTCACCGGACGCCCGGCGGCTTGGGAGGGACCAGACGTCCGGTAATCCTCGGATTTCCGCTAATTACGTTCTATAGTCGGTGTCACGGACGTCCGGTGGCTCGGGAGGGACCGTACGTCTGGTGGCTCGGGAGGGACCGGACGTCCGGTAATCCTCGGATTTCCGCTAATTACGTTTTGTAGTCGGTGTCACGGACGTTCGGTGGCTTCCGGTCGTCCGGTCATCTGGGAGTTGCCGGTCGTCCAGTGAACGTCGAACTTCCGGTGCCTGGGAGTGACCGGTCGTCCGGTATGGGTCGGACGTTACGTGCCTGTAGCGTCTTCAGCCGCCCTTCTTCTTGTTCCAAGCACTTGTCGATCCCGCCGCCTTGTCTACTATGCAGATCTGTCCCGTGGCCTTCATCCACGTACCTGAGTATGCATAGAGTTTCCGGTGAGGGTAGAAGCCATGTCCCATGTGACTCAAGAGGAAACTGATAAAGGAGCGAGTTCACCTTGGCTTCGAGAGCTCTTGCACGGGCTCGTGTCAATGGTCCTTTGGACGCTTGGTGAGTCGACGGTAGGTCCATGGGGATGACCTTGGGATGCTCCGTATCATCGTGGAGTCGCTCATATTTGGCTTGTGGCTCTCACTCTCCTTTTGGTGGCTCACTCTCTCACCACTCTCTCCACGATGGTTGGTAGGTGATTGTTTGTCGGCGGCTACTTGACTTGGTGACATTGGGCGTGGCACGAACTCCTTTCCTTTCATCTTGAAGCTATAGTGGTTGGTCTGTCCATTGTGTGTGACTCCACGATCATATTGCCATGGTCGTCCAAGAAGAAGGTGACACACGGACATAGGAACCACATCACACTCAAGTGTGTCCTCGTAGGCGCCTATCTTGAAGGAGACTTGCACGGTATCCTCGACTCGAAGAGTTCCGGCGTCGCTAAGCCATTGGACCTTGTAGGGATGAGGGTGCTTTGACCTCACCAAGTTTAGCTTGTCGCATAGCTCTTCGCTTGCCAAGTTGTGACAACTTCCTCCATCGATGATAACCTTGACGGAGCGTCCATTGATGCCGGCCTTGGTATGGAGGATATGACATCTTTGATCGTCATCTTTTTGATGTTGGAGTGTCAAGACCTTGGAGACAACGAGATTGGGACTCGAGTCATTGTCGCAAAACACTTGATGGTCTTCATCTTCATTCACTTGGCGATGCATAGCGACATGTTCAAGGGCTTCTATCTCATCATCGCTCATTGAGTCATAAGATCTGTCATCATTGATGATCATGGTACGAACGGTCTTGCAATCAAATGACTTGTGGCCTCGCCCTTGGCACTTGAAGCATTTGATGGAACTCGTCTTGGAGTTGTAGATGATGAAGCTCTTGGCTTGAAGTTTTTTGTAGAGGGTGGCCGACTTGATGTATGCGCATTCTTGTAGCTTGACTCGTCACCGAAGTTTGTAGATGGCTTTGTAGATGTAGGAGGAGGCAAAGTCGTTGAAGCTTGGTTGTAGGAGCCGAAGTTCTTGGAGGTGAACTTGGAGTACTCGTAGTCCTCTTGAACTTGCCACTCCACTTTGGTGGCTTGATGTACTAGCTTGAGGAGATTGGTGTATGGTTGAAAGTTCGCAATCTTCTTGATAGGATATTTGAGTCCATTCAAGAATCTCGCCATCGTTTGTTCTTCATCTTCCATGATGTTTGCTCGTATCATGGCAATCTCCATCTCCTTGTAGTACTCTTCAACGTAATTGGTACCTTGCTTGAGGAGTTGTAGCTTCTTGAACAAGTCACGGTTTTAGTGTGTTGGCACGAAGCGTGCTCTCATGACTTCCTTAATTTGAGCCCAAGTAGTGATGGGAGCTTCGCCTTTTGCTTCTCTTCTCTCAATGATTTGTTCCCACCAAATGAGAACATAGTCTTGGAACTCAAGGGAGGCCATAGCAATTTTCTTCTCTTCATCAAAGTTGTGGAGGCGAAATATTTTATCAACTTTCAACGCCCATGAGAGGTAGTCTTCGGGATTAATGCTTCCGGAAAACTTTGGCATTGTGAATTTAAGCTGGCCATAGCGATGCTCGTCATTGTTTGCTTGCCTATTGGGAGGGCGTTCTTGATTTGGACGGTTGTCAACCTCATGTTGTTCTTGGCGGAGTAGATGTTCATTGTCATAATGTAGTTGCCGATCTTGCGGTTCTTGTTGAGGTTGTTGCTCTTGTCGAGCTTGAGGAGGAACTTCTTGTTTCAATCGTGCTTGGTGGCGCCTCTCGTGCATCTCATCGCGAAGGAAATCATCTTCTTGACGAGTGTGTCGATTACGAGTTGCTGCATTGCGATGTGAATCACGTAATGCTCGTTGCGCCTCAAGAGCTTGAGCTTCTCGGCGGTGTTGTGCTTGACGATGAGCTTTGGCATCTTCTTCTTCTTGGTGTTGACGTGCTCGCTCTTGTTGTTGTTGGCGTAGTCTTTGTCATTCTTGTGCTTGCTCAAGTGTAGCTTGGTTTTGACGATGTCGACTTTCTTGTTCGTCCAGTAGGTCTTGAGAACTCTTGTCATGAAGTGGATTCCGGTTGTCATGTGGTCACACCCTGCATTTTGTAACATGTCATTTGCATCAGTAAAGCATAAAAATTTGGACCAGCAATTTTTTTGGCATCATTTGGCTTTTATTTGGAATTAAGTTTTTCTCTCTGTGTTTTTCAAGTGCTCTATATAGTCAACTACTCCCTCTTGTAGATTTCATCTCCTTACCCCAAAACTGCTGCCAAATGATCATACCAAGTGTATATAGCAGTATAGTATTTTCTTATAAAATTTATTTGGCCAAAACTATTTTCAAAAATTAGTTTTCCAAAAACCCCTGAATTGAGGTTTGCCCTGCAAGTGCTTGATTTAGGGTGAGAAAAATATTTCAAATAGTTTATTTCAAACCTAGTAGATATAGGACTCCCATAAACCACAAAAATATAATTTTAAAAGTTATTTTCCTATTTTATTTAAAGGCTTTTTCTTAAGGCCAGAAATGGTCTTAAATAGGGAAAAAATATTTAACTATTTCAAAAATATTTGCCAAAATTCAGGGAGACTCATAGGACATATATTGTCCATATATAAGAGTTTCAACACTTGGTCATGTTCAAAATATTGGACAAATCCCTCAGAAACCCTTTCTGGATATTTAAAGCTTTTGAAATATTTACAAAGGAAATATTCTCTAAAAATTCCAGGGAAATTCTATCATGTCATATATGACATATTTGATGATCTTGCCAAGCCCCATGCCCTGGGAAGCAAGAAAACATCATCAAAACCCCTCAAAACCATTCTGTTCATATTTGAAGTTTGAGCAACTTTACATTGACAAACTTGTCCAAATGCTCTCAAACTTGGTACACATGCTAGAATGGTCTAATAAGGCATCTAGACCAAATGGCACAAGCTTTGGAGAAGGGTAACTTGATCAGAGTGCCCCAAAACCATTTCTGTTCAAATTCAAATTTGAACAACTTTACATTACCAACTTTTTACTTGGGTCTTCAAACTTTGTGGGCATGATCACAACCCCAAATGATGACACTACACCAAGTGGTGCATCACGGAGGGACGATTAGCTTGACTCAAACATGGTGAAACCATTTCTGTTGATTTCTAAGGTTCATCAAATTTACATTGGCAAGTTTCTTCAAATAAGCCCAAACTTGGTGAAACACCCTATTTCCATTTGCCATTTAATCCTGTTAAGTGTCATGGCTAGTGGAGATGATTTGATTTCTCAAAACCACATCAAACACCTTTTGGTGATTTTCCAAAGTTACCATTTTCATCTCTTCCCTTCTTCTCCTTGAGCCCAACTTTTTACCACAGCTTCCCCAGGTTCCCTTGCGCCTCCAGTAACTTCCCCATGGCCAGAGCTCAATAATTGAGGGGTGAAAACCCCATTTTACTCTGCTAGACAGCCCAATTTTCACTCTCCCTCAACCTCCCTCCTCTTCCATTGGGTAACCAGGGCATCCAAGGCCACAACCCACTTGTTTACTGCTCACCTGAACCCCCCCCCCCAGACAAGGTGGCCGCGTCCAGCAAGCCAAAGGCATGCCCTGGCATGCAATAGGCGTGCTCCAGAGCGCGCTACAGTGCACACTCGCACAGTAGCCTCCTCCAATCAGCAGCCCCCGACTACCTCAAGCTTCCCCCTCACGCCAGTCGATGCGCCTCGACGTCTGCAACGCGCCCCGACGCTGTCCCCCTCCTCCTTCTCCCTTCTATGGCTGCCCTCGCATGCATTCCGGCCGCCCGCAAGCTCCAATCTCCGGCCTCGCACGCGCGCTGCTCTGGATGCTTCCCCACTCTCTCTCTTCCTCTCCCCGGCTCTAGACCGCATCCAGCAACACCACAGACACCACCCCAGCTCCTCCCGAGCCCAGTGGCAACGGGCAGAAGCTCGCCGGCGCACGGGTCCATGGCACCTCGCCGTTCGCCTATAAAAGGACACCCCATGCGCCTCCTCTCCTCACCAACCGCTCTCTCACCCACCTAATCATCCCCCTACGCCACTCACTCCACTCCAGACAGGCCCGAGCTCGAGATCGAGCTCGAGCTCCGCCGCGGTGGCTCGCCGTCGTCCGCTCGGTACAGGCCCTCCCCGCCGCTCCTCTCGCTCGATCTAGCACCACAAAGCCCCACTGATCACTTTCCCCTTGTTTCCCCCTCTCTGCAGCTACCGGAAACGGCCGGAACCACCACCACCCGAAGCTCCTCCAGCGCGTGACCTCGCCGCCGGCAAACCAGGCCACCCCGACGACCAACCCCACCTCCACCAGAACGGCGACTCAACACTGAGTCTAGCCGTGCCCTCGCCTGCCCTCGCCGTGCCCTGCATCGCCGCTGGTGAGCTCGCCGGCCCTCTGCCGGAGGATTAGGGATGACAGGCGGGCCCCGCCTGTCAGCCTCTCCTCGCCCTCGCCTCTCTCTCCTCTCACTGACGCTGGGCCCCGCCTGTCAGGTTTGAAACCTGACGCGCGCGCAGGCGCCCGTGCGCTGGGCTGATTTCCCCTGGGCCTGCTACACTGTGGTCGTTCTGGCCCAGTTGCACAGGAACCTTTTCCCTTTTCTTTTCCATAAGATTTTCACATAATTCCACAGGATTTAATATTAATCCAAATGAATTAATTCCAGTTCCTAAAATCTTGTAAAATTCCAACCTATTTAATGATGTCACTTTCACCCATATCCATGGACCTTTTCTGTTCTGTTCAAATTTAAATCTATATTTGAACACTAAAACCTCTGTTCAAAAATTCATGTACCCCATTCTGTCACTCCAAATCTCAAACTAAGAATTTTTGCCATCTTAGTTTTCCCTCTAGTATTTTATAAAAATAAGTTGACATTTTTCTGAGCACTTTAGTTTTTCTGTTTTTAATATGGTCTTATTTTCTCGTTGTTTATTGCGACGATTAGATACCATATTTGACGAGGTTGCTGAAGAAGAAGGAGGGGAAGGATTTGAAGACCTTGAAGACCAAGCAAATCCAGGCAAGCAGCCCTTTGACCATGATACCCTTGTGTTCCTCGGAACCCTTTTATTTTTGAATGCATGATGATAAGAGTGACGATGGTGAACTACATGAAAGACACCACATGATGCATACCCTACTCATGATCTTTACCATGTGCTTAGATGCAATGATAAATGATTAGTTGTGATGCTTAGTGATGCATATGAGCCATGAATCCTTCGTGGTTGCATTCTTTTCGAAAACCCCATCGGGTGCCCCTAATGCCCGAGGGTGATGTTGAGTTAGGTCATCACTTGATGAAGAAGTGGTGTGCCAAGAAAGATCTCGTGTGTGGGTGAAATGATGGATTAGATTTATGTGTGATTACCGTCCCAACCAAACATGTGCAACCATTCTACCCCTTATGGGACGGGGCATTATTGATTACTTAGGCTGATACTAGCATGGTGCCCACATCACTAGTGACGGGGGAGACTTGAGGTCACTCCTGGGACGGGGTCGTGCTTGGATAGGCGACCATGACTGTTTTTACAGGGCAGCGGACACACCGTTGGTCCCTTCGTGTACGCGTGACATTGAAAAAGGGCAAGTCCCATGATCTATTGTTTGTACTCGAGGGCCGTGCACCAACGAGTGGACCCTATGTTAGTGTCGTCTAGGGAAAGCTAATGACCGGGTGCTTCCCCCGAGTGCTTGAGGTACTGCGGGATCGTGGGTGACACGAAAGCTTCCCGGATCTTGTGGGTAAAGTGCGCAAACTCTGCAGAGTGTAAAACTATTCGAATAGCCGTGTCCACGGTCATTGACAGTTGGGAGGTGCTACTTAAACTATGTCCAGAATTTTACTATGTCGGTGAAAGTATGTGTGTGTGTTGAGTCAAGGTGGTGACTTGACTCATTGATAAAGAATTGAACTCTATTCATGTTGATATCTGTAACATGTCTTCAAGGTTACCCAAACTCATTGATGCATGTTACATGATAGTACAATAACTTAGCTAGCTTGCAGCTAGGTTGCTTATTGTTATTTCTGCATTGTTACCTTGAACCAAATCATGGGTTGCTTGCGAGTACATTCAAAGTACTCATTGGCTTGCCACTGGTTATTTAATTGGCGAGGCATGGAGGAGCAGGAATTTGAAGAAGAATTCTATGGAGACGAACATGCGAACTAGGACGCTTTCCCAGCTAGAATGCCTGTAGGGTTAAGGCAGATGGCATGGGTTCTACTTATCTACGAAGACTTCCGATATTCGAGTTTATTTGCTATTCAGCCCTTGAGGCTTTATCTATGTAAGACTTGGCCATAATGGTCATAATTTGTGTAAGACGGTATGTATGGATGTAAGACTCTTGTTATTCAGCTTCTGTGTGTTCAGTGAGCATTGATCTCTGGGATCTCTGTACACGTGCATTCGGTGATCTCGACTCTTAAGTCGGGGTCTCCACAGAGCTGGTATCAGAGCCATCCTGACTGAAGGAAGCCTTAGTTAGCATGGGCGTTAGTTAGATGAGACCCTTTTCAAAAACCTTCTGAACCTCTCTTCTTTTCTAAACCTTACCAAACCTGAGATATCATCATCTTATTAACCTCTCCTATTCAACCTTTGTAGATGGCCGTTGTACCTGAAGAGCACTTGACCACTCGGTTCCCCTTGCTTCTCGAGGATAGCCTCCAGGAGTGCCAGTTCCACCGAGCACCCATCCTCACCTACCATGAGCATTGGGTTAGTGACACTGAGGTGGAGTACCATGTGGAAGTGATCGTGAAGGCAAACGATCCTCCCACAAGTTGGTTCTTCGAGGGACCCCAGATGGCAACACTACCCCTCGCTGTCGAGGCTGCTGCACTCAAGGCACTAACCCGTCTCCACGAGCTTCTTCCGGAGATGGCAGCCAAGTTGACAACCCCCTTCTTGCCTTACCGGAAGGAAGGTGAAGATGAAAGTAGTGCGCAAGCCCCTCCACTGAAGGAAGGACTTCCACTTCGATTCCAGACCTACTTCAGCCTATGTGCCGACAGCTTGGCACAAGATTTGGCCTCAGAATCGATGAAGCTCCGAGAAGAACTTCACAAGACCAAGGCACTTCTTCGTCGAGCACAAGAGAAGACAGATTGGATCAAGAAGGAAGGTGCGCCTCCCGGACAATCCGCTATCGCACATCGAGGGGGAAGGCCCTCAGGAGATGTATCTTCCAAGGATGAAGAACCACCCCGGCGACGCCGTATGACGGCAAGGGAATATCACAAGCTTTTCCCTGCACCACCGACAAAACACCGCCGTATCCAACTTCTCCACTCCCCCACACCCTCAAGTGATAAGGGGGGCCAGACAGATGAAGACAAGGAGGAAGACCCAGAAGAGCCAGAATATGCGACCGAGCATTCCGCCGCTTAGGCATTATTCGCAACTCGGATATGCCAGTTCGTGACCTCTACGGTAGGATAGGTCGTGTAACCCCTATGCGAAGTCGAGTCCTTGTATGGTTCATATGAAGCCATCTAGTATTTGCTTTTGTTGTGTTTTGATGTACGTCGTATCTTCCCTTCGGGAATATGTAAACGACTGCATCACCCATTTGGATTTTAATGAATGTGTTTGGCCCTTTCGGCCCTTGCATGAAATGATTAGTGACACACCCACCCCCTTACTAGGCACCCATCTTTATTGCTTTCCCTCTTCCAAATCATGAGACCTTTTACCACTCCAACAGGATGCCTGTTGTAACTCGTACTGGTACCTCTACCCAGCAGCCTGAAGCCGGAGCATCCACCCAATCAGAGGCCGGCCAAGACCAAACCCACGACCAAGCTCCACCACCACCTCCTCCGAACATGGACATGGCTCAGCTTCTCCAAGCTTTCCGAGAGGAACGCCAAGCCAACACCGCAGCCCTTCAAATGATTGCTCAAGCTGTCACCAACAATCGCCAGCCGGCGGGGAATGGCAATGGATGTTCCACGTTGGCAGAGTTCAAGAAGCATGCACCGCCAACTTTCATCGAGACTGCTGAACCCCTGGATGCAGATGACTGGGTCCGCACCATTGAGGACTTGCTGGAACTAGTCGGATGCACTGAAGATCGCGAGAAGGTAGCTTATGCTGCCCACTGCCTTGGGGGGACTGCTAGAGCTTGGTGGGATGGATTCAAGGTCATGCACGCTGGAGAAGACATCACTTGTGACAACTTCAAGGCAGAATTCCGCAAGGCCCATATTCCTTCCGGAATCATGGCTATCAAAAAGCGTGATTTTCGAGCCCTGAAGCAAGAAAGTGGCACTGTCAAGGAGTACATGCAGAAGTTCAGTGTTCTGTCAAGGTATGCTCCTGAAGACGTCAGCACTGATGTTGCAAAAAGGGAGCGCTTCATGGAAGGCCTCAATCAGGCTCTGTAGTACTTGCTTGTCGTGTGCGACTGCCCAACCTTCCCTGACCTGGTGAACAAAGCACTCATGCTTGAAGTCAAGCGGCGTGCTCTGGAAGACACTCGCAAGCGCAAGATGGTCAGCAAGGGAAGTTCCAGCAACCAGAAGCCTCGCCCGTGGCAGCCAGCCCCGGTCAAGCCAACCTTCCAGCAGCCAAGAGCTCCTGCACCTCGCACCAACTATCAGCCTCAGCAGTATGCCAACCCAAGGCCAACATTCAACCCCAATAACAGTGGTGGCAACAAGATCAATAATCCAAACCAAGTCACTTGCTTTGGATGTGGTCAGTCAGGACACATCTTAAGGGTGTGCCCCAACAAGAAGCCTGATGCCCCGCGCCCCAATGCGCAGCACACTAGACAAGGCCGCGGGATGCCACCAAGGAACCAAGCTCCTCGCAACCCGCCTAACCATGGGAAGGGGCGTGTGAATCACGTCACTGCTGAAGAAGCCCAGGAAGACCCAGACGTAGTGCTGGGTACGTTCCTTGTCAACTCAGCACCTGCAACTGTCTTGTTTGATTCTGGAGCCACGCATTCATTTGTCACTCAAAGATTTGCATTAAAAAGTGTCATGACCCCTACACCCCTGAATAACCCCATGGTGGTACAAACCCCCAGAGCAGAGATGAGAGCCAAGATAGGCTGTAAGGGAGTCAGTATTACCATTAACGGGGTAGATTTCCTAGCATACCTTATCATCCTGAGATCACAAGGCTTGGATGTGATCCTAGGCATGAATTTGCTCAGCAAGAACCAAGGCTTATTAGACTGTGCCAATCGGACTGTCACTGTGACCAATGACCAAGGAGTCGAAGTTAAGTTTGCTACCAACTCCTCTTCTGCTCAAACCGCTCAAGTCAACTGTCTGTCTGAAGTTGGACTGGAGCAAGTACCGGTAGTCTGCGAGTATCCCGATGTCTTTCTGGATGAGCTACCGGGAATGCCCCCTGACCGCGACATTGAGTTCATCATCGAGCTCGTGCCCGGGGTAGGACCCATCTATAAGAAGCCTTATAGAATGGGGACGGAAGAATTAGCCGAGTTGAAGAAGCAACTGGAAGAGCAGCTGAGGAAGGGATTTATCCGCCCAAGTGCCTCCCCTTGGGGATCACCTGTTCTGTTTGTGGCAAAAAGGGACGGTACCATCCACTTATGCATTGACTACCGTTCCCTCAATGAGGTTACAATCAAGAACAAGTATCCACTTCCCAAGATTGAAGATCTGTTCGATCAACTCAGCGGAGCCAAGGTGTTCTCGAAGATCGACCTCAGATCTGGGTACTACCAGCTGAAGATCAGACCCCAAGATATTCCGAAGACGGCATTTGTAACCAGATATGGCCTGTACGAGTGCACGGCCATGTCCTTTGGGTTAACCAATGCCCCAGCTTACTTCATGTATCTCATGAATAAAGTCTTCATGGAATATTTGGACAAGTTTGTTGTTGTCTTCATCGATGACATTCTTGTCTTCTCGAAGACGGAGGAAGAGCACGAGCAACATTTGAGGATGGTCCTAGACAAGCTTTGAGAGCACCAACTATACGCCAAAATCAGCAAGTGTGAGTTTTGGCTGCATACAGTTGGGTTCTTAGGTCATGTCTTGACCAAAGAAGGATTGTCAGTTGATCCCGCGAAGATCGAAGCTGTGACCCAATGGCAATCGCCAACGACCGTCAAGGAAGTCAGAAGCTTCCTCGGACGTGCAGGCTATTATCGCAAATTCGTGGAAGGATTCTCTAGCATTGCCCGGCCAATGACTCAGCTCCTGAAGAAGGACAAGAAGTTCGAATGGACGCCAAAATGCAAGGAAAGCTTCCAAGAGCTCAAGAAGAGATTGACCACTTCCCCAGTTCTGGCAACACCTGATATTCACAAGGAGTTCGTGATATATTGTGATGCCTCTCGAACCGGATTGGGAAGCGTTCTGATGCAAGAAGGCCGAGTCATAGCTTACCTCTCAAGGCAGCTACGACCTCATGAAGAGAACTATGCTACTCACGATCTTGAGTTAGCAGCGGTGCTTCATGCCATGAAGACATGGCGACATTACCTCCTAGGGAAACGGTGTGAGATATACACAGACCACAAAAGTCTGAAGTACATTTTCAACCAGAAGGAATTGAACATGAGGCAACGAAGATGGTTGGAACTAATCAAAGATTATGACCTCGGTGTTCAATATCACCCCGGGAAGGCTAACATGGTAGCCGATGCCTTAAGCAGAAAGGCTTGCTCCCTGAATGCCATAATTCAAAAAAGGCAGCCAGCCCTGTTTGAAGAGCTGGAACAATTCAGTTTGGAATTAGTCACCCTGGATTTCTAGACCATGTGGAAGTCAAACCAACCCTGATGGACGAAGTCAAGAAGGCACAAGGTGGGCACGCAAGCATTGAAGGCATCAAGAAGAAGATGAAGCTAGGCAAGGCCCCAGGATTCTCCGAGGACGAGCATGGGATTGTTTGGTACAAAGGCCGCATCTGCGTACCAAACAAGATGGAGCTCAAGAACCTAATCCTGCAAGAAGTCCACGACACTCCGTATTCCATCCACCCCGGAGGAACCAAGATGTACCAAGACTTGAAGGAAAGATTCTGGTGGCACGGGATGAAAAGAGAGATTGCAACCTATGTTGCAAAGTGTGATGTGTGCCAAAGGGTAAAGGCTGAATATTAGCGACCCGCTGGGTTGCTCTAACCACTCAAGGTTCCTGAGTGGAAGTGGGATAAAGTCGGAATGGACTTCATCACTGGATTACCAAGGTCAAATAAAGGACATGACTCCATCTGGGTCATAGTCGACCATTTGACCAAGGTAGCCCATTTCATTCCTGTCAAGATTACTTATGATGGCAACCAGCTGGCAACTCTCTACATCGACAAAATCGTAAGCCTTCATGGTGTTCCCAAGGAGATTGTGTTAGATCGAGGAACCCAGTTCACCTCAAGGTTCTGGAAGAAGTTCCAAGAAGCCTTGGGAACCAAGTTGTCTTTCAGCACGGCTTTCCACCCGCAGACCGGAGGTCAGAAAGAGCGAGTAAATCAAATTCTCGAAGACATGCTCCGAGCCTGTGTCTTGGCATATGGAGCCAAGTGGGAAGATTGCCTCCCTTTTGACGAGTTCTCCTATAACAACAGTTATCAGTCGAGCCTTCAAATGGCACCATTTGAGGTGCTGTACGGACGCAAGTGTCGCACACCCCTCAACTGGTCAGAGACCGGAGAAGGACTAGTCTTTGGACCAGATATTCTCTGCGAAGCAGAAGAGCAAGTCCCACTAGTCAGAGAATGTTTGAAGGCAGCCAAGTCAAGGCAGAAGAGCTATGCTGACACTCATCGCCGAGATATGATTTTCCGTGTCAGAGACCACGTGTACCTGCGAGTAACTCCTCTGAAAGGAACGAAGCGTTACCACGTTAAGGGGAAGCTCGCACTAAGGTTCATTGGACCCTTTGAGATCACTGCACGACGAGGAGAAGTGGCTTACAAGTTGGAACTACCACCTGAGCTATCCGATGTGCACAACGTATTCCACGTGTCACAACTCCGGAAGTGTCTCCGAGTTCCGAACAAGCCTGATCTCTACAAGGATGTTGATCACCAAGCCATTGATCTTAAGCCTGATTTGACCTACCACGAGAAGCCCAATCGCATTCTTGATGAAGCAGAACGACGGACGTGAAGGCGCACCATCAAGTACTTCAAGGTCCAGTGGAGCAACCACACGGAAGCAGAAGCAACCTGGGAACGTGAAGACTATCTTAAATCCGAGTATCCTGATCTCTTTTAAGACGTAGTTTAGGAATCTCGGGGACGAGATTCTTGTAAGGGGGGTAGGTCTGTCATACCCTGCATTTTGTAACATGTCATTTGCATCAGTAAAGCATAAAAAATTGGACCAGCAATTTTTTTTGGCATCATTTGGCTTTTATTTGGAATTAAGTTTTTCTCTCTATGTTTTTCAAGTGCTCTTTAAAGTCAACTACTCCCTCTTGTAGATTTCATCTCCTTATCCCAAAACTTCTACCCAATGATCATACCAAGTGTATATAGCAGTATAGTATTTTCTTATAAAATTAATTTGACCAAAAGTATTTTCAAAAATTAGTTTTCCAAAAACCCTTGAATTGAGGTTTGCACTGCAAGTGCTTGATTTAGGGTGAGAAAAATATTTCAAAAAGTTTATTTGAAACCTAGTAGATATAGGACTCCCATAAATCACCAAAATATAATTTTAAAAGTTATTTTCCTATTTTATTTAAAGGCTTTTTCTTAAGGCCAGAAATGGTCTTAAATAGGGAAAAACTATTTAACTATTTCAAAAATATTTGCCAAAATTCAAGGAGACTCATAGGACATATATTGTCCATATATAAGAGTTTCAACACTTGGTCATGTTCAAAATATTGGAAAATCCCTCAGAAACCCTTTCTGGATATTTAAAGCTTTTGAAATATTTACAAAGGAAATATTCTCTAAACATTCCAGGGAAATTCTATCATGTCATATATGACATATTTGATGATCTTGCCAAGCCCCGTGCCTTGGGAAGCAAGAAAACATCATCAAAACCCGTCAAAACCATTCTGTCCATATTTGAAGTTTGAGCAACTTTACATTGCCAAACTTGTCCAAATGCTCTCAAACTTGGTACACGTGCTAGAATGGTCTAATAAGGCATCTAGACCAAATGGCACAAGCTTTGGAGAAGGGTAACTTGATCAGAGTGCCCCAAAACCGTTTCTGTTCAAATTCAAATTTGAACAACTTTACATTACCAACTTTTTAGTTGGGGCTTCAAACTTTGTGGGCATGATCACAACCCCAAATGATGACACTACACCAAGTGGTGCATCAAGGAGGGATGATTAGCTTGACTCAAACATGGTGAAACCATTTCTGTTGATTTCTAGGGTTCACCATAGTTACATTGGCAAGTTTCTTCAAATAAGCCCAAACTTGGTGAAACACCCTATTTCCATATGCCATTTAATCCTGTTAAGTGTCATGGCTAGTGGAGATCATTTGATTGCTCAAAACCACATCAAACACCTTCTGGTGATTTTCCAAAGTTACCATTTTCATCTCTTCCCTTGTTCTCCTTGAGCCCAACTATTTACGACAACTTCCCCAGGTTCCCTTGCGCCTCCAGTAACTTCCCCATGGCCACAGCTCAATAATTGAGGGGTGAAATCCCCATTTTACTCTGCTGGACAGCCCAATTTTCACTCTCCCTCAACCTCCCTCCTCTTCCATTGGGTAACCAGGGCATCCAAGGCCACAGCCCACTTGTTTACTACTCACCTGACCCCCCACACAAGGTGGCCGCGTCCAGCAAGCCAAAGGCATGCCCTGGCATGCAATAGGCGTGCTCCAGAGCGCGCTACAGTGCACACCCGCACTGTAGCTTCCTCCAATCAGCAGCCCCCGACCACCTCGAGCTCCCCCCTCGCGCCAGTCGATGCGCCTCGACGTCCGCAATGCGCCCCGGCGCTGTCCTCCTCCTCCTTCTCCCTCCTATGGCTGCCCTCGCACGCGCGCCGGCCGCCCGCAAGCTCCAATCTCCGGCCTCGCACGCGCGCTGCTCTGGATGCTTCCACGCTCTCTCTCTCTTCCTCTCCCGGGCTCTGGACCGCATCCAGCAACACCACAGACACCACCCCAGCTCCTCCCGAGCCCTGTGGCAACGGGTAGAAGCTCGCCGGCGCACGGGTCGACGGCACCTCGCCGTTCGCCTATAAAAGGACACCCCGCGCCCCTCCTCTCCTCACCAACCGCTCTCTCACCCACCTAATCACCCCCCTACGCCACTCACGCCACTCCAGACAGGCCCGAGCTCGAGATCGAGCTTGAGCTCCGCCGCGGCGGCTCGCTGTCGTCCGCTCGGTACATGCCCTCCCCGCCGCTCCTCTCGCTCGATCTAGCACCACAAAGCCCCACTGATCACTTTCCCCTCGTTTCCCCCTCTCTGCAGCTGCCGGAAACGGCCAGAACCACCACCACCCGAAGCTCCTCCACCGCGTGACCTCGCCGTCGGCGAACCAGGCCGCCCTGGCGACAAACCCCACCTCCACCAGAACGGTGACTCAATGCTGAGTCTAGCCGTGCCCTCGCCTGCCCTCACCGTGCCCTGCATCGCCGCCGGTGAGCTCGCCGGCCCTCTGCCGGAGGGTTAGGGATGACAGGCGGGCCCCGCCTGTCAGCCTCTCCTCGCCCTCACCTCTCTCTCCTCTCACTGACGCCGGGCCCCGCCTGTCAGGTTCTGAAACCTGACGCGCGCGCAGGCGCCCGTGCGCTGGGCTGATTTCCCCTGGGCCTGCTGCATTGTGGCCGTTCTGGCCCAGTTGCACAGGAACCTTTTCCCTTTTCTTTTCTGTAAGATTTTCAAATAATTCCACAGGATTAAATATTAATCCAAATGAATCAATTCCAGTTCCTAAAAACTTGTAAAATTCCAACCTATTTAATGATGTCACTTTCACCCATATCCATGGACCTTTTCTGTTCTGTTCAAATTTAAATCTATATTTGAACACTAAAACCTCTGTTCAAAAATTCATGTACCCCATTCTGTCACTCCAAATCTCAAACTAAGAATTGTTGCCATCTTACTTTTCCCTCTAGTATTTTATAAAAATAAGTTGACATTTTTCCGAGCACTTTAGTTTTTCTGTTTTTATTATGGTCTTATTTTCTCGTTGTTTATTGTGACGATTAGATATCATATTTGATGAGGTTGCTGAAAAAGAAGGAGGGGAAGGATTTGAAGACCTTGAAGACCAAGCCAATCCAGGCAAGCAGCCCTTTGACCATGATACCCTTGTGTTCCTCGGAACCCTTTTATTTCCGAATGCATGATGATAAGAGTGACGGTGGTGAACTAGATGAAAGCCACCACATGATGCATACCCTACTAATGATCTTTACCATGTGCTTAGATGCAATGATAATTGATTAGTTGTGATGCTTAGTGATGCATATGAGCCATGAATCCTCCGTGGTTGCATTCATTTCGAAAACCCCATCGGGTGCCCCTAATGCCCGAGGGTGATGTTGAGTTAGGTCATCACTTGAGGAAGAAGTGGTGTGCCAAGAAAGATCTCGTGTGTGGGTGAAATCATGGATTAGATTTATGTGTGATTACCATCCCAACCAAACATGTGCAACCACTCTACCCCTTATGGGACGGGGCATTATTGATTATTTAGGCTGATACTAGCATGGTGCCCACATCACTAGTGACGGGGGAGACTTGAGGTCACTCCCGGGACGGGGTCGTGCTTGGATAGGCGACCATGACTATTTTTACAGGGCACCGGACACACCGTTGGTCCTTCGTGTACGCGTGACATTGAAAAAGGCCAAGTCCCATGATCTATTGTTTGTACTCGAGGGCCATGCACCAACGAGTGGACCCTATGTTAGTGTCGTCTAGGGAAAGGTAATGACCGGGTGCTTCCCCTGAGTGCTTGAGGTACTGCGGGATCGTGGGTGACACGAAAGCTTCCCGGATCTTGTGGGTAAAGTGCGTAACCTCTGCAGAGTGTAAAACTATTCGAATAGCCGTGTCCACGGTCATGGACAGTTGGGAGGTGCTCCTTAAACTATGTCCAGAATTTTACAATCTCGGTGAAAGTATGTGTGTGTGTTGAGTCAAGGTGGTGACTTGACTCGTTGATAAAGAATTGAACTCTATTCATGTTGATATCTGTAACCTGTCTTCAAGGTTACCCAAACTCATTGATGCATGTTACATGATGGTAGAATAACTTAGCTAGCTTGCAGCTAGGTTGCTTATTGTTATTTCTGCATTGTTACCTTGAACCAAATCATGGGTTGCTTGCGAGTACATTGAAAGTACTCATTGGCTTGCCACTGGTTATTTAATTGGCCAGGCATGGAGGAGCAGGAATTTGAAGAAGAATTTTATGGAGACGAACATGCGAACTAGGACGCTTTCCTAGTCAGAATGCCTGTTGGGTCAAGGCAGATGGCATGGGTTCTACTTATCTACGAAGACTTCCGCTATTCAAGTTTATTTGCTATTCAGCCCTTGAGGCTTTATCTATGTAAGACTTGGCCATAATGGTCATAATTTGTGTAAGACGGTATGTATGGATGTAAGACTCTTGTTATTCAGCTTCTGTGTGTTCAGTGAGCATTGATCTCTGGGATCACTGTACACGTGCATTCGGTGATCTCGACTCTTAAGTCGGGGTCCCCACACATGTCGATCTTGACGTGCGGCTTGATGAAGAGTATTTGATGTAGGTGTACTTGAGCCGTCCGTGGACTCTGCGTGTCGACTTGAGCGGCTTCGTCTTTGAGAAGATGTGGAAGAAGATCGTCGGTTGACTATCAAAGTTCAAAGCGCATCGAATTGAGTAGCCATGTTGGTGTTGATGATGTCGAATTGCTCTCTTGTTCTTGCTTAAAAATTTTGCGCATCGGCGGTGACTTTCTCAATGTGCTCTCGCATAGCTTCACTTTCTTGATGTAGAGCTCATTGGACACCGAAGAGATGCAGTTTGGTGACGTAGTTGTTCGATTCTTGAGGATCATCGACGAGCGGGTTCGTAGATGTACTTGGCCTATCCATCGTCACGAGAAAATATGTGAGTGGGAGAAAGGAGAAGACAATACCAAATGTACCTTGACCGAAGTTGACAATGGATCAATGATCACTCAATAATGTAACCCGAAAATAGCACTATTGGTACCAAAAATTGTCGATTCTCACAGCTACACAAGTAAAGCTTTTAGAGGAGCTTGGTTAGGATGGTGGCAAAATTCAATGCAAAAAGTGAGTAAGATTCAATGATGTTGAAAATGGTTCACAATTGGCTGATGCAACAAGTAGATCACAAGCAATAAGTAGCACACGGAACACACGCACGGATAGATAAATGTGGTTGTGCAACCAAAAGTGAGCGAAAATGTGGAATCCACGAAAAATGCTCGTGTTTCACAATTCTAGAGAGACGCTAACCGATTGCTTAATAGGCGGATACGCACTTGTGCACGACCTATAAGAGCAATGTAACGACTTCCTATCACAAGTATGCTATGAGTGTATGATGTGCCGATGCTTTAGCACAAGATGGAGTATTGCTATCTCATATGATCTCTTTTGATGCAAGGCGTTTGATGCTATTGTGCTTTTTCTTATAAGCTTTGGATGGCTCTTTTGCTTAAAAGCTTGTGAGCTCTTTCTTTGGCCACTTATGCATGCTTCTCAGATCAAGGTAGCTATTGTGTATGCGGAACACTCTTCTGTCATACGGATATATGACGATGTAATATGCAATTTCTATGACTATCACTAATGTGCACAAGTGTCGTGGCCCGGCAATACTCGAATGGCTAGTCTTGGTAGGAAAGCTACGCAAAAAGGTCGATGAGGGTTTATCGATGCAATTGCAAGGTAATAAATGAAGTGTCATTGATGTTACCGTCCTTGTCGAGGTTGAGAGGTGGTCTTCTCGATGTCGTTCCGCTCCGAGATAGCCGAAACACAAACGGAAACGGAGAAAACCACAACTCAAATGATCCAAGACACAAAGAGGTAAGACCGTAGTGATGTTCGTTAGGCAATGGTGGTGGTGGTGGATATGTCTAAGGTATAGCAGAAGAGGTGTCGAGGGTTTTGCGTTGGCGGAAATGGGGTTGCGAACAACTGCAGAATCCAGTTTCATCAGAGGAAGCCGGATGATCCGGACGTTTGGCTGGATGATCCGGGCGTTGTCCGGATGATCCGGGTGAACAGCCGGATGATCCAGGGGGGGGGTCAAACCGTGCAGGATGAACTCGGGGAAGAGGTGGAAAAAGATTTTTTCTCGGATTTTCGGTGGTTTTTGAGGATGGGGGAGGTGGTGAAAATGGTAATCCACTTGTCACACAACTCGACCATGGATCACAATCAACAAAATCTCATCAAAACACACAGATAACAAAAAAATTTGTGGGGCTCTTTTTGTGGGGATTTTCCAATTTGGAAGAAAAACAACAAAAACAAGCTAGAAAACAAGGTGTGGGGCTCCAAATTCGTGATCAACCAAGGCTCATGATACCATAGATGATGCAGGGTGGAAACCTACGTGGTCGATCTTTCACGAAAAGGAGGGATCCTGAGGAAGAACATGAGGGGCACGAGGAAAAACACAAGAGAGACAAGGAGAAAACACTCAAATCGACAAACTTAGGTCACACAAATGATAGATCCGGGTACACAAAATGTGATACACAATACACGATCAACTAAGGACGATACAAGTAGTGTGAGTCATCTTTGTGAGCAGGTCTTGATGTTCTTCTCCGTGTAGGAGGTCTTGAATCCGGTGGATCTTCTCCGAAGAGGTCGTGGTCTCGTAGGAGAGGAACCACTAAGGTTTTGGATGAGCTAACACAAAGATAACCGTAGATAGTTTAGGTAGAGTGATATATATAGGCTAGGAGGGGCGAAGGGGTACATGGGCCTCGGCCCAACACCATGCACGCAGGCACTGCCCGGATGATCCGGACGTTTGTCCGGATGATCTGGGCTTCGGGGGTCCGGATGATGCGGGGCGGTGTCCGATTGATCCGGACAAGTCTGATTTGCTGCGGGTGGCCCGGATGTCCGGGTCTTGGTCCGGATGTCCGGGGGTATCCGGATGATACGGGCCATGGTCCGGATGATCTGGCTTCGGTGTGGAGCTTCGGGTGTCGGGGCGCGCATTGTCCGGATCATCCGGGCTTTGGCCGGATCGTCCTGGCTGGCTGAGTCTCGGCTGTTTTTCTCCTCCTTCTTCTTCCTTCGATCCTTCTTGTTCCTTGACTTCTCCATGGTTGTTCCCGAGGTGCCTGAGTATGCAAAGAGTCTCTGATGAGGGTAGCAGCCATGTCTCATGTGAATCAAAGTGACGTAGAGAGAGGAGTGAAGTCACCTCGGTCTCGAAAGCTCGTGCTCGAGCACGTGTCATGGGTCCACTTGGCACTTGGTGAGACGATGGTAGGTCCATGGGGATGACCTTGAGATGCTCCGCATAAAAACCTTCATATTTGTTGATTGTGTGCTCACATGCCATGCTCCATGGACATATCATTCCCATAACAAATATGCATCTTGCGCATGGATTGACTCACATTATGATTGCCTTGTTGCATCTTGTATTCCCATGTCATCCATGATATATGAGCTTGTGCATTTCCTTAGCAAATTTGTTGTGATCTTTCTTGACGGCATATTCATACATCATGATCATATTGTCCTCCATCAATTGCATGATAACATACACATATTAATCATCCATTGCCATGTTCATGCTCTTGATAAACCATCACACTATGACATCATTTTGCACAATGGTTGCATTCATCACATTCACAACACCTTTTTGTGCACCACAAATGCATTTGATCACATGAATGCTTTACATCTCATACTATATCATCTTGCTAAGCTTCATGTACCTTGTCACACAGACTCATTCTTACATGATGGACACTTTGTGTGCGCTAACCATTGTATTTCCAAGTGTACTTTGTGTTTGCTCATTTTGCATGTACCACCTACCGGAGACACCTTGGAGTACTTGGATTGCGACATGCCCTCAACTTCGTCCAACTACAAGTCTGTTGACGACTACCGTTTCCATGGCGATGAGGTTTTTGATCCGAGGTCGGATCTTTCCCAAGGGAGGGGAGATGATGCGGAGCATCCTTCGTTCATCCCCATGTACACCATTTGGACGTAAGGTGATCCCGTTCCTCGATGCTTCCCCTTTCCTTCCTCGCGAGACATGGATGCTACTTCAAGCACGGACCTTATGCATGCTCAGGAACACCCAAGGAGACTAGGGTGAGCCCAAGGACCAAGGCCAAGTGTGCGCGGGAGAGAAGGAAGAAGGGCCAGCACCTATAGGCCCCGGACATCCGGCTCCTCCCGAAGCCCCGGACATCCGGCCCCTTCGCCGGAAATCCGACTCCTCGTCACATAAGGCAACTGAAGACGGCCACGGTTAGCCAGGACATCCAGCCAGAGGCCCGGACATCCGGCTCCTCATGAGCCGCCTGACATGCGGCCCCCAGCCCGGACATCCGATGCCTGTCTGCGCACAGTGAACGGGCCAGAGGCCCATGTACCCCTTCGTCCCCCCTAGACTATATATACTCCTCCACCTCCTGCTTTCTAGGGTTAGCTTAGGTTTAGCTCATTTGAGACAGAGGTTTGCTCATCCACTAGTGGTTCATCTCCTTGTGAGTGACTGCGGCCCCTCCACGGAGAAGATTCAGACGGATTCAATACCTCCTTCACGGAGAAGATCCCGCAGGATACCCCAAGACCTCCTCACGGAGAAGAACCGGTTACCCTTTGTATCATCCTTTGTTGATCATGGATCTTGTATCTCTTTGTATTTCGAGGATCTAGCATATGTGTGACTTGTTCTTGTTGGTTTGAGTGATTTTCTCGTGTTTCCCCTCGTGTTCTTCGTGTTCTTTGTGGGATCCCCTCCATTTCGTGAAAGATCGGCCATCTAGGGTTCCACCCTACATCACACTCTCATTATTGCAGTAGAGAAGCACCTTTTGCATGTTGAAGCCATAGTCCTTGAGAGTTTGCTTCATCCAGAGGAGCTGAGCACAACAAGATCCGACAGCAATTATTCAGCTTCAGCTGTGGAGAGGGACACTGAGTTCTGTTTCTTTGAAGACCAACAGACAAGGGATCGTCCAAGAAAATGACATGTGCCTGAGGTGGACTTGCGATCAATTTTGTCACCAGCATAATCAGTATCTGAGATCTGACTAGATCAAATATTGTGCCGTTGGGATACCATAATCCTAGTGTGGGGGTGTGAGCCAAATATCGAAGAATTCCCTTCACAGCGAGGTGATGCGATTCCTTTGGTGCCGCTTGGAATCGCGCACACATGCAAACGCTAAGCATTATATCAGGCCTAGATGCACATAGATAGAGTAAAGAACCAATCATGGAGTGGTATACCTTATGATCAAACTCTTTACCATTGTCGTCAAAGTCCAATTGACCTTTAGGTGGCATTGGCATCGTGTACCCCTTGCAATCTTGCATTCCAAACTTCTCCAGGAAATCTTTGAGGTGTTTCTCTTGAGATATGAAGATGTCATTCTTCTGTTGGCAAATTTGGAGACCAAGGAAAAACTTTAGTTCACCCATCATAGACATCTGATATTGCTCTTGCATCATATATCCAAACTTATCGCTGTATCTTTTGTCAGTGCATCCAAAGATTATGTCATCCACATAAATCTAACATACGAACAATTCTCCACCATATGTCTTCGTGAAGAGTGTGGAATCCAATGATCCAGGTTTGAAGCCTTTGCCCTTCAAGAAGTCTTTGAGTGTGTAATACCATGCACGAGGAGCTTTTTTGAGTCCATACAGTGCTTTGTTTAGCTTGTAAACCATGTCAGGATGCTTTGGGTCTTCAAAGCCTGGAGGTTGTGCAACATACACTTCTTCTTCAATTTTCCCATTAAGGAACGCGCTCTTCACATCCATTTGATATAGAAATATGTTATGATGGTTGGCGTATGCTAGCAGTATGCGAATGGCTTCAAGTCTGGCAACAAGAGCAAAGGTTTCATCGAAGTTAATCCCTTCTACTTGAGTATGGCCTTGAGCAACGAGACGAGCCTTGTTTCTGACGACTTGTCCATTTTCATCTTGTTTGTTGCGGTAGATCCACTTGGTGCCAATGATGTTATGTTTCCTTGGATCAGGACGTTTTACCAATTCCCAAACATTATTTAACTCAAACTGTTGAAGCTCTTCTTGCATTGCTTGAATCCATTCAGATTCCTTGAAGGCTTCATCAACTTTCTTGGGTTCAGATATTGAGACAAATGCAGAGTGGCCACAGAAGTTTGCTAGGTGAGTTGCTTTTGAGCGAGTGAGTGGACCAGTTGCATTGATGTCATCAAGAATCTTTTCAATTTGAACTTCATTTGCGACTTGAGGATGAGCTGGGCGAAGACCTTGCTCATTCTATTGATTATCTTCATGTTCAGTGTTGGCTTCAGGCTGAGCATAGTCTTCGGAGTTGTTGGGTGGAGAGGTGATGATTTCATCTTCAGTTGGTTCCTTGGTGGGTATGATTTCGCATGTACCCATTTGTTTGATAGATTCACTTGGAGAGGCTTCTCTAGCACATTTGACAGGTGCTCTCTTTGCGAGCCGTTAGTTTCATCGAACTGCACGTCTACGGTATCAACCACTTTATAGTGAAAGAGATTGAAGACCCGATAGGTGTGCGAGTCCTTTCCGTAACCAAGGATAAAACCTTCATGTGCTTTCGGTGCAAATTTGGAAGTGTGATGCGGATCCTTGATCCAACACTTAGCACCGAAGACTCTGAAATAACTTATGTTTGGCTTCTTACCAGTCAATAGTTCATATGATGTTTTCTTGAAGAACTTGTGAAGATAAACTCTGGTGATGATATGACATGCAGTATCAATGGCTTCAGGCTAGAATCTTCTTGGTGTCTTGTATTCGTCAAGCATAGTGCGTGCCATCTGAATGAGAGTTCTGTTCTTGCGCTCGCCGATGCCATTCTGATGTGGCATGTATGGGGCAGAGAACTCATGCGTAATACCCAATGTATCAAGATAGGTGTCGAGCCCAGTGTTCTTGAATTCAGTCCCATTGTCACTTATGATGTGCTTGATCTTGATGCCATAGTTGTTCATGGCCTATTTGCGAAGCGTCTGAAGACATCCTGCACTTCAGTCTTAAACAGGATTATGTGCACCCATGTGTATCTAGAGTAGTCATCAACTATCACAAAACCATATAGGCAAGCAGTAGTAGTGAGAGTAGAGTAGTGAGTGGGGCCAAATAGGTCCATGTGAAGCAGCTCAAAGGGACGGGTTGTGGTCATGATTGTCTTTGAGGGATGCCTGGCCCTAGTCATCTTTCCAGCTTCACACGCACGACATAGATGATCTTTCTTGAACTTGACGCCCTTAATGCCTATGACATGCTTCTTCTTGACGAGAGTATGTAGGTTCCTCATGCCAGCGTGACCAAGCCTTCGATGCCAAAGCCAACATTCTGAAGCTTTTGCAAGAAGACATACCGCGATGTCACTCCCTGCATTTTGTAACATGTTGTTTGTAACTTTGAAGCATGAAAATTTGGACCAGCAAATTTTTTTAGCATCATTTGGCTTTTATTTGGAATTGAGTTTTCTTCATGTGCTTTTTCATGTGCTCATTAAAGTCAACTATGATCTCTTGTAGATTTCATCTCCTTATCCAAAACTTCTGCCCAATGATCATGCCAAGTGATATATAGCAGTATAGTATTTTCTTACAAAATTAATTTGGCCAAAAAGTATTTTATAAATTTAGTTTTCCAAAAACCCCTAAATTGAGATTTGCACTGCAAGTACTTGATTAAGGGTGTGAAAATTATTTCAAAAGGTTTATTTGAGACCTAGTAGTCATAGGACTCCCAGAAACCACAAAGGTATAATTTTAAAAGTTATTTTCCTATTTTATTTAAAAGCTTTTTCTTAAGGCCAGAAATGGTCTTTAATAGGGGAAAATTATCTAACTCTTTCAAAAATATTTGCCAAAATTCAGAGAGACTCAGAGGACATATATTGTCCATATATGAGAGTTTCAACACTTGGTCATGTTCAAAATAATGGGCTAAACCCTCTAAAACCCTTTCTGGATATTTCAAGCTTTTGATATATTTACAAAGGAAACTTTCTCCAAAAATTCCAGGGAAATTCTATCATGTCATATATGGCATATTTGATGATCTTGCCAAGTCCCATGCCTTGGGAAGCAAGAAAACCTCCTCACACCCCTTCATAACCATTCTGTCCATATTTGAAGTTTGAGCAACTTTACATTGCCAAACTTGTCCAAATGCTCTCAAACTTGGTGCACATCCTAGAATGACCTAATAAGGCATCTAGACCAAATGGCACAAGAATTTGAGTAGAGCAACTTGATCAGATCACCTCAAAACCCTTTCTGTTCAAATACAAATTTGAACAACTTTACATTACCAACTTTTTATCTGGAGCCTCAAACTTTGTGAGCATGATCAATACCCCAAATGATGATGCTACACCAAGTGGTGCATCAAGGGGAGATGATTAGCTTGACTCAATCAAGATGAAACTGTTTCTGTTGATTTCTAGGGTTCACCAAAGTTACATTGGCTAGTTTCTTCAAATGAGCCCAAATTTGGTGAAGCACCCTATTTTCTCATGTCTTTCAACCCTGTCAAGTGCCATGTCAAGTGGACCTCATTTACTTGATCAAACACAGATCAAACACCTTCTGCAGAAATTCTAAAACCTCCAACTTGACCACTTTCACTTTTCTCCATAGCCTCAACTTCTTACCACAGGCTCATTGAGTTACCAGCTACCTCCAGTAACTCCCCCAGCACCTCAGCTCCATGATTGGAGGGTGAAACCTCAGCTTTACCTTGCTGTACAGCCAACTTTCACCTTGTTACCAGCCCTCCCCCTCTCTCTCTGCAACCCCAGGGCATCCAAGGCCTCAGGGCAATTCTTTACTCCTCCCTCTACACACCAGACACTGTTGGGCACGCTGGAACGGGCCAAGCCGGCGAGAGCATGCTGATGCCAGCCATACACACGCTCCAGAGCGCGCGAACAGTGCACCTCGCACGCTGGCTCGGGCCAATCGCCGCTCCCCGACAGCCTCGGGCCTCCCCTCGCGCCAGTCGAGGCCCCTCGACGTCCGCGACCTCCCCGGCGCTGTCCCCCCTCCGCCTGCGCCCTCCAGTAGCCGCCGTCGCACGCGCGCTGGCCGCCCGCGGCAGCCACTCCTCTGCTTCGCACGCGCGCGCCTCTCTGTTGCTCCCCCGCTCCTCCTCTTACCTCAGCTGGACGTAGAGCTCGTCCAGGAACTCCCCAGACCCATTCCCCTAGCCTCCCGTGCGCTGTAGCCTCGCCAGTGAGCTCGCCAGCGCACTGGAGCACGGGTCCTCGTCGGGCCCCTATAAATAGACCCCCCGAGCTTCTCCAACACCACCACAAGCCTCACACCACTCCACTGATCCCCCCTGCATCACCAGTTCGACCCCAGGAAGCCCCAGTGCTCGGGATCGACCGGAGCTCCGCCGCGTCGGGCCGCCGGCGATCTCGAGGTACAGGCCTCCCCTGCCTCTCCTTCCACTCATTTTGGAACCGCCACACCTCACTGACCCTTTCCCCTCTCTTTCCCCCTCCATTTGCAGTCGGAAACGACCTCGACCACCGTCCTCCGACGAGCCTCCGCCGTCGCACCTCGTCGCCGGTGAACCAGGCCTCCCCGCCGTGCCGCGCTACCACCACTACAACCGCAACACGCCACTGAGTCCGTCCCTGGCCTCCGTTGCCGTCGCCGTGGCCGGAATCGTCGCCGGTGAGCTCGCCGCCGCCGTGGCCGAGGGGTTAGAGATGACAGGCGGGCCCCGCCTGTCGTCCCCCCACCTCTCTCCCCCTCCTCTGTGCCGCTGACCCACGGGCCCCGCCCGTCAGGTTTGAAAACCTGACGTGCGCGCGCGCTGGCACCGTGCGGCTGGGCCAGTCCACCTGGGCCGTGCACTGTGGCCTCTTCTGGCCCAGTGCACAGGACCCTTTTTCATTTTTCTTTTCTGTTGATGTTTTAAACATTTATGCAGAAAAGAATATTGATCCAAAATATATATTTCCAACTCCTAAAATCTTGTAATATTCCAACCTATTTAATGGTACTACTTTCACTCAAATCCATGAAACTTTGCTGTACTGTTCAAATTTAAATTCAAATTTGAGCAGTATAACTCCTGTTCAAAAATCCATATATCCTATTCTGTGACTCCAAAACTCCAACTAAGATTTTTCCCCATCTTAGAAATCCCTCTAGTATTTTACAAAAATGAGTTGACATTTTTCTGAGCACTTTGATTTTTCTGTTTTGTTTGTATTCTTATTTTTTTTCCGTTATTATTATGCGACGTATAGATCCCGTATTTGACGAAGTTGCTGTGGAAGAAGAAGGAGAAGGACTTGAAGACTTTGAGGACCAAGCCAATCCAGGCAAGCAGCCCTTTGACCATGATACACTTGTTCTTCGAAACCCGTTGGTTTCCGATGCATGATGATTAGGGTTACGATGGTAACCTAGATGAACCACCACATGATGCATGCTTTATTGTTGATCTTGCTATATGCTAGATGACATGCAATAGGTGGTCATGATGCTTATATGATGCATGACATGATCTTGATCTTGATATATGCTAGATGACTTGCATATGGTTAGTAGTTATGGAAAGTGATGCATGAGTGACATGAACCTTCATGGTTGAAGTCTTTGCATGAAACCCCGTCGGGTGACATTTATGCCCGAGGGAGATGTTGATGATGAGTTGGGTGACCACTTGATGACGAAGTGGTGTGCCAAGGCAAGTGTGTGTTTTTCAAACGGATTGGTTGAAGTTGCGACCGTTATTCCAACCATACATGTGCAACCACACTACCCCTTATGGGACGGGGCTTTATTGATTACTTAGGTCGATACTAGCATGGTGCCCGCATTACTAGTGACGGGGAGACTTGAGGTCTTTCCCGGGACGGGGTCGTGCTTGGATAGACGGCCATGACTGTTTTTACAGGGCACCGGACACACCGTTGGTCCCTTCGGGTACGCGTGAACATTGAAATTAGGGCAGGTCCCGTGATCTATTGTTTGTACCCGAGGGCCGTGTGCCAACGAGTGGACTCTATGTTAGTGTCGTCTAAGGAAAGGTAATGACCGGGTGCTTACCCCGGGTACTTGAGGTACCGCGGGTCGTGGATGACACGGAAGTTCCCTGGATCTTGTGGGTAAAGTGTACAACCTCTGCAGAGTGTCAAACTATTCGAATAGCCGTGTCCACGGTCATGGACAGTTGGGTAACCGCTCTTGGGCTACGTCCAATGTTTGTGAAACCATGCATGTGTGTGTGAGTCAAGGTGGTGACTTGACTCGATGAGATGAATCATATTCATGTTGATGTCGGTAACCTGTTCTCGAGGTTACGCGAGGTTATTGATGCATAAGCTTGATGATAGCATATTGTTCTAGCCTCCTGCTAGATTGTTCATTATTATTCAATTGCATTGTTACTTGAACCACATCATGGGTTGCTTGCGAGTACATTCAAAGTACTCATTGGCTTGCCACTGGTTATTTAATTGGCCAGGCATGGAAGAACAGGATTATGAGGAAGAGTTCTTTGGAGACGACCATGCGAACTAGGACGCTATCCCAGTCAGAATGCCTGTAGGGTTAAGGCAGATGGCATGGGTTCTACCCGTTTATCGAAGACTTCCGCTACTTGAGTTATTTGCTATTCAGCCCGTGAGGCTCTATCTATGTAAGACTTGGCCATAATGGCCTTAATTCGTGTAAGACTCCTTGTATGGATGTAAGACTCTTGTTATTTCAGCTTCTGTGTGTTCAGTGAGCATTGATCTCTGGGATCACTGTACACGTGCATTCGGTGATCTCGACTTCTAAGTCGGGGTCCCCACAGAGCTGGTATCAGAGCCATCCTGACTGTAGGAAGCCTTAGTTAGCATGGGCGTTAGTTAGTTGAGACCCCTTTTTTCAAAACCTTCTGAACCTCTCTTCTTTTCTAAACCCGAGATTTTCTCAGTTTATTAACCCCTCCTATTCCACCTTTGTAGATGGCCGCTGTTCCCGAAGAGCACCTGACCACTGGGTTTCCCCTACTTCTCGAGGATAGCCTCCAGGAGTGTCAGTTCCACCGAGCACCCATCCTCACCTACCTTGAGCATTGGGTGAGCGATACTGAGGTGGAGTACCATGTGGAAGTGATCGTGAAGGCAAACGATCCTCCCACAAGTTGGTTCTTCGAGGGACCCCAGATGGCGACACTACCACTTGTTGTCGAGGCTGCTGCACTCAAGGCACTAACCCGTCTCCGCGAGCTTCTTTCGGAGATGGTAGCCAAGATGGCAACTCGCTTCTTACCTTACCGGAAGGAAGGTGACGAAGAAAGCAGCGCACTAGCCCCTCCACTGAAGGATGGACTCTCGCTTCGGTTCCGGACCTACTTCAGTCTATGTGCCGACAGCTTGGCACAAGACTTGGCCTCGGAATCAATGAAGCTTCGAGAAGAACTTTACAAGACCAAGGCACTTCTTCGTCGAGCTCAAGAGAAGGCAAACATGATCAAGAAGGAAGGAGCACCTTCTGGACAATCCGCTATCGCATATCGAGGCGGAAGGCCCTCCGAGGATGTGTCTTCCAAGGGTGAAGAACCACCTCGGCGACGCCGGATGACAGCAAGGGAATACCGCAAGCTTTTCCCTGCACCACCGTCGAAGCACCGTCGTATCCAACTCCTCCACTCCCCCACTCCCTCCGGTGACAAGGGAGCCCAGCCAGATGAAGACAAGGAGGAAGACCCAGAAGATCCGGAATACGCGACCGAGCATTCCGCCGCTTAGGCATTATTCGCTACTCGGATATGCCCGTTGTAACCCCTACGGTAGGATAGGTCGTGTAACCCCTATGCGCAGTCGAGTCCCTGTATGGTTCATATGAAACCATCTAGCGTTTGCTTTTGTTGTGTCTGGATGTATGTCGTATTCTTCCTTCGGGAAGGTGTAAACGACTACATCACCCATCTGGATTTTAATGAATGTGTTTGGCCGTACGGCCCTTGCATGATTTGATTTAGTGTCACACCCACCCCCTTACTAGGCACCCATCTATCTTGCTTTTCCTCTTCCGAGTCATGAGACCTTTTACCGCTCCAATAGGATGCCTGTTGTAACTCGTACTGGTACCTCTACCCAGCAGCCCGAAGCCGGAGCATCCTCTCAGCCAGAGGCAGACCACGACCAAACCAACGACCAAGCTCCACCACCACCTCCTCCAAGCATGGACATGGCTCAGCTTCTCCAAGCTTTCCGAGAGGAACGCCAAGCCAACACTGCAGCTCTTCAGCTGATTGCTCAAGCTGTCGCCAACAACCACTAGCCGGCGGGGAATGGCAATGGACGTTCCACGTTGGCAGAGTTCAAGAAGCATGCACCGCCAACCTTCATCGAGACTGTTGAACCCCTGGATGCAGATGACTGGGTCCGTTCCATTGAGGAGATTCTGGAACTAGTCGGATGCACCGAAGACCGCGAGAAAGTGGCTTATGCAGCCCACTGCCTCGGGGGAACCGCAAGAGCTTGGTGGGATGGATTCAAGGTCATGCACGCTGAACAAGACATCACTTGGGTGAACTTCAAGGCAGAATTCCGCAAGGCCCACATTCCCTCTGGAGTCATGGCTATCAAAAAGCGTGAGTTCCGAGCCCTGAAGCAAGGAAGTGGCACTGTCAAGGAGTACATGCAGAAGTTCAGTATTCTGTCAAGGTATGCCCCTGAGGATGTCAGCACTGATGCTGCCAAAAGGGAGCGCTTCATGGAAGGCCTTAATCAGACTCTGCAATATTCGATTGTCGTGTGCGACTGCTCGTCTTTCCCTGACCTGGTGAACAAGGCACTTATGCTTGAAGACAAGCGGCGTGCTTTGGAATACACTCGCAAGCGCAAGTTGGTCAGTAAGGGAAGTTCCAGCAACCAGAAGCCTCGTCCGTGGCAGTCAGCCCCGGCCAAGCCAACCTATCAGCAGCCAAGAGCTCCTGCACCTCGTGCCAATCCTCAGCCTCAGCAGTATGCCAACCCCAGGCCAGCTTTCAACCCCAATACCAGTGGTGGCAACAAGATCAACACTCCAAATCTAGTCACTTGTTTTGGGTGTGGTCAGCCCGGACACATCTCCAGGGTGTGCCCCAACAAGAAGCCTGATGCCCCGCGCCCCAATGCGCAGAACCAGGGACAAGGCCGTGGAATGCCACCAAGGAACTCAGCTCCTCGCAATCCACCGAACTATGGGAAGGGGCGTGTGAATCACGTCACTGCTGAAGAAGCCCAGGAAGACCCGGACGTCGTGCTGGGTACGTTCCTTGTCAACTCAGCACCTGCAACTGTCTTGTTTGATTCTGGAGCAATGCATTCTTTTGTCACTCAAAGATTTGCATTAAAAAGTGGCATGACCCCTACACCCCTGAATAACCCTATGGTGGTACAAACCCCCGGAGCCGAGATGAGAGCCAAGATAGGCTATAAAGGAGTCGGTATTACCATTAACGGTGTAGACTTCCTATCAGACCTTATCATCCTGAGATCGCAAGGCTTGGATGTGATCCTAGGTATGAATTGGCTCAGCAAGCACCAAGGCTTGTTAGACTATGCCAATCGGACAGTCACTGTGACCAATGACCAAGGAGTAGAAGTCAAGTTTGCCCCCAACTCCTCTTCCGCTCAAGCCGCTAAAGTCAACTGTCTGTCTAAAGTTGGGCTAGATCAAGTACCGATGGTATGTGAGTATCCTGATGTCTTTCCGGATGAATTACCGGGAATGCCCCCTGACCGTGACATTGAGTTCATCATCGAGCTCGTGCCCGGAGCAGGACCCATCTATAAGAAGCCTTACAGAATGGGGACGGAAGAATTAGCCGAGTTGAAGAAGCAGCTAGAAGAGCAGCTAAGGAAGGGATTTATCCGCCCGAGTGCCTCCCCTTGGGGATCTCCTGTTCTGTTTGTGGCAAAGAGGGACGGTACCATCCGCTTATGCATTGACTATCGTTCCCTCAATGAAGTTACAATCAAGAACAAGTACCCACTTCCCAAGATCGAAGATCTGTTTGATCAACTCAGCGGAGCCAAGATATTCTCCAAGATCGACCTCAGATCTGGGTATACCAGCTGAAGATCAGACCCCAAGATATTCCGAAGACGGCATTCGTAACCAGATATGGCCTGTACGAGTGCACGGTCATGTCTTTTGGGTTAACCAATGCCCCAGCTTACTTCATGTATCTCATGAATAAAGTCTTCATGGAATATTTGGATAAGTTCGTTGTTGTCTTCATTGATGACATCCTTGTGTTCTCGAAGTCGGAGGAAGAGCATGAGCAACATCTGAGAATGGTCCTAGACAAGCTTCGTGAGCACCAACTGTATGCCAAATTCAGCAAGTGTGAGTTTTGGCTGCACAAAGTTGGATTCTTAGGTCATGTCTTGACCGAGGAAGGATTATCTGTTGATCCTGCAAAATTCGAAGCCGTGACCCAATGGCAATCTCCAACGACCGTCAAGGAAGTCAGAAGCTTCCTCGGATTAGCGGGTTATTACCGCAAGTTCGTGGAAGGATTCTCTAGCATTGCACGACCAATGACTCAGCTCCTCAAGAAGGACAAGAAGTTTGAGTGGACGCCAAAATGCAAAGAGAGCTTCCAAGAGCTCAAGAAGAGATTGACTACCCCCCCAGTTCTGGCAAAACCTAATATTCACAAGGAGTTCGTGATATATTGTGATGCCTCTCGAACCGGATTGGGAAGCGTTCTGATGCAAGAAGGCCGCGTCATAGCATACCTCTCCAGGCAGCTACGACCCCATGAGGAGAACTACGCTACTCACGATCTTGAGCTAGCGGCAGTAGTTCATGCCTTGAAGACATGGCGGCATTACCTCCTAGGGAAACGGTGTGAGATTTACACAGACCACAAAAGTCTGAAGTATATTTTCACCCAAAGGGAATTGAACATGAGGCAGCGGAGATGGTTGGAACTCATCAAGGATTATGACCTCAGTGTTCAGTATCACCCTGGGAAGGCTAACGTGGTGGCCGATGCCTTAAGCAGGAAGGCTTGCTCTTTGAATGTCATTATTCAAGAAAGGCAGCCAACCTTGTTTAAGGAAATCGAACAATTCAGTTTGGAATTGGTCACCCCTGGATTTCTGGATCAATTGAAAGTCAGACCGACCCTGCTGGACGACGTCAAGAAGGCTCAAGATGGACACGCAAGCATCGAAGGTATCAAGAAGAAGATGAAGCTGGGCAAGGCCCCAGGATTCTCCGAAGACGGGCACGGGATTGTTTGGTACAAAGGTCGTCTCTGCGTACCAAACAACACCGAGCTGAAGACGCTGATTCTGCAAGAAGCCCACGACACTCCGTATTCCATCCACCCCGGAGGAACCAAGATGTACCAAGACTTGAAGGCACGATTCTGGTGGCACGGTATGAAGAGAGAGATTGCAACCTATGTTGCAAAATGTGATGTGTGCCAAAGGGTCAAGGCTGAATATCAGCGACCCGCTGGATTGCTTCAACCACTCAAGGTTCCTGAGTGGAAGTGGGATAAAGTCGGAATGGACTTCATCACTGGATTACCAAGGTCGAATAGAGGACATGACTCTATCTGGGTCATAGTCGATCATTTGACCAAGGTGGCTCATTTCATTCCTGTCAAGACTACCTACTCAGGCAACCAGCTGGCAACTCTCTATATCAACCGAATCGTAAGTCTTCACGGTGTTCCCAAGGAGATTGTGTCAGATTGAGGCACCCAGTTCACTTCAAGGTTCTGGAAGAGATTCCAAGAAGCCTTGGGAACCAAGTTGTCTTTCAGCACAGCTTTCCACCCACAGACCGGAGGTCAAACTGAGCGAGTCAATCAGATTCTCGAAGACATGCTCCGATCCTGTGTCCTGGCATATGGAGCCAAGTGGGAAGACTGTCTCCCTTTTGCCGAGTTCTCCTATAACAACAGTTACCAGTCAAGCCTTCAGATGGCACCATTTGAGGTGTTGTACGGACGCAGATGTCGCACACCCCTCAACTGGTCAGAGACTGGAGAAGGACTAGTTTTTGGACCAGATATTCTCCGCGCAACAGAAGAGCAAGTCCAACTAGTCAGAGAGCGATTAAAGGCAGCCAAGTCAAGGCAGAAGAGTTATGCTGACACTCGACGCCGAGACATGAGTTTCCGTGTCGGAGATCATGTGTACCTGCGGGTAACTCCTCTGAAGGGAACCAAGCGTTTCCACGTCAAGGGGAAGCTCGCACCAAGGTTCATTGGCCCTTTCAAGATCACCGACCGACGAGGAGAAGTGGCTTATCAGTTGGAACTACCACCTGAGCTATCCGATGTGCACAATGTATTCCATGTGTCACAACTCCGGAAATGTCTCCAGGTTCCGGACAAGCCCAGTCTCTACAAGGATGTGGATCACCAAGCCATTGATCTGCAGCCTGACTTGACCTACCGCGAGAAGCCCATTCGTATTCTGGACGAAGCAGAACGACGTACGCGGAGCCGTACCATCAAGTACTTCAAGGTCCAGTGGAGCAAACACACCGAAGCAGAAGCAACCTGGGAACGAGAAGACTATCTTAGATCCGAGTTTCCCGATCTCTTTTAAGCCCTAGTTTAGGAATCTCGGGGACGAGATTCTTGTAAGGGGGGTAGGTCTGTCACACCCTGCATTTTGTAACATGTTGTTTGTAACTTTGAAGCATGAAAATTTGGACCAGCAAAATTTTTTAGCATCATTTGGCTTATATTTGGAATTGAGTTTTCTTCATGTGCTTTTTCATGTGCTCATTAAAGTCAACTATGATCTCTTGTAGATTTCATCTCCTTATCCAAAACTTCTGCCCAATGATCATGCCAAGTGATATATAGCAGTATAGTATTTTCTTACAAAATTAATTTGGCCAAAAAGTATTTTATAAATTTAGTTTTCCAAAAACCTCTAAATTGAGATTTGCACTGCAAGTACTTGATTAAGGGTGTGAAAATTATTTCAAAAGGTTTATTTGAGACCTAGTAGTCATAGGACTCCCAGAAACCACAAAGGTATAATTTTAAAAGTTATTTTCCTATTTTATTTAAAAGCTTTTTCTTAAGGCCAGAAATGGTCTTTAATAGGGAAAAATTATCTAACTATTTCAAAAATATTTGCCAAAATTCAGAGAGACTCAGAGGACATATATTGTCCATATATGAGAGTTTCAACACTTGGTCATGTTCAAAACAATGGGCTAAACCCTCTAAAACCCTTTCTGGATATTTCAAGCTTTTGAAATATTTACAAAGGAAACTTTCTCCAAAAATTTCAGGGAAATTATATCATGTCATATATGGCATATTTGAAGATCTTGCCAAGTCCCATGCCTTGGGAAGCAAGAAAACCTCCTCACACCCCTTCATAACCATTCTGTCCATATTTGAAGTTTGAGCAACTTTACATTGCCAAACTTGTCCAAATGCTCTCAAACTTGGTGCACATGCTAGAATGACCTAATAAGGCATCTAGACCAAATGGCACAAGAATTTGAGTAGAGCAACTTGATCAGATCACCTCAAAACCCTTTCTGTTCAAATACAAATTTGAACAACTTTACATTACCAACTTTTTATCTGGAGCCTCAAACTTTGTGAGCATGATCAATACCCCAAATGATGATGCTACACCAAGTGGTGCATCAAGGGGAGATGATTAGCTTGACTCAATCAAGATGAAACTGTTTCTGTTGATTTCTAGGGTTCACCAAAGTTACATTGGCTAGTTTCTTCAAATGAGCCCAAATTTGGTGAAGCACCCTATTTTCTCATGTCTTTCAACCCTGTCAAGTGCCATGTCAACTGGACCTCATTTACTTGATCAAACACAGATCAAACACCTTCTGCAGAAATTCTAAAACCTCCAACTTGACCACTTTCACTTTTCTCCATAGCCTCAACTTCTTACCACAGGCTCATTGAGTTACCAGCTACCTCCAATAACTCCCCCAGCACCTCAGCTCCAAGATTGGAGGGTGAAACCTCAGCTTTACCTTGCTGTACAGCCAACTTTCACCTTGTTACCAGCCCTCCCCCTCTCTCTCTGCAACCCCAGGGCATCCAAGGCCTCAGGGCAATTCTTTACTCCTCCCTCTACACACCAGACACTGTTGGGCACGCTGGAACGGGCCAAGCCGGCGAGAGCATGCTGATGCCAGCCATACGCACGCTCCAGAGCGCGCGAACAGTGCACCTCGGACGCTGGCTCGGGCCAATCGCCGCTCCCCGACAGCCTCGGGCCTCCCCCTCGCGCTAGTCGAGGCCCCTCGACGTCCGCGACCTCCCCGGCGCTGTCCCTCCTCCTCCTGCGCCCTCCAGTAGCCGCCGTCGCACGCGCGCTGGCCGCCCGCGGTAGCCACTCCTCTGCTTCGCACGCGCGCGCCTCTCTGTCGCTCCCCCGCTCCTCCTCTTACCTCAGCTGGACGTAGAGCTCGTCCAGGAACTCCCCAGACCCATTCCCCTAGCCTCCCGTGCGCTGTAGCCTCGCCGGTGAGCTCGCCGGCGCACTGGACCACGGGTCCTCGTCGGGCCCCTATAAATAGACC